>JAKVQP010000004.1:0-600000 GCA_030462865.1 Tortispora agaves
AGAGTTGTGGAGGCGTGGTGAATTGGAAGAATAACGGCCACGGTTCGAAGTGTACGTGTCCGGGGCGCGGGCGTGCTTGTGCGCCTTGAGGGCGGCGCGCAGGGCGAGGCGGGCGGACTCGGCAGCGAGCGCGGGCGGCGCGGCAGCAGCGAGCGGCGCGGTGCCCGTGGTGGGGAGCACGAGCGCCGGGGTGATCATCGGGTGGGCGGGGGGAGCTGGGAGAGAAGCCGGATTTCGACAAGCTCGGCCAGCGATGAGTGTGAAAGAGGACGTCGAGGACGTAGAGATGGCGCGCGAGGAGGAGCTGTTTGAGGACAGCGCGGACTTCGACATGGCGCGGGTCGACACGCGGATGTGGCTGCTGCGGATGCCGAAGTTCCTGATGGAGCGGTGGAAGGACGCGCCCCGGCGGGTGGGAGAGCGGCGGGAGCTGGGCACGGTGCGGATCAAGCAGACGGGCCAGCAGCTGAAGGTGAAGATGCTGCTGAACGACGAGGAGATCCACGGGGACATCCCGAAGGAGTACGACCTGAGCATGGGCGGGAGCCAGTCGGAGAACACGTACGTGTTCTCCGAGGAAGAGGACCGGGTCTCGAAGACGAAGCGGACGGACCTGTTTGGCACCGTGTTCAACGAGGGGACCGTGATCCCGGCGATCAACGACGCCAACTACGACAAGGTGGTCTCGGGCCGCCGCCGCGAGCTGCTCGGCGACGAGCCGCGCGCCAAGGTGACGCTGATCAACGACGGCGCCGGCGGCGTCAAGGTGTCGGCCGGGCCCTCGATGCGCGGCCGCTCGTCGCTCTTCCTCAGGCACCAGCGCAAGGAGCAGCAGCGCCGCCAGCTGCTCGGCAAGGCCACCCGCATGCCCCGCAACGAGCTGCTCGACCTGCTCTTCCGCCTCTTCGAGCAGTACGACTACTGGGGGCTCCGCGGCCTCCGCGAGCGCACCAAGCAGCCCGAGGTCTACCTCAAGGAGGTCCTCGACCAGATCGCCACCTTCCACAAGACCGGGCCCTACGCGCTCAAGTACTCGCTCAAGCCCGACTACGCCGCCATGAAGCAGCAGCGCATGAACGCCCTCCTCGCCGACCCGCACCCTCCCTCCGCCTAGCGGGCCCAGCCGCACCCCTCCGCCTACTCCCACCCCGCCTACTCCACCACGCTCCCTCCCCCGACCGCAACATGTCCGAGGACATGTCGGACCTCATCACCCAGGCCACAACTACCACCACCCGGATCTCGGCGCTCACCGCCACCGCGTCCGAGCTCTCCCACCGCGACGACCTCGGCAAGCCCATCAGGCTCCACAACAGCAACTCCTCCGTCACCACCCTGACCAAGTTCGAGCTCCTCTCCCTGCCAGAGTCCATCATGATCCTGCTCTTCCCGAGCGGCACCATCACGGACCTCGACGGCCAGGAGATCTACGACTGGAACAGCGTCTCGGACATCAACATCTCCTTCGACCCCAACTGCCTCCAGTACATCCTCGACCGCTACCGCGCCCAGATCGCCAAGCTCGACGCCTCCAAGCTCAACTCGTTCGTCTACACGGCCGACCTGCCCACCCCGGTCAGCTCCTCTGTCCAGAACGCCGTGGCCGCCGGCCACCCGGCTCTTATCTGCCTCCGCGAGGACCTCGACTACTACGTGATCGCCCCGAAGTCCCTCCCGGACGAGAAGCTCAAGCCGCTCCGTGTCGCGGTCGGCCAGCTCCTCGTCGACAACCGCGGCCTCTTCCTGGGGCTCTACTCCAAGCTCAACAGCCCGGCCAATGCCGTGGGCGCCGCAGAGTCCGCCGAGAAGTACCTCATGACCATGCTCTGCTCCTCGGGCTTCGACAAAAATGACCCCTGGCCCTACCGCGCGCTGGACGCCGAGCGCACGCTTATCAGCAGCCTTGCGCTCGCCGACCTCCGCGCGGCCGAGCCCGACGCCGCCACGAACCGGCTCCTGCTCTTCTGGCAGCGGCCCGCGCGCAAGTGCTGGTGGGACCACCAGACCATCGCCGTCCCGGAGTCTGCGGACACGGACATCTCGGGCCTCGAGGTCAAGGTCCACGTCCGCCGCGTCTGGACGCTCGAGATCTCAGTTCTGGGGCTGCGCTAGCTACGCCTACGGGACCGTTTACGGGTTAAGCATTATGTACTGGTCTAGCGGTCCTCGGCCCACTCGTTCTCCCGCCGGATCTGCGCCTCCTCCTCGGGGGTGAAGTCGTTAGGTATGTTGAATATACGCCTTAGCTCCTCCGGAGACTTCCTCTTAATCATGCCTGCCACCGTCTTGCACCCTATCTCCAGTAGATTCCGGATATCCAGGTAGTTCGCCGCCAGAATGATCTCAAACAGCATCTCCTGGTCCACCTGCATGAACTTCGTGTCCCACTCGCCTATCTCGATGTTCCGCGCCCGCGGGCTGATCTCCTCCTCCGCCACCGCAGGGTCGTCCTTGTGGTACTCGCACCACTCCAGCACCTTCTTCAGCACCGACGACGTCACGTTCGGCACCGGCACCTCCGTCGCGTCGTCCCCGACGTCCGCTATCACGTTCTTGATCAGAATCGACTGCTCTATCACGTTCCGCTCTGCGCCCTCCGTTAGTCCTGCCCCTGCTGCCCAGCCGCGCACACTTACCCACGTCAAACGTCTCGCCGTCAGACGATACCAGCTTGATCATCGTTGCCTGCTCCTTGCCGTCGCTAGCTGGGCGCTGCCTGCCACCGCTGGGTGCGGCGCACCCAGCTTACCCGGCCCCAGCCGCACCTTCCTCGCTCCTCGGCCTCCACAAACGCTCCTCGAGACATGCCGCCCGCCAAAAAAGGCCCCCGGCTCCGAACAGTCCCCGCCGCGGACCTCCACCCACCCCTTGCCGCCCTCTCCCTCTCTGCGGACCCGCTGCAGGCCCCGCCCGCGGCCTCGCCCGAGGACTGCTTCATCTGCGCAAACCCCATCGCCTACGCTGCCATCACCCCGTGCAACCACTCCTCCTGCCACGTATGCGCCCTCCGCCAGCGCGCGCTCTACAAGTCCGACGCCTGCCTTTACTGCCGCACCCCGGCCCCCATCGTCATCTTTGGCGAGCGCCTCGACAAGCCCTTTGCCCACTACTCCCGCCCCGACATGTTCAGGATCGACAGTGCTCTCGGCATCTGGCTCAAGGACCAGGCCGTCGCTGCCGCCGTCGACCGCCTGCTTGCCTGCAACTGCCCGCTCTGCTCCTACTCCGCTCCGTCCACCAGCGACCTCAAGGGCCACGTCTCCTTCGCTCACCAGCGGCTCTTCTGCCCCATCTGCCTCAACCATAAAAAGGCCTTCATCAGCGAACTCCAGCTCTTCAACAGGACAGAACTCGAAAAACACCTTGCCAAGGGCGACGCCCGCGGCTTCGACGGCCACCCGCAGTGCGAGTTCTGCGCAAAAAGGTACTACGACATGGACGCCCTCTGGGATCACCTCCGCAAGAACCACGAAAAGTGCGAGGTCTGCGAGCGCCTCGACCCGCCAAAGCACAACAAGTACTTCGCAAACTATCGCGACCTCGAAAAGCACTTCCACGCAGACCACCACCCATGCCTCGAGCCTGCCTGCCTCGACCACAAATTCGTCGTCTTCCCCACCCTCATAGATCTCCGCCAGCACCAGGTCAAGAAGCACCCGGAAAAGTACAGGGGCCGCAGCAGCGCAAACGTCCACGTCACTGAGCTTCTCGCAGACCCGCACATCCATACTGACTCCACACCCTCCTCATCCCGCCCCGCTGGCCCGCGGCCTTCAAGCTCCTCTTCCTCCGCGGGCTCCTCCAGAATCCCTTCCGTAGAACAGTCATCCTCGCCAGCGCCCTTTGTTCCCTCGAGCGCCGCCGAGGCTCTGGACGCTAAGGCCCGGTCCCTGCTTCAGTTCAACAGCGCCAAGTTCCAGAGCTTTGCCTCGGCTACTACTGCATTCAAGTCTGGCGCAATCTCGGCCAAAGAGCTCTTTGACTCCTACGAGAGAATCTTCCCTTGCTCGCAAACCGAGCTGCGCGACCTCTTTAAAATGCTTAATGGTCTCTCTGGGCTTACTAGGCAGCAAAGACTAATGATTACTACTGTATATAACCAGACCGCTCCTAAAGCAGCTCTCTCCGCAAGGCCCGCGGTCGTTCCGCCAAGACGGGCCGGCTGGGCGAACGCCTCGGCAAGTGCTCCCGCAACCGCAAGGTCTTCTCCGGCTGCTTCGATGCTGATCAACGGCGCCAACACCGCCTCCTTGGAAGACTTTCCTGAGCTTCCTAAGGGCCCGCCGGTGCAGAAGTACCCCATGAAGAAGAGCACCTCGGCTACCAGCACCGCGTCAGCCCTCTGGGCTGACGGCAGCCCACAAGCTGCAGCAGAGAGTTGCTCTGCTCCCAGATCCGTAAGAGGACGAAAGGGGAAGCAGAAAGTGCTATTTACGACCTCCAAATATTAATGACTGCCTCTATGCGCTCGCCGCTCATGCTCGTATCGGTAGAACGTTCTGTTCCCTTGTGACCTGCCGGCAAAGCGGGCACTCTGGCCGTTCCTGGCACCACTCGGTGATGCATGCCCAGCAGAAGACGTGTCCGCACAGCGCTGCTGACGGATCCACGAGGTACGACAGGCATAACGTGCATTTCCGCGACGTCTCGTCGACAAATATATGTGCCAGCACCTTGGGATCTGAAAGGTCCAATCTGCCCGCGGCAGCAGATCTGAGGGCGGTCGGATCATCTTCGACCCCGCGCCTGGTCACTAGGTCTCTTATTTTCGATCCAAATGACAGCACTAGCCGAGCCGCAATGATAGCGCCCAACACCTCGTATCCAGCCGTCGAAGGCTGCTCCTCTTTTACCGACAAATAGCGCATCCCAGCTACTCTTTCCGACATGGTGTAGTATTTCTCAGACAGATAGAACATGGCCAGGTGAATAGCAGGGATTTCCTCGAGAAAGCCGAGCAGAGTCGCCGAAAACCGGTCCTTCAGGACAAACTTCAGCTGGCTCTGGTACATTGGGCCTCCGATCCGCGCCAGCAGTAGCAGCACCCTTCTGGCAACGCCAAACAGCTCTGGCCGCCCATTTCCTGTCTCCGCGACCCGGTATATGTCAGTGTACTCCTCTCCGAGCGTTCGAGATCCCACCAGCACCGTCAAGGTGTAGTAGAGGAGGCTCGATGCGCTGCCGATCTTGCGAGCATACGCTGTCGTCCTGCGCGGGCCCACGACTGCCTTTGTGGCTTCCATCACTGAGTCGTTGAAAATACGGCTATAATAGTCGTCTTTCTGGTGGCTTCTGACGATGTCTGCCGCCGTGGCATACTGGAATTTCGGCGCATCCATGTGTGGGGAAGCTACGTTCGGCTGGGAGGTTAAACGGCTAAAGTCGTGGGCGCATATACATACTATAGGTGGACATAAGTGGTCCTTTCGGGCTCACTGACTACTCAGGCTCGGCATGGACGGCCTTACTACGCTGGCTGCTTTTTCAGGCTGTGTTTGGACGGCGCCGCGTGGACTCCAGCCGCCACAGTGCTGTTCACCGCGCTATTGCCCTTGCTCTGGGCCTTGGTTCTGGGCGGCTCGGTGGTGCTGTCCAGTTTAATCCTGGGGCGCTTCGAAGGGGCGTCCAGCAGATGCTTGTACTCCTTCCTATTCCAGTCAAAAGCACTAGCGGCTGTATACGGACGGTCCTCCCACCGCAGTTGGTTGGTCTGAATCATCTCTATGTACACATCGTGTCCAGTAGAACAGTACTCGAAACCGAGAACCGTAGTGAGCGGTCGCTCGTCCGCTGATCGGTTCGGGTTGCAGCTGTCTGGCCGCTCAATGGGGTTTCCCAGAAGATCGGCCGTGGATACGTGGCCAAACGCAAGCTGCGGCCTCTCGATGTCATCCTCGAGAATCGGCAGCTCGTCCGCCTGTCTCGGCCCGCGGCACACCAGCGGCCCCAGTCCCACTGGCGCCTCGGCTTCATCTGTCCTGGAAGGCTTAGAGTACGGCTTCACCTTGTCTTTGGGTCTCTGAGGCAGCCTGTCGGGGGATTCCTTTGCACGGCTCCTTGCACCGAACAGTCTACCTAATCCACTAAGTTTTGTACCTTCACGGTTATTCGTATATTGTATCTTTCGTTTATCGTTCGGCATGGCGGCTTGTCGAGGTGCAAAAGCTGTGCCTCGAATCGTCAGCGGGTCCTATGCTAGCATACACTGCGGGCAATAAATGCAAACCTACTTGTCGCCGAGCCCTTCACGTCCGTCTTTAAACATATCTATGGGATAGTTCTCGGGATAGGTGTCCAGGATCTCGGCAAGCTCCTCACGCTGCTCCTTCAGGTTGACCGGAAGCTCATCATAGACGTCTTCGAAGAGCGCACTGATTCTGGGTTTCTTGAGCTTTTCGGCCTTGGAAAACGACTTCAGCACATCCTTTCGGAGCTGGACCCTGGTCTCGGCGTCGACATTGTCGTTCCAGTACCCTTGGTTGGTCATCCATTTTCGCAGCCGAGAGATAGGGTTGTCGCGCCGCTTCCAGTCCTCGACTTCTGTTTTGGCCCGGTAGGCGAACGAATCGTCCGAGGTGGAGTGGTGAGAGACACGGTACGACATCATCTCGACCAGCACTGGTCGCTGCTGCTCGATGGCGAGCTTGCGCGCATCCCTGGTCGCCCTGTATACGGCGAAGATATCGTTACCGTCGATCCTGATGGTTTCGATTCCGTAGCCGACGCCGCGACTGGCAATACCGTCACCGCGGTATTGCTCCAGAGTTGGCGTACTAATGGCATAACCGTTGTTTCGGCAGATAAAGACGACGGGGCAGGACCTGGTGGCCGCGATGTTGAGAGCAGAGTGGAAGTCGCCCTCGGACGCGGCGCCGTCGCCAAAGTAGCAGACTGCGCAGGCTTCCTTGCCTGCGATCTTCAGGGCATAGGCCGCGCCGGACGCGTGCGGGATCTGGGTGGCAAGCGGCGAGGAGATAGGGTGTATGTTGTGTTCGCGGCTCTGGTAGTGAACGGGCATCTGGCGGCCAAGCGAGGTGTCTGCCTCATTGGCGTAGAGCTGATTCATCATTTCGTCCAGGGGAACGCCTCTATGCAGTAAGACGCCAGCTTCGCGGTACTGGCAGTAAATGATGTCCTCCGTGCCCAGCGCGGCCGCAGAGCCGACCGCTATGCCTTCCTCGCCCGCGTTGACCATGTAGAAGCTGAGACGGCCCTGTCGTTGAGCGTCGTACATGATGGTGTCCAGGATGGAGATGGTGACCATGTCCTTGTACATTTTGGTGACTTTTTCTTCGGAGAAGTACGGGTCGTCGGCCGGGTTGTACTCCTGGTCGATCGCCGTGCCCGACAGGTCCACGCAGCGGTAGGTGTCCATGCTGTCCGCGAGCGTAGGGTCGAGGAACTTCAGGGTGTTGGTGAACTTGGACCTGACCGCGCCGGGGAAGACAAGCTCTCTCTCGACGGAGCCGGATTTTTGCGAAATGCACCGCGCGCCTGCGGCGAGGCATCTGCGGGCGCTGAATCCCAGTTGCCGATACATGTTGAGTCGAAAAAGAGGGTTTCTCGAAGACAGAGTGTGGGGAGTCGGCGGGCAGTAACCTTAATTGTTGCGCGGGTCGGTTAGTGTCACGGCGCCCCGGCTAGTGTTTGCACGCCAGCCAGGGAGCCAGCACGCGGGGGCTACTGCGTCGCTGTCGCGCTGCGCCGCGCCCTGCGCTGTGCGCACCCGATGCGGGAGCCTGCTGCTGCTATCGGTGCTCGGCGGAGCATGCACGTGTGGCTAGCCGCGCGCGGCTGCTTCACCCGGTCCCAAGAGGACGACACCCTTGGTGTAGCAAGCGATAGAGGCCGCCCACGAAGATGCCCGAGCCCGAAACGCACCACAGGAAGAACTCGAAGCAGATAATAGCGCACTCGGCATCGACAAAGTCGCACAAGCCGCTGGCTCATGGGAAATCGCAGGTGCGGCTGAACCGAACGTCGTCGCTGCTGCCACTCACCCGAACCCAGTCTTCGGGGAGCCTGGCCGAGAAGTCGCTGCTGCGGAAAGCGGCCGGCAGCCGTCACCGGCCGTCGAGGGTCAAGAGCAGCGGCGACGTGAACGGGCTGCGCAAGTCCTACACCGATCTCATGCTGGCCAAGCAAGCCCCAAAAAAGTCCGCTTCCCGCAAGGGATCCGCTATCCTCGAGCTCGGAGCCCCCGAGGACGACGAAGCAGAGTTTGTAGAGGACAGCGATCAGGAGGACGCAAGCACTCAGCTGAAAAACCTTTATCTGGACAGAAATATAGTCTATAACGGTGAGCCCGGCGATATGCTGCCCTACAACGACGACGCAGAGTATGTACTGGCCTCTGTCCCGGATGGCTTCAAGCACCCGCAGCCACTGCCTACAGAAACCAATGGCTCCTCTGCTGCCCACCCGCCGCCATCGAAGATGACCGCCTCCCAGCTCACCGACATGGTTGCTGCGTCGCTCAACAAAAATTCCTCCGCTGCTAACCTCCCTGATCCAAGCTTCTCCGAGTCCTTCGAGCCACCAAATCGAACCAATTCCTCAGACAACGACTCTTCCCTACACAACGACCAGGTCTCCCGCCCAACTTCCTCCATAGATATCAAGTATGTCACGCCGGCAGTCAAGAGCGCTGTTCAGACCCGCACCCAGCAGCGCCTATGGCTCCAAAGAGCCAGCATCAACGATCTTTCGAAGAGGAAAGAGCACAGCTTTCTCAACCCAAAGCTCATTCGTGAAATTGAAAAGGCCACGCAGGACTACGAGTCCCTAAGAAGATTCGAAAACCCCGTAGTGGCTGCAATCGAAAGGCTATATGACCAGGGCCAACTCGATTCAGAACTCCTCTCGTCAGCCTCCGTTCCCGCATCCCCTAGTTCAAAGATTATCGCTGTTGACCGAGCTACACCTACTAAATCTCACTTCATGGATCTGCCTGCTTCTTCTTCACTGCCCAGAACCCCGAGTCGTCTCAACCCTGCTGCTGCTTCTGACTTGCCGCCTACGAGCGAAGTATCCTATCAGACCGAACAGATTTTAGACAAGCTCTGGAGAAAGGGATGGAAACGACCTGAATGCGGCTCCTCTTCCGACAGCTAGGCCAACCCGCCGGTCTCTAGTCAATAATCTAACTGATTTACACTGCAGATGATCATCATATTCTTCATCCCTGTATTAATATTCCCTTTACTATCTAACTACTCTGCTCCGCAGGTGGTTTGAAATTTACCTGTTGTCCATACTCATATACCTTCTTAAGAAGTCCCTCGAACTCACCTCTCGATGAATACTTCTCATACTCGAAGTAAAGCTTCAAAGCAAATCTAGCATCTTCGACTGAGTCGTGCATCCCGGTCTGTATGTCCTCGTGAAACAAATACCAAACTAGGTACCTCAGTGAAAGACGCCTCTGCCTTCCATTAATATAATACAATTCCAGCGTATCTCGAGTCTGCTCTGCTCTGACATACAAGTTGATCGTCCGAAAATCATTCCTCAGTCCATGTCCCACAAAAATGCATCCCAAGTTTAATAGAATCCATAGTCTCCTGTATGCTCTCTTCAGAGAGACCAATGGATGCGACGAACTTCTCGCATCCAAGTCGCCTTCTTTGACCCCAGAAAACTTGGTCACATAATCGACTACTTCTTGGTTCGTAGCTATCCAGTCATCGATATATACGCGAACATTGTCCGCAGGATCACCTTTCAGTAGAGAAACTCTGGCCAGGGAAAGCTGAGCGGGGCAAATGAATGTGACAGTTCCGTTACTGTTTTCCTCCTTCTCGGCCTCCTGCAAGCAGACAAACTCCGCATCTATGGCTAGCAATGTGTTTTCGTCGAGTTTGTCCTCCTTCGAGAACCCAGACGCAGTGATTTTAGCACTGTTTATAGTCTCTGTCTCATACAGAACTGTGGTATTCAATGCACTCTTCCAGGAATGGTCAAACTTATCTATAGCTGAGTTCTTTCTCCGGTAGCAAAGCATACTTGGCACTTTCCATGCAGGCGTGAAATTTATAGCTTCCTCTTCCGTAATCTCTTTGACAAGAAAATCATTAAAAAGGTACCATTTAGACGGGGTGTCATCCTCAAAACTTTCTGGCACCTTAACTAGAGCTAATAAATGTGAGCCAGCAAACTGTTCGGTCACTTCAAGCAGAATTCCGGTTAATTCGTATTCTAAATGCTCAGCTGTGGAGAACTTCGGCATATCTGCATTGAATATCTTGAAAGAACGGTTATCTTGAAAGACGTTAAACCTTTTGCTGGGCCACCCTTGCTGGCGCCATATCTCCCGAGACTCAGGGGTTCTCATGTTGCAAGAAATTGTCAGGCATTCAGGAAACTTTTCCAGAATCCGCTCACTGTAAAACGGAGTCGTTCGGCGGCACGTGTTACAAGGGCCCGAGCTCTGGTAACTTGTTGTAATGCTTGCTTCCAATAGTGACTCGAAGCTCTCATTCTCCACAAGGCTGCTATACATTAGCGTGAGGACAAAATGTGCTAGGGACGTGTGTGAATTTGCGCCGCATTCCAAGCACATTCTGTTTTCAGCATATACCAAAGCCAAAGCATCCATTGTTCTCGACTCTGGAAGGGTGTTTGCATGAACCGATTGTAGATATAATGTCTCCAGCAAGAAATGCGCAAATGTCTGCACTAGTTCACTCATATCTGATCCCCTTTTAGTCTGCCCGTCTTTGACAAGAAGGCCCATTTCTTGAACTATGGGGTATTCTGCCAGTATTTGGTACAAATTTGCAGCGCGGCAGTGATGTCCCTCTGATTTCTCGAGCATATCAAACAGGAATCCGAGCTGGCACAAGAGGCATAAATCATCGGCACAATCTCGAGCCACGTGATCCATTGCGAGATTGTAAACAGCCGGAACATATCGCAGCATTTGAAGTAGCGGGTTGAGATATGAGTAGTCGAGCTGGGATTCAAGGCCAGAGTACTTGGTTTCATTATAGAAGCTGAAGTCAAAATCCAGGGCACCGAAGCGACTGTACTGGATAGATAGCTTCTTGTAAGCTTTTGAGACGTCGTGAATGTTGGTATCTTCATTCTCAAGAAGTTTGTTATGAGAATTCGAAGACATGCCAGCTCTCTCGAGTTCGCTTCTAAAGCGAGGTTGATCTGCTCTGGACTTTGCGGGCTTGTGGGACTTCGTTTCTGTTTGGTACCTTCTATGTTTTCTGGGGTATTTATATACCTGCAGCCCATTGTCGTCCACGAACATCGGGGTTAGCAAAGTGTCGATGGACTGTGGCGGGCGCGCGACATTTACTACCTGATTGCTAGGCCACACTGACAGCAGCAGCCGATTATATCGGGGCATCCCCACCGAATTGAGCGGATATAGTGGATCGTCAATAGCTACTGGGTGAGGGTTTGGCTTGAAATAGGAGGAGGGGCTGACGATTGGTTCTGGAGAGCGGTTGAACTGTGGGTAGTTATTGGTAGATAGAAGATGCACGACGCCAGACATGTCTAGAAAAACAATGGCTTGGCCGCTACCAGAGATCTGAATAGAGAGTATACCTAGATTGTAGATGCTGGCATGCACGATAGAGAACTCCTCGGGGCGGTCGATAGAGTGAAGCTGTATATGGCCGTAAGTAGAGGCGATGAGCACGGTGCCTGAGAGCCGTGGATGAATAGAGATGTAGGCTGCTCCGTATGAAAAGGCGACGGGGGCTTTGTATGTGTGAAGTCGTATGTCGTAGACTTTCACCATGGGGTCATATGTGACGCCTTGGGGCCTAAAGGAGCTGGATGTGAAAAGTACCAGGTCGCCGTGAACTGCAATCGAGGTGATCTTGGAGGGTGTGTCGAGCTCCTTCACTAAAGCTAATGTGGAAGAGTCGAACAGCAGCAGCTTTGTTGTGGAAGAAGCAACGATGTAATGCTTGATCTGTCTGAGGTTAGAGAGGTCGGAGTATTCAGATGGATATGTGCCGATAACCTCTTGCTTTTCATAATTGAACCTGATCCACTGATGGTTGCCCGCAATTGTGAGTTGAGCAGTGGTGGTGTTGTCTATGATGGCCGCGGTGAAGGCTCGCAAGTCGCTGAAGCGGTGGAAGTAGGTGCAAAGTCCAGTGCGCTCACCCAGACGCACAGAGTCTGTGCCGACTGTAAGCAAGCCCGTGGCTGTGAAGAGGATGTCGACCATACCGGAGTCGTGGGCCCGGAACTTCGTGTAAGGAGAGAGCTCGGGCCCGAAGAAGGACTGCACGTCTCCGCTGTAGGAGAACGTCCAGACGAGGTCCTGGACCGGGTCGAATCTGAGTGCGTTGGCCTCGAAAAGCTGCACGTTTTGGATCTAGAAGCGTTAGTTTGGATGCAATTAGGCCAGAAACAGGCAAGCATACTTCTCCCCAGATGTCCATAGTGTTGTGTCGCTATCTAAGTTGGGGTCCGCGCGCGCCGCGCCCACGTCCACCGCCGCTGTACGCCGCGCCGCAGGGCTATCCGCCTGCTGCTCTCGCGCCGGCCGCACAGGCAGATTATTATTGGTCTGCCGTGCTGTGCTCAGACAGAGAGGGCGGATCGGCAGCAGAGGATGTGAACCTTATTCGGCAACGGGGCCTGCGATTGGCTGGATATAATTTTAGAGTGCGGGCTGAAATTACCGGCCTCGAAGAATCAGACATAAAATGTTGCGCGGGGCCGGCAGGACCGTTACTAGAGGCAGAGTGGCTGATGGCCGGCGTTGGTCGCATATTGGCCGCGCGCCGATTATTGTGCCCGAGGGAGCGAGGATCGCGGTGGAGCAGAATATTGCGTCGAGGCCCGGGTTCCAGCGTGCGACGATCCAAGGCCCCAAGGGGTCTGTGGCCGTGGAGCTGCCGGGGTTTGTGAATATCGAAGAGAGCGGTTCGGGCCGGGTGCGTGTGGCGGTGGAGGACGCGACGGTCAAGAAGCAGCGGCAGATGTGGGGGACGGCGCGGGCGCTGCTGGCTAACCATATACAGGGAGTTACGGAGTCGCATGTATCTATTCTGAAGTTTGTTGGCACGGGATACCGTGCTTTACTAAAAGACAGCGACCGCACTGTGGTCGTCAAGGTGGGGTTTGCCGATGACGTGGAGGTGGCTGTTCCGGAGGGGCTGACCGTGAGCCTTCCGCAGCCTACTCGGCTCGTGGTGCAAGGAGTCGATCTGCAGCGGGTGACGCAGTTTGCGGCCCGGATCCGCGCCATCAAGAAGCCTGAGCCGTACAAGGGCAAAGGTATATTTGTGGATGACGAAACTATCAAGATCAAGCAGCGTAAGGTGAAATGAATGGTGCGCAGTCATAGTCGTGTAGTCGTAGCGTCCTAGAGTCGGACCTTTCTTACGGCCGCGAGCACCTGCGGCATGATGCCGGCCTGAGCCGCGATCACCCCCTTGTTGTTCTGCAGAGTCCGCCCGAGGCCGAAGTCAAGCTGGTTGCCGTGGATGTCGGTGACCTCCCCGCCGGCTTCCTTGACGATGACGTTTCCGGCAGCGTGGTCCCAGATCTTTTCCTGATAGGTGTCGGAAACAGGCAGCCGGAGGTAGATGTCCCCGTCTCCGCGGGCAATAGAGGCGTACTTCGCCTGCGAGTCCATGCGAACGGAGGGCTTTGTGATTCCCAGCAGGGCGGCGATCTTGGCGTTGTCTTCGTGCGACGAGTGGCCGGCCTCGACGGACTCGCAGAACGAGGCCTCCTTGGTGGACTGGATGGCGCGCATAGCTATGGGCGTGCGGGCTCGGTCCAAGACCCCCGTGGCCGGGTCGAAGGGGACGCAGTAGACGCCGGCGCCGGCCACGGCGGATATCAGGATCGAGTGCCTGCCCTGGGGTTGCGTGGGGTCCACGGGCAGGTTGGGGCAGCCGATGACGCCGACCTTGACCTTGGAGTCTTCGATGAGTGCGAGGCAGACGGCGTACTGGCCGCCGCGGATGAACCCCTTGGTGCCGTCAATAGGGTCCAGCGCCCATATACGGCCCTTCGGGCCGCCCGGGGAGTCGCCCGCGTCGAGGGCATCGAGCATGGCGCTCTCCGAGGCGATTCGGCCGATGCTCTGTGTCTCCTGGCCGTTGGTCTCGGCGCTGTAGCAGTTCTGGATGAGTGCCCACACGGCCTCGGCCAGGGCTGCGTCCCCGCGCAGCGCCCGGGCGTCCTCCTCGGCGACAATGGCGTCTTTCGGGAAGCAGTGCCCGAGGGCGTGATTGATCATGGCCTGCGCGCCCAGGTCCGCGACCGTGACGGGCGACTGGTCCGACTTGGTGAGCGTGCCGAGCTTGTGCGACGTGGCGACCGCCTGCGTCAGGCGGCACGCCCTAACCACGGCGAGCTCGGCGACCCGGCGTTCCAGTGCGTAAGCCATTCTTCTCGGAGGGTGGGTGTGTGGAGCGCAGCCCTACCGGGGCCGGCCAAGCCCTAGCCCACCCCGCCAGACCGCACCTCTCTGCTTGTTTGCACGCCCCGAAATGGCCAAACGCTCAGTGTCCGACCTCGTGGACTCGTACCTGGGCGAGTCGCCGAAATCGTCCAAAGACGCCACCGAGCGCTTTCTGCGCATACACTCGCTCCGGCGCAAACTCACGCACGACCACCCCCGGCGCCAGCCTGATCCCTCGTCGTCCGGCCCGCTCTACGCACCCTGGGACCGTGCCGCGCTGCTGGGCCGCCTCTCCTCCTTCAAGTTCGTGCGCTGGCCGTACGATGAGACCCTCTACCCGCGCCTGGCCGCCCCCGAGTGGGCCAAGGCCGGCTGGGTCTGCACAGGGCCCTGTACCGTTACCTGCTCCCTCTGCACCAAATCGCACCTCCTCCGCCTCACTGACGACCCGGCCGTGGACCGCGCGCTCTGCGAGAAGTACGGTCTGCTGCGCAACTGCCACTACGACTCCTGCCTCTGGGCTAAGCGCCAGTCCCCGGACTCCACTTACACCGTCGCCTTCCCGGACACCGATCAGGCCATCTACGACTGCACCGTGCGCGCAAAGTCCTTTTCCGCGATCTCGCTCGCAGATCTCCACCTCGTCAACGTCCCCGAGGTCGCGTCGGCCTCGGCAACCTCCATAAGCCCGGACTTGTCCTCGCCCTGCAGGGTGCTCGCCATGTTTGGCTGGCACGCCCGCTCCTGCTTCGGCGGCCGGCACCTCGCCGAGTGCGACATGTGTTTCCGCTCAGCCTCCCTGGAAGGAGACTTCGACCCGATCGGCAACCACCGCGCTTACTGTCCCTGGATATGCGGAACTCTACCGGGCTACAAGGTGCTAGTGAGTCTGGCGCAGTGCCGCAAGTCTATGGCTATCGACGGTATTTGAATTGGCGTATGCTACTCCTGTTTTAGATGGTCCCGCTCGGCGCCGCGCCGCTCAGAGCCCCTTCCCATAGTCTCCAGAAGCATAGAACTCCTCGATGATCTGCACAACCTTCTCCAGCGCATCGAGCCAGGCAAGCAGCTGCTCCTTGACCTTGGCCTGGTCGCTGCCCAGCTTCGCATAGAAATCTTTCCTGTACGGGACAGCCTTCATGGCCAGCTTAAAAATGGGTCGCACCATCATGGAGTGGTATTTGGAAAGCGTCTCGGAGTACGCCTCTGTGAAGGATTTCGTCAGCTCTTCGTTCTCGTTGCTGACGTTCTTGCGAATCGCAGTCGCAGTGAACCTGAGGCCCCGTGTCAGCCAGAGCAGGCCCTGCGTGGCCTTCGTGGTCTTGTTCGCTTTCTCGTCCAGGACCAGCTTCTGGAGCGTGGAGGCGTCCAGCGGCTTGGCCTGCAGCCTAGCTCGTATTTTGTCGACGTTGCCCTTCATGTCTTTCTGCACCACGCTGAATGCCGGCGAGTCCAGCAGGTCAAACAGCTGGATGAGCGACTCGGACGCTTCTAAAAACTGCGCCGTGTCGATCTGGTTGTCCTCTGCGATCGCCAAATCGGCGAAGGACTTTTTCATTTCGTCAAAGAATGTGGACATCTTGCTTTTCCTCTGGCCCGTCTCGATCGCGTCTCGATCGCTCTTTACGCCTAAATCCGCAGCCGCTGTGACGTGGTCCAGTCTCTTACCTGGTCTGTCCTGGAGCGCCAGCCAATCGCGCAGTTGCTATAGTAACCTCAGCCTCCAACCCTATTGGGGTGCTACTACCTGGCCTAGGCGCTCCTCACCACGCTGTTCCCTGCTCCGCGCTTCGATCCGGCCTAATTTCCATTTCGAGGCTATATCGCGAATATCGCCCGAGGCGCTCCGAAGGCCTTTTCAGTCTGCTCCATCCCTGAACGGCCCGCTCTCTTCCCGCAACGGGCACTCTTGAGCCTGTTCCGGTCCGGCTTCGACCCTCGAAGCCACGAGCCCGCGATTAAGGCTCTTTTCCACGTGCATTAGATGTCATCTATCGCCTCGTTGCTGCTCTGTGCGCTTGGCTCCATTCTCTTTTTTGCTACTTTCGCTCTGGTGTATGTTATTTCCCTGCACTATGTCTTTAGACGCTCGGTCCCCAGCGGACTGCACGAACCCGCCAGTCGCATTGGCTGGATTTCGGCCCATGTAGCCGCTCTCACAACCTCGCTTTCGGTCGTCGTTGCCCAGCTGGTCTTATGTGAGGTGCTGGGGTGGTCGACGCCTTCCTTCGGGCTGCATCTGTGGTCTATTGCCTGTTCTTCCCTTCTATTGTGCCTCGTTTTGCTGCTGCCTTTGGCCTGCATCTTCAGCTTGTTGGACTACTCGTGGATCACCTCGAGAGTTGGTTTGGTGGTAATTGCACTGCTCTACTTCGCATTGGTCGGCCTCTTGATCACTGCAGACGGTTTCCTGCGGTCCATAATACCGCGCAGAGAGTTTTTGGCTCGTGACAGCGAGCATATGTTTGGGTTTGTAAAGTCTCTCACCTATACTCTGAAGGATGCATGTCTCGAGCAAATCGGCATTTTTGGCATCACGATGATGGCCCTGTTGTCTGGGTTTGGCAGTGTCTCTGCCATCTACACCGTCTTCTTCGATACTTCGGGCAGCTCTCGGTTGATGACTGACTCTGATCTGCAGAGGCTGACAAGATCGTTGCAAAGTACGAACGAGATGCTGGTGGACAGGTACGCCCAGCTCAACCGGCTAATGGGCACTGGCACGCATATGACCTCGGAGGAGGAGCTAAAGAGTTTTGTGCGGGACTATGCAGCAGACACACCCCGAGCCGGAGGTAAAGCCTCTGGTGTGTTTGGTGGAGTGCTGTCTGTTTTGGGACGAGGAGGTGCTGCGCGGCAGATCGAGTCACTGAAGCAGGAGATTCGAGGTCTGGAATTGCTGCAGCGATCGATAGACAAAGACATTCAAACCTGCGCCTACCGAATACGACAACAGCGTTACGAGAAAACGCTTGTAGGATGGATGAGCCGGCAGGCGTACGCAGCATTCTCCGTGTACTGCGTGTATCGTCTGTTTTCGGTCATCGTTCTACGGCGAAGCCTGACTGGTAGTCTGTCCGGGAGCACGGTAGCCGAGGGGCAGTCGAGCGACGTGCTGACTACGATGCTGGCGGTGTATCTGAGGTACTGTGACCCAGAACTGGATATGGAGGCGTGGCTGGGGATCTGCGGGTTTCTGGTGTCTGGGGTGATCTTTCTGTGCTCGCTGTCCTCGGTGCTGACGACAGCTAGGCTGTTCAGGAAGCTACTCAACGTCTCGGATTACTCGTCGGACACGGTCTCGCTGGTGTCTGCGGAGATATTTGGTGCCTACATCATTGCTACCTCGCTGCTGCTGCGGTCCAACCTTCCGGAGTCTGTTTCGACGGCGATAACCGAGGCGCTGGGCTCGCCTATTGACACCGCATTTGCGGACCGGTGGTTCGACCTGGCATACAGCGTAGCGGGTCTGGCTACCGGTGTCGGGGTGGTGCTGCTGCGGCTGCTGGACACCCCGGAAGACTACGATTCGGTGCAGCTGTCCAACCTGGAAGCCGGGATTGCGCCGAAAGAAGCATAATGACAATTGCATCTGTTAGATCATAGAAAATAAGCGGTAGCAGCTGGTCAGGGAGCCCGCGTAGGGTTCGGTAGGGCCCGCGCGCCGGTCGAAAGTCCCACCTAAAATTTTCGGTGCCACGCTTAGAGCAGGCTCCTCTTACCCTAGGACACACATATTCAGTGTCGGAGAAGTAGTTCGGACAACCGCCGAATCTCTCCTATTTGTACTGTTCCTTCTTCCTTTGACCCCCGTCTTCGGATACTGTTCTAAGAGAATCGACAATTCCTTCAGACTTGGCGAAACTGCGTTCTCTTTGTACGCAGCCCTTGTTCGTTAGGTAATTTTTTTCTGCTTGGATTAGGATTCGGCTTTCTGCCCCTTTTCCTGCTTCGTTTGGCCCCTGTCTGTCCGAGTTTTCTTTCGAGAGGATCAAGCAAGGGTTTGGTTTTTTTTCCTAAGGGTCTGCAAAACTAATATATTGTAAATCTTCCGTCTTTTGACTCCTCCAGAAGTTACCCTCCGCCTGCAAGAAGGTCTCTGTTCCTCGCTTGCTCTCGAACCGTTCTCTTCTTTGTATTTTGATCTTTCGCTTCGTCGAGTTCCGCCCCTTTTCCCTAGCTGCAGAACTCCTCTCTACATTTCTTAGAGCATCTGAGATCCTAATATTTCCAAGGCCTTCGCCATGTCTAATCTGCCCGATACGTCTGCCGGTGCAACCTCGTTTGCCCAGATGGCTGCCTCCGCTATGGCTCCCCCGGCGCCTGCTCCGGACACCTCTAATAAGGTAAGTAATCTCTAGGTCCTCGACTCCACTGAAACTCTCAACCTCATCTATTGATCTGCTCTCATTCACATATGCATCGCATGCTCTCTACAGGAATAGACCCAACATACCTTCCCTGGTCCGTGCTACTCCTTCTAAGGGCTCCAAGTAGTTTCTCTTTTTCAGTGGACCCTGGCTCCCCTTCCGCCGATCCTTCTTTCCACCCAGCATACTAACTATGAACTAGAGTCCAAGCGCCTCTCAAGGACAAAAACCTGTTCAGCACTCACGAAATCAGAGTATGGCAGAGCAAACTTCTGGCTACCCTTTGCCTGGTGCTCAGGAAGTTTATAGCCAGAGATCTGCTAGCGGCCCCGTTCCTCCAGGTGCAAATGCTCCACACGTCGCTCGGCCCGCTAACAACCGTAATGGAAAATCTCCAGCCGGCATTTCTCCCGCTCGCTCCGGTCAAATGTATCAAAATCCCTACTACATGAACCGAAATATCCCCGCTGACCCCGCTGCCTTTGGCTACCCTGTTCAGCCAATCCCTAATCAGATGTACATGTCTGCTCAGTATAATGGCCAGCGTCCAGTGATCCCAGGCATGATGCCTCCTGCGCAAGGAATGTATGCGGTGAACCCAGTATCCCCTTCCCCCGTCGGACTTTCTGCTAGCCCAGTCCCTTCCTCCGTCACTCCTGCTTCAATAGGCTCCCCCTCTTCTCAGACTGCTAAACCTCCTGCCGAGATTCCAAAACCTGTACGCCGCCCTATTGTGATCATGAATCCTGATACGTTGCAAGAAGTCGACCTTAAGCAACTGGCTAAGCCTGCAGAAAAATCATCATCTTCGGTAGCTACCTCGTCAACCTCATCGCCGGCTAAGACTGCATCTGCCGAAGTAGCAAAATCTCCCTCAAAACCTGCTATCCAGGCTGAACCTGAGCCTACAAAAGTTGCCTCTCCTGTTTCACAACCTTCGCCATCTCCTGCTAAGATCGAAAAAGCACCTATCGCGCAGCCTGGAAATCCAGAGTCTGCCGTTACTGCTGCTGACAAGTTCAAAAATGCCTTTATGGAACAACTTAAAAAGAAAGGCTTCGAACCCAAAAAGGAAATCGTTTCTACTCCTGCTGCCCCGGTAGCCTCCTCAAATGAAACATCTTCCACTGCCGAAACTTCTACTCCTTCCGAGACCCAAGCACCTGCTGCCGAGATCCAAGCCCCTGCTGCTGAAACCGAAGCCCCTGCTGCTGAGACCGAAGCACCTGCTGCTGAGACCGAAGCACCTGCTGCCGAAAATGGACCATCTGTGCCTGTCGAATCCAAAGAAGAAGCAGTATCTCCCGCACCCGAACAACAGAAAACTGAGGAAACTGGCGAAGCTGAATCTGCTGAATCTGCGAGCGAAGAAGCCACTCCTCAGGACGATGATGCTGAAAAGAGCTCCCAAAAGCCGTTTTATGAGTTGCTTGCAAATGCTCGACGCATTTCTGATATCAAATCTGTTACTTACCCATCTGGAATTCTTCCCCCTCGTCCAAATCTTAATGACGGTAAGAAGCGCCCTCGATATGATAGAGGTTTCTTAACACAATTCTCTACAATCATAAAAGATCCCATTCTAGAAAACTGGAATGAAATTATGAGTAATGTTAACATCAGCAGAGCTTCGAACTCAAGATCAGGTAATTCTGGAAAAGGTTCTTACAAATCTGGGTCATCAATGGGCAACTCATTCAGCAACATGCCAATGGGATCTGTTGGCGGAAAGTCGAGCTCTTTTGGGCGCCATGGAGGAAGCTCTTCCAGCAAATCTGGCCGGGGAAATCCAAATGTGCCTATTGGCTTTGGAAGCAATTTATCTGGTAGATCAAATAGTGGGCGACAAGACTCTTCAAAGCGCCGCGACCGTGATGGACGTGACCGATCTGAACCGTCTATGCCTTCTGAGCCGATTACCTTGGAAAGATCTGATAATAGATGGAAACCTAGACGTCAAGCAGAAGCCGAAGGCGAAAAACTGCCAGAAGCTACACCTGAGGGATTGTTACCCCCAGAACTGGTGCGCAGAAAAATTAATGGTCTTCTGAACCGTATGACCCCTGAGAACCTTGCCGGTATATCACAGATGGTTCTGAAGATTGCTGATCAGAGTAAATATGAACCTGATTGCCGAACTCTACAACAGATTCTTGAACTCACATTTGAAAAGGCTTGTGATGAGCCACACTGGAGTCAGACATATGCTGAATTCTGCAACATCATGCTGCGCAATGTATCTACAGATATTAAAGCTGAAAATATTGTTGATAAGCACGGTGAGCCGGTTGTCGGCGGTGCCTTGTTTCGTCGTTTCTTATTAATACGCTGTCAGGAGAATTTCGAAAAGGGATGGTCCTTAGATATCTCCAAAGCAGAACAAGAAGCTAAGGAGCACTTAGATTCTTCTAATGCTAAAGCGGAAAGCGAAGCTACTGATGGTGCTACTGAGTCGAGTGTTGATGCTGCTAAGTTGGAGGCTCAAAAAGCTTCTGAGGAATACTATAGGCTTGCTGCGATCAAACGACGAGGGCTTGGTTTAGTCAGATTTGTGGGAGAACTCTATGCCCTTAGAATGGTGGCAGAAAATGTCATCGATAAGTGCATTAAGCAGCTTCTGAATCACGTGGATCACCCTCGTGAAGAAGAGGTGGAATCTGCTTGTCGTCTACTTTTAACTGCCGGTGCATCGTTCCAACAAAAGCAGCCGAGCCGAATGAAGGTATATATCAATCGCTTAGCTTCTATCTCTACGAGCCCAGAGCTTACTGCTCGACTGAAGTTCAAGATTCTCGATGTACTTGAGGCATACGAGAAGGGATGGCCTGAAGAAAAGGGAACCGGACCAATGAAGATTGAAGAAGTGCATGAGGAACAGCAGGAACTTAACGCGGCTTCTAGTGCTCGTGGTGGTGGTCGTGGTGCATCTTCGCGAGACCACCGAGATCATCGAGATCGTGGTGGACGTGCATCCGAAGGCTGGACGAATGTTTCGCGCCAGAGCTCTTCCACACACCTTGGCAACGAATCTGACCGACGAGGGCCCAAGTCTGGAGCACATGGCGATAGCGGGTTTACGTTCAGCCGTAGCGGGTCTGGTCGAAGCAACAGTCAGCGGAATAAGTCAGACTCTTCCCGTACAGACTCGCCTGCCCCGGTCAGTGCGTTCCAGGCGTTTCAGCAGTCTGAGACTGATGAGTGATTGATGCAATAGAGCATAATTCGTATTCTATATCTATACTACATTTATAACTAGCTTGTATCTGAAGTAGTTGCCGAAAAGATGCTAAGTACAGCGAGTGGAAGATTCTCGAGCACGGGCATCAGTTAGGGATAGATATTGGTATCAGTTGAAGAGTGAACTGGCGATCTCAGGAGGTGCACAGGGGCATTCGGGAATACAGATGGAAGCGTCATGCGGAGGATCTTCGTCGTCGTCTTCAGGCTTTTCAACGTCAACGACTGTGTTGCTGGCCTGCTCGGACTCCGACTCCGACTCTGTCTCAGGTGCAGACGGAACACTGGCGACACTAGAAGCCCGAGACTTTCTTGACTTCTTGGACTTTCTAGATATTTTGGACTTCTTGCTCTTGCGGCTGAGAACAGACTTCTTGGAAGAAATAGCGTCCTCGGTGTGAAGCAAGCTCTTGATTTCCGGGGGCGCGCAGGGGCATTCAGGGTGGCATTTGGAAGGGTCATGATCCTTGGCCATGTACTTCACGTGCTCCTCTGCGGTGCCGGCGAGTTTCTTGCTGAAGCGTCGGGACGCCCTTTGAAGGTAGGTCTGCATGGAGGATGCTCTTAGTGCTGGCAAATCTGTGGAGGTTCTCGGTGCACCGAGAAACCTGTTTGCCATGCGTCGAAGCGGCGGCACGTTGGCGGGAATCCTTGCAGTGCCGTTGCGCGAGGAAGCCGAGAGGGTGTGCACGGAGGAAGACAGGCAGTCGACGACCTGCCGAGCAGACCTTACAGCGGCCAGGGAGGCCGAGTCTGCAGTTGGAGTGCTAAGGATCGCGACGTCATGGTCTAGGAGACCAGAATAGCCACGTGTGTGCAGCGGGCTGCAGGAGTGGCTGGATCGAAGAGGGTTCTGGTAGTCTGGGCGGGTATAGGTATGTTCACTCTGGTGGAGTGAGGGCTCGCGGAACGGTAGGGGGTGGAGCTCGACCGGGTATGAGCTTTCTGTACTTGTTTCGGCAGCCAGCTGGTCGACAAACTTGTCAAGAAAGTCAAGAGCGGTGTCTAGGGGCCAGGTCAGAGCCTTCTGGAGAAGCAAGGTGGAGAGGTGTAGGCATACAGAGAGCAGGACGAGGGATGCAGCTAGGAGGTCGGCAAGGAGCAAGGCAGGTGCATGGAGCGGCGAGTCCCGGAGCCATCCTGCTGCCTGGCCGGCTAGCCAGTCCATGAACGAGGTATAAGTGGAGAGAGGCAGGAGAGGCCCGGGGAGGATATGCGTGTGTCACGTGACATCATTTAGCCCGGGCTGGGTCGAGAGGAAGTGCAGATTTCGGCGACGAGAGATGGGCCAGGCCAGGACAAGCGGAGTTAAGAAGAATGGCGTCCGGAAGCTGAAGGCCGTGAAGAAGGCCGGTAATGCGGAGCCGGGGCGCAAAGCGAAGGCGGGCGAGAGCCCGGTGTCGATAGAACAGCTGCTTGGAAACGAACTCTCGAGAAGAATAGGCGACGGACACGAGGAGTGGAAGAAAAAAGAGAAGCTGCTGAATAACCCGCTGTTTCGGTCGATCCACGGAATTCGTGAGCAGAAAAAGGTCAAGCTGGTGCCGCATCAGAAGGCTGGTGGTAAGAAGAAGCCGGGATCGCTATCGATAAAGGGACAGGCACTGCTGAAGGCCCCCGTGGTACGGATAGCCAACCTGGCCGTTGGCACGTCTAGCAAGGACCTGGAGGTGCACGCCAGCCAGTACGGCAAGGTTGTGAGGGTGCGCATTAAGGGGTCGTTTGGTAACAGCAGCTGTGTGGCATATGTGCGGTTTGAAGACTCGGCGGCCTGTGTTCGGTGTGTGCAGGCGCTGCACGGCAAAACGGCTGACGGGAGGAAGTTGGAGGCCGAGCATGCTAGTACCCTTGACTCGTACGTGCTGGAGATCATGGGAGACGTTGCTGCGAGCAGGTCACTGTGAGGAGGGTGTGCGTGGGATGCTTTGGTGTCGCTAGGCCGTGAGTATTGAAGTGCCGGACTGCTGCTCTCTGCTAGCGTCTACGATACATTGCAGTGCATGCTACGGCCGTTGGGCGATGGGCGATATGCGGTCGGTGTATAGATTGCACGCTCCATATGTACGACCCCGCTATCGAGCGTACGCACCGACTGTGTTCTGCTCTAAATGTACGTCCTACCGCCCTAGATCTACGCCCGTCATCCTAGCTGCGTGTCGCGACGCTCTACATGCTCTACGTCTCTCTAGATCGCACGTTACCGCTATCGATGCACGTCTGCATCACACTCCTGTACGTCCTATCGCTATCACTCTACCTTATCACTGTCTAGATATGTCTAACTATACTTCTATATCGTACTTTACGTCTACACCGTTAGATCTGCCTAAGGTCCAGCGATGAGTCCTGCTGGGCTTCAGCTAGTCGCGCGAACCCACAGCATCGAAAGCAGGGCTGGAGTGGGAATTGCCTTTCCTCGAATTTCCCATTGTTCCCAGCTGTCCGATCAGGGCGTCGCTTGGAGCCGCAGGGCCACCGCTCTGGGTAGCAGAAGCAGTCACACCGTATACGCACAGACAATCGCCGCACCGGGCTGCGGGCTGCGGCCGCTGCGCCTGGCTCGTCCAGGCGCAGCAGCGTGCCTGCGTGCTGTCCTCAGCCGTACCCCGCGTTCGCAAGGAACGGGCAACTCCCAAAACCTTACTACCTGCCCCAGCCTTATTCCCTCTTGCGCTCCACACACCAATGTCGCTGAAGTTCGAGGAACCAAAAGCCGAAAAAAGCCTCCACCTGCCCGATCATGAGCTGGCAAGACGGCCAAGCTCGCCACCTCCGCCCCCGAAGTTCCACCCACAGGTCTCGTTCGACACGTTCTCCAATAAAGACGCTGCCCTGTTTTCATACACTCTCCGCACCAAGCACATCGACTACCGGTACTCACGCCAGTCGAGGACGTTCCTCTGCGGGTTGGACGACAACGAATACTCAGAGTTTGCGCTAGAATGGCTTCTAGACGAACTGGTCTCTGACGGCGACGAAGTTGTCTGCCTCAGAGTCGTGGATCCGGGCTCCAAGTTGTCGCAGGCCGATGAGGAGGACTACAGACATATTGCCAGAGAACGGCTCGACGCCGTACTGGATAAAAACACCGAAGACAAGAAGATAAGTGTTGTCTTTGAACTGGTCGTCGGCAAGGTCGAAAAGACCATCCAGCGAATGATCCAGGTCTACGAGCCCGCCATGCTGATCGTCGGCACGCGCGGAAGATCGCTCAATGGGTTCCAAGGCCTCATGCCGGGCTCTGTCTCGAAGTACTGCCTGCAGTACTCTCCAGTGCCGGTTGTCGTTGTCAGACCCAGCATCAAGCGCCAGAAGAAGAAGGCTAAACGCCAGGCCGATCCGGGCAGAAGAAACTACCTGGACATTCTCGAACGAACAAATGAACTCGACCCCGACTCTAGCCTCGCCTCAGATACCAAGACAGGAGCCAGCCACATCCCACCCACGCTTAACGAACTGCATCTACCGCCCGTCACGCACATAACGCCCGATTCACCGATGTTCAGCACTTTCAATCGTTCGCGCCCTTCAGAACACAGCCCCAGTGAAACCCCGGCTGCCCAAGAAGCCCGTGACCCCTCGCCCAATTCCCCTTGATGCTCTAGCCAATCACCACACTCAATGTTCTAACTATGTCTCGTACGCCTACAAATCTAATTCGGTCCACACAGCTCCGTAACTATAGCCTGTACAGCTCTTCTACTTATATACAGCGTCGTAAATATAGCCTGTATACACGCTTCTACTTATATAACGCTTACTCGTGGGTCCACTTAGGGTCTCGCTTTTCGGCAAAAGCAGCCATTCCCTCCTTCTGGTCCTTCGAGCCAAAGAGTCCGTGGAACACTCGGCGCTCGTATTTGATACCCTGATCCAGCCCGAGGTTATATCCTTCGTTCACAACCTCCTTAACAGCTTTAGCGGCGATCCGGGAGTACGATGCAATCTTTTCGGCAGTCTTCACCGCCTCGCTGACAAGCTGGTCCGCAGGGAAGACCTTGGCAGCGAGACCCCAATCGTACGCTTGCTGAGCATTGAACATATCGCCGGTCAGACACAGTTCCATAGCTTTTGCCTTGCCAATAGCTCTTGCAAGTCTCTGGGAACCACCAGCACCAGGAATAACGCCAAGCTTGATCTCGGGTTGTCCGAACTTGGCCTTTTCGCCGACATACATGATGTCGGCCATCATGGCAAGCTCGCATCCACCGCCAAGAGCGAAGCCATTGACCGCAGCAATGATCGGCTTCTTCACATTGTAGACCTGGTCAGACCAGCTCTCAATGAAGTCTTTGCCGTAGGCATCAGAAAAGGAAAGATCCTTCATTTCTTTGATGTCTGCACCGGCAGCGAAAGCCTTCTCGGAGCCAGTGATGACCGTAGCGCCTATAGCAGGGTCCTGCTCGGCCTCCTTAAGCGCCTGGTTCAATTCAACAATTAGTGGCGTGCACAAAGCGTTGAGCGCCTTGGGTCGGTTAAGTTCGATCAGGAAAGCGCCCTTGTCGGTCTTGGAGGTCTTGATGTACTCGTACGCTTGGGTAGCCGAAGCGGAGAAGGCTCGGGCCAAGGGCAAACGGCACACAGCCGAGCGCGCGGCAGAGCGATAAGCAATATTTGAGATCATTATGTCCACGGTGTTTCTTCTGGCAGCGCTATGCAGAAAGGTGCAGTAACCGTAGAGAAAGGTAAGTTTCGATCGGAGTCGACGCCGGGGGGACCATCGACACGGCTGTTTAGGTTTTGACCCGCTTTTGCCTACCCGTAGACGTATCTACGTATGAGGCCGTACGCAAGCAGCGCAAGCGTCACCGCTATGAAGCTGCTGTTTACTATCAGCTCCTTTATGCTTTCGCGCTCTAATTGTCTGGTTAGCTACAGTGTCGTTCAGCCACGTCCGGCAGTACTTACGGAAACACCTCACAACAATTGTCTCAAGAGGTGCTGTTTGGCATGAATCAAAGCCGCTGTCTACGCAGAGCTGCTTTGTGCAGCTGCTACACGCCATAGATGATTCATTAAGCATCAATACCGTGGAGTTACCGAGGCAGTCGCACAGGCAATACCATGGCCACGCCAGTATTGGCAGCACTAACAGCAGCACCCGGTAGAGCATTGGTGCAGGAAGGGATGTCCCAATAAGGCTACGAGAGCGCCTACGCATGCTGCTCAACGACGGAAGCACCGCTCACCGTGGGACTCACTTGCTCTGTAAGTCTGACCGCATTGTCAAGCAGCCATTGTCGCGCCACGTCCTCTCTTCCTTGGGCCGTTTGGACGGCCACGCAGCACCAGGCCCGACTGTACTGATGTTCCACAGTCAGCCAGTTCACTATAACCATGTTTCTTGTGCAGGTTTCATCGACGCAGAAATGGTACTGACCGCTCTTCGCTTGGCTCATCAGCTCCTTCACTCGAGTAGTCACTTCGCTCATTGCCAGTTTCCCTCCAGTGCCCGTGACACATTCATTATTGCGGCACCAGCCTTTACCACACCCTTTAGTCAGCTGGATAAAATACCGTCTTTCAATCCTTCGTCGTAATTTATTTCCATCCAAATCCAATGATCCGTTATATAAAGGACCGTAGCAGACCGAACAGAGGCCCAAGTCATTGGCAGACTCCACGGTCTTGCCGCAATTAACATTGGAACAGACGCGAGGCTCAGTGTTCAGTTTTCTTGAGTGGTCGTGCCACTCTAAATGCATTTCCATATCGCGCAGGCGAACTGGATTCTGGCAGATGCGACACTCTGCCGTTCTACTACCGCACTCACTTTCATGTCCGCTCATTCCCATTAGACTGTCGGTAACGCTAGCTTCGCCTCGTGGTAGTTTGAGGTGACAGAACCGACATATGTGCAATCTCTGAAAACAGTCAGTAGCTCTGTGCAGTGCTGCACTGTAGGCACTGTCGAAGCCTGTCCTCGAGCATTTGCCGCAGTCCTCTGGTATATGGTATAGTTCATAGTGGTCTTTCAGGGTAAAAGGGCGGTTTCCTACCGCCGAACATTTGTCGCAGTGCCAGTGCACGTCTTCAGGCGGCTGACCGTTATACTCTCGCCTGTTAAACACAGTCCCGCATCCATATTTACATGGAACATTCATTCGCTGGCAGGAAGCAGAGTGAATCATAATTGCATTTTTAGGAATGTTTCGGTGGCAGTTGGGGCATATCTCTGAGTCTGGAATCGCTTCTTCGGCAGGCTGATTGTCTTCCATGTATTCGACAGTGAATGTCCCTTGCGAGGGCACTAAAATATATAGACTATCTGCTGGCGAGGTAACTGGGGGGATGTGAGCGTCAGAGATCGACGATACCCATTGAAAGGTATTTGCGGTAGGCTTGTAGTCTAAGTCCGAAAAAGCATAGCAGTTTTCGCTTTTAAGCACCAGTGAGCGGTGCTTGTCCCAGGATTTCAGCACAAACATTCCAGGCCCTGCATACCAGCTACCAACAGTGATTTCGGTGTCGGCCACAGCAACGTCTGCCGGGGCGTCAGATAGGAAATCGACTTCGAGATCTGTGTCGATGATCTGAACTGCGCTCGAGGGTTCCAGGGAAACGACGCCAATGCGCAGCTTCTGTGTACCTGCGTCGGCAAAGATGTCTTGTCCGATGCTGAGCGTCGTATAAGCAGACCTCAGCCTTGACTCCAAGAGATATTTCCAGTCCTCGACGTCATTGAGGTTCTCTATCTTGAGGACGGCTTTTGTGCCTTTCGGGAGCTCTTTATTTCTCACCAGGACAGTGGCAGGTGAGCCAAGAGCGGAGAAAAGCTCTGGAGACACCAGAACGACGCCCGGGTCCGCGGAGAACTCGATAACGCCACAGTGCGTGTTATCGGTGCCAAGCTGGAAGGTGAGTGGAGATGGCAAGTTATTATTGTGGGAATTCAGGAGCTCCTGAAGGCTGCTGGACGGCAGTATGATCTTGTCGCCAGCCAGCCGAGGAGACTCGATTACTGTATAGGTGTTTGACCACATTGCTATAGCATTCAAGGCCTGAAGCTGACGAAATTAGTGGACCGGGTGTGTGTATAAGTAGCGATGGGACATAACTCTAATTATGGTTCTGAGGCACGGCTGTCACAGGACTGCGCAGCACAATGTTCTAGAATGATCTAGAAGCTCCTTTTAATTATGCGTGGTCACAGGCCGGAGTGCCAGTCGGTGTTGTACAGCGCGCCCAGATGAGCCCTGAAGGCCTCGATGCACTCGCGGTCGGTGTCGGAGAGCCTGACAGCGCTGCTGTTCTTCGCAGCAGCTTCGACCTCGTGGATGTTCAGACAGCCGATGATCGAGGGACCAGGCCAGGTAAGAAGCGCATACCGCACGGACAGGTCGCCCAGATCCACACCGTACTGGGCCTTCAGCAGCTCGGCTCCAGCCGCCACGGCCTGTCGCAGTTCAGCGGACGCAGGGTGAAACTCCGGCGGAGGCACGTTGCGCAGGAGGCCCATAGACAGCAGGGACGCATTAATAACTGTGTCGACTCCAGCTGCCTTAAACTCAGCGACACGCGATTGCAGCGTGGAGTTGTGCAGGCAGTAATGGCAGTACGAGAGCACCACGTCCAGAGGCCGCTGGTACACCTCTCTGGTCCGCTGCGCAAGCTTCACCAGAACGTCGAGCGGGTAACCTGAGATGCCGACTCTTCTCACGACGCCTTGGTCCTTAAGATCAAACAGCGCGCCGATGCCGCGCAGGACGTCCTCCGGATCCGCAAACTCGACGTCGTGGGCCACCACTTGGTCCAGGTAGTCGACGCCGAGCCGGTCGAGGGACCGCCGCACCGAAAACTCGATGTGCTCGGGGGAGAAGTCGAACGTGTCCATGGCTATTCTGCCGGCCTTGGTAGCGACATACAGGTCCTCTCGTGGCAGGTTAAGCTTCCTGAGCGCCTGCCCGATCAGGGCCTCCGAGGGGCCGTAATACTCCGACGTATCGATTCCTCGGATGCCAAGCTCATGGGCCTTCTTCAACACGGCCGCCACGGGGACGTTTTCCGGGTGCTGGGTGTACTGGAAGTTGAAGACTGCTCCGCCCACAAAGAGCCTCGGGACTTCTTTGTGCGGCCTCGCAGTCTGCCTTAGTATCATTCGAAGTCGTAAAAAATCTGCTCAGCCAGCGATTATCTGCACAGAGACTGTGGCGTTCTTTCCCAGGACCTGGATAAGCTGGAACGGCGCGGAAAGCTCTGAGGCAGCTGACGTTTCGGCCGTTGAACTCAACTCCCAATCAGCCGCAAGCCTCGGGAGCTTAGATCGAGAGATAGCTTAGTAAGCCAGCTTGCTCGTTGGACACCGAGGGCCGCCATTTCTCATCAGGAGCGCATGGCCAGCAAAGACATACTCCTGGTTCTGCCGCCCTGGCACAGAGGGGAGTACGAGGGCTTCTCGGCCGAACGCCAGATCAAGGAAGCCGTTCCTTCTGCGGGCACAGTCACCGTGAAGTTCGTGGATTTCCCTAGGGACGACCCGTTGGATGACGAGACATGGAAGAACGCCACGACGCTTGTGACGCTGCACACAGTGCCTCCGTCGGTGGAAACAGCGCCGAACCTGAAATACATCCAGACCACTAGCGCCGGCGTCGAGCATCTAACTGGCCTTCCTTTTTTCCAGGAAGCCAAAGAAAAGCAGCAGGGCCTTATTCTAGCGAACGCTTCTGGGATCCACGGACCGCAGATCGCCGAGTGGGCTGTCATGAACATTCTGGCGCATTTCCACAAATTACCACAGATGCTTGGCTGGCAGACCAAGCACTTCTGGGCCCCTCCGCACCTGCTGCGCGGAAACCCCGCGCTCAATGACCAGTGGGGCAAACGCATCGGAATCTTTGGCTACGGAGCCATTGGTCGGCAGGTCGCTCGGGTCTGCCAGGCCATGGGCATGGAAGTCGTAGCGTTCTCGCACCGGAACCCGCCCAACAAATCGCACAAAGAAGTCGCCATCCCGGGCGCCGGCGACCCGGACGGATCGATACCGGCCGAGTGGTTCGCTGGCAAAGAAAGGTTCAATGAGTTTCTGGCTGCCAATCTGGACGTGGTGCTGATCTCGGCTCCTCTTACCCCAGATACCAGGGGGCTGTTCGATCGGAAAGCGTTTGGCCTGATGCAGGGCGCCATGCTCGTCAACGTTGCCCGAGGAGGACTCGTCAACACGGCCGATCTCGTCGACTGCCTGGTTGACGGCACGCTTTCTGCTGCCGCTTTGGATGTGACCGATCCCGAGCCTCTGCCTGCCACTCACCCTCTTTGGGAAGCCCCAAACCTGATTCTCACCCCGCACGTCTCGGGCCACACGGCCTCCTACATCCAAAGGGTTATCCGGATCCTCTGCTACAACCTGAATGAGCTCGAGAAACCCCGTCCGCAACTGCTCAACGTCGTTCACTATTAGCCCGGCGCTCGCGCCAGCCAATCAGCGCCCTTCCCCACATTACCTTAAATACGTACTCCCATTACCAATCAACTCCCCGATATCCTCGCAATGTCGTACACCGCTACCTACTCGGTCGAGATGTCCTGCCAAAGCTGCGCCGACTCGGTCACTGGCGCGCTAAATGGCGACCCGCGCATAGAGAACGTCGTGTGCGACGTGGACAAGGACACCGTCCAGGTCACAGGCTCCGCTCCTCCTTCCCGAGTCGTGGAACTTGTCCAAGGAACCGGAAGAGACGCCATAGTCCGCGGAACCGGCGAGCCAGACTCTGCCGCTGTCTGTATCATGGAGTCACACGACCCTGCTGACGCAAAGGCCCCTATAAGAGGTCTGATCCGCATGGTGGCTCTCTCCTCCGCCATCCTCTTCGACATCTCTCTCTCAGGCCTCAAACCCAACACCACATATTACCCCGCAATCCGTTCTTCCGGAGACATCTCTCGAGGCGCCATGTCTACCGGCTCTCCCATACATCTGCTCAACCCGTTGACTACTGACAGATCGGGCTCCGCTCAGCTCTACTACTCTATGCCCCACCTCACCATCGCCGGGCTTATTGGCCGCTCCATCGCGGTCTCTTCGCACTCTAGCGGCGACCTAGAGCTCTCATCTCCTGTCGGAGTCATAGCCAGATCCGCAGGTGTATGGCAGAACTCCAAGACTGTCTGCTCCTGCTCCGGTAAGACAATGTGGGAAGAGCGCCGCGATGCCCTCAAACAGGGCATCCGTCTCTAGTTCTACATGCCTCATCGCATTACATATTGTCATGAATAAATTAAAAGTCATAATCAAACCTGCCATATGTTGTAGTCCTCATTCTCGCGCGGCTCTCGCTGAAGTGACATTTCATACAGTCGCTCCACACTTAAATTCTCCACAGACTGCCGCTTCAAGTCCAGCCAGTGCTGCACCTCCTTCAATGGCTGCAAATTGAACGGATTCGACTGGAATTGTTGAATTTCTCGGATTATCTCAGCAGTCTTCTGCTGCTTAGCAAAGTTCACATATTTCACAATAGCACCGGTCCCCGGGTTTTCCATCTCAATCACATTCGGGTTTCCATCCTCTATGAATGTCAGATCAGTCAAATAAACTCCCATAAATGGAATGCAGGGAAGAGTCAAAGTATGCAAAGTCTTTCGGTATTGCGCAAAATTCTTCGACGGGCTCATCAGCCGATGAAGCCTCTCGATCGTCTGGCAGTACTTGCTTCCTACCAGATTCCACGTCTTTCGTAGTCGGTAGATTGCACTTCCATATAGTGCAGATAATATGTTCATTAATGTGGAAAAGTCATGTACTTCATATGCAGCTTCTGCAAATACTATCATATAACGAATCATTGTGGATCGCTTTCGAACATCTGTCTGTTCCAATATCAGATAACTTAGCCAATTCGTTATCAAGTTCGACGACCTGATAATCCGCCTAACGTTAGGCGCTTGGCTGATCGGTATGCCAAAACTATTAAGACGCACAGTTCCATCTTTATTAGGCTTCAGTGACCAGGCCTTCTGCATTAGCTCTGGCGGTTGTATAGCCGCAAGGAGACTATAACTTCTCAGAGCAAACTGCCTTGCAAGCTCCTCAGGATTGATATCGGTAATAGCTATCTGCTTGGACAAAATCATACGCAAGACATCCGTGGAGATAATGGGCGGTGGAGGTCTCCCTTCAACTCGAGCAAAGGGTTTCAAACTGCCAGTGACCCCATTTAGTCGTTTGTTGATAATTTCAATCAGGTTTTGAACAGCAGTAGTAGAAGCAAATCCTTGAAGCAGAAGCTGGTTTGCAAACACCAGAGCCGAATTCAGAACCTCGTGAGTTTGCATTCTCATGAACTCCGCAGAGTCCGTATTACCCTTATCATCCAGGTAAATATTCTCATAAAAGTAGCTCTCAAGCCATGTCTTTAGGATATTAAATGTTCGAAGTCTAGTAGGCTTTTGCTTCTTCGCTACCCATTCCCCAAAATTTTCTGGTGTCAGGCCTTCGGGAGGCTGAAGAGAAAACCTTTCTGTTAACAGTTCAAATAATTGAGCATCAGACATGAAGACGCGGAAGGTCTGTAGAAATGACGAATTGAAGTCAGGGTCATAATGATCATGACGAGTTAGATTCTCTACCAACGCACGAGGCGCTCCGGCTCTAATGTGTCTTTTATTATCAAATATGAGTTCATGTTGCTGGTCCAACTTCAACCATTTCGGAACCTCATCTTGGGTTGGTTTGCGGTGTGATCTCTCAGCCAATGCCTTCTTATGCGTAGACGATGACGAACCTTGCAAGGCAGGGTCGCCAAAAGAGATTTCATCCTTGGATAGATCCAGACCAAGAATCTTGGCTGCCTTATTACCGTCACGGAAAATCATTGGATACTCCTCCGGGTGATCGCTCTTGCGACGGTGTTGATGGCTAGAATTATATCGCTGCACCACAACATCCTGCGTATCATTTGTCATCTCTTCTATCAGCAGTTGCAGACACAGCAAGAGACGACCGACAATCTGATTCAGTTCATTTACCGCCGCCTGGAGAAGAGAGATATCTTCCAAGACGAATAAACTATTCTTTCGTTCATACACTGTAGCTATCTGCGGATCATATATCGACGACGGCATCCCACCAACGTCATATGAAGCTTGTACGTTCACCGTGTTATTGAACCAAGCACCGGATAATAGAGTTTGACTCAGCATTGCAATATCTGCGAGGGAATCAAAGTATTCCTGCCTAACTCTCAGAAAGTCTGTAACAGTGGGGGAGACATTGAGAGAATCTGTTTCATGAGATGAACGGCCTGAACCCGAAGTGGAAGAAGAACCTTTACGACTAGGCACAGCATCGAGAGGGTTCAGGGAGGCTTCAGAGGAGGAAGTTTTCAGCTTTGGAAGAACAGGATTCAGATCAATAGAATCCAAAATGGTACCCAAATTTGTCAAAGTGGAAAAATGCGACCCAAATGACTTAAAAAAAAACTGGGCATTAATTCCAGCCTGCGAGGTAGCTGCAAATGCATTCATTGCATTCTGAATCATGACCTTTCCAATGTCATCTCCTAAAACCATATTCTTCAGCAAATCCATGCATTCAATAAAGAGGTCAGCAGTTCCTACTATGAGCAGTCTGTGGTGTTCAACAATACCAGCCAGATTTTCATCTAGAGGAAGGGAAGAGAAAGCTCCCATTGAGCTGCCCGAAAAGCCATTAAAATCGCTGTAAGAGATAGGGTTGCAGACAGCAGCAGGACGCAAGGCAGGGATAGGAATCATGTCATTCTGATCTAGCGACAGTCCACTCAAAGAGCTAGACAAGGTGGAGACAGAACCGACACGCTCATTTCGTCCAGATATTATTCTAGCTTCAGAGACAAAGTTTTTCATTGTGGAGAGGACGTCCGATTCCAGGGTATTCTCATCTGCAGAACTAAGGAGGGCTATGTCAGCGAGATTCTGCGGGAGAATGTAACGTCTGGGTACGTTAGCCGGGAACTTGCAGCAGGCAGATGCAATATAGAAGCAAATAGCAGTAAACCGGGACAGGCGCACGGCTAGCGATATAAAGGGTCCTTCTAGAGTAGAATGTTTTGGAGGGGCTAGAAGACCGGGATTACCTGCAGCAAGATTAACATCATGGAGCACTGCGACGATCTGGTCTTCGAGGCGTAATAACTCTTTAAGGGTGCTGGCTGAGATGAGTGTTTGATGGAAGCTGGAAATTCCACTCATCATTTCGATCTGCAGAGCCTCCCAGGTAGGAGGAAACGCGATTCCATTGGAGGAGACGGCTACGAGCACATCCGGGATTTTCCATAGATCGACTATAGAAGCCTTGTTCATCTGGATTTCGGTGGATTCGTTGTCGGAAGACTCCGAATCGGCCTGCGAGGAATCCAAAGAGTGCGTGTGGCTTTTCTTGCGAGAAGCATCGATCTGTGATTTGCGCTTCTGCTTCTCATAAATATACAAGGCAGATTGTCTGGATGCCTGGTTCATCACATGTTTGATTGTCGCAGTGTCGGGTGTATACTTCGACGCAGCAGCTTCAAGATCGGGAGGAGAAAAGCCTTTGTTTCTCAGTTCGGACGACAAGTGATTTGAGGGGTCCCATTTGTGGAAAGGGATATCATGATAGACGTTGCCGTTCAGATCTACAGCATAGAGCGAGCCATCAGGCCCCGCTTGGGGGATGGAGGCCATGGGTCTGACCAGTTAGAAAGGCCGCAGAATGAGCGGGAAGCAGACAATCAACAGAGTCTGGCTAGGGTAGGGAAGATTGCCAGCACCAATGCTCGACAAAAAAAAGCCTTGGCAGAAATTCCAACAATTGAGCGGTTCTAAGAAATAATGAGGAGGCTGGCGAGAGACAGCTGGATCCAGATAGCGAATATCCGTGAGACGGATAACGGCAAGGTTGAGAGAAGGGCCGGGGTCCAGGGCTTGTCCCGATAAGATTAGCGACAGTTGAATTGTAGCGCTGGCGAGTACGAACCTTATGGTAAACGGTATGCGAGCCTGCCGATCCGTTAGCTTGGCCCGCCGTCTAGTCGCGGAGCGGCAGGGAAGACTGGCAGCAGAGAGCGCGTCTGCGGCGTGGTGTACAGCAGCCACTATAGATGCGTCAAAGCCGTGTATGTAAGCAAGGGCGTACCACGTGCGGTGCTCTTCGCCGTGCCCTATAGGCCCTTTTGGGCAGCGTGAGAGAGCTGGGACAGATACGACCAGGCAACAAGGGAATGGGAAGCTTAAATTGCTCGGCCGCGGCCCACGATTGGCCGTGTAGCCGACATTAAGCAGCTAGAGTTATCGTCTAAAATCTTACACGGAGACAGCGCCAGACGCTGCCATTGGCCTGCTGGATTGTAGCCGATCGCGCTCGAGGCACAAGTTAGGACCAGCGAACTATTGCCAAATTTTCGGGCGACCGATCGCACTTTGGCAGGCTAGCGAATTTGCGGGCATCTGCTTGTTGCTTTTGCGTTCAGCGTCTTAATCATCGCAACCCGCCGACCGCCCTTCGAGCCCCAGGGCCCCAGGCGCCATACCAGGCTTCTGAGTCTTCGACAAAATCCATAAACCATGCCTTATGCGCTACAAAACCCCACTGCGCTGAGCCCCTCCTTTGGGAGAGAACACCCTGCTTAGGGGAATTAGAGGGGTAGGCCAAACATAGTTTACCGGTGAAGACCCAACTCCTCCGAAGAGGATCGTCGTCACACCGCGCCTGGTAACCGCTAAGATTGACAGCCAACTGCCCACACCCACACCAACCGGCCCGACTCACCCAGTACTCACGCGAAACTCCCGCTGTATTAGAGAAACCATCCTCAGCTCTGTTCGTGGTGCGCATGACTGGCTGTGTTACCTCTGCTCATCCATTACTAAAGCTTAATTCCTCGACTTCGCTCAAAGTTTACCCCGCATTTTCCCAATCGATCCATACATATATCTTCAGCAAGCAGGCCAAGTCTAAGCAATGCTGTACTAACTGTTCAGTCTGTTTGCTAATTTCCTTTCTGACCAGAACCTGTCTTCGTAGTTGCATGAACTCCAGGTGTGCGTCTTATCACTGCCAGAACTGTCTCTGCAGCTGTGTACCAGATTAATACCTTTTTTTCTTTAGTTATTATTCCCGCTTGTGCTACGCGCAGATTCAGCTACTATCAGTATTGCCATCATCCTTTAGAGATATTTGTCAGTAAAATCACACCAATCCAATACGCTAGTGACCGCCTACGCCTTCCCATACCAATGTCCGATCTATCCATGTCTTTAAAGACCAGTCCCACCTCTTCCACCCCTCCTCCTCTTACCAGCATGCAGTCAGTTATGAGCTTGACAAATACTTCACCCACCTCTCATGGCTCGCAGAATGGCGGCATTGGGATTACAGGCTCAAGTGACCCATCCAGAAGGAAATCACAACGCAAGTATCACTGCTCTTATTGCGCTAGAGCATTCAGTCGCTCGGAGCACCGCTCGAGACACGAGCGATCTCATACAAAGGAACGACCTTTTCAGTGCGAAATATGCTCTGCCGCCTTTGTTAGACGAGACCTACTATTACGACACGAACGGACCGTCCATTCCAAGCTCAATAACTCCTTGGCAAGCAACAGTAATGCGAGAGTGAGGAACAAAGTTAAGCGAGAAACCGATAAAGATAACACAGGAAGCTCTTCTAAGCGACAAATACACGCTAATTTTGACCATACTATAGGCAATAGCTCCTTTGCCAACTTGGTCTCTGTGGCAGCGCAAGAGAGCCAGACAGATTTCTCTCTTCAAAACACAAATGTAACCAAACAGCAACATGCTTATCAGCAAGCACAGCCAGAAAGACCTTCTTTAGAGAGGTCAGCCGATGACACAGGCGTGGAGCTCAGTACAGCTGTACTGATGGCCGGATTGAAAAATTATCGCGCACCGCCTGACGTCTCATATGACCAACATGATAATCTTCAACCCGAAATACTGTCCGCAGCTGTTACAAATAAAAACGCTCAAACCACATACACCCCAACAATGTCTCAAGACTATACACAGCAAAAAGAGTTCAACGCCCCGACCCTTGACCTTTCGGCTATTGGTCTTTCGGCAATAGCCATCTCGGATTTCACTCGCTCACTGATTGTCGAGAACATCGCAACCTGGGATCCAAATGGTGCCGTAATGACGGGATATGATTTTCCTCAAACCGATTTTCTCAATGCCTGTATCGCTGCATATTTTGTTCGCATCCATCCAAGTTTTCCTATACTACATATTCCCTCCTTTATCCCTGCTCGCGTTTCTTCTCCTTTGATATTGTCTGTTTTAGCCTTGGGTGCCAAACACATCCCACAATCCTCGGAAGAGCTTTCTTCCAAACTATTTAATGCCAGCTACAAATTGGTGATGCAAGCTATGTCGCAATTCAACGCAGCAACTGCCAATCTTTCAAGCATACGTCGATCAAGTGGAGCTGGAATACTCAGTCAGCCAGGAGTTGCCAAGGTATCACATTCATGCCCAGTATGGATCCTCCAAACTGCCGCATTAGATCTTCTTTACGTCCTCAGATATGGCGATTCTTGGATGATCGACCATATGACTGCAATTCAAGGATGTTTAACCAACCTTTTGTCTAATGCAACGTACGAGGAGTATGTCCGGACAACTGCTGAAACGCCTTCTGTAAGAAAGTTTGACTTGGCCGGTACAGGTTATCAAAGTGCGTACCAACTGCCAGGAGACAGCTATCCAATGCGACTGAGAACTCAGAGTTTGGCAGATTGGATAACTGAAGAAGCAATTCACCGAACTGTATGCGGAGCCTATATTCTGTCGGTTATGATGAGAGCATCGTACAACCTAGATGTTGCAATTCCTGATCCAATAATGAATTTGGAATTGGCACAAATGTCTATGCCATGCAGTGAGAAACTGTGGATGAGCTTTGACAACCAGCAGCAATTTGCGACTAACACCGCCAAATTCTTGATACGATATCACGAATCAGAAAATGTAAATACAGAGAAAAGGCCGATGTCCATTGGGAGCGCTCTCAAACTGCTGATGCAGAACCAACCGGCGGGCTCTAATGGCTTGTATGATCAATCCACGCAGGATAATCTGGCGGGCAATCTTCATTCTCCATTCAGCGCTATCGTTCTTGCTTGTGCTCTTTATAATTACATTCGTAAAGCATCAGCAGTTGAGAGCCTCGTATTTGAGCCGAGGAGCACACGTTCTAACCACGCTCGTCTTGTTCAGGCAGTGTCTTACCTGGACAAATACCTGCAGAGAATGACTGTGTCGACATCATTCTTTGTGAATGCGACTACATTTTCGCCAGATCAAAGTTTCACACATCCTTTGATACCATTAGCGCAGTCGGCTGTGAACCTGTGCCACATCGAGCTTATAGGCGCCCTGTTCGGCAACCCTAGGGACTTCTCTGTAAATGATAGGCCGGATACTCATCCTATTGCTGGCTTGGCTCCTGCTGTTCCGAAAATACCTCGGTCAACACTTTATCGTATGAGCTGCGCTTTACGATACCGTCAAGACGTTACTGAGGTCCACCAGGATTTAAGCGCTCTGAATACTGAAGATGCATGCTATGTTCACAATGCGGAAGAAATAGCTGAAGTGATATCGGACGTATCGGTTCTGCTCAGAGTGGCCAAGTCAATGGTGAACACCACTTTTTTGATGTTAGGCTCTAGGCTGCCGACAGGCGCCAATGAAGACCTGATTGAGACTTTATGCCGAGATTACGACATCACTCTTAACAGATCCGCTACTACGACCCAGCCCGGAGTCTTGCACCGTGATCAGAAAGAGTCTGTGGAAAGACTTTCAACTCCCATGATGGCGGGGTTGTTCTATTCTATAGTCTGTCTATCGCTGTGGGTAGATCGGATGGAGCTACTGCAGCAGAATTCGCAGTACACGATCGCACGAGAAGGCCTTGCGATACTTCAGGAAATCAGAGAGTGGACAGCAAAGGGCCCAATGGCTACTCGAGAAATGAGAAGGGCTGCGGAAGAATCGCAAACTCAGGGCAAGACCGCAGTTGCTCTATGTCGCCGATGTGCTCTTGTATTAGACGTAGACACTCCGAGATATAGCGGACCGAATGGAGGCGTGGGGCTGAACGCATTATATGCCACTGTTCTAAGGTATCACGCGGACCAGCTGGAGGCTCGCAAGCTCTACCACCAGCACCATTATATGTACTCTTACTGAGAATGTAAAGAACCCTTAGCACTAAGGTGTAGTGGAAGAGGAGTGTAACTACGGGCAGCGGAAAATATGAGAATATTGCATATCCTACACCTAAAATTTGTATTAAGGAGAGGATCGAACGCATAAACGTAAGATCATAGACGAGAGAGGTTGAATCGTGTAGAACCAAACATCTTTTTTACGAGGTTGAGAGAGACTTAAGGAAGGAGGATATCACAGAGGACGACGTAAAAAATGGAGGACATAGTGAACAAAATATCCACTTGTTTAAGCCTCAGCACGGAGGCGGCCAGCGGCATTGGTGACCTTGATTCCGAGGGCACGGGCCTTTTGAACGATCTCAACTCGGTTCTTTGAAGAGACAGCGTGGGCAATCTCGGCAGCATAAGTCTTGGAGTGAAGAACAAGCATATCAAGGTCACTGACGTTGCTTACAACAAAAACCTTACGACCAGAAGGGTTGAGGAACTTGGTACGCTTGTTAGAGCCGTAACCGATCTTTGGCATTCTGGGCTGTCCACGGAATCGGCGTCGCATAGGGCCGTCGATACCCTGGGGCTTGCGCCACGAAGTGCCGACGCGCATCATTCGATCGCTCTGGAAGCGGTTGAATCTGGTCGTTTTCTTCTTCACGATCTTCTTGCTGTATACAGAGGCCATTTGTGCTTGCTAGGGGTCCGTGGTAGAAACTGTATGCCACAGACACACTGCGGTGGTTGCTACTTGGGAGACGTAGGGTGACTGCGTTACACAGGGCTTATTGGTTGGCATAACAACAACCCTCTGACTACATCCCACCCTCCATTTCCGGCAGGCCCACCCAGCTTCACCCTCGCGTAGCTCTGCCTGCAGGCTAAACCGGATTCTCTACCATGCCTTCGGCCATGAAAGGCAAAGGAAAGAGTGCTGCTGTATCCAGCTCTAGGTATTATTTTGTACCCGGGGATAAATATGACGTACCGTCTCCCAATCCTCAAGAAAACCTGATGGAGCTGTTTGGTCTGCAGCCGCTGGCAGCTACCGTGGCTCGGAAGAATCCCGTAACCGGACTGAAAAATAAGCTGCGCAAGTCGTATAAAGGACATATCGCTGATTTAATAGGAAAGAACGAAATTCCTACTGAACACACTATCTTGCCGCTGATCGACAGTCCCTTATTCGACGCCAGACCTGCTCTTAAACCTTTCGACAAGAGATCATTACAGCAAGCCTTCCAATTGGACAAGCATTCTCTGGCAGTAGGATTTGATTCGGCTTTGTTAGGTCTCAATGACAGCCCGACTGCTGGAAACTCTCCTGAGGACGCAAGGGACGATAACAGAATGCGTAAACGGAGAAGCCGATCAGGAATGTTCGATCACGATGCAAAACGGGTGAAGCGATAATGACAACATGGTAAGTGTGGATATTAGGCTTACGAAATATATAATGACTCTCATAATGTACAAATGGTCGTAACGCAGCATATTAACGGCTAAGAGGACTTTCTCCCTTTTAGTCGGTCAAGGAATTTCCGTTTTTTCCCGCTTTTACTGGGGTGAGATGAGCTGTCGGTCATGCCGCTATTAATGCTGGTCTTATCACTTTGAGGAGAGCGGGGTAAATGCTCAGAAGCCAATCTTGTGGGGGTACTCAACAGCACATTCGGCTTGGTCGGGGTTCTAGCTGCGTGTGGCATATAGTTCGAGCTAACATTAGATGTCTCTCCAGTAATAGTCTGAAGACTTGGTTGCCGAGAAATAGGAACCGTAGAGGATCGGCCTACAGACTTGATCTCGGGTATCTTGGAGGAACCATTGCTATCCAGTGGTCCAGAGACCTCGATATGTACTGGCGGCATTACAGCATTGTTATTGCTGTTGCTCTTAACGCTTGCCAAAGACTGCGGCGTTTCCGTAATATCCTCAAGCGAAAGATAATTCCGATAACTAGAAACCTGCTTTATTAAGCCAGAACCACCATGCTTGTCTCTGTGAGCCCTTCTAGTAAGCTTATTCTCTAATATAGAGCCCGTATGCGATAATAGTGATCTCACAACAAACTTTTTTAGGTGATTCACCAGATCCAAATTAGACCATGTCTTATTTTGATATTCAATCGCCGGCAAGTACAGCTCAAATTCATGTACAGCTGCCAAACGTTTCTTACCAGGGCCTCGGTAACTCACGCAAAGTAGCATGGGATCAATCTCAATGCTCAGATAGCTAATGTATTTTTCAGCTCTTTTTTGCATCTTACTCACGTCTTCGTCAGGCTCTTCCATTTCATCCTTCTTTCCTCTACGACGCACAAGAGATCTAGTACTAGAATGTGCTGAAACACGATCATTGTTGTTTCCAAAGTGTATACCGGGTGATAAATCAGAAACACTCCTGCTGCTGCTGCTCAATTTATCATTAAAAAGCCTTCGTATTCCAGATGGCTTGCTAGACGATGTTCCTACATTTGACGGGGCCTTGGCAGCTGATATGGTCGAGTTGTGATCAAGTTCAGAATCCGTATCACTATCGCTGGAAAGGGATAGATCATCTGAATAGTCGGAACTAACATCCAAATCGCTCTCAGTTGACGCAGGTAGAGTGGCCTTCTTTTTCTTAGAGCTTACTTTATGTATCTGGACCTCTGCAGAATTCGGGAAAACATATTCCAAGAGGGCCTTGCCCGTGGAGTCTTCTAACTGAATCTTGAGAGGCTGGAACTGACCACGAAATTGAAGCATTACTGGAATTCCGCCAATAGGCTCCAACATAACCCAGCTTACAGATATCATATGGTCGAACTCTGGAACACCCTCAGTGCGTCGAGCGTCAAGATAGGGCAAGAAAAGTTCAGGATACAAAGAGCCCGGTATTAAGTTAAAGCCTTGCATCACACTGATAAAAATTTGGTTAGAGTTAGACCCGTCTCGCGATTCTGACCTATGAAAGTTGGCATCGGCCATCGCAAAATCAATAAAGGGCTTCCTGTCTTTGTCCAGTAAGTGGAAAATTATAGATTCGCCGCTTGCAATTACTTTCCGCGCAACCATAGCTTCAGTTCCTCGTTTTTGCGCTTTTGCAATTTGCCCTTGCTGCAGATCTATTGCCTGCATCAGATAGTGTAATTCTTCTCTAAGTCTAAACACCTCATCTCTGACGCGTCTCAAGGTATGTCGATGACGTCGATCCAAAGTCGGCCGTGTTCGTAAAATCATTTCATACTGCCCAAGTTCTCTAATATTCGTTTGTAATCTCTTCACAAGATCTGCCACACCCTTGACATTCGTAAAGTCGCTTTGCAAAACAAGCCTTGCAACCTGATCGTGATCTTTGGCGTTAACAGGCTCTGAATACATAAAAAGATCGGTAAGAATAACGAAGCAGGCGGCGTACTGTTCAGAGTCACAAGTAAAAGAAGCTTGATTGAAATAGCCAGATATTACATCAGGCATTTCTTCCACAGCAGACACTGCAGAGCCATCCTCGGCATGAATAGAGATGTCATCTTTTCCTATACGCAAAGGATTTCTTCTATCAAAACGAATAAACGGTGTAAAAGGATGTGCAACTCTTGCCGCAGGTAGATAATCATCTTCATAGACGGATTCTACAGGCAGCCACGGTGGCCAGGTGGAGCCTTGCTTCGTTCCGTAAGGAGTGGGGCGGAAAACTGTTAACGACGGCATGTTTTTAGATTTTTTATTAAAGCAGAAACCCTGAGCTTTCTCAAGAATAGTGCCAAACCGAGTTTCAATGAGCCCGCCGATCTCATCTTGCTCAGTGGCACAATCATATATTCGAGTAACCCTGGCTTCTCCATTCTGAATCATCATTATGATGGCGCTATCAGGATTTTCGGTACTTGTCATCTGAATCTGCGGAGAAATCATGCGGAACAGATAAGTATCAATAGCTCGAGCTTTCGAAGACCTGCAATCTCGCAATTGTTTTTCAAATAACTCTTTTTGCTTACGACTGGTTGCACCTTCAGCCATTCGAGGCATCGAACTATTATCTCGTTCCTGTTCCGCCTCAAGAAGTTTGGCAACTAACTTCTCAATAGTGTCAGTAGAAAATGTCTTCTCGTCAAACTTTTCGCTTTGCTTTATCATGTTCTCAACATACGTCGCTGCTTTCTGGGATAGATAGTACACATCACCTTTTCGTTTGCTAACTTGATGAATGTAAGTAAGCATGGTGTTCCTGACATCATTGTTCCACTTTATCAAGACATTATGCAACATAAAACGATTGTGGAACAAGTTCCTATCATCTAAGTCATAATACTTCTCGAGATGATAGAATTCCGATGACGTGCTAGCTGTTGACCAGGATCGAACTGATCTCATGGTCTGATCATCTAACTCCAACAAAGCAAGATTCTTATGGTTGACGGACTTCTCCAGGTTCAAAGCATCAAGAGAACTACGGTTGTTTTCGGCCAGAAACTTATCAGAGTAACGAACAAACTCATGACAGAGTCTGAATGACTGCTCCAACCCTACCAAGTCTGACTCAAGCAGATTCTTTCTCGCTATATCGTCATTAGTGAGCTTCAAATCATTCAGCATCTTTTTGGAACGGTCTATAAGCTGTTTAAGTTCTTCGTATCTTCGAATGGCCAGGTTTCTTTGTAGATATATAGGATCATCACTACCTATGAGACACTCATGCACATGCTCATTACCAAAATTAGTATATTTGGATGCATCCAGGTGGCTATCCTCAGATGATTCACCTTGAGAGTCATCAGATTCTTCAGTACTGATATCACGAAAATAGGTAAAGTATGGTGCCGAGAGAAAGGGATGGAAGGAGAGAGTTTCAATACTACTCGAGTCGCTGCCAGGTACCAAAACGTGGTCAACGAAATCGTCAAGATCTACCCACGCAAAATCATCGTCATTAATATGGACGTTCTCAAACGCATTGATCATTCTTAGTGACATAGAGCTAGAATGTGGGGTATCAGAAGAAAAAGTTCCAGCCATGCTGCTGCGTTCTGACTCAGAATCTGAATGAGCGTCATCAGGGTGAGGTGGCTCTCTATATCGTGTTCTCAGCTTTCCAGACACCACCCGCATATCAGCATTAACCATGTCTATCTGTCCAGAATATAATTTCATGTGCATGACAAGATTTTTGCGATCAAGTTCTCGATTAACTCTAACCACTGGTTCTCGCCTTTGGTGTAAATCCATTACGAAAGAATCAAGTTTTAACTTTAGGCCTGATGCAACAACTTTGTGCTTCTCAGAAGCGCCAGAATTCTGATAAAGATACATATGAGACAAATATAGGGGAGCAAGACAAAGACGGTACTTCATGGTAGTGAGATGCCGTGAAAACTTAACGCGAGAAGTGTCGTGCGCACTGAAAAGTTTGCCCTGTGAGATTGGAATAGACATAACCCCAGAAAACATGTTCCACCAAGCAAAGAACTGATAGAAGAATTGAGGAGATAGATGAATAGAGTTCACACTACGGCTTTCAGGGACGTGCAAGCTATTCCTAGCTCTCCAACCGAAATTTTCAGGACAAGTGACAGAAATTGCAAGGTGTATATGGTGGGTACGAAACCCATCATACGCGTCATACGTTTTTCCCGCTTGTTTCATCTGCTGTGCATAATATGGGTGAAGAAGAGAAACGCTGTAATGAGGAGAGGTTTCGTACGTCAGCTTGCCATCATTATCTACCCTCTGCGTTAATAAGCCACATAGCCATCTCACATTTCCTGCTATTTTTAGACAAAGCTTCTCAACAGTTTCTGAATAGAGAGCAGGATAAACGAAAGAGCTAAAAAAGGCATGTTGACCCTCACCTTTAACAAAAGGATGTGATTTATCCACCAAGTTAGAAAAACTTGGAATAGCCAAGTAGAATTCTTGACTCACAACTTCCATGAATTCTTGAGGATTCGAATTTCTATTTATATGAAGTTGGACATTATCTCTCCAGCAAAAAGAGAAACCTGCTCCATTCTCAGCTACTCGGTAAGGGGAACGAGTTCCCTTTATATTCAGTATAACATCTCCGTTACCTTTCCACCTAACAGCAATACGAGAGTGAAATTGAAGTCGTATCTTATCCCAAAAGCCAATGGGCGGTGACTCGTCAATCTTGGGCTTACTTAACGCATCGACTCTTGCAATAAATCGCCCTAAAGCGGGCTGTATTGACTCACTCCAGCAGATTCGTGTGGGGGAATTGCTGTTTATGTCCAGGTCGATTCGACAGTATGTTTTGACGGGATTCAAAGTGCGAGGTACATGAAGCGTCCAACCACTCGAACTATGGAAGTCAGGATCTAATATTGTAACAGGAACATACCTTCGGCTTTTTGGTCCAGCCATCTCCTCTGCTATGACAAAGTCAGCAACAAAAGACCATGCAGGAGTTGATTCGGCCATATCAGAGGCGGGAACTCTCAGAATCGGTAAAGGATAATCGCGCAGTTGAATGGAAACTTCGTCAGCCTCAATTTTCAATAAGAATGGTATTAAAAGGGTAAAATCAGTGTCCCGCGGTATACCCTTCCCAATTTCGTGAAGAAAATCATGTAATTGGTCTAGAGGGTAAGAGGGAGCATCCAAATCCAGTTCAAAGCCTTGAAATAACAACAGGCCTAACGGATAATCATCTGAAAGTCCAATAAAGGTATCTTCTTTCACCAGGTCATCAGGCATTGGCATTTCATGCAGAAGCTGCAATATCTCCTGTCTAACAGTCTGACGAGATCTCAAGCTCTCCGCTTTTATTTTTCTTACCCAAGATGTAGCATCGTAAGACTTAAGCAAATCCTCAGATCGAGCCTTTAATTCGTCATGAGACAGTTCGTTATCATTTATCTGTGATGTTTTACTCGTCGATCTTTTGTGAGAAGGAGGATGAGTTCCTAAGTGCGAAAGCTCTTTAGTTGGGGCCATAGATCGGTTTCGGCTATATTGTTTGCGCTTATCCCGCTGATGAACTATCTTCTCAAGGCTAGACATTGAACTGGAAAATTCTTTGAAAACAAAAGGAGCCTTAAGGAAAGTGACATCTGACGTGGTATCCTTCTTTGAACTTCGACCTTCTCTGGCACGATTAGCAGAACGCTGAGCTTCATACTCTGCTAGCTTGAATTTCAGAGTGGTTTCCCTTTTAAGTCGATCTTCTTGCTCCTTTAGCCCAGAAAGGAAGATATTCGAGAGCTTGGCTTCAAAAGGATCATCTTCTGCTAGGAATATGAAACTGGGACTAGAAATATGTATATGAGGCATCCGGAATCCATGCCTTACAGATGGCGTCAATATATATTGGCTGCTGTTGACTCGGAACATATGAACCAATTGCTTTATGGTCTTGAAATTGTTGACAATGCGTTCAAGAACCATATATGGGCGAGATTTATGCGGAATTACTAATGAGATTCCTTCAGATTCAACAAATACGACCTGTTTCTCAGAGGGCTGGTCAGAAGAAGGGACACGAATGCGTAATTCAGAAAAAGAAAAGCACCGAACCCAAGCTGAAGTGAAGGTTTCAGATTTGATTAGCATACTCAAAGATTTCGCCTTAATAGATTTATGTTGATTGATGTCACGGGTCATCGATAATTTATCTAAGACAAAGCGGAATTCAGCTTGTGGACATACTAAAGAAACATATCCAATGGTAACACATAATTCCACCAATCTTGGACTGCTGACAGCCAAAGTTGGTTTTCTCAGTTTCTCAGCCGGAGAAGCCTTCTCATGCTTCTCTTTAGCGATCACATCCAGAAGATTTCGGATGGATAAAAGCATGCACCACAGAGAGTATGGCGTGTAATTGATTCTGATACTAGAGATGTCGTTCGAGAACACATCTATAATATGGCCCTCTTCTGAAGGTTTGGCATATACTTTGAGGGAGACAGTCATTGGTTCCAGCAGTTTCATAGAAGTAACACCAGTCTTATACTCCTCAGGAGTTATCGCCAGATCAACAATAGAAAACTTAAACTGCCGGTTGAGGGCAAGGAATAGAGGAGAATCACGCGCTACTGCATGGTGAGCTGACAAAGCCTCATAATCTAATCCATGAGAATCCAAAAAAGATTGGCTAATGCGCAAATCATGAGGTGCAGGTGTGAATAGATTAATGTTGACCTCTCCAAGACTAGGGATACTCTCATCAGCCGGGGGATATCCATAAATAGAACAGACATCAAGTTCAGTCGTGGTCAATTCGCACTTAATTGCACCGGCATTATATATGCAGCCTCGAATCTCTTCCGGAAGTTGGATATCGGGACAAAGGGATGAGAAAGATACGCTATTGAGCACCACTTTTAGATAAGTAATCCACCAGGGAATCAAAGTTAGCAGAGGCGCTTTTGAGCTCGAACTGCCAGGGGCGAATGGGTCTCGATCATAGTCTCCTGACATTCTCCTGCGCTTCGTAATAAACCTGTACACCTTTGTCAGAACATTGTTAGCATGATTGAAGTTAGGACTAAGTGATACACTATGAGCTTCAGTGTAGAAGGTCCATGCGAGATGCGAAAAACTCGAAAAATTGGCACGTACCTGTGCAGCATCAAGCGACAGGAGTTGTGTGGGAGGAGAAGCAGATAAATCATCACTACCAGAGACAGTTCTAAACCAAATTTTGCATGCGCTGAGCGCTAATCTTAACGCAAGCTGAATCCTATTGCATTGCACTTTATTGCTGTCTTGAAAGGCCACGAGGCTATGAGGCTCTGCAAACAAAGTAATATTCGAAAAGGACAGAAATAAGACGCCATCATTATTTAAATCTAGAACTTCTTTATGAACAGTCAGTCTAACGGTTGGTTCGTCCAGTACGACTTTCATAGAAATTCTAGGAATAGCCCAATAAAAGAAATGCATGCGTGTCTTGTCAAAATACCTACTGAAGAATCTCGAACTCGTAGAAGAGGATTTACGAAGCATGCTTTGATACTGAGCTATACGTTGGTAATAAAGCTCTGAAGCCTGAGGGAAATGCGCACTGGAATAGTCAACTGTCGGCGAGGTCATCACAAAGCTTCCTCTGCAGATATTAGTCTCTGGGTCCACAGGCAGTTGCTGGACCAATCTGAGGAACTTAGCAAGAAAATTTGTTCTGGCTGTAAGGCTCATGGAAGGGATATAAACTATTTCCCTATACTTTCCATTGATTCTTCCTGAGATCGCAGCAGAAAGTGCGTTCATGATGAAGTGATGGGCATTATCATTCGGCGGAAAAGAAGATTTGAACACAGGAGATTCTCTGTCCAATAACCTTAAGTAAAGTGAGAATTCACGGATGTTGATATTAAATGATAAAGGAAGCAGTGACTTGCCCGTGACAGGGTCAAAATCGGATGGTAAGAAGGGTGTAGGAGGAATTGTATGAAGAGACAGCCGCTGAAAATGCAAGTCGAACTCAGTAATATAGTTGCTTATGCGATAAGCTATAACGCCGAGTTTTGCGAAGCCAGCAAACATTTCAGTCGGCTGTTCTCTAAGGAAGTTCAGCGACTCTTCGAAGATGTTAATATCGTCATCCGATTGCGCAACATAAGGGGAATAAGTGTGATCATGTGGTTTGGGAGGCCCTAGCCTGACTATAGCGTGATACATATCATCCATTGAAAGGGATAAATGGCCTATGCGAAGAAATATGCCACATCGCGACACTGTGTATGGGGATGGAGTGACGGCGGAACAAAGGAGGGAAACGTAATCCAAGAACCGAATTGGTGGATTAGAGGAGCCTAGACTATAACCAAAGCCGCGCAGAGCACACTCAACTTCGAGTTTGCTGAGGACAGTTTCAGCAGAGGGAGATTCATCATTAGCCTGCTTGGCAGAAGGGGAAAGGTACTCCGAGGAAATAGAGGTCGGCCGCTTATTGCAAAGAAGAGAGAATGAGGATAAATAGATCTGAATCTGATCATCTATGTTAATAGTAGCATTTGAGACGTAAACAGCGAGATTCTGTAGGATGCGGCAGACGAAAAGTATATTTCGAATGCGCTGATGAATAAGATCGGATAATGCGGCTTCGTTGAAAGCGCAGGGCGAGCCGTTAGGAGGACGACTAGCCGGTGCATCTTTTGAAGAAGCCATCAAGCGTCGGGAAATGATAATTTGCAGGCCAATTATCTCGATTTTGCAAAAGCCCTTGAATGCAACTGTTGGGCGGACGAGGCGGAGCCGGATCATGTCGATCTTGAGAGTGATACCCCTGCCGGCAGGAATCGAAAGCCCGTAGATAGACCATAGGCCGAAAAAAAATAGCCTGATGTCGAGGAAGAAATATAATACAGAGATTGTGCAGACTTGGAAGACGCAAATAAACAAGAAAAGCACCCATGCACGGTGGACCCATGGTTTAGGATCGATGCTGGCCAGTCTGGACAAGACTGACACAGTGTACTCTTCCACAATATCATAATTCATAATTGTGGTCAAATAATACTCGCGGCAGCGAAATCCGGGCACAGGTGTGTTGCAATTGAGCGGATTGTTGTACTGCGCAGTGGAACTGCTAGGACCGACGGATGGGGGAGGGCAGCTTAGCCGCCAAACCTTATTTGGAGATCCAGGTGAGCATAATTATGCAGCAATCCAGGATGCGAGAGGCTCTGCACTGCCCTGTGCCATTGTTTTCCGACGCATTAACGCAGCATATGTCTTGTAGTTGCTCTGCCTTCGCGGGACAGAGCCTGCAGCGTAGGTGCCGAGGATGCAAATTTAGCCGTTGCAACGGTTTCCTTATTGGGAAGGCACCAGTTAGCACCAAGCTGCGGCGGCAGCGTCGAACGCACACCGTCCAGGGCTGCCCCTGCGTAAGCCAAGCTGTGACTATAAAACTTGCAGGCACTGCTGTCGCGACATAGAGACGCATTACCCCGCGCAGGTGCGTCTTTCGCCAACAGTGCGTTCCTGCTCTCTGAATAGACAGCTGCTTCGCCAGTTCTGGCTGCAAAGGCACAAGATTGCTTACACAGAGAGACCAGCGCTACAAGAGACCCCGGGTGCCGGATCGAGCCTTTCCGGGCCAGATAGGCGCCGTTTAGCAGTCCCTAAAAGGCCCTGGTATGGCATACGTGGAGATGAACTCTAATTGTGAAAAGATTTAAGGTTTCAAAAATTTCCCTGGAAGGGTGCACTCTTCCACGCGGTATTTCCTGTATTGTAATCGATTCCGTGGATCTATCCCCAAAACACCATGCGTAAGTAGAAGGAAGGCTGGCAGCGCTCGGGCACCATTTGTGTGCCCGCGGAGATATCTCCCGGGTGCGCTGTCCGTACGGCAGGCCGAATGCCTTTGCACAAGCCGATCACTAACAGAAATTTTTGTAGCGCCAAAGAAAGGAAAGAAAATGACGCTGAGCGAGTTCCAGCAGGATCCCACCTTTGGTGATCCCTCGATGAACTCGTGGGCTGATGACGACTTTGACATGCCGCCGCCTGCGGATCTGCTGTCGATGAATGGCCCTATGTCCTCCTTCAGCAGGCCTGAGCCTGCCGTGCCCGACGCGCCCCCTTATACAGCCTGGCTCGGCAGCATGTCTATGACAGCTACCGAGGAACAAGTTCGCGAAGCTTTCAAAGACCTCCCAATTGAATCTATCCGCATTAGCATGGACAGAGTCTCCGGTAAACCCAAAGGATCTGGATTCATTACTTTCGAGACCAGAGATGCCTTGGTCCAAGCGATCGCCAGAAACAACCTCATGATCGATGGCCGCTCTACAAGAGTTGCTGTGGCTGAGCAGCGCGAAGAAGGGCCCAGATTTTCCAGATTTGGTGTTGGCTCTGGGGTCAGCTGGCGCAGAACAGAGGAAGTCGAGGATAGGGAGCTTGACGTCTCCGATATCCGAGGCAGAGACCGGCCCTTTCGCAGAGCCGCTCCGCGTGAGTACCGCCCGGACTTTTCCAGTGCCCGAGAAGGTAGAGAGCCCTCCTTTGAGCGGCAAAGCAGCTTTTCCAGCCGACCGGAGCGCAAGCCGCGCAACTCAGACATGTCTGACCGTCACCTCGACTTTGCATCAGCTCGTAACGCTCCTCCCCCAGAGATGCCCGATAAGCCCGAAGTTGCTGACATTGAGCGTCGCAGCGTTACTCCCGAGGGAGGCCGCCGTGGCTGGCGCACAGGCCCTCGTCTGAATTCTCCAGGAGCCGAAGAACGCAGGAGCCGCCAGTCGTCTGGAAGAATTCCCACTGATCTGTTTGCTGCTGCTGGATGGCGAAGATCTTCAGACGCCGAGGGTGAGACTGTGGGCGACAAGCCTGCCGAGAAACGCGTGGGAAGTGTTACTCAACTCACCGGGAATCCGTTTGGATCAGCCAAGCCTGTCGACACCTCTGCAAAGCTACAGGAACTAGAAGAACTTAGCAAAGAAATAAGGAAATCTGCTTCACCCGAACCGGCTTCTTCTAAACCTAAAGAGATCAGACAAGCGAAACGCGGAAGCCGCCACGAACGCAGCAAGTCTAAGGACGGCAGTGCGGAGGTCGTAGGCAAGTTCGCACAATTACGACTCAACCGCACCGAAAACGGCGGGAAAGGAGAGGACGACACTGGGAATGATGGTGAATGGACTGTTGTAACTAAAGCCAAAAAGTAAAACGAAAATTCGCATTCTGCTACCTGTTTATCTACTACAAATGCTTGATCACGAACCCGCTCTTTTCTGGGAGGCCATACCCACCCCGCGAGGAACTCGTTTTGCATACGTGGCTAAGTCAATGAAGGCCTTCCTTAAGAACGAGGCTAAATTGTACTATTCGACTTATAATCATAAATTACCAATATAGTTCCCAAATCGTAACGACACCAAAGCAGGACTGTCAGAGAAACTAGAGCTTGTTAGCGAGGTAGGCTTCGGTCAGGTGCCAGAGGGTGCCCTTCCTGACCGCCTTGCCGTCATCAGCAAGCTTCCTCAGGTGCAAGACTATGCCCATTTCGGCGGCCGGCCAAATGGCTTCAGGGTAGTTCTTGTATATCACCTGGACAATGTCGCGAGGGTGGATGCCGTATTCCGGGCCTGACCTCTGCGACATGATCGAGAGGACCTCAATCTCGCGAGCCTGGCGGTGGGAAATGTACTCCTTGATCTTGTCTACCGCCGACATTTCCGAGTTCTCGGCGCTCAGCCCGACAGTGGGGCCATGGCCCGGGTAGAGCAGCTTGATTTTGTCGCCCAACAGGTCGCAGATGCGAATAAGCGAAGCCAGGTACTGTTTAAGGTCAGTGAACACGGCGGTTCCGCGGCCAAGGACGTTGTCGCCGGAGAAAACTGCGTTTTCTTCGTGGAGGTAGAACATAAAGTGATCGTCAGCATGGCCCGGGGTGTGGAAGCCCTGGAGCGTGACGCCTTCGGCTTCGCCGAAGATCTGACCGTCCTCAATCGGACGGGCAACCCATGTTCCCAAGGGAGACTCGGGAGTGGCGTTGGGCCGTGTCGGGGCCATCTGGCCGGGCTGCGTGGACTCGATCGAAGGAGCCTTGTAGACAGGAACGTCTCGGGGCTGGAGGTCTTGGAGGACGGAGGCGACGCCACCGACGTGGTCGGGGTGCCAGTGGGTAAGCACGATCGCAGAGATCTCAATGTTGTTGTCGCGCAGGTAGTTGTTGAGGAGGTTGTGGTAGTCCGGGGCACCTTCGCCGGTGTCGAGGAGGAGCTTTCTGCGGCCCTTGCCGATGAGGTATGTGTTAGTGCCGTCCAGGGTGAACTTGCCCGGGTTACAGCCCAGGACGCGGGTGACTAGCGGCGAGAGAATCGACACTGCAGAGGCCGCCATTGCGCGCAGAACGAGGCGTTTGTTGGGGATTGTGAGCTGCTGGGTCGCTCGGCAAGAGCTGCAGCAGAGTGTGGGGTAAATAGAGTTTGCGGGCCAGGGACCACCACCGAGCGCTGGGGCCGCCGGACACGCGCGCCAGAGGCTCTGCTGGGCGTCCGGCGCGTCCGGCGGCGGCTGGCGGTTGTGCTTGCGTTTCTGGCCGGCGGCCGGCGCCTGCTGGCCCGCGGCGCGGACGCCACGCGACAGAAAGCTGGCGCCGGCGCATCGTTGCACCGTGCGGGATAAGCTCAGGGTTGGGTTAACGCCCGCCGTAGCTTCTTCTGGCACCGCTGCGCACAAGGTTCAACAGCGAGACCAGGCTGGGAAAAACGCTCGGCCGGACAGAACCGCCCCCAGAGCGGATACCTTCGATCCTCGACCCTCGGACCGGGCTTGTTTGCCTGCTTGCACCAGCGTAGCTCTCTGGAGCCGACACTCTCTCTGCGCTCCGCCGCTCCAGGGCTCCCCTCGATCAACAAAGTATGCCCCGGCAAGGCACCAAGCCGCCGGCCCCACCGAATGCTGCCGCCCGCGCAGCCGCGCTTTCTGTCGCCCAGAAATTCGCTCGCTCAGCTAGCGATCTCTCTGCGCAACCCCTACCCGATCCCGGTCGGCCTGCCACTCTAGGGGCAGACAGATCGAAGACCACCAGATCAGCTTCTAGGCTACCTCAATCCACCCGCACGCCTGCTCCGACCTCCCAGAACACGCGCATTAGCGCCCCCCAGCCCACACGGCCAGCAACATTAGCCTTTTCTTCAGACCACTCCCTCGACACGGGCATTTCGGCTGCTCTCGAGGCCGCAACTATCGCGACCTCGACCCCCCAGAACCAGGATCAGCAAAAGCGCAGCGCGCCAGGCTCCGCCCCGCCGGGCACCACGCAGCCCTTTACCAATGCCTCGTTAGGACTCCCCGCATCGGCAACAAACAGTGTGCTTGCTGCTAACAAGGCCGCAACTAAGAGCAGGGCAGCGCCTAATGCCTCTGCCCCGCGAATCGAAGTCTCCGTTTTACCTCGTGCAACCACTCCTATCAATGGATCAGCACCATCGGCCTCCAGCGGAAGCCCACAGCCGACACAGTCTCAAGCACATCTGGCTGCTTCCGCTGCAAACAAACACGTAGAGGTGATGCTAAAAGAGCAAGACAGATGGAACGATGTCCAGTCCTATGCACAATCGGACGCCAACTTTTCTCAACGCGTCAATAATATTGCACATAATAAAAGAGAGGTCCACGAAGCCGCGAATGTCGAACATGTCGAGGTCTCGCCTGAGTTGCGCCCACCGCCGACCCCTCCATGGCAGATTCGCAAGTCACAGGAGTTTAGCACTCCTAGGCGCCCAGTATTGCACAACTACACCTTTCAGAGCACTGAAAAACACAAGCGATCAACCTCGGCTCCCATTAGTTTCCCCAGAGAATGGCTAGATCACCCGGCTCCGACATCTTCCCCTTCTCACTTGGAACTCGTGAAGTTCCCCGCCACCGTCAGGCCCGCCCACGGTAGAAAGCATCATCACAACACCGCTGGCGGAAATCTGAAGCTGCACAAGAAAAGAAGCCTACTCAAGAGGATCTTCTTTGGCAAGCAGAGAAGGCCTCCATCTCCTACTTCACTGAATGCATCTTCCCCAACAGCGGACGACAATATCCTCGACGAGTCACGTACACACGACACAGTGCTCGATTATAATGAGCTTATACTGGATAGACATCTTCCGGATGTGAAGCCTACCAAACCAATCGCAGTCGTAGCTGAAGCGCCAAAGCATTTACTGCATCTCGCCGCCGATACCGCGTTTCGAACGAACAAGCATGCCATGGACAAGAAAGAGGCTCACACTCTTATGAAGGCCAGAAGATTAAGCTATGAGGCCACCAGTAAGCCTCTTAATGCTCTCATATCTTCGGATTCACAGCAAAAGCATTCATTCGGCTTGATTCAGACCGTTACGAGGTCAAATGCCTTTGGACATAAACTCGATTTTCACGTAGGCGATCAGAGTACCACAGAAACACCTAGCATAGCGCGAGCCAGAGGATATTCTATATTTTTAGAAGCCCCGAAGGTCGCCGTTCAAGTTGCACCAATCTCTCCGCCTTCATCTATCAAAGAAGTGAAATCTGAGTCGTTGTCCTCACACCAGGCGCTCAATGTCATAAGCGACGACGAATTATTAATGCAGGATTATCATAATCTTAGCAGACAGCCATCACCGCAGCCTACGAATGTGAAAGTCGCCGATTCACCGCTGTCAGCTTCCTCTAACGGTTTGCTTGCTCCTCTCTGGACTGCTCAAGTTGGTTCTTCTGAGAATGACGATCCTAGACCTGGCCGCCGCTCATTGGATAACCGTACTTCTCGGGTACTTGATCGAGCAGATGTCTCTCCTGTCAGGCTTCTGCCTACAATGAGAAAAACACACTCTAAAGGAGTATTCAACGTGGACAAACCCTGGAAGCACCACGGCGCTTCTGAACGGATGCAGGTATCTGAACATGAAAGAAAACGATTTGAAGGAGTTTGGGAGGCCAACAGAGCTCGATACATCCTGAACGACTGGAGGATGTCACCGCTTTTTGGCGTCGACGCTGTTCCCGTGGGAGTGAGTCTGTCTATAGACCAAGACAAGCTAATAGACCCATTTGGGAACCTTCAGATAGAGGTTGTGCATGGTCTGGTCGTGAAGGAGATATGGAAACGATCTAGACTGGAGGACGAGATACTAATGGAAATATGGAGGCTGGTAGACCGCAACGCTAAAGGCTACCTGTGCCGCGAAGAGTTTGTACTCGGCACTTGGATTGTTGATCAGTGTCTCTACGGAAGAAAGCTGCCCGCTAAACTGGGAAAGAATGTTTGGATATCAGCAGGCCGCTTAGGTGTGTTTGTAGTTTCCACAGGCAAGGCAGGAAAACAGGAGAAACCTACTAAGAAAAGAACAGTGCGCCATCCTCACGGCAAGAGAAAACAATTCAAAGACATTGTAGCGTGATTACAAGTTACATTTATGACCGATCTACATGATTCCATATAGAAGGACGCATGTATCAGAAGAAATACGAATCACTTTTCACAAGAAAGAATTAACCCATTATATTAGCATCATAAAAGTCATAAAAAACACCGTAATTACTGTCAATTTGTTATAGCTCACTCAATAGGAGAGAGGCGTAAGGAAGCAGGTCGGAGCAAGTCATTTGTACGAGGTACAATGACCATATGGGGCCGGCAAAGACAACCGAACTCGGAAGAATGGAGTTTGCCAGCCTGCCTCATAGCCATTTCTATAGCGAGGAGTCTCATAAAATCAGATCCTTGTCTGTTATGGCGAGGACGCAATGGAAGCAAGCCAGATTCGCCGAGTCCCAAAGAAACAGTTTGATAGGACTCGGCTACGGGCATGTCATCCAAGGGTTTTGAAAAGGCGAGATATTCAGATTCGTCAAACGACCAGGTAGACAGCATGGAAGCTGCCTGTGCATAGTTGTAGTCCATAGCCGAAGAATTCAATTCAGTATCAGCTACGGCGTCGGAAGGAGTAGGTTTCGGAACCGAAACGACCACACGGGCGTCGGCGGATAAGGCGATGGAGCGCCTCAATTGACGAAAAGAAGCTGTGAGGTTAGATATAAACGAGCCTTTTCGGTGGATGGGCAGCGACTTTTTCTTGAAGTCCAAGCTGTGATCAAAAAGGGTGGCATCGGCTGTGTCGGAGTCATTCGACAGGAGAGGGTCATCGACCGAATCCAGTGGGTGGATTATGACAGGCTCTGACAGGTAACAGAGCTTTCTTCGGGCGCAGGCGTCATCGACAGAGGTGTTACACGAGGAGACGACCGAAGAGTCTGAAGTGTGTGAAGCCGAGTCGGTGTCGTCGCTATCGAGTTCCGGCGCGGATAAGAGCAAGCCGAGATGCACGGACCGCTTACGGGACGGTATGATGGTTTGGGCCAAAATATCAGCCACGTGGTCAGGAAGGGGAGATGCCCTGCGGTTCCGTCGACGATGATTGGCAGTATTCAGGCTTGTTGTGGTTTCTGACATTAGAAGATAGCCTCGGGTCGGACCGAGAGCATGGATATGAGCAGGGTGGGCTTGAGGTCAACCAAGGCAGAAGGGTTCTGTGGGTGATTGGTCAGGAAATCTAGAGGTAGTGCAGCCAGCGTGAGGAGCGGGTACCCGTGAAATATGCGCAAGAGTCTGGGAGTTCAAGGATTCACAAGAAATGCGTGAAAGTAGGGGATAAGGAAAGAAGGGGAACGGAGACCAGATGTGACATGGGGCCTAGCGGGAATTTTATACACAATGGGATGTAACGATAACTGCGGAGTTCCAAAACGGGACATGTCCTATCAATCCGAGAAACCTTATTGGCCAGGTCAGCGCAGTTTAAGCGTTAGAGTTTTTCTAGAGGGCACGGGTGGGATGCGGCGAAAAGCCGAACCACTAGAGTGGGGTGGGCGCGGTTCGGCCAGCGCTTGACCAATAGCAACTAGCCAGCTTCCAGCTAAATTCAGCACTAATTCCCATGGCACTACGCACTGGCCGAACTAACCCGCTGGGAGTGCATTTTTGGTGGGGAGACTATTTTGGAGTTCAGGGCCGTTCGCTTCCGGGCCCTGCAACACAGAGACGTCGATCACTGTCTTCTAGAGCCTGGCGTTGCTTCTAATTGTTCCAGGCGTTTGGAACCTTGTACTGGGCAAGCTTTGGATAAAGGAATTACGTAGGGTCGATGTGCTGCTGCTATTCGTAGATATGGTTCGGACATGTCCGTACGTAAGCTAAATTGAACTTTAAGCCTAGATAGCGGGCTCTGCGGCCAATCGAGCGCAGTATATACGGCAGATTGAGGCATGTAGCCTCAACTAGAAGACCGTTACAGAACCACATGTTCTGTTCGCCGCCGGGGTCTTTTGGGTTACGTGATGAGATGTTTATACGTGTCCCGAAGGCCCGTTCGATCTCAACGGGCCGTGAGATGCGCATGAAGGCAGTGCGCGTGGGCTCTTGGGCAGAGCTAGACGCCGCGGTCGGAGGGGAGTCAGTGTAGGGGGATATGGCGCTAGTATAACGCAAACAGACAGTGGGCGCGGCGAGGCGACGTCGTCGAGCGACGACACAGTGTGGAGGTCCTCATCGGTCGAGGGACTGTCGGGGAGGTCCGATTTCCTAATGAGGTAACATTTCGAGTCATAAACGGGCACAGCGGCCGACCGATCTTTGAACCTTAATCCCGCTTGGTTGCTTCTATAGACGGCCAAACTTAGAGGTTACGAGTGCCATTGGCTGGGGGCATATGTGCCCAGAAATTAAGGTTGTGTGATGTAGTAGCGACCTTCTACACGGCATTTGGATGCCAGATATGTGCTCCGTAGCCAAGAACTACTGGGCTAGGCGGTCGCATTCCAGATGCTTGGTTGTAGTGTTGTACCAGAAACTATGCCGTAGCGCTGCCGCATGGCGCAGTGGCAGGTGGCAGCTGAGGCCGTCGCCAGCACACCGAGGAATGTGTGGCCGGCCGCTGGACCTAGCCGAACCTTAATCACCCGCGGGAACATGCTAGCCATCGGCGTGGAGATACAGCTCGCGGTATCATGAGCATTTTCTGCCCAAAGCGGACAGAGGCTGTGTCCAAAACGCTGTGCGGGTTGTGGCAGAGCTTGACAGGCCCGATGGAGTATATGCTGGCGAATAGAAGGGGATACCGCAGAGTTTAGGGTTTGGAGGTTGAGGCACTAAGTACGACTCCAGACGCGGTAAACTCGCTTCTTTTGGGAAACTGAAGTAAGCTTTCAGAGCTGCTGATTCGAAGCGCTCTAGTTCCTGTTAGGGAAGCGCTGTAATTTAGGCACCTGCCGAGCAACCAGTATATAGCCTGCGCTGAGCTGTTCGTTGGATCATTTCGCACCACATCAGCGGGTGACTCACTCTGTATTCAAGACTCCCCGAGCCCAATCCTGCGCATCGGTTGTACAGCGTACAAGCGTCTGCCTGCACCGGTTGGCAAGCGTTTTCTGCTTTATAATTTTACAGTTCGCTGGCGTGCGCCTCTGAAGTATTAGAGGTTCTGTGCTGGTCGCGGAATCAATAGATCGACTCTAAGGAGTAACAGCTCCTACTTGCTCAACTCAAACCATGAACAACCCGAACGCTCGGCAGGACGTGTACGCCAGGAGCTCCACCTACGAGAGAATCTCGATCCAGTACTCTGCTGCCGAATACATGGATGATCTAGACGAGCTGATCAACAGAGAAGTGACCAAGAAGGGATCGACTGCCGAGCTGGGCGAGACCTATGAGAAGCTCCGCAACATCGAGGTGAACCTTCAGGCCTCTAGCAAGTCCCCTACGCAGCAGTGAGCTCTTCACACATTCTTCATTGTTTAATTCTCATAGGTACTAAGATATGACAAGGTATAACAGCATTTCACTTCTTCGTAGATACACTCGCCTGCTGAGCACAGTTCATGGAGCTCTAGTCTTCTTGTAGTTGACCACATGCAGGGCCTTCCGATCCCGAGCCCGCAGATACGTTATTCCTATGTAGATCAGGTCATTCAGCACTACCAGGATAGAGCCCGCCACCACGTTCCTCGTGAAAGGGTTCATTTTCTTGAAAAACGGTATACTCGAAAGCAGCCTTCCGGCGAACGAGCTGGCTGCCGGCAACAGCAAGGGGCTTATAAAGCCCAGGAGCGCATCGACGCCTACGACCACGTTTCTTGCCCGCCGCCGTCGGTCCCGGATCTCCATAGGGCGGTGCTGCGGGTCCGGGGCGCCTGGGTTGGGCTGCGGCTCGGCCTCGTCGATCATTTCCACTACTTCGATGTCCACGTCGAGTCTAGGCAACGCACCGGGAATAACGGCGAGCAGCTCAGCAAGCAAGCCCCCTCTTCGATTGTCCTGGTTGCCGTTCACGAGAAGCTCAACGTCGCGGCGGAAGGTGAAGGACTCTGCAACCCAGTGGCTCAGTTTCGGAAGGACAAACCGGTCGTATAGAGCCATGTAGAGAACACGGGCCTCCATCAGCAGCCAGAGCGTGGCTGTCGGCTGGCCTGGCTTGAGCGCGGCTAGGATTTGGGCGCGGTTCAGAGGAAACTTGACCGAGGAGAGAAACAGGACCCAGGAGATCACGAGGTTGGTATTGGGGGAGTTGGATCTAGAGAGGACCAGACAGACAGGGATCATGGGGATGAGGGTGAGGCGGCGCCCCTCCAAGGGTAGGAGCTTGTACTCGCTTTCGGAGAGCTTTGCGATGCCAAGGGCGCTGAACGCCAGGTCTGGCGGGCAGAATACTCTGATCTGGGCCGCGCCGATAGCAAAGAGCGTGGAGTAAATCGTGGAGATGCCAGTGCTGACGACCGAGCCGACGAGCAGCGTTTTCAAGCCAGCTCGATAGGCGAACTGCACCGCGTCATAGGCCAGGATGCTTCTGCTGCTGATCATGCTGGCGTCGCTCTTAAGCGAGATCTGGCTTCCGCACTGCGGGCAGTGGAGGTTCTTCGACTCCAGCAGCCAATCCAGCAGGCACTGCTCGTGCGCCACCAAGCTGCAGGCGCACGGCTGCACCCAGACGTCTTTGCGGCCGCCGCTGGCGGCGTCGGCGCTGGTTTCGAGGCAAATCCAGCACTTCTGCTCGTCCATCTGTATATGCCGAAAAGGGCAAGCCCCATTTGGGACCGCTGTTTCGACTCTGCCATGTCTCGACGGTCGGCCAGGACGAGGTCACGTGTTGACTACCACCAATACGGCGGCTCTTCAGATAGCAGCGACGAGTACAGAGGCGAGAGCGGCTCCGGGAGTGATGCTGCCAGCGGGCTGGACGACGAGCTGGCGGATGACGAGCTGGTGGGCGCCGAGCCCACACGCACCAGGGCGCCGGCCAAGGCGACTACCCACACCGCCAGAGCCGTCCGCCTGGACAAATCCACTCCGCTCAGCGTGATTTTCACGCAGCAGTTTGGCCACGACACCGCTCTGCTAGCGGACCGCGTGAAACACCGAGACTTCTGGTCCCGAGTTCTGGTAGACATCCCCCCGGTACCCACCTGGCCCAATCTCTACGGGGGACCGTCGGGCGATCTGCCCTGCGCAATTGGCCCCACTGAGGCTGCCGCAGATGGGACGAGTAGCAAGCTGCTGGATGGACGCAGCATTAAGATATTCGACTCCGGTACGGTGTCGGTACAGGCAGGATCACTGCACAAAGATACAGCCAACACCGGGTTTCACGTGACCAGCCTCGACTGGAAAGCTGTTGGCGACGGCGAGTCGTTGCTGGCAGTGGCGTTTCTGTCAGACACAGAAAGATACGCGCCTGTGCCATCGTCGGCGTTCGAGCCCAAATCGACACTGGGTGTGTTACAGCTATGGTCCGTTAAAGGCACCACTCCGACACTGCGATCGGTCATAACGCATAACTGGGGGTCTGGGTGGAATGTTAAGTGGAGGGACGCAGGGACGCTCGAGTGTCTTTGTGTATTTCAGGACGGCGCTGCCAGAGTAATTGATTTCAAAGAACTGCTGGATAGTTCGCAGCAGCCTGTATTTCTACATCTACAGAAGCCGTCGCTCGAGGTTAGTAACAGTCTATCTCTGGTTACATGTGCCTGCTGGAAGGGCCCGAATTCGATAGTCGTGGGACTTGCTAATGGATATATGGGAGTATATTCATTGTCCAGCCTGTCCTTCGAAGCCCTGGTCCCGGTGCAGAACTCCTACCTTACTTCGGTATGTTCCGCATACCCGGACTTCCCAGACCTTGTGGGGTCGATGAGCACGGACGGGCAGTTCTCGGTACTGGATTTGAGAGACTTTCAAGAAACAAAATGGAAGCGATATCAATCCTTTGGCGCATCCGTTGAATGGTCGAGGCATATGCACACATTTATCTGGAGCGAGGATTCGCTGAACTGTCGTCTGGGATCTCTACGAAACACACACTGGGGAGGCATTGTGTCTTGCCATAGTGGTCCAATTACGGCTATTTCGTGCTCGGACAGGCATCCGATAGTTTTGACAGCTTCATCGGACGGCACACTGAAATGTTCTAACGTAGTGAGGAAGTACCTGAACAGGTATGATCAAGGCAAGAGCTTCCGCCAGGTTCAGCTTTGGCAGCTCAGATATGACTCCGAGAAAGACGCCTATGCTTTTATTGATGGATATAAGCCTGAGGAAGTGAAGAGAAAGACAGGGGGGTATCTCACAAGTAACTCTGGTGCGACAAATATATCGGAGGTGTTGGCACTGGCAAGCAAACAGACGATAACTGCTTGCGCATGGGGCCCAGGCGGCTTATATGCTGCAGGCACAGCGAGCGGAATGGTACGAGTGAACAGCGTGCCTAGCTAGGCGTGAGCCATTGGCCGAGTGGTGCACCCATTCTCCGGATCGGGACGATGATAAGATCAGGAACTAATAGTGCACGGCGAACTAAACGCTTATCAGTCCGAACTGATAGTCCGAAAAGGGAAATGCGACGAAGTCCGGCTCAAAGGATCAGCAGATGTCTTTGAGCGATGGAACCTGGGGTTTTAAGGTTTGACGTAGTATGCGAGCAAGACGCACCCCAGCACAGATATTTCAGGGAGTGCATCGCGGCCCGCGGTGGGGCAGGTATGCGAAGAGTGCTATGTGGAGCTGTGCCGGAAATATAGCGGTGGAGACGAATCGAACCAGGAATCAGCAATCGATTAAAGTTAGAGTAACAGCCGGCCAAGCACAACTTAAAGTGGTATTCGAATTCGGCTGGTGCTGTTTAAGGAACACTATCTGCATAGCCTTCTAATCAGACTTTAGAGTCCTTTCTTTGAGGCCCGCGACAGTTTAGTGGCCGCGGTAGCGTCAAAGAACGCGATTGGGTTCGGGCTGAGACGCTGGCGTGCGGTATGTATGGGTCGATCAGCTTGCTGTATTCCCGCTCGCTCGGCCGCCCCGACTACATTAGGCGACACGCTGCCAGAACTTTAGCGAACTAGTGCCGTAAACTCGCGAGGCTGTTTGACTTAACTACAATTCCATCTGAAGTCCCAAGACTATTCTTAGTGCCAAACCCAGAGTTACCAGGAGACTAAAATACGCAGTGCAACGTGGGACGTGACCAGGGCTGCTGCACGTCTTCCGGCGCTGTCCGTTAGCCCTGCTGTCCAGCCCGCTTCCCGCGTGCCCCACAGCTTCTGGCCCAGGCGGTGGCTCCTCCTCCTCAGGGGCCCTGCGCTACTGCTGTCCCCCTTTTAGCCAGCACCCACCTTTGTGTGATTTAAGGTTTCGAGCTAATCTGCAGCTCAGCTAAACCTTTCTAGTCAAAGACAGCACCACCGCTTGTCTCCACGGCCAGGAAACGCTTCGCAGCTCTGCTGCACTCGGGTGCGTCCCCTTGCTCGGCTTGCCTGCGCACACGCCAGCATTCACCCTCCCTGCGACGCCCGCGCGGCCCCTCCTCCGTCCCTGGACAGATATATACACGCATACCCGGCCGAAAAAGGAAAAACCTTATCTGCTAATCCGGTAAGTATTCTAATTATTCTTTGGCCTAAATTGATCGAAAGGTTCTCCCAGCCCTTCCTTTCGCAACCTTGTCAAGTATTTCATCGGTTCTTCTTCCTACTTTCTCTTTACCAGCAAAAGACCCTGACTGCCCTGTTTTGCGGCCTTTTATTTGCCAGATACGAGTATCCCGCCCATTTTTGCTTTCTGATTCCCTCTAAGCACTCGCTCCTTTTTAGATTTCCGAATTTTCCAGCACCGGACCCAGCCCAGCTCTGCCCAGCAATGAGTCCCCACAACGCCGCTGCTGCGAAGCTCCGCATAGGCGAAGTCATCAGCGGCCGGTACCAACTGGAAGATGTCCTGGGCGTTGGAGCATACGGCTCTGTGTTTTCTGCCATCGAGCTCGTCTCCAAATCACGATTTGCCGTCAAGATCCTCCGACGCCAAGATATTGATCGCCGGCAGCTCGAGTTCCAGAAACTCGAGATAGCCCTGCACTCCAAGGTCTCCAACCACCCTCACATTATATCCCTTATAGAGGTCGTAGAAGCCCCCACGGAAGTCTACATGGTCATGGAGTACTGCCCCGACGGTGATCTCTTCACCAACATCACCGAACGGGGTCTTTTCATCCACGACTCCGCCGCGATCCGAAGGGCCTTTCTGCAGCTCATCGACGCCGTGCAGTACTGCCACTCCCAGGGCGTCTTCCATAGAGACCTCAAGCCCGAAAATATACTCTACTGCGCCCGTACTAATAGCCTGAAACTCACCGATTTCGGCCTGGCCACTACTCTCAAGGAAACCTCAGATTTTGGCTGCGGATCCACTTTCTATATGTCTCCAGAGTGTCTGAATTCCCACCCTCCCGACTCCGTTACACTGTCCGCCGCGGGCAAGAACCCTGCACTTACTCCTGTACCAGACATGGCTGCTTCCGCTCTTTCCCCTCCTTCATCGAAGTCCAAGTCCCCAAATAACTCCCCCCGAAGACGATATGCATCAGCTGCCGCCAGACCCGCCGCCTTCAGGTCGGACTTCAATGATATATGGTCTCTTGGCGTCATATTTATCAACCTGAGTTGCGGAAGGAACCCTTGGAAGAAGGCCTGTGCTTTCACCGACGATACCTACTCAGCATTTCTTAGTAATTCAGCATTTCTACTGTCCATTCTTCCTCTCACCAGTTCCTCCCTTGCAATACTCGTCAGGATTTTCGAGTCGAATCCAGACAGACGGATCTCATTGGCCGAACTGCGGCGGTTGGTTATCCAATGCCCCGAATTCACCACTTCTCCTCGACAATCGCCCTCCCCTGTTATTTCGAAGTATCCTCGCCACTATGCTCACCCCACATTTGCATACAGTCCTGTCAAGCCTGCCCACAAGTTTGTGTCGGATGCATCGGAGCCAAAGACGCCGCAGAAGGCAATTATCACCCAGCAAGGATTCACACCCAAGTCCCCACAAATGCCGTTTGAACGAAGTCACAACGTGGTCATGAGGCCACCTTCCACCACCAAGGCGCATCGACATTCTCCACCAGGTATAGCAGCAGGCCCATACACTCTTGTCCCGGCACATCGGCAAGGCTATGAGAGAGAGTATCACACTGTCAAGAATGCATCTTTAAAGCTGCAGCAGAGATTGCTTGACTCTCGTGAGAGAGCGCAGACACATCAAAGCCGTCAGCTGGCCCAAGCAGATAGCGCCAGCGCCTTTCCTCCTAATTATGACGACAGTTTAATGGATTTTGATATGACACCGCCTCGTCGCAGCTATGGACATCATGGCGTGTATACCCCGATCAGCCCTGCTGATTATCATCAAAGGAACCCCATACAGGCATCCGATGCCGTCCTGCAGTCGTCGCTGAAGTTCAGAACGCTGCGGTCGGAGCAACGCCGCGTGCCCAACTGGAAGCCCCTGACTCCGTCGGAGCTTCAAGGACTTGGCATATTACCAGAGGCTGAGGCTGTCGGACAACGCTAGCATAGTTAAGGGATCATACCAATTTTCCTTTAAGTATTTTTTTTTTGGCTTTGATCGATGTTTCTAGGTGGTTTCGCTTCCGGAACGGTTATTTTGGTCTATTAATCTGTACATTATATTACTACTTATTCGAGATCAGTAGAGTGCCACACCATTAGCTGAATCTCCCATTTGCAACACCAGAGTAAAATGTCGGGAAGACAAGGAGGAAAGCTAAAACGTAAGTCGAGATATGGCTAGGCGCCGCGACGACCCATGGCACTAACCGCCTAGCGCTGAAAAACCCCAAAAAGGCCAACAAGGACCTGGACGAGGACGACGTGGCCTTTAAGGCGAAGCAGAAGGCTGACGAAAAGGCCAGAAAGGACTTGGCTGCGAAAGCGGCCAAGGGAGGGCCTCTAGTTGGAGGAGGGATCAAGAAGTCTGGCAAAAAATAGTGAAGCGCCCGAGGCGCCTTAAATAATATAAACTACTTAGCTTTCCGCTGTCTAATTATAATCCTCTGGTCATCGGCCACCCAGCTGTTCGGCAAGCCTTTGTCGGTGCCCAACCACTCTGCCAGACAAGCTTTCGGCAGTGAGAAGTAGCTCGCCTCGAGGGCCTGCTGGGCCCAGGTCCGCATAGCGCTGTCGCCCATGCGTATCACTGCAGCCCAGTCGGCTCTGTGGCAGGTCTGCAGCAGGCGTCTCCATCTCACGTAGTCCCGGTCGATCCAGGCATCCAGGAACTCCAGGACGGCCGGGTCGACGTAGCTGGAGTATTTGGCAACGACGCCAAACGCGTCGTCGAGCGCATCGGCGCAGTGCACCAGGTGTATGACGTAATAGGAGACGACTTTCGCGAGCTCGTCGGCGTCGAGCGCAAGCACCGGGTGGACGTCGAACAGCAGCCGGGTGAGCGCGGGCACGTAGCTGTCGCGGTCCCCGGCGGGGAAGCTGACCTCGACCGTGTACAGCAGCACGTCGTGCAGGAGGCTGTCGACGGCTCCGTTCGACAGCACAGCCTCGCGCAGCACCCGCAGAGCTCTTTTCAGCTTGTCCGGGTCCCGAAGCTCCTTCACCTCCTGAAAGTACTCCAGCTGCACCTTTCGGTCTCGCAGCCGTGTCTCCGAGCCGCGAGAGATAAGCCCGTACTCGCGCGTCTGGAACCGGTCTTTCCGTGCCTGCTTCTTATCCATGTCGAGCCCCTGGTCCCATATCCACTGGTTCAGGCCGGCTGTCGCAGTGGGAGTTGCGATTGCGGCCTGGTGCGGCAGGTCAGCCAACACCAGCTCGCACACACTCCACGCGGCTGCCCGGCCTTCGTTAGTGTCTCGATAAGGCCTAACAACGGAGCTACTATTATTGGCACGGCATGGGTCCAGTTTTAGCGTGCTAAGCTCATTACGGTATTGCCAAAACCTTATCTAAGCTTAGCACGCTGTCGGCCTGCAGACCCGCTATCGCTATCGCTCCAACCGTTCCTGTCCTTGCAGGTCCGCGCTCGCCTCAATTCTCTGCGAAATGACTGTCCGATGCCGAACGCGACCACACAAACTGGACACTCCTGCGGAGCCCGCTCCGGCCAACCTCCTATCCTGGGACGAGATCGAGGCCTGGCGGAAAGATAACGTCTTTATCACGGGCTCGTACAGGCGCGTGACCGGCAGCTATGCTGCTTGTCTCAAGAGCATGGTATATAGACATAACGAACTCATGAACACCTACTCGCACCTGTTGCCTGCACTGATACTGTTTGCTCTCTGGCTCGGCCTTGCAGACTATGCGTACCCCGGCTACTCCAGCCTGGCCACCCCGTCGGAGAAGGTCGCTCTCTCGAGCTTTGCCGTCAATGCCGGCCTTTGCCTATATTTCAGCTCTATGTTCCACCTGTTCAACTGCCACTCCGAAAAGGCCTGGCATATGTTTCAGTGCTACGATCACGTCGGTATCGTGCTCTACGGGCTCGGCGCCTGTATGTCGCTCTACTATTACGCTTATTATGACACTCCTGGCTTGTTTTTCTACACGTCCCTGGCATTGTGTGCCGTAGCGCTGCCCATGATCTACTTCATCTCCACCCCAAGTTACCGGTCCCCTGCTTTCCGTTCCTATAGAGCCTGGCTTTACGTCGTACTCGGCTCCTCCTCCATTCTCCTCACCTTTTTCAGTATCTACATATACGGCATTGATGAAATCAATAAGAGGCTCAGCACCAATCGTCTGCTCGTGGAGGCGGTGCTGCACTCCTCCGGTGCTATCATTTATGCGCTACGAATACCCGAGTGTTTTGCCCCAGGCAAGTTCAATGTTTTCGGAGGATCTCACCAGATATTCCATCTATTCATTGTAGCTGGCATAACTGCTCATTTCACTGCTATCCGGCATTCCTACAAGGCAAACCACAACCTATTACCATGAGGCCTGTGCAAACCGATCGTCCGTTTCCTTGAGTCTGGCAATATAATCAAGTGTTCTTTGAAAGTGCTTGCGAGGACCGTCTGGGATAACCCGCTCAGTGTCGTTATCCAGATTGTTCTGGATCAGCTCTATTAATCCATTCAGATACTTCACCGTAACCGCAGTGTTCCCTCTCTCAAAGTAGTATACGTACTGGTTCAAAATCTCCACAAACAACTGTACACTTAATGACTGATCCATACATGCATCCGCAACTCTTAATGCTCGCTGCAAACACTCCAATACCCGTTTCCCATCCCTGTACAACGTCTGCTCTTTTCCCTGGCTGTCCGCCGGAAGATCGGTCGCCCACCAAAGATGGCTTGCTATGTAGACTGCCCGGCATTGGTCCGATTTCTTTAGCAGCTTAGATCCGTAAAGCGCGCATTTGGTGATAAGCGTGTCGTAATTCTCTTGGGACAGGTTCCTTGTTTGCTGAAGAATTCCTGCCACTTGGCACACAGCCTGGAATTGCGAGCGCGAATCCGATATAGATTCTTCGTACACCGTGAACGCCTGCGCAAAAAATTCATATGAAACATCTTCTGCCTCAAGCTGATCAGCCACTTGAGCAGCGCTTGCAAACAGCATAAAGCACAAGTCCGCCACAGTGGAGCTCGAGGCACCCATCATCCGGTGGATGTCCGAGATATGTCTGAATATAAACTTGAATACGGCCGAGATCTTCTGTGACAATTCAGAGTCATCAGTAAAACTGGAAGTGTACTTATATCTTCGGGCCACTTTCAGAGACTCGGACACCAATGCCGGAATGGTGAAAATCTGCCTATCTGGAGAAGCTCGCGTAAGCCGCTTACTGGCAGTCTGAAGCAGGGCAAAGGTGTTGTCGATACCTGGAGACGTCAGTAGATGGATCATTCTGGCAATATAGCCCTGTTCGAGAACTATCTGTTCTTGTTCGGCCACTCTTGAAGAGCCATTAGCAGTTGTGTCGGGCGACTCTTTGATAAGCACCATTAGAACGTCAAGGACCGAATCTAGATCCTGAGTATTAGCTAAATTCAGGCGGTTTTGTAGTAAGCTTTTAACGACCGCCAGGGCAACTGCTTTACGCGTGGCATACGGCTGAGTGTTGAGTAAGGAGATGAAGTGAGGAAGCGCAAGGGCAATCAAAATAGAGCTGTAATGACGAACAGGAGACATCAGGAGTTCCTTTACGCTTTCCGAAGTTTCAGTGGCGTTGGCGTCTTCGTCTTTGCCAGAAGACTCCAGGCTATGCGCGGCGAATTCTAAGACTCCATCGATGTTCTGAATCTGGGCGGGGTAGCAAACCAATGAGAGATTCAGGAGGCTAGTCAGCAGCTCGGCCACGTCTTTTTTAGGCATTGACGGCCGGGACTGGAGAAGATCCTGGATTTGTGACCAGAATATGTCAAACAGGTCAATATCGGCTGGGATTCCGTGGATTGTTTTTGGAAGAGTGGTCTCATCAGAGTTAGTCGCCACTGTGGAGTCGCCGTCGAGTTCGTTCCTCTCTTCTTCTTCCGAGTCGACCTCTTCTGAGGTGGACACCCGGAGGTTAGATAGAGACTCGGAAAGCTTCTGTTGCTCGATTTCTTGCAGAGAGTCTTTCTCTTCCGAGGGTAAGGCGTCGGTTTCGCGAACGGCGAAATTTGTGAGGCGGTCTATAAGCCCTGTGATGATTGGCTGAACTTTGAGGTCTGGGTGCAGCTTTTTGACGGCGTCCAGAAGCATGTCCAGGGTGTGGAGGTGGAATTCGTCAGGGAATACCTGGGTTATGACCTCGAAGAGGTATTGCTGAGCGAGGATATCTCTGCACTGGACGACCTGCTCAAGAATAGCCGGGAGGATATTTTCCCTGTACATGTTCTGGTCGATGCCATCTAGCTGACTGAGTCTGACCAGATTGGAGCCGACGAGTATCTGGAGCTCCTGTCTTTCCTTGAAGCGCTTTTCGCGCTCCTTGGAGGGGCCCTGGTGCTGGAGGCGGACCCATAGCTTGTTCATTTCGACGAAGTTGGTGAGAACGAAGGTGATGGAGTCATTCAGGTTACCACCAGGGCCAGTTTCGGTGCCAGTAGGAAGGTAGTTTCGGGTTGTCTGGGAGAGGTAGTAGCGGAGGAAAAGGCCACGTATGGGGTGCTGGACGCCGCGGCACATTTCGAGCATATCCATCATGATTTCCTTGACGGGAGCGTCGGGGACGGACATGAAGGCAGTGCCGACGGTGACCATGAGGTATAGCCGAGGAACGATGTTTCCTGCGTACTGGACGAGCTCGTAGACGTCCGCGAGGTGGTTTGCTGGGTGGCCGTCTTTGAGCGCAGAGGTCAATTGGCCTAGCTGGTCGAAGACCGCGGTGTAGAGCTCGTAGTACTGGCGCGGGCCCAGCGATGAGGTCCGCAGCTCAGCCAACATCAGCGAGGCCTGCTTGACGGTGTCCATCAGCTTCCCGCGCACGTTCACCGTTGAACGCATCAGCGAAGCGTGCTTCTTCACGTTCTGGAGCGCCTCTTCCAGCAGCTGGCTGTTTTCGTCGGCAGCTGCAGTCGCCATGGCCGTAAATACTGTCCTGGACGGCGCAGGGAGCGCTGAGCCGGGATATGCTCGTAGGGCTGCAGCAACCCTACCACGTGACGCAGTGACTCATGACACTCCTCCCCACAGCAAAACTTTCGGCTCGTTGTCCAAACGACTCTATCTGTGCACACATGTGGCGAAGTTGTATGCGCCGCACGGCGCTTTGCGGCCCGCGGGCCGCGCGCCCCGGCAAACCAAGTCTACGGCGTATTTCTGTGGTGCAGGCTGCGCGCCCGCAGCCGGCACCCTCTTTCAACAAGGAGCCCAGCAGCGACGAGGCTGCAGCGGTCTCGAAGGCCAAGGAGGAGCTTGTCCGGGCGCGCGACCCGGCAGCAGCCTTGGCCGACCTGCCCGAGCTCGACGAGAGCTTTGTGGGCATGAGTGGCGGCGAGATCTTCCACGAGATGATGATCAGGCACGACGTCGAGTGCGTTTTTGGCTACCCCGGAGGTGCGATCCTGCCGGTCTTCGACGCTATCTATAACTCGAAGGAGTTCCAGTTTATTCTCCCGCGACACGAGCAGGGAGCCGGCCACATGGCCGAAGGCTACGCCCGCGTCACGGGCAAGCCCGGCGTGGTGCTTGTCACCTCCGGCCCGGGCGCGACCAACGTCGTCACCGCCATGCAGGACGCTCTCTCTGACGGGATCCCGCTCGTGGTCTTCTGCGGACAGGTGCCCACCACCGCCATCGGCACAGACGCCTTTCAGGAGGCCGACGTCATCGGCATCTCGCGCTCCTGCACAAAGTGGAACGTCATGGTGAAGTCCGTCGCCGAACTGCCTCGCCGCATCAACGAGGCCTTCGAGATTGCCACCTCCGGCCGCCCAGGCCCCGTCTTGGTTGATCTGCCCAAGGACGTCACTGGAGGCATTTTGCGCCAGGCCATCCCCACCAATAACACCCTGCCCAGCAAGAAGCTGGCCAAACTCACTTCAGCCACTGTCTTCGAGTTTCAAGAACAGGCTGCCAAGCGAGCCGCCGACCTTATCAATATTGCTAAGAAACCTGTCATATACGCCGGCAACGGTGTCCTCGCGACAAACGAAGGCCCGCGACTGCTAAAGGAGCTTGCCGACAAGGCCTGCATTCCTGTCACAACCACACTCCAGGGATTAGGAGCGTTCGACGAAGGCGACCCCAAGTCCCTACATATGTTGGGAATGCACGGCAGCGCATATGCTAACTTGGCTATTCAGGACGCGGACCTCATAATTGCGCTTGGCGCCCGGTTCGACGACCGCGTCACCGGAAACATCGCCAAGTTTGCTCCCGAAGCTCGTGCCGCCGCCCTCCAGGGCCGTGGTGGGATTATCCATTTTGAGATATCTCCTAAGAATATCAACAAGGTTGTCCAGGCTACCGAAGCTGTCGAAGGCGACGTAGCTGAAAGCCTAGCCATCATGATGCCGTTCGTCCGTCCGGTTTCGGAGCGCACGGAGTGGTTTGCCCGCATCAACACATGGAAGGAACGGTTTCCCTTTGCATATGAAAAAGAAACAAAAGGCGGACTCATCAAGCCGCAAACCGCTATTGCGGAGCTCTCCAGACTTGCGCACCAAAGACCTCGGGAAACAATCATCACGACCGGAGTGGGTCAGCATCAAATGTGGGCTGCTCAGCACTACCGGTGGAATAAGCCTAGAAGCATGGTTACTTCTGGCGGGTTAGGAACGATGGGATTCGGACTGCCTGCTGCCATTGGTGCTAAAGTCGGAAGGCCCGATGCCATTGTTGTGGATATCGACGGAGACGCCAGCTTCAACATGACGCTAATGGAGATGTCGACGGCGGTGCAGTTCGGGGTGAATGTGAAGATCATGATTCTGAACAACGAAGAGCAAGGTATGGTTACACAATGGCAGAGCCTGTTCTACGAGGACCGGTTTTCGCACACACATCACCGCAACCCGGACTTCATTGCATTAGCGAAGGCCATGGGCATGAAGGGAATGCGTGTGACGAAGTTGGAGGAGCTTGAGCCCTCTCTGAACGAGTTTCTGGACTACGACGATGGTCCTGTACTCATGGAAGTGATTGTGGACCAGAAGGTGCCTGTGCTGCCGATGGTGCCTGCGGGCAAGGCTCTGCACGAGTTCCTGGTCTACGACCAGGCGACCGAAGAGGAGCGACGACGAAAGAGAGCCGAAAGGCTGAACAAAACTAAGCCGGCGCTGACGGAGAAAAAGTAGGTTATTATGTGATGTTTGTACGGTGTTGCACTACGTAGAGCATTCGGGCTACAATTGCTACTTTAGACATGGCATTGAGCTTAGGCTTCATCTACAACAAACCAATCCGAGATGTCGGCTTCTTCGCCCGCGACAGCTCCCTCGACCTCGACGGCCTCTGACTCGTACGCAGCGAGGTCTGACGTGACACTGATCTCATCGGACGGGGGCTGCGGCGCCGCAGGCGGTTTCCACTCAACCACGTTGCCGACATGGTCATCGGCGCTGACGGCCGGAGGCTTGTATGCTTTGAGGCTCTTGAGGTAGAGGTCCTGGACAAGGTCCGCCCGGCGGGCTGCGGACACGGACAGCGCCCTGGTCTGAAATTGCGCCAGTCTCGGCGAGAAACGGGCCAAGCGAAGCATTTTTGCACGGTTTGTTCGGGTTCCTACTAAAAAGCGGGTCGGTGTGAGGAAGGGAGTGTTTTTCGGCCTCGATCGGAGTTGTGCGTGGTCGCCCTGGCAACGCATCACGTGACAAGAGAAGCTCGTCCACCCCGGGTCCAGCTGCCGCCGGCTAGCGCTACCAGCTACCATGTCCAAGGAAGCGCTGGCTGCTCGAGGAGGCGCGGCGGGCGGTGCTGCCGCGGGAGACGGCGCTGAGCCCTTCAGGGTCAATCTGAACATTGTGCTGACGTGTCCAGAGTGCCGGATATACCCGCCCGACATCATCGAGCGGTTTTCCGACGGAGACCTGATTTGTGGCAACTGCGGGCTTGTTCTGGGCGACAAGATCGTCGACACACGGTCGGAGTGGCGCACGTTTGCCAACGATGACCAGGGCGGAGACGACCCGTCCCGCGTGGGCGACGCAGCGAACCCGCTGCTGAACGGGTCGCAGCTCGACACCGCCATTTCCTTGGGCCAGCCCGGGTCCACGTTGGGCCGCGACCTGGGCCGCATCCAGAGCAAGAGCGTGAACGATAAGAAGGACCTGGCGCTTGTGTCGGCGTTCACCAAGATCTCCTCGATGTCGGAGGCGTACCAGCTGCCCAAGGTGGTCCAGGATACCGCCAAGGAGATCTACAAGATGGTGATCGATGATCGCCAGCTGAAAGGCAAGTCCCAGGAGAGCATCATGGCGGCGGCGATCTTCCTTGCGTGCCGGATCTCAGGTGTCGAGCGGACCTTCAAGGAAATCTGGTACCTGACGAACGTGCCGAAGAAGAAGATCTACAAAGTGGTGCACATCATCGAGACCATTCTAAAGAAGGACGGCGGGAAGTTTGCGACCACGGTTCCTGGGGTGGATTCGAACCTGCCGGGCGTGCAGACTACGAATGCTGGAAACCTGATCCGCCGCTACTGCTCTCACCTGGGGCTGAACGCGACCATCACGAACGCCGCGGAGTACATCGTGGACCGCGTGAAGGAAGAAGGAACTCTGGCGGGACGCAGCCCGATTTCCATTGCTGCGGCAGCGATATACATGGCGTCTGCGCTGTTTGGCCACGCAGTCTCTGCTGCGGCTATTGCGGATATTGCCGGCGTGTCGGACGGCACCATCAAGACATCCTACCGGTACCTGGTCGAGGCCAAGGATTCGCTGATCGATCCGGCATGGAAAACGTCCAACAAAATAGACATGGGTGCTCTGCCCAAAGCCTGAGATGAATCATGGATTACGGTCATTAATACTACAGTGTATGCGATCTTATGTATCCCGAGTTGTGGTTATGAGTAGTATCTGTAGTAGGTCATCGCATTACTCGCCGAGCTCGATGTCAGTCTCGGCCTCCTCCTGGTCGTCGGACGAAGAGCTGCTGTGTGCTGCCTTGGCAGTGGGGAAAAGTCTCCGGGGCTTCAGGTCTCTCTCAGCCTCGCCCGGTTTGAATCGACGAAATACCTGCTTTCCTCGAAACATATACATGATGCCATCTTTATGAGTAGCGGGTGGGGCGGGGCTGGGCTCGCCGGCCGCCTCGCTGCTGAACAGCTTCTTGGCCTTCACGGCGTCGGTCGGAAACAGCACGCGGCCCTTGCTCTTCCGCCGGCTGCCGGATCGAGTGCTGATGTGTGTTAGCGACTGGGTCTCGGGCGTCGGCAGCACCTGTATCGCTTTCTTCGGCGTTTTCACAGGAGTCTTAATGACGCTCTTATCGACCCCTCGGCTCTTTTTGCCGCTTGCTGGCCGTTTCTGGCGAGAGTAGAAGTCCTCCTCGTCCTTGGGCCCGTGCTTGGGCGAGGGCGGAGTCGTCATGAAATCCGGACCAGCCATTGGCGGGGGTGTAGATGCCATGCTTGATGGGCTTCCCTGGATTTCGTCAGGAAACCTCCGGGATCGCAGGGCGTCCTGTTCCTGCAGCAGAACTGGGCACTTGGTGGTCAATCTGGGTGCGGCGGGCAGAATACCGGGGGAGTCTCTTTTGCCGGGCCGTCTTTGATCAGGGGGTGTTTTTGCTCTGCTTTGCAGCATCGGCTGGGAAGGAGCGCGGTTGCGATGGCAACTGTGCTGTCAAATAAGGTTTGGCTACGCTACGTCGAGGCATGTGTAGAATGTTATTAGCGTCAAGAGTCGTAGTTAGGTGTGGAGCCCGTGGCCGTAGGCAGCCGTGCGGACTCGTGCGGGGGATGCAAATGCTTAGAAGTTGTCCTGGATGGCTTTCTTCTGCGTATCTGTCAGCGAAGAAGGGTATGAGGTGTTGTACTCGATCAGCAGATCGCCATATTTGCCTGGCGATTTCGAAATAGGCATGCCGCACCCAGGGTACCGCGTAGTTGAGCCCGGAGACGTCGGCCGGCTGGACGACACTCGGATCTTCTTCCCGCTGAGCAGTTCCACAGTCCTCTCGAAGCCCAGCATGGCTTCCTTAAACGAGAGATTGAGCTTGTAAACGAGGTTGTCGCCGTCTCGGCGAAAATTGCTGTCCGGTTTTTCTTCAATAATAAATACAACGTCCTGGTACTGTCCATCTGACTGCAGATCACCTTCGTTGGGGAACGTGATCTTGGTGCCCGCTTTCCAGCCGGGTTTGATATTGATGGCCAGCACCTTATCCTCTTTTCCTCCGGCCCTTTTTCTAGATATCTTCATCTTTTTGCTGGCTCCTTTGTAAAGGTCTGCGAGCGACACTGGCATTTTCACCTGGAATATGGACTTCGGGCCTTCATGTGCCTGCTGGCGGCGAGCCTGTGGACGTCCACTGCCCATTCCGCCCATGCCGCCCATGCCTCCCATGCCTCCCATGCCGCCCATGCCGCCCATGCCGCCCATGCCCGGCATTCCACCTGAACTGCCCATGCGCGTGTGCGAGTACCCACCGTCATCGTCATCATCCATGCCGAAGATGCCAGAGCTCTTCATGAACTGGGCAAATATGTCATTGGGATCGCTGGCCTGGAATCCACGGAACCCACCAGGCCCTCCAGAAGAGGAGAAATGGAAGGTCCTAGTGCCGCCTCCAGGAGCACCGCCGCCAAAGTTGAACCCGCCTCCAGGGAATCCGCCAGCGCCCTGAGCACCGCCAGGAAACCCGTTGGCTCCCTCCGCGCTTGGGGGCACTCCGCCGTGCCGAACAAACTCTAGGCCATACTGATCGTAAATCTCCTTCTTTTCCTTATCTGATAAAATCTCATAAGCTTCAGACACTTCTTTAAATTTCTCTGCAGCCTTGGGATCATTGCCAGCTTTATCTGGGTGATACTTCAGGGCCATTTTCCTGTACGCCTTCTTTATTTCAGCATCGGAAGCCTCAGGCTTGACGCCAAGGCGATCATACAAGACTGTTTCGCGAACCATCGTGAATAGGTGCAATCGTACCAGAAGTTATGGGACGCTCGGAGTATATATATGAACCGGGCACGTTCAGCCAATAGCGGCTGTTTCTTCAAACTTTAATCGATCCTTCTGCCAATGGGAGCTTTCGAACGTTCTAGAATGATCTGGCGCTCTTCTCGCTGCCCACCCCGCGCCTTTCAGCAATCTAGAGAGAAATAACTCGTGCAAGCAGACACTATGCCTCTGGAAAAGCGCGTGCAGCTTTCCAGGCATCAAAAGGAAGAAGCTGTGACAGCTGGTGCTGGCCGCAGATACGCTCGGCGCAATTAAGGTTGGTCCGTTACCCATTATGGAAAGCCGTTGAAACGGTCAAACCGGTCTAAGGTCTACATGTGGCGAGGTATAAAATCAAATAGAGTCGCGATGTTTCAGTAAATATTGAGGGAGTCGTAAGCCTTTGTCGTAGCCTTGTGTACTATACAGGGGAAAAGCGGTTACAGGTGCTTTCTTGGGCAAATCTAGCAGCGGTGCCGTTGCGAAGGCGGAGCTTTAGCTCTGGGGGGAGTTTTGGGTGTTCGCATACTGCTTGAACATATGGAGCTCGTCCGACAGCTGAGAGTTGTCCGCGGAGGTCTGGGATTTAGCCTGGTCCTCGTTTTCCGACTGATCGCCACCGTCCTGGCGAATGACGGCGGCCGCTACAGCGGCCGCTGCGGCGGCTTCTGAGCCATTCGCGGTAGAAGGCTTCTGAGGAGTAGGGTCATCGACTACGACATCTGAAACAGCGGACATTTGGGGCGCGACAGAGGCCAAGTGGGCGCTGGGGTCGCCGACGATGTTGATACCGCAGTAGTGGTACTTTGAGTGTCCTCTGACGCCCAGACGGCGCGTCTTGATGTCGGGGAATATTACGCGAACGAGTTTTCCAAAAGAGGCTGGGTTGAGCGGCCGGCACTGCAGGGCGTTGCAGGTGTTGACGTAGTGTGTGTATATTCTGCTTCTTGGGATGGCTGAATTTGTTTCGACAACACAGTTGCGCATGAGCCAGTTCATCCCGAAGACCTGGCGCGCTTTCTCCGCGTTGGGGCCGCCTTCTTCCTCCCTCACGCGGGCAGCGATCTGTTCGATGGGCAGGCGAAGATCCTGTTCGGCGGTGTCTTTGAGCTCGCGCTCGAGCTCGTCGCTCGGGAGGTGTGACCTGCGGCGCCGGGTGCCGGCGACGTTGATCATGACGGAGGATGATCCTTGCATGGCGGCCATGGCGGCGGCATCGAAATGGGGGGACTGGCCGACCATGGACTGCGACTGTATGATAGGATGGGCCGACAATGAGGCCGGGTCGAAGTCGGGGGGCATGTAATAGCCCTGCGAGGGTAGGGACTGCTGCTGCTGGCTCTGGATCAGCTGCTGCATGTACTGCTGATCCTTATCGATCTGGCTGGACTTGGACTGGTGGTCGTTGGCCTTGGAGCCAGCCGATCCGGCCGAAGAGCCGCCGAGCGCCGGGTCGATCGCGAAATTGTGCGGGTCGAGCTCGTCCATGTGGGGGAGTGCGAGCGATACTTGTGTGTCGCGGTCGGCGGTGGTGGGCAGGGGGGGGGCTGTGTCTGAGCGAGGCAGCTAGTGCGCGGCTGCGGGGCCAGACGACGGGATTCGAGCAGGAAACACTGCTTCGGGGCAAGTCTTCCGGGGTTGGCGGTGCAGTCGAGGGTCGGAGCACCGTAAAGGCAGGACAGACGTGATGCGCGTTGTTGGTATGACGACGGCAGGCCGGAAAAGTGTGCAAGGAAAAAACAAAAGGACGAGTGTGGCGTTGTCCTGGAGACCGGTTGTGAGCCGGGTTGGGGTTGGGGTTGGGGTTCAGCCGCCCGAGCTGGTCCTGGTGCAGGGCGTCGCCAGGGCCAATCTGAAATAGTGAGAGAACAGCGGCGATGAGCATGAACGCGTATCTGAACGAGCTGGACAGGGTAAGTGGGGTCTTTTGCCGGGAAGCGCGGAACAGCAGACTGACGGAAACAGGGATTGTCGAGGTTTGAGTACGCCCGCGTGGCCGAGGCGCGCACGGGCATTCCGAAGGCCTACCTGGCACTGGGTTTTGGCGGGGTCTATATCCTGCTGACCTTTCTGAATATAGGCGGGATCGGCGCGCTGCTGGCCAACTTTGCCGGGCTCGTCGTGCCGGGCTACTACTCGCTACTTGCGCTGGAGTCACCCTCGCAGAAGGACGACAAGCAGTTTCTTACGTACTGGGTGATATATGCCGGGTTCTCCGTGGTCGAGTTCTGGTCGCGTGCCATTGTGTACTGGGTCCCGTTCTACTGGTTCTTCAAAGCCATTCTGCTGCTTTGGCTCGGCCTCCCGCAGACTGCCGGCGCCACGTTTGTCTATAACAGCTTCCTGCAGCCGTACGCGAAGAAGCTGCACAGCTATGTCGGCGCCCCGGCAGACGCCGCCAAGACCGATTAGCTCGGCCCTATCGTATATCATTCGTGTAGTCGCTCCGTGTGTAGCCTTCTCCTAACTCCAACTCGAGTAGACAACCGCCGAAAAGGCGTCCAGCTCGGGCACCTTGTCCATGGCCATCACGTACTCGTTTGGCTGGCCGTGCGCCATCACGTGCGCCTGCCTCGTCGTCGTCGCCAGCACCGTCGCAAACTTCAGCATGCGCGGCGCCGCCGCCGTCGCTCCGCCGGCGTCCGATGAGGACGGCCGGATCGACGTGCTGCGTATCCTGTCGAGCAGCACGGCCATGCCGGTTCTAGCGAGCTGGTTGACGGTCTGGCCGGCGTGCGGGGACTCCATAAAGTCGGCCGCCTCGTTCAGTAGCTGCCGCAGCTGCTTCGAGGGCACACGCGGCTCGGCCGATGTGTTGACGCTGGAGCCCGACAGCACCGACAGCGAGTCGGTCTCGAGGTGCGGGTCTGCCTCTACGCGGCCAGCACGTTCAGCCTGCTCCAGTATAAACGCTTCCTGGTCTTCTGGGGCAATCACTGCGGCGGCAATGTAGTGGCTGCGGGCCATCTGGGACTGCACGCGGTCGAACAGCTCTAGAACGGCGTCGACCGAAAGCTCGGACCGCGGGTCGATCTCGGAAGCGGCGTCGCGCACAGCCTGCTCGGCGCTCGCCTGGACCTCTTTCCAGCCGCAGTTGAGAAACCACCAGGAGAATGTGAGGAACTGCCGCGACACGTCGACGTCGAAGTCTGTCTGGCCCTGGATGGTCGCTACGTACGACCGCCGGCCGAGCAGGTTGAGCTGCAGCCGCGTGAAGACGATCAGCAGGGCGATGGCGTGGATCAGGGTAAGTGCGCGCGTGAGGGCCTGGATCTTGAGCTGCGACCACAGCTCCAGCTTCGAGAGGGGCCGGTCGGGGTCGCCCGTGGGCGCGCTGGAGGCATTGAGCTGCGAATCGCTCGAGGCCGTGGAGGCCTCTGAGCCGCCGCGGCGTTTCTGCAGCTCCTTCGTAATGTTCTCGACCTGCATGTCGTCGAGAATCGGGTCCATGAGGCTGGGCAGCAGCGCCATCACCGTGAACACGGCGTCTTCCTGGTTCTGGGAAAACCGCTTGGAGAGCGTATCGCGATCCGCGCGGTCCTTGAGCAGTCGGGCGTGGACGCGGCGCAGCTTGTCGGCAAGGGCGCCGTACAGCACGACGCCCACGGCAACCACGCCGGCGGTCCAGAAAAGGGCGCGCTGGCGGCGCCTGATGCGGCTCCAGAGGGCGTTCATGTGGAGTCTGCAGCGAGCCGCTGCTGAGAGGGTTGGGTGGGGACCGCTGAGGTAGGGTTGCGAACTCTGTGCGGTAGGGCGCCGGCGCCCGCCAGCTGCGGCGCCAGGCCTGCCTGCGACCGGGCGCAATGGCGACGCTGAGCTTGCCCTGCGCCGACGAGAAGGCGATCCAGGCCGTGCTGCACACGATTCTGTTCCACCGCATGTTTTCGACGACGACGCCGCTTGCCAGGCGGTGCGGCGCGGTGCGGTACTCCACGGTGAGCAGTGAGGAGGAGATCAGGGTGATGGACGCGGCGGCGCACGCGGCGGCGCGCATCGCCGCCGAGGAGGGCACGTGCTTTGTGGTGGTGCAGTTCTTCGAGTGCCAGAAGAGCCGCAAGGCGTTTTTCTACAAGGCGGCGCCGCTCGCGGTCTGCTGGGAGACCTGGGCCGTCGACATCCGGTCGGAGGACGCTGATGTGGGTCTGGCGAGCAAGCACCTCCAGAGGTGCGTCTACGACATACTTGACTACGCTAATTCCGATACCGTGACCATTCCACCCATCACGTCGAGCGAGGGCAACCCATTTCCCTACCAGGTGCTGCTCCTGGCCGACGCCGACGCCGACCCGAGAGCCTCTTTCCCGTCGCCGGGCCTGCCTGACTTCGTCGAGCAGGCCGACGCGGGCTGGTCCGCTATGCTCAAGAAGATCGTCGAAGGACGATGACTGCTCACGCGCGCTTCTTCGACTGGCGCGCGTATTTCCGCACGTGCCGCCGCTTGGACTGGATCTCCTTGTACTTCTTCGAGAAGTACTTGCGTGCGTCGTCGCTCGCCAGCAGCTCCTGCGCCAGCGTCTTGTGCCGCTCCTTCCGCGTCAGCCGCGCAGAGTAGAACTCCGTCGGGCCTTCGATGATCGTGCCAGTCTGGAAGAACTCCGGCATCGACTTCGCGTCCTCCCGCTTGTAGTGTCTCTTCGGATCCAGCACCTGTCTCATCTTCAAGATCCGCAGGTCGCGCTCGATCTCGGGCGTCATTTCCGGCTTTTTCATCTCAAACCACCGCGCTCCTGCGCTTTCACTCTTTGTCTGCGCGCTCGGTTAGTGTTTCTGTCCGGCTGCTGCTCGGCTGCAGAATGGGCAGACTCTCAGTGTAACTATGACTGTACGATACGCTCATCGGGCGCGCGGGCGGGCTAAAACAGCCCGCCCCAACTGCGCATCCCTCGTGCGAAAATATGGGTTATGGTCGTCATCATTCTGTCTGCCGCTCCTGCCGCTCTACTTACCTTCATCTTCTGCTGCTTCTCGGCCAACGGGTCTTTCACGGTCCTCACCCCGAACCGAGCGAATTTTTCTTCCGCTCGATCGAAGCTCGCGGCGTCTGCGGCCTCCACCGCCGACCCGGGCAGCCCTGGGATTCTCACGCTCTCCAGATCTAGCGCCTGCTCGGACGCCTCCTGCGCTAGTGACGCTTCGGCTCTGCGCAACAGCTCGTCGATACGCTTGTCCATCCGTCAGGGCACATACTACCTTCGATCTGCGAGGAGACTGCTGGTCCCAGCAGTGCCGTTGCCCCGGCAACTATCCCATCGCACTCCATGCCCCGATAAACAAGCCCCTCCCCTTCTCGTCTCCAGCATAACCCGAAATGAGCGATCCGCAGGCTGTGTTTGCAAACGTCACTCAGGGCGTGCCCAGCAGGTATGCGCAGGTCATGCTGACGTACTGGCAGAACGTGATCGACGAGATAGAGCGCGCCGACGCCCAGGATCTCGTGAAATCGCACATCTTACCGCTGGCCAGAATTAAAAGAGTCATGAAAACCGCCACGCTTGCTGACGATCCTGACCTTCCAGAAAGAGCCAGGGGCGCCGATTCCGAGAGCGGCGCGAGTGCGCTGCCCCACCCGTCCGACGGCAGAATGGTCTCCGCAGAGGCCACCGCCCTCTTCGCCAAAGCCTGCGAAGTGTTCATCACCGAATTGTCGATGCGATCCTGGATCTGCGCCGAGGAAAGCAAACGGAGAACCCTGCAGCGTGCAGACATCGCCCGCGCCGCCGGCCAAAGCGACATGCTCGACTTCTTGATCGACATCGTCCCTCGCACGCGCTGATATCGCCTCCTACTTCTACAACCTCGTAATATATCCCGTCTGTATCATAAAACTATGCTTTCTTCGCGTATTCGTATGTAAGTTCTCAGCCATCGGTGTCTCGTGAACCAGACCTCGAATGTCCTCGCAACGCATAATACTTCCCCAAATTGCTGGCCTTGTTTTTCACTCTTGCAAACGACCCACCCCGGTTCTCGTCATCCTCCGGGGGAATCTCGCCGTCCACTATGTTTCTCCGCATCTCCAGAAGTATAGTAGCTGTCTTCGGCTTCACTCTCGAGTACTTCTTCATCCGCGTAGCAATGTCATTATAGTCAGCGTTCTCAGACATAAGCAGATCAACGCATTGCCGTAACTCGACAAACGTTGTCGTCAGGCTGTGCTCTATCGTTCTGTTGTCGTCATCAGCTTCGCCGTCAACCTCTTTTCTCCCTGTCATGTACGTGCCCGTGCCGGCGCCGGCTCTCGAATGCTGCTCGGCAATCTTAGCTACGAACTTCTCCACATACCTCAGATCCTGCTCAAAATTGGCCAGAGCAGCAACGGTGATGCGTTTTCCAGAGTTCAGCAGCATTCTGAGCAGCGACGTCGCCAGATGGTCGAATGCATCAAAGTAGATTAAGCTCTTGACTGTGGAAGGTAAGTTATTCAGCGTAGAGTCAACAAGTGTTTCCAGGAAGTTCACCATCTCTATCAAATATGTGCTAACAGTATCAGAGCGTTTAGACGTCGTCCATTCGTACTCGGCTATGTCCAAAAAGTCGTCCACCTTGGAGTTAACAAGCTCGAAGACGCGGCTTTCGGCTTTCTTTCTGGTTTCTTTGAACGCCGCAACTGCCTTAAGAGGGACTCGCCCGGAGCTGTAAGCGGAAGTCTTGTCTCTCTGTAGCTGTCTGATCTGGTACTGTCTCTTAATTTGGTACAGATGCTGCTCTATTTGGCGGGATGCGCTGATGAAGTATTCCAGGTTGACGAGCACTTGCACAATTTGTTCCCGGGACTCCAGCTTCAACTGATCTTCAAGGCTCTTACACACCACATTCACCAGGACGTCGTCTACCGCTGATCTTAGAACCTCCAGGAGGTCGGCAGTGTTACTGCTCATGCCGTAATCTTCTAAGAACACGGCGTGGTCATGTATAAAATTTCGAATGGAGGCGCAGGTCAAGGGGTACAACTGCGAGAAAGGTAAAGGTCGCGGAAAACCTGGTTCGGGCTCTATTTGCGGAGGGTTGTACCAAGAAACGGAGCAGATGATGTTCCACAGTTCTCGATTGCTGACTACCATAGGCATGTAGTCGTCGTCTCTGAGGTTTGTCTGAAAAGCCTCAACAAAGTCTCTTCTCGCTGTAGAGGAGTACTTTTCAAATAATGCGTAGAGGAAATGGTGAGTTGGAGCAGCCGAAAAGCCATAGTACTCGACCGTCTGCACAAAAGTATTGAACACTTCGCGGATATTGATTATTACTTTTGCGTCTGTGATAGACTGTAAGCTTGGAACTAAAATAGTGGCCATTCTCTGACATGCAGTAATCCAGAAATCGTCCAGTTCATTCTGAGACCAGAATCCTCTAGTGCGCCGAGCGGTCTCGCGCTCGATGATCATGAATCCAGCCAGCGTCTCGAGGTGCGAGCGGAGGTCGCTGGCATCGGGCTGGCTGATGCTGAGGGTAGTCGGGAGCACAAACTGTCTCTGGAATTTACGGTCGCTTTCGTAAATGGCGCGGAACTCGGCATTGAGGCCCAGTAAGGAAAACAAATGCAGGGATTGCAATAATGGGGTGAAATCGACCGAGTCGATGGGCAGCGAGGCGTTTGCGGAGGACGCCTCAGTAAGGGCATACTCGACGGAGGAATTGATGGAGTACCCTTCGAGAGTGGGGTCGCTTTTGATTAGGGCGGCGAGCTCTGCGCGGCGGGATTTTGTGTGGGCGAAGGCCCGCTTGCCCAAGCTGGGGGAGAGCTTGCGTGACTGGTTCAGCCAGGAGCGCATGTTCTTGAGGACTGTTTCGCGAATGGTGGAGCGCAAGGCGGGTATGGAGCGTGCGATGAGCTGGCCAAAGGTATACTGGGCGACCGAGTCGAGGTGAAGGCTTTCGAGGTTGTTGAGTTCCTCGAGCGCGCCGGCATACTCCTCGGATTGGACGAGTTCCTCAGCTTGGTTGAGCATGTTCAGGATAGTCAGGCAGGACTTGAGGGCGGATTGGGCCTCTTCGAGCTTCTGGTGGACCTTTTTGGCCTCGAAGAGCTTCTTCCGTTTCTCGACAACAGGAGTGCCTGTGTTGAGGATCTGCTTCTCGACCTGGGAGACCTTGGTGTGGAGGTCCTCGCTGATCCCGCGGGCCTGGCTCAGCTTCTCGACGGCCTCGACGTATTTCGGGTAGTTCCTGTCCGAGAGCGCCTGTATCTCGTTCTCGCGGCTACTCACGATGGAATCAAAGGCCTTGAGCAGGTCTGTGGCATTGTTCGCGGCAATTGCCTCTTTGAACAGCGGCGCCAGCGTCTCAACCGACGCCGCAAAGTCCGACTCTACCACGCTCGCCCCCAGAGCGCGCTCTACTTGTGACTCCAGGCTCATCGTGGCAGGGCTGCGGGTGCGGGTGCGCCCGTGTGCTGGAAGCCCTGTCGCGTCACGTGACAGCCGCTTCCTCTCGCCCTCCTCCTGCGCTTCACACGCAACAATACCCATACCAGCTGCCGAACCCGCGCGGCTCCCTGTCGTGGCTTGTAGACCGTCAATTCCAATACCCGTGTGCCATACCCCATGAATACCTGCCCGGACGGAGAGACGGACTTGCCGGTGTTCAAGGACTGCAGCAACACAGTCCACTCCGGCTCTTCTCTCTGGGCGTTCCCCTCCACCCCCAAGGCCGAGCTGCCTCCCTGGAGCCTCCAGCCGTCCTGGACCCTGCACGTGAGCGGCATCTCCACCTCAGCAGACCCCATTGCTCTGGTGGACTTCTTCCAGGACGGCGGGGACCTGAACGGCTTCTACGGACGCGACATCCCCGTTTCCGGAGTCATCGTAGTTTCGTATTTTGATCTCTCCGATTCCATCCGCATGTTCACCCGCCTGAAGTCTCAGCCGCTTTTGGGTGTCCATGTCTCGGCCCGCTTCTGTCCGCGCCACAAGATCAAGGCTGTCATGCCCTCGGGACGCGACCTCGCCCTCGTGGTCTCCTCTCCGCCAGAGGTCCGCGTCACCGTAGACAACTACGCTGCCGGAATCAACCTCACTCTGGCCAGACTGCTCTCAACAATTGGCTCGGTCCGCACCTTCCGTGAAATTGCGTCTGAGTCTGCAGACTGCCCGGAGTTCGTCTGTGAGTTCTTTGACGTCCGTTCTGCGGCCTCGGCCGCGCGGGCTCTCAACGGCAACACCCTGGATCAGTGCAAGCTCTCGGTCTCCTTTTACGAGGATCCTTATGCCTTTTCAGCTGTCACTTCGGACTTGATAGCCACAGCTTCGTCCGAAGACTATCAGTTCTCTTCTGCTCCTACCCAACCGCTCAGTTTGACTTTCTCGAAGTCTACTCTCTCGACAAATTCCACCATCTCCAAGCCTGTGTATGTCTCATCCTCGTATCCTGGCCGCGGCTTCAATGACTCCTCCGTCAAGGAAAACACGCCTGGCAATCTCCACTGGGAAACGGTGTCATCGGTCACCGAGAAGCTACAGCCTGTGCCAGATATCCCGGCTTCAATTAGGAAACTGTTTGGTGATGACGTCTCTCCTGCTGATGCCTTGCTTACGAATACAGTTACTTCTAAGGTGTTCGAGCCTTCCCCCCGCTCCACTCATGAGTCTGCTCAAGCGTCGCCCTCCCTGGTCACCATAGCTGATGTTCCGCGCTCTAACAAAGTAGATCTGGACTCTATTGCCCGAGGGATTGAGACCCGCACAACTCTGATGCTCCGCAACATACCCAATAAAGTGAATCAGCAAATGCTGAAGGAATATCTTGATGTAACTAACAAGCATACCTATGATTTTCTATACCTCAGAATTGATTTTGTTAACCGCTGCAATGTGGGCTATGCGTTCGTTAACTTCACTTCGGCCCAACATATTATCACGTTTTGCCAGGCCAGAGTCGCTACGCGATGGAACCGGTTCAATTCTTGCAAGTTTTGTGACGTTTCATATGCCAACATTCAAGGTTACAGTCAATTGGTCGATCGGTTCCGCAACTCCGGTGTAATGGACAAACCCCCTGAGTACTGTCCGAAGCTATACTACACTACGGGGCCATTGGCCGGTCAAGAGAAGCCTTTTCCTCCCCCTAATGATATGAAAAGGAAACTACGAAGTATTGCTAATGCAAACGTTGTTGGAATGTATCATCATAGCTCTTCTGAGAAACGCAAAGACGGCCGTTAGTGGGCTGCTCTGACGTGCTCCGCAGAATAGTGCAGTTTATTTTCTCGTGTTTACGGTTTATTTTATACCTTTTTGCTACGATTATGCTTTCAATGAATCATTGCTGGACATTTGATTTCTATACCTTATATAGCCAAATTATGATATGCAAAGTTGACAATAGTAGCGTAGAGTTTAGGTGTGCCCAAATTAAGAGGCAAATCAACTAACAGTCTTGTCCAAGTTCGAGCTCTTTCCAACTTTTCAGAAACTCGACAATACCCTCGCCCGTAGCACTAGCGTCGACGACGTCTTTTGGCACCATATGGCCGGAGAATTGAGTAGCGCCAAAGTGAGCAGTCCTGTCTTCGGCAGACACCAGTCGAAAATCTGGGTCTATTTCTGAGCCGCTGGTGTCAATGGAGAGCAACTCCGGCCATGTGAATAGCAAAGGATCTGTCCTTGACGCAAATGGGTTGATATCGATGAGCCATACTCTGTTGTAGGGCTTGGGGATATATGTGTCGAAGACAAAGTCGGGAGAGGGGAAGGAATCCTGGAGGTGGTTTTCGAAGAACTCCTCCAGCTCGAAAAGGAAAGTGTCCTTCATCGGATCGAGAAAGTCGTAGTAGTTTGGGTCGCGCTGTGAGATGGCAATGAGTTCTCTGTTGCGGACAAAGCATCTGAACTCCAGGGAAGGTACTACTTCAAACCATTGCCGAAGAACTAATTCATAAGGTGGCGATTCGACCGATATGTCGTTGCGATCGATGCAGTCATCGTAAGTCATATTAAGGTCGTGAGAGATGAAGCTGGAGGATTTGAGGATCAGGTATATGTCGCCGGGATCGAGGCACTTTAGAGACCTGGCGCACATAATCCAGGCAGCGTCTCGAGGGGAGGACCAGTTGAGCTTGGGTGTGACGGCCCCGCCGAGTTCTGCGATCTTGGATATGATGAGTCTGTGGAACTCAGGGAACTGTTTATCTGGGGTCGTCAGAGCAGGCGGGGTTTCATCTTCAGACTCGGAGTCGGACCATTCTGTGGATCTGGAGGTGCCAGGTAGTACGATTCCATCGCTCTGGAGGTAATTGATAAACTCGTCCGGAACAGGACTCAATATCCTGCATTTCGGGGCGATATGGCGGTACTTGGCATACCACCTGGAGTAGATGCAGTTAATGACGTCTTGCTTACGCAAGGGGGGGAACTGGATCTGGCGGGCCAGCTCTGGGGAGACCGAACTGTCGCGTTGATCCAGGTGTTCTGATGGGATCGGAATGGCCATTATTCGGGTTTCATCAAGCAGGAACGGCGATTGGTGCAGTATTCGGCTTGCTGAAGAAAGCTCCAGCGTCTCGTGGCCTAAGTTGCAGAAAAAATGCTCTGAGCTAAATTAAACCTTAGAACGAACAGATTGCGGTAGCGGCAAACTGATTGGCTGCAAACCTCCCAACACTTGGGACCAAGCTAGTAACTTTTGCCAGAGAGACTGGCCCCAGCCTCTGGCAGGGTCTACTAGGCGGCAGGAAGTCCCTTTATAATGCCCCGCCGCTCTGTATTCTTCCACACACCCGTTCTGGAACAATTTTGAGGCGTCGGCGTACCGTAGCTATCATGTTTGTCAAACTGAAAACCAGCTGGAACGGCAACCTCTTCGCCATATCACTCCTGTACGTGATATACTGCTGGTGTGCCCGCTATTAAGGTTCACTCCCAATCTTTGAACAGAGGCTTGACTCCGACTGGTTTTAATTTACTCGTTAATGACACCCCTCATTAATAATACCTCAGCAGATTCCTCGGACTTGCCGAGGTGAATTCCCTCGGACTATCTGGTCCTTAACAGAGCTCTATTGAGTTCGCCGTTCTTTCGCTTGCTCCTCCAATAGACCGATTCGCTCGCGTAGCCCGAGTCCTAGCTTCTTTACCCCGACATGCAATAATTACCACAAACTCCTGCGTTTTCATGAAGTGACGTCGTAGCTCTCTAGCCAGCTCTTAATCAGTATTTCATTATAGAAAGATTACCGATCCCCACGGCTGCAGACCCACTAAGCTCCGGTCAACTATCCTAAACCAGCAAAAATCCCTCATCCTACTCTTTCTCCCGAGTTTTGGAGCTCTATTCAAACCCGTACAGCGGTCCGGCCGTCCATGGATACCATCGCTATGACTTTCCTGGAACTGTATGCAATCTTATGACACTTAAGATTTCGATTACCGCACCGAAACTCAAAGCTACAGTTACTCACTAAGATAAAATGCAACACGGCTAATATGAACAAGGCCGTTGGGAACTCGAAATTTCTACTGGCATAATTCCTAATGACATTGCTAAGTCTAAGCCCAATCTTAGTCATAATTAAACCAAGTATGTTTGCTTCGTTAGAGCGAGAAGCTCGCAAACCTTGTGGCGCTCTAACTTTTTGCTGCACACCCTTGTCGGAAGCGCGAGCCGGCTGGACATCTGACATGCTGACCCGATCTAATCTGGCAGAGCCATTGCGATCGCTATATTTCTATGAATGATTTCGGGGAATATGTCCCACTCTGCTCAGATAATAGCTGCTGCCTATTTGCCGTCGCCGTTAATAATAAAGCAATTGCCAGAATATCGCTAACTTTAGCTAGCAGCCCTGGTGATCATCGATCGGTTACACTTGGAAATAGCCTTTAACGCGGTCCTTACAGCGGTAAGAGTATGCTCAGCTTCATCTAAACGTGGCTAAAGCTCACTAGCTAAATAACATCACCCTCCCGTTCAATAAGCTTCTGAATGAGAATTGTTGATCAGAGTTTAGGAAACTGCACTAAACTTACCGTGCTTTTCCAGCTACTCATTTAAGTTTATATGAACAAACCCAAGCATAATCCAATCAATTGGCCTCGCAGGCTTTTAACCTTTCATTTGCCAGATATGCTTCAACAAGCGCAGAGCTAGGTTACAGTAGCATCATCTGCCGATAGGTTATATATTATGTATACAGTTCGTCGCGTTCTATATATATCTCGCGCTGTTTTTGGCCTCTCATTAAGCCTGTTTTTATGAAGTTAGAATGTCAAGCGAGAAAACCCCAGTAGTGTCGACGCAAATCTCGGGTTCTTCGAGTTCAGATGGTGAAAAGATAGAAAAAGGTGATATTGACTCTGCCGACTTGGCCAGCCAATCGAGCCCGTTTTCTCATCTTCCCGAAACCGAACGGGCGATTCTAGAAAAACAGATAAACATAAAAAGTAACTATGTCTCCTACTTAAGCTTGTTCACTGCTGGCGGTGTTCGGTTTACTCTACTATTCCTCCTGGCAGTACTTCCAGCCGCCGCTGTTGGCATGAGTTACGCTCTTGCCTCGGTTCTTTTTGGTGGTAGTTCCATGTCGATCTTTCAGTATGATGGCTCACACATAAGCAAGGAGAAGTTCGAACACGAGTACATGTTCCATGTCAAAATGTTTATCATTCTAGCCTGCAGCTGCTTAGCACTATGCGTCCTAGGATTTTTTATGGCTTTGACTATGGGAGAAGCCATATCATCACGAATAAGGGTCAGGTACGTTCGCAGCTTGGTCAATCAGAATATGGCCTATCATGATGAAGAAGGCGTAAAAAGTCTCTCTACTATCCTGACGCTCAACACAGCATTAATTCAGCAAGGCATTTCGGAAAAGACTATTTTTTTTGTCTACAACCTGGTTATCATTGTCAGCTCTTTTATACTCGCGTTGTGTTATGGATGGAGATACGCTCTTATTCTTTTCTCGTGTTTTGTCCTAATGATTTGCTATTCTTTCACGTTATCATTTCATTTAGGGCGCTCTTCTCTTAAAGCGCAGACTACTAATGCACTTATGGGAGGAATGATTAATGAGATACTAGGCTCAATCTCAAACATTCTCTCATTTGGCCTGTTCAATGAGATGGTCCAAAGAGTTAGTGAGATCTCGTCCACTAAGCGAAGAATAGAACTTAAGGGTTATATTTTATCTGCTTGCATCATTGGCGGTACAAGTGGTGTCCTGTTCCTTACTTACTCTTTGGGCATCTGGCAAGGCGCTGAAATGCTTGTAGATTATTCCATAGATGCAGACAACATGATTACTGTACTAATGGTTATGGTAATGGGTGCTCAATCTGTCTGTCAATTGGCCTTCCATGTTCGTACTATTACACTTGCTGCCACTTCTGCCCAGCCCGTCATGGATATTATAAAGCGCGAATCTGCTGTCCCTTCACTGAGTAGTTCTGGAGACCACTTTTCTCCGGTCAAAGGTGGCTTGGAGTTTCGTCACATTAAGTTCATATATCCTTCAAGGCCACATATTACTGTGCTGAAAGATTTTAGCCTGAAGATTTCTCCTGGTCAAACAGTAGCTGTTGTGGGACCTTCTGGCTGTGGAAAAAGTACGCTTGTTAATCTCATTGAGAGATTTTACCTCCCTGTGTGCGGCCATATCCTGCTAGATGATCATGACATTGCTGATCTAGATATTCGCTGGTTCAGACGACAAATATCTCTAGTGACACAGGATCCTGTGCTTTTCAGTGGTACTGTGTTTGAAAATATTGCAAAGGGCTTAAAGGGTACTGAAAAGGAGAACGCTCCTTTACCTGAAATCACTGAATTGGTTCATGCTGCGGCCCGAGACAGCAGCTGCTATGACTTCATCATGTCTCTTCCTGAAGGGTTCGAGACCAATGTTGGTCTGAATGGATCTTTACTATCCGGCGGCGAACGCCAGCGAATTTCGATCGCTCGAGCAATCATTAACCATCCGAAAATTCTTGTGCTGGATGAAGCTACTTCTGCTTTGGACTCTAAATCAGAAAAAATTGTTCAAGCTTCATTAGACCGCGTCTCTCAGTCCTGTACGACTATAGTCATTACTCACAAGCTAGCTACGGTCAAAAATGCCGATCGCATAATTGTACTTAAATCTGGAGTGATAGTTGAGGACGGTAAACACGATGAACTCATGGACCTAGAAGGTTTGTATTATGAATTTGTGAAGTCCTATTCTATGGGTATAGAAGAAGTATCCCGCGACTCTCTTGATACTCAAACAAGAAGACACAGTTCAATAAATAATGAGATCGAGAATGCCATCCATGGCAACCCTCACTACACTAATATGATTTCACCTACCGCAGCTTTCGACGATGATTATGACACTCCGATTATTAAGTACTCTTTCAGCAGCCATTTGCGTTTTACATATCACTCTACTCGGAAATTTAATGTATGGCTATATTCTGGCTTGGCAGGATTATTTTTCGCTGGCCTTTTAAGCCCCCTGTCTAGTCTGGTTTTTGGATTCTCAATGCAAGAGATAAATAAAGTCTTAATATCCCCGCGGAATCTTCATTCTATTGGATTAGCCTGTATATACTGCTTAGTTCTTGCTATTCTGAGTCCAATGGCATATACTTATCCCATTTATGCATTGTCTTATTACGGCTCCAATTTTGTCGGTATCCTGCAAATTCAAGTTATAAGCAAGCTTCTCAAACAAAGTGTCAGTTTCTTTGACAAAGCTCAAAATGATCCGGGTGTGATTGCTGCTCAAATAATGCAAGCATCTGAAAATGTCAATTACCTCCTAGGAATTTCGTCAAATCGGTTACTTGTGGCTCTCACTACTGTGACATGTTCAATTATATTCGCATTTGCTTTTGCTTGGAGAATTGCGCTGATAGCCCTGGCAACTTTACCAATTGCTATGGCGGCTGCCTATTTTTCTTTGATTCATCTGAGCACGCTTCATCATCGCTCATCTAAGAACTATTCAGATGCAGCTTCTGGTGTCTGTGAGGCGCTTGGGTCTCTTAAAGTAGTCTTATCTCTAGCCTGTGAGAATGAAATTATTGACAACTACGAGGAACGGCTAGCAGAATCCTGGCGAGGTAACATGAAGACGAACATACTCATCTCTATCGGTATGGCTTTTTCGGTCAGTCTGAGGTACTTTATCATGGCAGTTATTTTCTATTATGGTTCAGTTTTGATTGCAGATTTTAAATTAGGAGTTGCTAAATTTTATATTGTGCTTATATGCATATCGGATGCTAGTCAGATGGTAGCCACTGCTGTGGCGTTCCTACCTGATCTTGAGAAGTCGAGAGCAGCTATGGGTGTGATGCGTGGGTTTCTTGAGGTCCGGGACGATCCCACTACTGATTCTCAAAGTGGAAGTGAAGAGCTTCGACAGATAGAGAATATTAAAGGGTCCATTGATTTTCAGGCAGTTACCTTCTCTTATCCTAGTCGTCCAGGAGTACCTGCTCTTCAAAGACTATCCATAAGAGTCAGACCGGGGCAGTTCATTGCCCTTGTTGGTGGCTCTGGTTCAGGAAAGTCTACAGTTATTAAACTTATTGAAGGTTTTTATAGAAATTTTAGCGGCAAGATCCTGGTTGACGGTGAGAACATAAGAGACTTGGATATTGAGTCCTTGCGATATCATATGGCGTTAGTTCAACAAATGCCTACGTTGTACCGCGGTACTATTAAATATAACATATCGCTTGGTCATCCTGATCACCAGAATGTGAGCATGGAAGAAGTTATACGGGTCTGTAAGATGGCCCATATTCATGACGTTATTATGTCTCTACCTGATGGGTATGATACACTTGTCGGCGAAGGTGGATTTTTACTATCTGGAGGTCAGCGTCAAAGGGTATGTATTGCGAGGGCCCTGATACGCGATCCTAAGATATTACTTTTGGATGAAGCAACATCAGCGTTAGATGTGGAGTCAGAAAAAATTGTTCGAGAGTCTTTAGACGAAGCTTGCAAAGGCAGAACTACAATATGTGTAGCGCATCGACTATCCACGGTGGTGAATGCAGACGTTATATTTGTGATGGAACATGGCACTCTGGTTGAGCATGGTTCGCATGCGTCTCTTATGAATCGTGATGGAGTTTATGCGGAAATGGTGCGACAACAAAAGAAGTCATTGGAGTAAGTTATATCGCAGGTTCCCGAACATCCTGGAATCGCTAAATGAGGCTCTCGAATACTTTAAGAAATTACGCGGCGCAAAAGGTTTACAAATAATTGTGTAGTCGATATCTTATGATTTTTATTGAGATTATATTATTTGTAGTGTTGTAGCCAGAGACAGAGGTGATAATTATTTGGTACCTGGATCACAGCGCTCAGCGATCCGGAGCTTAATTCTTAGTACGATAACAGAGTCAAGAGCTAATAGCACTTGTGGCCCCTGAATCATGATCACTCATACCTCACTCATATTACTGATGCCTTGGTGATTGATATTTTTTCCTAACCCGGCCGATATTCCTTTGTGTGACCTTTTTTTGGAAGCGAATAAGGCTAGTTATACGGCTGAAACCTATTTCAAGCTCAGATTGGTGTCTAAGTTAAGGTTTTCTCGCATGTCCATCGCGTGTTTTTAACAGTTATGATATAACTCTAAACGCTCCCAGCCGTTGAAATACGAATCAGTGGATGGGAAAGATTGGAGATTCCTCTTTAATCTACTGTTAAACTAAGAACTGTGTAAAACAAATGATCATGATTTGCATCTATTTAAAAGTCTGCGGGTGAATATATCTTGACATACACTAGTAGTAACACCGATACAATACCATCGTAAATATCGTAGATACTCTGTTGCATCTCTGGTGCTGTTCATCGCGACCAGTCCTAGCATTGGCCTCTAACAGGTACAAGCTATGCAGAACTAAATTGAACAAAATCATTTGGTCGCTCATTTCCTTTACTCTATTATTTCTCAGCCATCTTCTTTTTCTTGTCCGAGGCTTCGAAGCCTCTCAAATTCTCTCTCTGGGTTCCATTTGCTCCTTTTACGTAGAGACTCCCCGTTTATATAAAACCAAAATGGGCAAAGCATTAGAAGCAAGCATACACAGCCTATCAGCGTGCCACCCCATTGTATTCCAAGATTTTCCAGCATATATCCCGTGAATAGAGGAAAGGAGGCAGCAAAAGCAGAACGCATAATGGTATTTATAGAAATAGCCGATACCGCATACAATAGATAAACATCAACAAGATAAGATATTCCAGGAAGGAATACCATTATAAGGCCGCAGCCGACAAAAGCAGAGGCTATTGTAGGGCATATCCAATGTACTTTATAGGCTGCTGTCCACATCATCCAGAAAACTCCGATAGGTAGTAGGATACCCCCGATCATCATAGGAAGAAGACGGGCCTCCGGCACTACTCTTCCGTTGTTTTCTTTCATTCCACGTACAACATAAATATTAAGGTATCCAATTAGGAAGCATCCGATAGCTAAGCCAATAAACATAGCTATATAAGGAAGCGTATCCTGTCCTAGTGGAAATTGATATTGCCTCTGGTATATGAAAGGAACAGCAACTAACATCATGTAAAGCATGCCAAAAGTGACTGAAATGTATATTGAGTTCAAGAAGAGCACTGGTTCCATAGCTATCATCTTCAATGGTCTCATTACGGTTTTCGTAAGCAAGCTATGCAAGGAAACTTCTTCTTCATCGATAGGCGCATGTATAGCCCAGTTACCTGTAAGCAAACGAAGCATTCTGGCCTTCTCCCGCAAAATAATAGGATGGTAAGTTTCCTTCAGAACAGTTATCAGCAACATTAATACGACAGATTGGAAAAGTCCAGCGACTATTTGAGTCATTCGCCAGTTCAATTTTTTATCTTTCACAATATAGGCACCGGCAATAGGCGCCATGAGTGGCCCAATAAACGTAGAAAACCCAAAGAATGCGAGGGCAATGCCTCGAGTTTCAGGTCGAAATACATCGGACATAACCCCGCCTACGATTGCCTGTGGTGCTCCGCCAAAGAATCCGCCAAAGAACCTAGTGATGAGTATAGCGTCCACGCTTTTGGACGCCGCACAGCAAAAGAGAAATAACGCACAGAAAAAGGCTGTGCATATAAGAATTACACGGCGCCCAAATACTTCGGACATAGGGCCCCAAATCAAAGGGCCAGTCGAGAATCCGAATACAAATAGTGAAACGCCTAGAGTAGAAACAATTGGCGCAACATGGTAATCCTGAGATATAGGGTCAACTACTTGACTGAATATCGCCGAAGAAAATGTGCTGCTACATGTTGTCATACTAGAGACAAACAGAATAGCATACCTTCTAGGTCGTGACCAATTGAAGGGGTGAATGGGATCATCAGCTCCGGTAAAGTCTACCTGGAAACGAGTACGATTGCCGGGGTGATCAGGAATAGCTCTTTCCGCAGCCAGGAGTGATAGATCATGGTCCAATGCATGTAAATCTGTTTCCGTTGCCACAAGCGAGATTCTTGATTGAATGGCTTCGGGATCCATGCTTAACGGTCACGATGAGATTTTGAGTTTCTGGCAGATCAGACTCCAATTGGCACTTGCACGCCACAATTGAGCCTGTAGAAGATGGTGATGTATCAAATTAACAATTTGAAAGCACTAAATAGAAAAATGAAGCGCAATTTAACTGTGCACTTGTAAGTTAACAGCTTCATGACATAAATCCTGATGTCTAAACCGAGGCATTGCGGGGTAAAGCGGGAGAAGTTTGAAAAGGACCTCCCAATTACGGTGAATTCCTATGAATGCCTATAAGCTAAAGTTGAGAGACAATTGCCGCAACGAGAATAAATAGCTGTTATACTGGTTCGACAATCTTCTTAGCTTGTGTGAAGTGTAGTACGCCACGACACAAAAGTGTCTGATAAAAACGGTGGAACTGTGGACTCTGTGACAGTAATCATCGGAGAACTGGCTGGGGTGTAAGAGACATCGAGCACTGTATTCTCAGGGTGCTGTCGAATGAGGGGCACCAACCATTCTAGAAACCCGGCTAGAAACTGTAAACCTTTATTGGCGTTCCAGGGCTGCTGCGGCGCCACAAAGTGTGGGAGGCTTGCTGATCCAGCGCGGATCACTGCTGGGAGCTTCATGGTGTTGTATTCTTCCGTTCTGAGGAGGTTGTAGTTATAGTCTCGAAACCCATATATAATTCGCGGAATGCCGATGAGAAATGACTGGGCCCATGCACGTGGTAGCTTTTCTTGAAGAAACTTGGCACGGGTTTTCTGGCTTGAGTTAGGATCCACTGTAGTCTTGAGTTCAAGGTAATGAGAAAGATGATCTTCATCTGAAGGTAGCCAATCATACACAGCGTCGACTTCGCCACCAAGTAAGATGTTCAATGCACCAATTCCTGTACGAACCATGGATATATACTGACATTGGCCGAGTACAGGATCGGTGTAGCGAGCTTCGATTTCTTGACGGGAGCAGTCAGGCCAGAGTTTGGGGATGGTAACAATATTCTCGAATTTTCGGCCGGAGTACTCCGATTTGCGGGCCTGTAGAGGCTTTGACTCTTGCAGCTGTTCTTGAGACATTCGGAAGTTGTAGTCTTGCTGCATGAATACTTGGCCGTCGAAATGCAGTACGTTGAACTTGAAAGCGGCTCGTTCGTGAGGAGTCATGATAAGCTTTGTGAGGAGGCCTCGGTATGCCACCAAGTCCACGCTGGCTTTTCCGTTTGCCTTCTCGTAGTCTACTAGGCCCTGCAGAAGAAAATCTATTCGCTCGTCTGGTTCGACGAACGGTTGATAATTCTCGAAGTCGGTGGACAAATCATAGCCACTATGGGCAGATTGAACGTAATAATAATACCTTAGCTGGGAGTCTTCGGGGACATATGATCTGTTTGCGTCTAGCGAGAAGTGGAATATTTCTTTTGGTTTCTTAAATTGGGCCTTGGAGCTCAAAGAGCTGGCGTCTATGGAGGTCATTCAACGATACAAAATTCTGCCGTGAAGATAAACTCAGGCACGGTGGAGCTGGGAAGAATGGGGTCTTGCGGCCTTGCGATAGGCCAAGCTTGGTAACAATCTACACAACAATGGCTCGGAATGGATTGTTTGGAAGCACGACTCAGCGAGAGGAAGAGTCAGATGCAGGCAGCATACTAGTTCATTCTGCAAATTTGCGCCAAGTACGGAAAATGTACGGTAATTTAATGAAGAACATGGAAGAAGTTAGGCCAGACTCTCATACCAGATTAAATGAAGATCACGCAAGGATATATGGGCCGTATAATCCAAGCAAACATGATAAGAATGCTGAAGAGGAGGTTGCAATGAATATTAGGCAGCTATTAGTGGACTGTAAATCGTCTGAATGGCTTTACAAACCTGGACCGCGATCTTCTAGTCTAAGCTGGCACTCGGTAGAGAACTGCTAAGTGTTCCAGGCCTATTGTTATTATTTGAGGAGCCGAACAGCGATCCCATGATATCCATTAACGGATTAGCTGGCTTGGTCACGTGAAAAATTCTTTCTCCAATAGCTCTTATTGCCTTGTCCAACCCTTCCACCTCTTTGATATCGGTCTCATATCTTGTAATTAGTCTCTTATACATGTCCTCGTCTTGATAGGGTGCTGAGAGTACCAATAGCTGTATAAACTGGAAGAGCGGAACTTCTGGATCGATCCTGACCACTATTTTCTTGCCTTTCAGCGTAGCCTCTACGTCTTCCGGGAATGTCAAGGACTCCAGAAACTCGTCCACAGCTAATCTGGCGTTTTCAAGTCTTCCAACAGAGAGAAACCCTATAACAAGTCTCAAAAGGTATTGAACCGCATCTTTGTTGGGCTCTTTGCTGCATAAAGAGAGAAGAGAAATAGTTAACACTTTGGCGCTCTGCTTCGTACCCATCAGGAGATACTTCTCAGCTTCCACTACATTACCTTCATTCAGGAATAATTCACCAATGGCATGATACAGGTCAGGGTCGCCGGTCTCGGAAGACTTTGAAGCCCAGTTTGTCACCTCGCTAATCAAATCCCTTCTAGTCGGTTCTGTGGGACTGTACAGAGACAACAATTGGACCACACGTCCTCTTATTTCGGGAGTTAATGCCTTCCCGCTTTTTTCTTCGATTTCTATCATATATTTGGCCAAATCAGTGCCGGAGCCGCCTTGGTTGGCCTTGAGTAAAGCTTGAGCACCTTCGTACATCAAAGTGCTAGCTGTGTCTGCATCGCCCGCCTTGACGAACCGTGTTCCAACACTACGTAATGCTTGATGGGCCTCATAGTATTCGCCGTTCTCAATGTGCTTGTTTGCTCGTTTCAGAGATCGATCTATCTTAGACATCGTTGTCTCAATGTTCATGCGTATGAAAAGATCTAGGTCGAGTACGGTAGTGAGTGTCTAAAGTCCCAATTACAGAGTTGAGATTCAAATGCACCTAATCTAACTTTCTATGATTTATTCGGTCTTTGCGGGGATATCGTACCTTTTTGGCGGTCTGTCCATAACTTTCCGAGACAATCCGAGGTCTAACAGGATCACCGTTATTGCAATGACATGAACGGAATAATGCACCGAGCCCCATGCGATCATAATTGGCTGCAACCTCTGCAATGGAAAGGGTATCGTTATATAGTCTACCATCATAGAAGTAGCCAAAAATTGAGCCAGATCATAGAGCCACTTATATCTGTAGAGTATGTTACCATCAGGTGGCAGTAATAATGGTCTGATCTTTCTATTAATAATGCTGTTGCAGCGTAAAACAACTACTGTTGAGAAGGTTGTCGCGTAAAATCCAGGCCGAGATCCATGCCATATAGATGAGACCGCAAATGTTATCAACATATTCAGAAGTGTTGGCTTAGTTCCTTTTGGTGTCAAGCGCAGATAAATACAGTGGCGAAGCCACGTTGTGGTGGCTAAGTTCCAGCCGCTTGCAACAGACCTCACACTCATTGCCATCTCCATACTCACTGGATCGCAATTCATCATCCGGTCCCATCTGGTCTTCCCATTTTCATCCTTTCCGTTGTATCCTATTCCAGAGAGTGCGCAAGAGCCTTCAGAAAATCTCCATACACCGTAGTACTTGCCTCTGCATTGTATCATGCCAGCCCTGAAGTAATAAAAGCACATTATGAAAGAGTTCCTCTTAAAACTTGGACTATTGAATATGTCGTACGGCACTAGCTTCGCCAAAATAGTCGTCGCACCGAGCCAGAAAACTCCTTTGAAGAATGTCCCTAGTGAATACAGCTTATCGGGCTTGATCTCGTAACCTTCGTCTTTAAATAGGCTCAGATTTAAATAATCTCTGAATACTACATAGTCGAAAGAGGGACCAGAAAAAAGGGTGGGAAAGAAAAAAATGTAGGCAAAGTAATGGAGCAATGGCGGCATTTCTTTAAGCGCTGTTTGTCTTTGCCGAGTACTCTCCAGATCAGCTTCGGGCCTAGTTCCATCATATATGCTCCAAGATATAGTATTGAGCTTCATCACCAGCACCATCTGCGTTCCCGCATAGTCTTCGAAAAAAATCCCGTGATCCTGGTACCACTCCTTTTGCAGATGTATGCAGAAGAGGATGGCGAGCAGGGAAACCAGAATAAACCAGGGTACCTTTTTATTTCGTGGCATGCAGGATAATACAGCATAGACCCACAGACTGTTGAATGCAAGTAGGAATGTGCCCCAAAACATTGAGAATATGCCACACATGAAGAAAACGCCAACTGCAATGATATAAATACACTTCACAGACGTAGCGGCACGAGATAAACGAGCTAAGATGCCTGCAAGAGGATATGATAAGATAAAGCAGCTTAGGAACTTCAGGACATTAACATCCAGCTTTGCACTGGATGCGAGGTGCACATAAAACGTATCAAGGAGAGGAAACATGAACGAATTCAAGATAGGAACCGGAACTAGGACTTATTAAAACCGAAGATCACGTTCTAGCGATCGGAAAACCTTATCCGCCTATCGCTAGCTTAAAACACAACTTAGAACCGGTAATATACTATTGTAATATTTCTTGCTATGCTGCTATTTTGATTCGCATAACCGAATATCTTTATCTGAGGATATTAGAGACGAGATGATGGCCCAACCACCACCTTGAAGTCTAGCCAAATGCATTACTTCCGTTAACCAGTGAGTATAGTAAAGTTAGAGTTACTAATTAGCTTTCTTTGGGCGTCAAGTCTCTGCTTGGCCAAGCAGGAACAAGAATGACTAACTTAAAATGAGTTCATGAACCGGTTGCACTGCTAAGGGAATGAAAAGCCACGAAGCTCGATTTACCGAGAGAGTCTAAGGGTCCATAAATTTGACTTTTTAATGGAGGAAGAGCTCACTTTATAATAATGACTCCATAATTAACTAGGTCAGAGAACTTCTAACATGGTTCTTTAGCCGATGTTTTCAGTAACTAAATAAGTGCATCAAGTTCGATTTTCTTTCTTTCAAGAAAAAAGGCCAGAACGTTTACAGCTTCTCTATATTTGAAAGTAAGGTCGTCAGTACATTCATAAGTCTAGTTTAGTCTAATGACAAAGTGTAACAAAGCGGTCACCACTAGGTTCAGATGGCTTGAGTTTAATAAAGTTAAGGTTAACACATACGTCCTCAGCGCCGCGTACACAGCAACGTAACGAATTCCTGAAAGCGTGTGTGATAATAGAGCAAGGAGTGATGATGATAAACTGAAAAAAATAGTCAAGAGCATCCAATACATATGTGTGCTGTTCTTACCCAATAATAATAGAGTTAGGGGTATTGTCATATTTAGAGAGCCAAAGATGGTTTAATTATAGTCAGGAGTTGGATAAATAATGCCATTTCTTCAGGTATCGGTTCTCCTCCAAACTCACCACATTCCTCAAATAACGCTGTTTCTTTTCAAGCCAGTGAAGAAACCTATCTAAGTGAGTGGTGTCTCAACTACAGGAGTCATGCTTGAACTCTCGGTACTCGACACTATGTGCCAGAACAGATCTAAGAGAATATAAGTCTGGCGTAGGTATAAGTGGCTTCTTAACAGATAATCTGAATATATAGTAAGTCAACCTTAACAGAATCTCGATCTACTTGTTGAAACACTTACTTAATTTTCGCAGGCGATCGATGCTTTTCTGTCAGTTTATCCAAGGTTTTTCCAAGTGGTCCGAGGTCTAACAGGATCACCGCTATTGCAATGAGATGAATGAAATAATGCACCGAGCCCCATGCGATCATAATTGGCTGCAACTTCTGCAATGGAAATGGTATCGCTAGATATTCTAACATTATAGAAGTAGCCAAGATTAGAAACAGATCATAGAGCCACTTATATCTGGAGGGCACGTTCGCGTCAGGTGGCAGTAATAGTGGTCTGATCTTTCTATTAATAATGCGATTGAATTGAAGAATAAGTGCAAGTGAGTAAAACATGGCACAAAATCCAGACCGAGATCCATGCCATATAGATGAGACCGTCAATGTTATCAACATACTAAGAAATGTCGGCTTCGTTCCTTTTGGTGTCAAGCGCAGATAAATACAGTGGCGAAGCCACGTTGCGGTGCCTATGTTCCAGTTGTTCGCAGCAGACCTCACACTCATTGCCATCTCGATACTTGCTGGATCGCAATTCATCATCCGGTCCCATCTGGTCTTCCCTTTTTCATCCTTTCCGTTGTATCCTATTCCAGAGAGTGCGCAAGAGCCTTCAGAAAAATTCCATATACCATAGTACTTGCCTTTGCACTGTATCATGCCAAGTTTGAAGTAACACAAGCACATTATGAAAGAGTTCTTCCTAAAACTTGGACTATTGAATATGTCGTACGGCACTAGCTTCGACAAAATAGTCGTCGCACCGAGCCAGAAAACTCCTTTGAAGAATGTCCCTAGTGAATACAGCTTATCGGGCTTGATCTCGTAACCTTCGTCTTTAAATAGGCTCAGGTTCAAATAATCTCTGAATACAACATAGTCGAAAGAGGGACCAGAAAAAAGGGTGGGGAAGAAAAAAATGTAGGCAAAGTAATGGAGCAATGGCGGCATCTCTTTAAGCGCTGTTTGTCGTTGCCGAGTACTCTCCAGATCAGCTTCAGGCCTAGTTCCATCATATATGCTCCAAGACATAGCATTGAGCTTCATTACCAGTATCATCTGCGTCCCCGCATAGTCTTCAAAAAAAATACCGTGATCCTGGTACCACTCCTTCTGCAGCTGTATGCAGAAGAGGATGGCGAGCAGGGAAATCAGAATAAACCAGGGCACCTTTTTATTTCGTGGCATGCAGGATAATACAGCATAGACCCACAGACTGTTGAATGCAAGTAGGAATGTGCCCCAAAACATTGAGAATATGCCACACATGAAGAAAACGCCAACTGCAATGATATAAATACACTTCACAGACGTAGCTGCACGAGATAAACGAGCTAAGACGCCTGCAAGAGGATAGGATAAGAGAAAGCAGCTCAGGAACTTCAGAACATTAACATCCAGCTTTGCGCTGGATGCGAGGTGTTCATAAAACGTATCAAGGAGAGGAAACATGAACGATTGCTACATAGGAGCCGGAACTAGGACTTATTTAAACCAGAGACCCGTTCTTGCAATCGGAAACCTTATACGCCTATCGCTAGCTAAAACACAACTTTAACCAGTAATACACTATAGCAATGTTTCTTGCTATGCTGCTACTTTGAATGATTCGCATAACCACATATCTTTATTTGAGTATATTAAAGAAGATGATTGCCCAACACCACCCTGAAGTCTAGCCAAATTCATTACTGTTTTTGCCGATAACCAGTGAGTATACTAAAGTTAGAGTTACTAGTTAGCTTTGCTTGGGCGTTAGGCCCTCTGCTGGCTAGCAGGAACAAGTTTAACTAACTTAAAACGAGCCCGTAGAAAGGGTTGCAGAGCCCAGGGAGTGAAACGCCAAGAAGCTCAATTCATCGAGAGAGTGTAAGTCTGTATGTAAATTTGACTTTTTAACAGAGGAGGAGCGCAATTTATAATAATGACTCCGTTTAATTAACTAGGTCAGAGAATTTCTAACATGTACCTTCAGCCAATAGGTGTAGATGAGAGACTTTGTACTAGGGCAATTTAGCCAATAGTGATAGGAATACGAAATATTTTCTACCACGGTCCTTTAGCCACTCCTGTATTCAATAGTTACAAGAGTGCATTAAGTTCAAACCTTCTTTCTTTCAAGAAAGAAGACCAGAGCATTCACTACTTCTCTCTCATTAAAAGGAAGGGAGTCAGAATATACACAAACCTCTCATTTAAAAGTGAGAAGAGCAGGGATTTATATAATTATCTGTGATACTATTTAGAGCGCTTGGGTTTTAATTAACTAACTGCGATTTCCCTAAGTCGAGGCTAAATGATAAGGTGTAAGTAAGTTGGTAAAGCACTAACTAGTCCCCACGAAAGTTTAATAAGACTACCAATAATCCGCGGTCTGAAGGCCGAACGCAGCAGCGTAACGAATTTCTGAAAGAGTGTGTAATAGGGCAAGGAGTGGTGATGATAAACTGACAAAAATAGTCAAGCGCATCCAATACATATGTGTGCTGTTCTTACCCAATAATAATAGAGTAAGGGGTATTGTCATACTTAGAGAGCCAAATATGGTTTAATTACAGTCAGAGTTGGATAAATAATGCCATCACGCCTTAGCGTACAAGCAAACCCGCTCCAGTTAGCTCCGGGTAGATTCACAGTGATCATTGGTTTATACTAGTTCAACTCAGCTGACGATTATGGAGATAGGTATTGCGTTCAGAATACATTCACATCACTCTTCCGGCGGATTATAGTGACGTAAGCAATGCACATAGGGCACAAGATATATAAAATAACGAGAAACACTGCGGCTTTGATAGTCAGCCTGTCGAATTACTTCTCTTGAACGAAGGTTGATTGAGCGCCAGTTCTAGACCTTGACCCACAGCCAGCTCATTTCTCAGATAATACTGCTTATTTTCAGCTCAGTAAAGAAAACCCTTACATTAATGAGCTAAGTCTCAGCTGCAGTAGTTATGCGGGAGCTTTCCGCATTCTACACCATGTGCCAGTGAATATACAAGGGAAAATGAGCCTGACGTAGGTATTAGTAGCGTATTAAAAGATAGATTGAATTTTCAGCAACTTAACAATAACAGAATCTCGATCTAGCTGTTGAAACTCTTACTTGATTTTCGCAGGCGATCGATGCTTTTTTGTCAGTTTATCCAAGGTTTTTCCAAGTGGTCCGAGGTCTAACAGGATCACCGCTATTGCAATGAGATGAATGGAAAACTGCACTAAACTCTGTGCTATAAAACCTGTCTGCAACTTCTGTAATGAAAAGAGAGCTGTTTTATATTCTAATAGTAACGGTCATAGCAATTTAACCAGTTCATTAAATCACGTATACTATTAGGGTGCGTTCCCTCCGGTGTGAGTGACCGTGGCCTGATATAAAATAATACTGTTGATTCGAAATACAATAACTGTCGAGAAGGACGTCGCATAAAATCCAGATTGAGATCCATGCCATATAGATGAAACGGCAGATCAGCATCTTAAGAGTTGTCGGCTTCATTCCTTTTGGCGTCAAGCACAGATAGACACAGTTTCAAAGTCACTTACAGTGCCTAAGTTTCAGCTGATTGCGATAGATCCCATTAGGAGTAGGAAGGCGTACGGCTTAGACTGTGTTGCATAATCTTGATGAAAGGAGCTGTTCGCTGGATTGTGTGGGACGAAGAAAACCTGGAACTATAAACTCAGCGGAAGTTTAACTCCAACAGACTGCCTTCAACCTTACCCTGCGTTCCACTACTCGAAGAGGCTCAGACAATGGATCTATTGGCTTCCACACAAACGTATATACGCCAGATGGTTCCGGATGATGGGACTCTGAAAATTCTGCTTCTTGATGCCGAAACTACGCCGATAATTTCTGTGGCCTATAGCCAGTCTCAATTGCTCCAGAGACAGGTATACCTGGTGGATAGACTGGACAACAGTCGCGAAAAGATGAAACACCTCAAATGCATTGTATTTATTCGGCCTACTCAAGAATCGATTAGATACCTTGCTCAGGAGCTGTCTGCGCCTTGTTATGGTGAATATCATATATACATTTCAAACATAATACCCAAATCTGCACTTGAACAGCTGGCTGAAGCTGATGATTCTGAATCAGTTACTAAAGTCGTGGAGATATTTGCTGACCAGCTGGTAATATCTCCCACACTGTTCTCACTCAACATCTCCCCGCCAGCCTTAGATGAATATGGCTCTTCTCCGAATCAGTGGAACCCGCAGGCGCTTGATCGAGCCTGTCAAGGAGTTCTAGCCACTCTTCTTGCACTTAAGAAAAACCCTGTTATTCGATATCAGGCTAATAGCGAGCGTGCCAGAAAACTTGCATCATATACACAGCAAACTGTGCATGCCGAAAGAGCGTTGTTTGAATTTCGTCCGACAGACACACCCCCAATAGTTCTATTCCTCGACAGGAAGAACGACCCTGTCACCCCGCTTTTATTGCCTTGGACCTATCAGGCAATGGTTCACGAGCTACTGGGAATTGATAACGGGAAAGTGGATTTATCTGATATTCCAGATGTTCGCCCCGAGCTAAAGCAAATTGTCCTGACTGAAGAAAGCGACCCCTTCTTTAAAAAGAACCTTTTTCTAAATTTTGGAGATTTAGGCTCTACAATCAAAGATTATGTAGATCAATTCCAAGTCAGAACACAATCAAACAAGCAAATTGAAAGCATTGCTGACATGAAACGATTTGTCGAAGATTACCCTGAGTTTCGCAGACTTTCAGGAAATGTCAGCAAACACGTCACTTTAGTGTCTGAACTTAGCAGACGCGTAGAAAAGGAGAGTTTGCTCGATGTATCTGAGCTAGAGCAAAGCTTATCCTGCAATGACTCGCACAATCAGGATGTAAAGATCTTACAATCTTTACTCCAGGCACCAAATGTAACGGCTAATGCTAAGCTTCGCCTTGTGGCTCTCTATGCGTTGAGATACGAGGGAAATCCTAACAACCAAATAAAAGCTTTAACATCACTGCTCATTGCTTCAGGCGTTCCTGAAAGCAAGACTGCAGTGATTCAAACTCTACTGCGTGTGGCAGGCGCTAGCCAACGTTTACACGATTTGTACGGATCGGAATCGATCTTTTCGAAAGCTAGATCAGGATTTACAGGACTCAAAGGTGTTGAAAATGTATATACTCAACATTCTCCCATATTGGAGAAAATCCTTAGCTGGCTTATCAAAGGAAAGTTGAGGCCTGAACAGTATCCTTTTGCGGACAATCCCATCAGTTCTGTTAACCCAAGTACTGCGATAAAGGATCGCCCACAAGATGTGATTATTTTCATGATAGGAGGCACAACCTACGAGGAAGCATTGCTCATTCATAAGATCAATGAAACTGTCCCTGGGGTTAGGATTGTTCTTGGGGGCACTACGATCCTTAGATCTCAAGCCTACCTTGACCAGCTTTCCGATGCTTCAGATAGATGGCCTCTTACCGTTGGTAACACGGCAAGAGAAAGACTAGCTCATCACATTTCTTGAATGATACGAATTATGAAGCTTATGTATTGGTGTTTTGAAACTAAATGCTCATCTAAGATAATAAATGACTAGAAACAATAAAACGAGCCCATGATTGCTTAATTGAAGTACAAGGCATGGCAACTTCACACAACTGCCTACAGAGAAATCAACTCGAAGTAAGTCAAGAAAACCAGTTCTAGCAGGTTCAAGTAGAGGGTAATTTAGATTGAGGACATCAGATACAGAGCCTTAAGAAGTCGAAGACGAATGATGAGGCTCTTTGGCTCTGGTAGTTCAAACGCACCAGTCGCATCAATGACAAAAGGCTTGGAAAGTGGAATTAGAATGAATAAACCTCTTTGGACTTACGTTCTGCTTATTTTCGACAGGTTTCCCAGGGGATTCAGAGTATAACAGAAGGTGCCTTAGTACATCATGAACATTCGTGGTGAGCTGCAGTTCTTTATAAGTGTACCTAAGTTTTCTTAGGGCGCCATGCGGATATGCTCTCGACTTTCTTCTGGAGTGGGTAGAATGACGATTTGTCAAACGACCTTGATTAGAACTGTCACTGGTTTGAGGCGCGCTTAACAATAGCCGCATTGCTCCCTTGCCTGATCCTATTTTTGGGTAATTACTTAGATTCAGCGAAGCCACTGCCAAAGAGCAAGCATAGATTTTCAGCAGCAGACAAGCAAGCGATTGTCATTATAGACATAACCAACTAACTTAGGATAAGGTTGACGCAACGATTCTTGTAATCAATGTCTCGAGGAGTCTGTCAAGAAAAGAGAAAAATACGCTCATTTGAGTTATGATTATATTAGAAAGGCCAATTTGCCCCTGTAAAATCCGTGAGCAGGCGGCGAAGTCGTAAAGATATCAACATACTCACCACACAACAGACTTGGCTTTCATAAGAGAGTATTCAGGGACATATTCAGTTTCTCTTCGTTTTCAGAATATCTATATTTATAGCAAAAAAGAGTGCATTTCCTTCGAGGACATGTCCAGGCTCAGTTTCGCTCAGAAGCAGGTGACTACCAGGGGTATGATCCACGAGTTGGAAGCTTGATTCTTGTCCTCTGTTACTGTCTACTGGGGTCCTTTAAGACAGGGCAAAAAACCAGCAATTAGAACAGATCTGGATTTGCTCAAAACAAAGATATAGAAGACTACCCTGGCTGTGGCGGTAATTTATTGTGTACAAGAATGGAGATCATCGTTACAAGACTTGACATTAGCTCGTTGCATCCCGTAACTGAACTCTAATCCACGAATCACAGGGAGTGAAAGTTTTGGGAGCAACAGATATCCCAACTTGAGAACAAAAGAAAGAAAAAAATCAGGAATCATGGCTGTAAAGCATCGGGAAGAACGGCCAGAAAAGGAACGCTTTATACAGTGCTGTGCCGATATTGCTGCAGAATTGGTTGAAAGTAAAGGAAAAGATGTAAACTTGAATGCGGTTGTGGCTAAATCAGCGAAAAGACATCATCTCAAACATCAACCACGGCTCACAGATATTATAGCAGCTATTCCTGTAGATCAGAAGAAATATCTGCTGCCCAAATTAAAAGCTAAACCAGTTAGAACTGCAAGCGGCATAGCTGTTGTTGCAGTGATGTGTAAGCCACATCGATGCCCTCATATTGCTTATACGGGTAATATCTGTGTGTACTGCCCTGGCGGTCCTGATTCGGATTTTGAATATTCTACTCAGTCGTATACAGGATACGAGCCCACTTCTATGCGCGCCATAAGGGCTAGATATGATCCTTATGAACAAGCACGAGGAAGGGTGGAGCAATTGAGACAGCTTGGTCATGCTATAGACAAGGTTGAATACATCATCATGGGAGGCACATTCATGTCCCTACCCGCAGATTACCGAGAATGGTTCATTGCTAGTTTGCACAATGCCTTATCTGGTCATACTACATTAGACGTCGATGAAGCAGTACGACTGAGCCAGCAATCACAAACAAAATGCGTCGGAATAACCATCGAAACAAGACCGGATTACTGTCTGAATCAGCATCTAAGTGATATGTTGAGATACGGGTGTACTCGCTTAGAGATAGGGGTACAGTCAGTTTATGAGGATGTTGCCAGAGATTCCAATAGAGGACATACTGTTAAAGCTGTGTGTAAGACTTTTTGTCTTTCAAAGGACGCTGGTTATAAAGTAGTTTCGCATATGATGCCTGACCTGCCTAACGTGGGCTTGGAACGCGATCTATTCCAGTTCATGGAATATTTTGAAAACCCTGCTTTTCGTACTGACGGACTAAAAATATATCCTACATTGGTTATAAGAGGCACAGGCCTGTATGAACTTTGGAAGACCGGTCGTTACACCTCGTACAACCCCAATGCGTTGATTGACTTGGTAGCTCGTATTCTAGCTCTTGTCCCTCCGTGGACAAGAATATATCGAGTGCAGAGAGATATACCAATGCCTCTTGTGACTGCTGGAGTGGAGAATGGGAATTTGAGGGAGTTAGCTCTTGCTCGTATGAAGGACTTTGGCACTACCTGCAGAGATGTACGAACTAGGGAAGTCGGAATTAAAGAAGTACACCACAAAGTCAGGCCCGATCAAGTGGAGCTTATCCGAAGAGATTATGTTGCTAATGACGGGTGGGAAACTTTTCTTTCTTATGAAGATCCTGAACAGGACATACTAATTGGCTTGCTCAGATTGAGAAAATGTTCTAAGGAGCACACATTTCGACCAGAACTGACGGCTCAGCTATCATCAATTGTACGTGAACTTCATGTATATGGCTCGGTTGTTCCGCTACACAGTCGAGATCCCAAGAAATTCCAACATCAAGGATTTGGCACTCTGTTAATGAATGAAGCTGAACGTATAGCCAGAGAAGAACATGGCAGCGAAAAAATATCAGTTATTTCAGGTGTAGGAGTGCGCAACTATTACGAGAAACTTGGCTATAAGCTCGATGGGCCTTATATGTCGAAGTATTTATGAAGATTGGTGAATTACAATGAATAGCAAAATGACTACTACAATTATACGATGATGATGATGAAGCCCTATATTCTTGTAGAGTAACTAAGAATACATCATTTCAGAAAACCTAGCAGAAATAATTATTAAACGACGTCAAAATAGTTTTCGTAAACTTATGGAGAGAAGCGCCAGAAAGGATGTTTTTCTCCAAGTTCGCTGAAATCGATGATGATATCGGTTGGGGGCTTACCATATTTTTCGTCGCGCCTCTTATTTTCACGGTCCATTGATACTGCCATGAATGCAGTGAGAATAAGGCCAAATGCAGTGACAGCAAACAAACTCCAAAACCCTCTCTTATACTCCGGCGCGTCAGAGGTCGGAAGAATATATCCCGTAGCAATACCCATAAGAGAACCAGCAGCCTGATAAAGGCCAACAGCACAACTCTTTTTGAGATCACCGCAGCAATTATCCTGAATATTTCCTAAAGTTAAAACAACTCCGGAAAGAATTGCAGGGATGACGAGAAATAAAGCTCCATATCGTGCAGATTGATTGTCGACGGGAATCAAGGCTAACATCAAATATCCAGCGCATGCAATTACAGAGTTGACAACGTAAATTGTCGCTCGACGTTTAGTATAGTCAGAAATAGGAGCAACTATATAAACAAACACAAAAGCTACACAGAAAGGCGGAGCGACCATCAACTGCGACTTGACGCTAGAATAACCAAAGGACTTGACAATAAGAGGGGTGAAAGTAGACAAGGTATAGGTAGAAAAATTTTGAGTCATAAAGATGGCTATATTCACGCACATACGCCAATCCATCAAACTCTTCAAAAATTCTTTGGGCTTGGGATGACCTCTTACCCGATTTCCATCACGCAGCATACGCCATTCCATCACTTCTCGCTCGCGAGGGTTCAGCCATTTCGTATTATGAGGTCGATCTGGCAGTATAAAGTAGCAAGAGCAAGCAACAACGACAGTGAGAAGTCCTTCAATTATAAAGAGCCATTTCCAGGCAGGTAAATGACTTTTGATATGAGATACACCATATGCAATCCATCCTCCGAAAGCTCCAGCAAGTGGAGTAGCCGAGAGGTACACCATAATGCGCTTGCCCCATTCATTTCTGGGATACCAGGTAGATATCAGAGCTATCTGTTAGTACATCTATCAAATTAATTTTTTAAGCAATGCCAAGACCAACATTTCCGTGAGGTAGTGGGGGTTATTCAATCTCCGTTCGAACTTTGTCGGCTAATCAGTTGCCTAATTTGGATCATTATAAGTGTGGGGTTGGACCACAGGCCAGATAAGTTTAAGGTTCAGAAGCGGAAAGTTTCTAACCCGAAACAATGAGGGTCAAGGATATAATAATACTTACCTGGAACACCGGCGATTAGCACTGCTTCGAAAATGGCAAGGAAAAATCTAGTAGCAAACATGCCTGCCGGATTCGAGACAGTAGCCATAATCATCGTTATCCCACCCCAAACCAGCATAGCGCCAGCAATATAAGCAGATGGGCGGAGAAAGTGTAAACCTAAATTGACGAAGGGATCAGCAACAAAAGTACCGATATAGAAGATAGACACAGCGAACGAGTACTGGCTCGAGCTCATGTGAAGATCCGTTTCAATATCCATTAAAGCGGCGTTTCCCAAGCTGGACCTGTCTAGCCAGGTAACGATATACAATAACATCACGAAGGGAGGTAGACGTAAATCCAACTTCCACCTCACTTTCCGCTCTTCCTCCGGAGTAACAGGTGGATCCAGATTGCGGAACACGTGAACGTTGTCATCCTTCACTTTTTCGATGAGCTCTTCGATATTTGCATCAGTGTCCTCGATCATAGTATCGTGAGGCTTCTCATCGATAAGTTCAGTAGGGGCTTGTTCTGCATTGTTCGCCATTCTGAGCGTATGCAATTTGTTTCTGGAGTTACCAAGGAAATTAAGGAGTTTTTATAGTTCCGTTGGAAGGTAAATGAATGCTGAGAAAATTGAACGCTATTGGTATAATCATATTTGGGGCGATTTTCCGGGGTAAGAAATTTAACGTTAACGTTATTCATTTTCCACCAATAATAAGACATCGCTACCGGCAGTTCTAGCAGGGAATTGTGGGGAAACGTGGGGCAGTATGAAGTTGCTTTGATTTTAGCTAAGTGGCGCGGGAAGACATAGGTGGACGCTAGCACTCTGAGGAGTATCTCTCCTAGCGAGATCTTGTGTCAAAAGACACCCCCACCATGTCTTACTTGGTGGGCAGAAGCAAGGAACTGACATCCTACTGCGTAATAAGTGCAAATGCACCATTAATATCGTTTGCATATTCCACAGTGCATTTTGCTGACCCAAACAAAGTTCATTAAAAAGGAAAATATCTAGGAAACACAATGAAGCATATGGATCAGACCGAGTGGCATACACTAGATTGGATCGCCATGCATTCTCGAAAGCCGACCACAATGTGTTCACTGGCTCGGCCAACCAATTAATTAGTAGATACAGCTAACCAAGCAACCTAGAATATTAGAGTTGCTTGGTTAGCACATAGGCTATTTTCACCTGTATCGAGCAAATATTCTATAGTGTGCTCCTCACCTTCACCCCGCAGTGGAATAGCTCAGTAAGAATCTGGCTAGGATATTAATGCAAATAATCCGCTAACGAGCCTATAATACCGGACAATTCCATAACCTTAGAACCTCAGTTAGTTTGCAGGAGCAATTTAGTGGGGAAATAACCCCGCCCCCAACCCAATCCTAAAACAGCAAGGCGGGACAGCTTAGGTCTGTGCCAAGAACCGCTGTCTCCCTAATTATTATTGGGAATCAGCTCTATCCGTCCTGAAAGAAAACTGAAAATCCCTAAGCCATGATTGTCCTATAATGGGCGGAAAAGTGTTCCCCCCTTGAAGTAATAACATCCATGAAGCTGGGACCCCGCCCGCACTAACTAGAGCCGAAGGCAGCAGTTCTTTGAGTTCTTAATTGGCGCCAAGAAAATTGTTCTTCGAAAAGCGGAAAGGATAATTATCTTTGCCCCTGAGTGGTACGACATATTTCGGAATCTGCAGTCATATGCTATGTTCTCAATAAAGAAAGTTAATTAGTAGGATTCGGAAAAACTAGCATAGATTGTTAACAATAAAGTAGCATTCACTTCACGCTAACAAAATGCGCGATAACGCAGGGCGAAATTCTCCAGCGTATACTCCCCATTATCTAGATATGCACAAAGCTAGCGGGGTATGCTTAATTTATGCACTCAAAGGGCGGAGAAACCCCAACATCCACTTTATATTAGGGTATCAGAAGTGGTGGAGTGAAATACAAAATTCAGTATTCCGGAGATCTGCGGTGCAAAACTACTGCACAAAAGCCATAGGTATGTTCCACTCAGAAGTGCAATAGTTTCTTTGAATCCATACTTAGGATCAGCTAGTTCTTCGGACTTTATCGATCCGAGAATTAGAAACAAAGAATAAGACGAAGAGTTTAAGAAAGCAGCAAATAAATGTCCGCAAAACAAACATAACGGTACATATGTCTAAGCCAATGAGGATTGCTTCACACGAGACACTCGACATCTAATCGGACGAGGTATTGCACTGATAAATAAGCAGCAATGTTGGTATATTAAAATAAAGGTTCCGTTTTCTTTAACCCTACACGTTCATAAGTCTTCATGGACGTCTAGAGATAGCCGGTTCAGAAGAGCGATTCATTAAAGAATCTCGCGTGCTGCATGTAAACCAAGAGAAGAAGTAGTAACTAGACTCTGTAAAAATATTTCAAACATGGATTCATCAATAGTCAAAATAAAACACCTAATAAAGTACATTTAAATAGAGATAAGTTCTGAAGTCCAACAGAATGATAGGCAGCCTAATAGAGCCAGGTGCACAAAGAAACTTTAAACCCAACGTTCTTGCATTACAGTTCGATCTAGGTTGTGGTGGGACATATTCTGAAACATAGAGCTGTACTTGACTAGTACTCACGGGTACAATTAGTTAGTCAGAAAACCGCAAACAGAGATATCAAAAAGATTTTTCTGGACTAGGATATGATCGAAACAGAGAATGCCGCAATGAGGGCATTGTCTCGGCTTCGACCTGCACTTGAAGAAGAGAAAACACAAGAAATGCCTGCTTTTAGTATAGATATTCGTCTTGAACAGAATAGGGCACCTACAGACTTTTCGAATCTTGAAGAATCTCAGATACACATGATCCAAAAAACATCACCAGATGTAATCGTAGAAGCGGCTCATGTAGGCAGAGAGATTCCTGGCCAAGCAGAGATCATGATCGATGTAAAAGTGTGCGCAGTACTTGCATCAAAACTTCATTACAGGCTATCAACCTGCTTGGGGAAACGGATGCTGGAGCCCTTTGATCTAAACATAATCGCACCGGATGCCGAGTGGGCCCTTCAGCGTAAACTAGAAGAGGTTGCACTCAAAAATGATATTCAATTAGGTCTCGAACTTCTAAAGAAATATGCAAAACTGGCCACTTTCAGGGCCCAGTTGTTTCGGGAGGTCACACAAGAGTATTCACAGTATATAAAGTGTGGTGATATGATTGACCACAGAACAACCGCGTTAGCACTGGAAACGCATAATCATGCGCTAATGATATTGATTCCATGTAGAGTAGAGAGCAATGGAATCAGGCTTGAGTACATAATAAGCGATCCAGAAATGCTATCCACAAGTGGTTATAATAGCAAACTGAAGCAGTATCGTCAAAGCCGAGACATCCATAAAGCAATTAGCCAAGTTGTTCATGAGTTTGTGAGCAGAAAAAATTAGCTGGCGGGAGCTCACATTGATCTCGACGTTTCATTCATGCCTAATTACAGAAGGTATGAAATAATGATAGGCTAGATTGCATAAGATATTCATTGGAAAACCTGTTCGGGGTTAAAGTCAGGGGATATAACAATGTTGCGGCGTTTAGCCTCTTGCTCTAGAGTTCGCTCAGCTTCATTACCGTGAAACTCTCCTGGTCTATCCTTAATGTATGAGTACGAAACTGAAATAGGCTTATTCATCAAATGCTTTCCATTCATTTCCTCTATTGCTTTGTCGGCAGCTTCAAATGAGTCAAAGCAGACTGTTCCAAATCCTTTAGAGGTCCCATCGGGATTTCTTGCAACGAAAGGTACATGAATGATAGAGCCAAAACTTGAAAAAGTGTCGTAAAGTGATTTTTCGTCAACAGAGGGGTCCATTTTTCCTATATGCAATTCTGCCGAGAAACCAACCACAGTACTTGATTTGGAGTGAGAACTATTAACTCTAATAGGTCTACCAAACAGCTTCACCTGATCCATTACTTTCATTGCATACTGTGCATCATCTGTGGTTTGAAATTCGCAGAACGCAAAACCTTGATGAGACTGCGAAACTCGATCTTTAGGCAGCGACAATGATACTACATGGCCTACCTGAGTCATCAGCTCGGTGAGAATCTCTTCTGTAACCTTATCATCGAGGTTTCCTATGAATACAACGGAATCTCTACTTTTCGATGGTTCTGTTCTGCTCATGGAGTCGCAGGGAATGTGTGCGGCTGATAAATGAGGCTAAACAGGCAACACCAAAACCCTGTGTACCCTATTTCTCGGGTGTGGTTAAGTATCACGGCCACGCAATTTAGCAACAACGCGTCACTATAGCGGAAACTCAAATTGAAAGAACCCTTGAATTATCACGCTATTGTGCCCACTTCAGCAACGTTAGCCAATGGTTGGCCGGTGGTATGCTGCTTACAGCGTAAGGGTCCTACCGTTTTTTGTCGGGAGTTACCTATAACGGAGGCCAGTTGCCACAATCGTACGATGTGTTGCTATGGTGACTGTACGTCTAAACACCGCGGATGTATCTTCCCTGAATATCCTGACCTCGCACTTTTTCCATTCAGCAGACTAATTCGCTGTTCATTGATATTGCAGACATTGATAGGTCTGTAAGAGGCGCCCTGGGACATCAACTGGACCCAAAGTCTACACACTTCGTGACATCTCATCATACGAGATTCGTTTGTTAACGCTGCCTTCCTTTCCTCGTCAGTACAAAAACATTCTGCATTATGGATATTGTACTTGAGATTGCCGATACTTTCCTGTTGGATAGAGTCTATGCGACACTCTTACCGGCTACAATCCCTTCTGGAAACTCGACCTATATTCAACCCCGGCTGGAACTTCCAAAGGCACAATTTCTAGATCCGACTGCATGGGCTGTAAAATCTGCCCTACCTCGGGATAGCGTTCTTCGCGAATTTATCTCCTTATTTTTTATAGTATGGATTTTTGGCTTCCTCTTGTACTTCACGGTCGCTACCTTCTCATATTTTGTGATGTTCGATAAGGATACGTTCAATCACCCGCGGTTCATAAAGAACCAAGTCCGCAAGGAAATCATGGCCGCTATGCGAGCGATGCCTATTATGGCTCTTCTCACTGTGCCTTGGATGGTAGCAGAAATTCACATGTACTCTAAACTGTACTGGGGACTGCCCGAAGGGGGGTGGAAGAGCTTTCTTCTTGAGTATCCTTTTTTCATAATGTTTACCGACTGCGGAATTTACTTCATTCATCGCGGACTTCACCACAAGTCGGTATATAAGACTCTTCATAAGCCTCATCACAAGTGGATCATGCCCTCGCCTTTTGCTTCGCATGCTTTCCACCCGCTGGATGGATATTTTCAGTCGCTCCCATATCACATATATCCGTTCCTTTTCCCGCTGAATAAGCTATCATACCTGTTTTTGTTCAGTTTTGTCAACCTTTGGTCCGTAACCATTCACGATGGTGAGTTCTTCGCTTCTGGAGTTATCATCAACGGTGCTGCCAATCATACTATTCATCATTTATATTTTAATTATAATTATGGTCAGTTCACAACACTTTGGGATAGAATTGGGGGAAGCTATCGGAAACCTACCCCTGAAATGTTTGACAAGCACACGCGCAAGAGCTACGCAATTTGGAACAAGCAGGTGAAGGAAATGGAACAAATCGCTAAAGAAATTGACCATGACCTCAACGCCGAAGACTTCCTTGTCAATGAGCGTGAAACGCACGATATGCGCACCATTCCTGCAGAGCCGAAGAAGACAAAATGATTAGCGATTTAATAACTATCTAGTGTACATGATATATCTTATATAATATGAAAGGCGTTCTTAGATTCGTTACATATGCTCATTAGCTGTAGGAAACATCTAGGAGGTAAAGCTCTTTACCCTGCAATAGTCAGCCAATGTAGTAGCTCCATGAGTTGTACATCCAGATAAGAGATACAGTGGACACAACCAGCGGACCGATTAATCCTTTGCCGATCTTGGCGGTTCTGTACACTAGCCATTCCAGTTGGAAATGTGCAAATGCCACCCAGAACGTTGCAACTGTGAGCTTGTAGACAGGCTCATTTCGCACATAATAGGAACCATATAACCTAACTATAGAAGTGATTACAGTCCAAGTTCCGAAAGTTCGGGCAGACAGGCCTGTTACCTGTTCGGGGGCTCCCGAATAAACCCTCTTGGACAACGCTGTTCCTAGGTAAGTCTGTATTGAGTTAAAGAGACTAACTGACGCTATAAAGAACAGCCATTTCGGTAAATAACCCTCTTCTTGAGGTAGTATTTGCTTTATAATATCCATTAGATGGTGTTTGTTTTCAGAACCGGTGCAATTCAGCTCCCGCCTTGTTTAAGTTGAGGAACCGTGAACCTAAATAAGTATCTGGCAAGTGATTACTCTCTTACACGCCCACAAAGAGATACGCAATGGAAGACAGACCAATCCAGCCCGATGTGGAAAGCCACTTGAACTTTCAAAGCCATGGGCAGGAAATCGAGTCTAATATTCAAGAGCTCACTGGTGAGACAGCTCAGGATCGCAGGTTCACCGGCGGTGATACTCTGGATGAGCCTGTGTTAACGACTCTCCATCGTGATCTAAAGCAAGTCGGCAGAAGAGTCGTAGAGGTTCTCTACCCTAAACTTCGAGGCGACACAGCTAATTCTGAGCCATTGAAAGAATGGGACTTGTGGGGCCCGCTGATATTCTGCCTATTTCTATCCTTGTTTCTTTCCTTCTCAGCTTCTCCTAATCAACGATCTCTGGTCTTTTCAGGCGTCTTCGCAGTGGCCTGGATCGGAGAAGTCGTGGCAACGCTTAACATAAAACTTCTTGGCGGGAAGGTATCTTTTTTCAGGGTCCTTAGTATTCTGGGTTACTCCCTGTTTCCTGTAATGATTGGTGCTCTTCTGTCTATGCTAGTAGGTCTGCCGTGGGTTAGAATCCCTATAGATGTGCTATTGGTGGTATGGTCCATATTTTCGGCCACTCAGGCTTTAAGGGGGTCTGGAATTGCTTCCAACAAGGTCCTACTTTCAATTTATCCAGTTGTGCTGTTTTATATCACATTTGGCTGGCTTGCAATCATAACTTAAACATATCATCTCAAATACCAGAAAGTCTAGACGACCTCCGGAGCTTGGAAGGTGTCCCCCCAATGCTTACTTTCCTTTTCCCCTTCTTGCTGCGGATTTTCTTTTTTGAAGCTGTCAAGGACTCTAAGCTTTTATGCTTTTTTAAAGGAACTGGCGTCTCTATCCCGCTCAATATCCGCTTTGGTTTGTCATCTTTCTTGTTGCTCCTCTTCCTCTTTTTACTGGAAGGAGCCGTCAGCTCCACATCTGTGAAATCGCTGAATGGTTCTGTCATGAATGATGCATTTTCATCTTCCTCTTCTTTAGAGTTACCGTTTACCGGCCATTCTCTTTCTTCCACCATTACTCGATCAATATCTGTTGCATAACTCTGAGTATTCATAGTTAACGCTTTACTATCTTTATTTGATGATTTGGCTGTAGCTCTGTCATTTTCGTCAATGCGTAACTGATCTCCAGAACCGCCGCGTAGATTTGTGTTCGACTGTTCGGATTCTCCGAGGTTGTCACTTCCTAAATCTTTGTGCAGGGTGTTTATTTCACCTTTGACGTAATCAGACGTGTGATTCTGTGTCGCAGAGAGAACATCGTAATTGATATCATCCCCATTAGTACCGTTCTGTGAATCAGAGACGGTACTGCTAGACGAGTCTACAGCCAACTGGTTAGCAAACAGTGCAGAACTTCGTTTAGGTGTGGGTTTGTTATGCTTATGACCATTTATTTTGGATCTTTGTCGCTTCAGCTGCTCAAGAGGCGACTCTGTGGATTGGCGAGAGAGTATAAAGCCAAGCTTCTCCAGTGCCGGGGAATCATAGAACGACTCGACATCCTGGGGTTCTGCAACCACAGCAGCTTTAGCATTCCGTTCTAGTGCTGCCCTAGCCTTTGCCCGTATCCTTGCCACAAAATCATATATGTCTTCATCCATTTCAGTCACAGTTCTCGGGCTCTGATTGCAATGTGTCACAGTGAACTCGTTCGGAAGATGGTATTAGCACTCTCCCAAATTACGTTCTTTCGTTAACCTTGTCATTATCATTCAGTTATGGCTGGAGGAAAGTACGATGCTATAATTGATAGGGATGTAGATGCAGGGTCCGAAGTTGGATTAGATCAGAATGATTTCGACATTGAAGCTGCCGACCCGCTATCTACTCCTACGGGCATCATTGATGAGCCCGCGCCATCAACGCAACCGGAGCATCAAGGAGGAATATTCAGCATATCCAGATACAGGCAGTATTTTGACGTAGAAACTTCCGAGGTGCTGAACCGTAGCTGGGCTGCTATATTTCCCCGCCAAGACTTCTACGCCTCTGTTATGGGCAATAAGCCCGATCTATGGGGACCCTTTTGGATTGCAACTACAGTTGCGTTTGTCCTATTTTTCTCTTCTACTATAGTGGGATATGTAGCCTCTCACGCAGGCGGTCTGCAATATTATTATGACTTTGGATTGCTCTCTGCTGCCGCCGCCATAATGTACGCATATACTTTCATTGTGCCACTAGTGCTCTATGTTGGGCTGGTATACTATAAATCAGAACACGCCCGGATCCTCGAGTGTCTCACTCTGTATGGATATTCCAATATCATTTGGATACCAGTCGCTCTTGTTGCCACTGCACCGTTTCAACTGTTCGGCTGGAATAAGGCAGCTGAACTCATCCGCTGGATTGCTACTTCTGTTGGCTACGCAATTTCGCTGCTCTTCCTCATTCGCAACTTAAACCCTGTGCTAAAGTCAACTGATGCTAAGACCGCTCGAATATTTCTAATTGTTATTATCGCTCTACACTCAGGTCTGGCTGTTGCTGTTAAGTTCACATTTTTCCGTTATAAAATACCGGACCCATCTAAATGAGGCTAAAAGACATGGATTTGTATAATGGATGTCATTTTATTTACATGATTTCAACAAATAATTTGTTATCAGTATGAAATAAGGCTTGACTCTTTAGTTTTCGATATTAAACTCAATCAACCTTTGTTTTTTCCGCCGATTTTCAGCTTTAATGAATCCAGCCTGCGCATTTCTGATGCCTTTTTTCTGGTTAAATAGCTTACTATCGCTGCCATTTTACCATCAGGAGTGTTAACTAGAAGACTAGCAGCGGTTAGTGGATAGTCTCGCAATAACTCTTCCAGAAGTGGTACTGCATTAGCGGCCCCGCTTGTTTCCTCTATGTTTTGAACGCGGTGACCAATAGTTTTCCAAAGAGCAGCTGCTGTTTTGAATGTCAGACCTTTTTTTGATAATGAAAACTTCTCTGATTTTACGTTATTAAAAGGAATAAATGGATGTAGATCACTAGAACGCCGGCATTGAAATTCTTTGCTAGCTTTATCGGACAAGAACTCCTCACTGATTGATAAGGCACCGTATATGTCATCACACGCACAATAAATCTGAGTGCGCAAATTCCAATTTTCAGAATCAAAATCATAGCCTTTGGATGTTAACGTATTCCAGGTATATTCAAGTGCTTTCAAATCGGTATCACCGGTAGCCAAGTACCACTTGAGTCGTTGAGTTAAGATCCTTGTGAGTGCAAATCTGAAAGGGTAAGGCACAGTCTTTGTCTCTTCTCCTTGGGGAGTAGGCAGTTCCAGATATTTCTTCGCTATATTAAGAGCACGATCCCAGAGGAGGTCTAACGATTTCCAGCGGCAAAGGCGAATGTAACAGTTTCCAAGTGCTTCATACACCTGCAGTATATTCTTCCACATAACAGAATCCGCCTCGCCACGCTTCTCCAAATAGTGTGTGAGCCATTGTAACGCATTAGCAATGTGGCGACGATTTCCAATCTCAGATATCATATTCAGAACCGGAGCAAAGATATGAGGTGGTATAGGAGCTTTAAAATGCGGAGAAAGTGTCATATCAGAAAATCTGAAGGTTCGCTGCATATGAGCGATTCTGTTCCTAGCACGATAATATGATGAAATCGTTCCGACATCGGATATAGCAATTATAAGGATAAATTCAGTTATGATTGTAGGCTGGATTCCATGGTGAATCATTTGATTATATACATTCCAAAGCTCAGTCCGACGCCGTTGCACCATGAAACCTGTCATTATCGCTGTGTAGTGATATACGTTAAGAGTAATGTTTTTCTCAACTATTTCGTTGAACAAATGTGCTGCAAAGTCCACCTTGCCTTGTCTTACATAAGACATAAGCATAATTAAATAGGTCTGAGAATTGAAAGGCAGTGCATTGCTCTGCATTGAAAATAATACTCGTCTAAATGAACGAAAACTATGTGCTTCCAAGTATCCTTGCAATATAATGTTGTACGACGCAGTATCAGCTTTTAACCCATAGTCTGCAAAAGAATCGACAAATTTTTCAGCTTTCCTAGGTTCACCAGCCTTGCAGTATGCTTTAGCCATAGAGTTCAATACGTTCTGATCTGGAGAATATATTTCTGTGTAAGTCTTGAATATCTTCTCTGCTTCCTTATCAAACCCCTGGTCGGCATACATTTTTAATAAACCGATGTAAGAGAACTTAGTCAGTGAGTTTTTATCATCAGAAGCGCGATCAGAAGTTGCTGACTCTAAGAAGCTGGCAAGCAATTTCACATCTTTGGTAGAAGCAGCAGCCTCTGTGATAAGCTGAAAAGTCATTTTATTAGGAGAAACATTGTACTGCTCAAAGTATTCGTAAAATCGATAAACTAATGGATATTCACCCGCGGCCAAATTAGCATAAAGAAGAGAGTTTAATATATTCGTGGTCATAGGAAACTTGGTGATCACCAACTCGTGCACTATTCTGTGCACTTCATCATTCAGTCCTCGTCTGCTCAGTATAAAACATAGAGATTCGTAAAAGGAAATGTCTTTGAAATCATTTGTAGAAACTCCCTGGCGAATAACGCGAGAAATCGTGTCCTGGTCGCCTATTTGACTTGCCGCCAAAATAGCACTAGCCAAAATGCTGGAAGATCCAAGCGGGGTATCATGAGAAACTCTAGAATAATATATGTTCAAAGTAGCCTTATATTGTCGATGCATATTTAGATGTTTCATGACCAGAGCTACCAGATTAGCATATTGATTCGTAGATGTTTCACTCAGAAATCCGAGGAATTTAGCAGCACGACAAGGATTTTTGGAAGGTTGGATAGAGCAGTATACAAACGGATGCAACAATGAATCATTCCAAGGGATACGAAGGGATTTCGAAGTAGATAGTCCGATATTGATCACTGCCGGAACTGGTATTGATTTGGAAACCTGAACAATTGCTTTATCAAGCCACGGAAGTATCGAGTATTGATAGTTGTCATTGCTGGATAATTTTAGATGGTGAAGAAAGATGAAAATGACGCGTAGTGCGGTGGTATATGATGCAGATGAAAGAAGGTCAGAGAGTGTAGCTTCAAAATAAGCACCAAGTAAATCCTCTGGGAGTATTGATATTAGATCACAAGCAAAGTGAGGTATGAGGTCAGAATAGTTTGAGCGTGCTAAAGCAGAGTTTTTCATCAGTATATCATCGAGAGTTAGAGAAGATGGAGGCAGTGCATCAATAATAGAAATTAGGGAGCCAGAGAGCTGTTGAGAAATAGACGGCAATGAGTTATTAATATCATCAATTACAGTGGAATAAATTTTGTACAATGCAGTTCGCTGATTCATCAACTCGGCATTGCTCTTTATCAGTTTTCGATAGGATCGGAAGATTCTAGAGAGGTTCGCTGGGTCATCAGTGCTGTTAGAAGAAGAGTGAACGGCGGAGAGCAAATCTTCTACAGATAAAAGCTTCTGGCTTTCTGAATCTGATAACGACAGGCAATCTATTAAGGAGGGTAGGCGGAGAGAGGATGTGGAATAATGAGATTCTGAAATTGAGCGAGAAGGACCATAGTAGAGAGATCTCCTAATACTCGGCCTCCCCAACGTTTTCAGTAAAAGTTTTGCTATGTATGACATATAATCTGCTAAATATCCATAATATTTAGAGAAGCAGTGGTGAATGGATTGTAACAATGAATTATTCGCAGAGCAGGCAGGTTGAGAGTAGTAGCAATATAAAATTTAAGTTCTTGGTGTGATCCCCGAGGAGATGTTAGACCGTATTTGGGAGTTCTGCCTCTATTAGATTGTGCTTTCGACTCTGGCTAAGATGCAAATAGATCACCTGCCTGAGGGCCCCCGCAAAAGAAAAGCCCAGGCTGTGAAGGATTCTCTAATTCAAAAATCCAAAGTAAAGAGTAAATATTATAAGTTACTCAAGAGTGAAGGCCTTTTGGGGGATTCCAAGCGATACAGCAATGATAACAAAAGTTCGAGGCAGAAAGTACCTAAATTTTTCAAGGAAATGAAAAAGGCGGACCTTGTGAAATCTGAGAAGAATGCGGTGTTGTACGAAAAGCAGAAAAAACTACAAGACATCAAAGAATACAAAGAAAAGAGGTCTAGGCATTCTAAATTAATGACCAAGAAGAATGCTAAAGGTCAGATCAAGTTGAGTGCTAGATCAGCCGTGTATCTGGACAAGCTCAACAAAACCAGCTAGATATTCACGTATTCTACCAAGCATATGGGTCACCAGTCCATTCGTAAAATCCGTTTGGACGTGGAATGATCAACAGATTGCTAACTCCTTTGGCGCTGGTCTCTGTATCAATAACAGTCGATTCATCGAGCTCGGCAATAGTGATCGAAGCCAGCATATCGGTCTTTACCACTCCTGGGTGGATACATAGGATTTTTAGATCCATGCCACGTCTCTTACTTTCCTGCTCAAGATGGCGCATACCGTGATTCAGTGCTACTTTTGAGATGCCATATACTCCCAGTCCCTCTTCATGGGCTAGGAACCGATTAACGCTACCTGAATCAGAAGACAACACTGCTAGTCCCTTTGTTTCACCTTTATTTAGTATAGGTACAAGCTTCTGTGCTAAAAATAATGGCCCTACTGTATTGATTTTTATCTGTTCAAGCATATCGTCGAACGAAGAACTAATCACAGCTCCAGGATACAACGCCCATCCGGCGACGATCAAAGCCCAATCTATAGACGCTTTGCTAGAAAGCTCTTCTATTTTAGTAACTGCTTTATTTATTGAATCTTCGATCACAATGTCTAGAGTCACATGCTCGAGTTTTCCAGGATATTTGTCCAACAGCTCTTGAAGAGGCTTATCTATTGTCTGTGACCTCGTTGTCGCTATCACTGAATGTCCCCTAGCGAGCAGCTCGTTCACAATCGCCAGTCCTATTCCGCGAGAACTTCCCACAATTAGAAACTTCATGGCTCCCAATCCTTCGATAACTTTTCTAACGAGTAGATCGACTCCCTAATATATATATCTACACTTGCTAAATCTAAGTAAACGCGCTTACTGCGCTTATGTGCAATTAACTTCCTTATTAGGGGTCTGTACCGCCAACCCTAACTAAATCTTGGCATTATTAAACACCTATCGCAAATGTCACAGAATTCATCCCAAAGGCATGTTAATAGAATATTTAAATTCATTATTTCCATAATCTAAATAGGCCTCCCTTGCTTTGAGAAGACTGGTTTTCTTGGGTCATAGAAATATTCTCTTGAGAATTACCTTCGGTCGAGTTAACAGGCTCAGCCTTAATTAAGTCGGGCTGCTCATCAGTGTCTATGAGGCTGTAAGCCATATCATAAAATGTCGGTTTCATTCCAAACGGCTTAATCTCCCATTGAGAAAGTGGTCGCAGATCAATTATGCGATTTAGATCAAAGTCGGATACAGCAAAAAGCTTATCATATGCATATTCCCCGTTAAGAGTCTTGAGCCCCTTCTGAAACGCCGTAATCCCATGCGATTTCAGCATCAACGCACGTACTTCCTTTTGTAGCGCTGCTATTTCGTCCATAGAAATAATTAACGCAGATAAAGACTCGTCGATCATTGCATTATTCCTTTCCTTCAGAGCCAATTCGCAATAATCTTGAGCTTGCGCACTAAGAGCTAAGCAGTTCTCAAATTTTTTAGCCTTCCAGTGAGACTTTGCAATGAGAATGGCAATTTGAGCTCTATAAGTAAGTTCGGAGGCACGCAAACCAGTGCAGAGTTCTTCATCTCTGGGAACTCCTGGGAGTCGTTGGGCTTCCAGGATAGAATTCAGAATCCTAGATGATTGAGCAAGTTTTGCACTATCGTCCGGAGTAGGAAAATCCCGCTCACGAAGAACCCGATAAGTCAAAATATTGAAGCGAGCAAATGTTTCAGCGATAGCTAAATATGGTGCAGGCATTTCTCTCAGTATATGAGAGTCGTGTTCTACAGCATCAACAACATCCTGCCAAGCTCCTATGACCGTGTCATAATTCTCCGCAGCTCGAGATTTCTTCTGTTTACCTGAATTTGACTTGAAGTTTTCTTCAGCCTCCCTGGCAGTATTGATAGCAATACCAATTTCTGATGAGACGGTAGCAGTGTAAGATCGCCATGTAATGGAAACTCTCTTAAATTTCTCGTCAGAAACGACAAAAGAGACATCAGCCAACCCCGTTAGTTCTGTCACAGAAGAACCGTCAAGGGTCTCTGGGAGGTCTGCAAGATCTGAAAAATCTCTCTTGAGAGATCTGCAAATGGTGCGTAAAGACGGGTCTACTGTTCCGCGTCGTTCAGATACATACAGATAAGATATTTCGGGATTCTTGGCAGAAATGCTTAGGGCGAGTAATCCCCGTCTAGCGTAGACAAAACACTCATAAGCTTGATTCCATCGCCTTCGTCTAAAGAGCAATGCGCCTAGCATTAGAGAATAGTATACACCAAAGTCAACGCTGTCTATGTGCGATATTAACGGTCGCAAAATATGTATGGCCCTCTTTAGCTTGGTGATTGTGTGGCGGCGCTGCTGCCGGAGCTCAGAAGACATAGCTATGGTCCAGTACCTTTCCGCTTCGAGCAGTAGAAGAAGAGCAGCCTTCGGTTCAGAAGACAGGCCCTCTATCTCAGCAAGCTTCGTCGTAAGATCCTTATACTTTCCATTCTGTATAGTTGACTGCAGATTAAGTTGTTTTCGAAGTGTGTGAATCTCTTTGGTGAGCTGGTGATGATATCGAGTGTAGTCTAGAACTTCAGCGCTAGTAGTTACACCAGCAGATATCCGTCGCTGGAGAAATTCGTCGAAAGATACATAACCCATGTCCAATATCTTAGTGCGTAATTCAGATAAATTCAGTCAACGGCACGCGACTACAAGATTCTGGAGAGTAGTAGTGCACTGTAATTAATACAGGATAGCTAAAATTTTATAGAAATCACCTCTACCGTACGAAGTGGGCAATGCGGCTGTCACACTTCATCATACCCTTACCACATCGAGTAGGTTGGATCGGATATATAGGGGAGAGAGGATAAGGGCTTCTCAGGAATTGCCCTTTCACCCGTTAAACAGATATCGCGCTAGCTCAGTATTTATTATTTGAATCTCAAGCTCCATAGCTAAAACTGCAGAGTTTAGGATACGGGCTTTCTAGAAGACTTAGCCAGGGTACGGTTGATCTCCTACTAATAGTCATTCCCGCTGTTAGCATCTGGAAGGCAATGGACCCGTTAAAGAAGAGAAGAGGATCAAATGAAACGTATGTTGAAGCTTTATTGAGCGGGCGTACATTTCTAAAGCCATCTCAGAAGCTGGAGTTTACTGCTAAGATCTCTGCTTCTGATTTGCAAGCCTCGTCCATGGGCCCCAAATCATCTATTCGGCCTCTTGTAGCGGTGTTCTATGACGTTGGACACCCAATGGGTAGCCCTTACACAGGGTATATCAGTTTTACACAATCATGGTACAAAATTCCTGAAAAAGGAGTTATCCAACTGGTTGTTGCCTACCCGAGTAGCACTGCAGCTGCGATTTTTCTTGTGCCTTATGATGTCAGCTTTTTAGAGCCCGGCATGAGGTCTTTCTTTCGCCAGAAAACGTACTCGGATAAGCTTATACAGGCAGCTCATGTTCCTATTATTTGCTATAAGCCTGGCTGCTACTATTTATATGGGAACCTGCGAGTTGTTTTTGAAAACCGTCAAGATAGCTCCCCGACCTCGTCTTCTACCTCAACTGCTGCACGTCACCACCCATTACCCGTAAGTAGATCTGATCTCTGCACAGAGACTATCATGGGACCTTTGTCCAAGGCTGTGAATATTATCAAACCTTCTACAAGACTTGTTTGCGAAATCAACCCTCCTGTGGTAGCTTCTAAGCGGGTAAGACGAAGATCCTCATTATCCAACGTCGTGCTTCTTAGTGAACAAGAAGCAGAACTCGAAAACAGTTCTACTTATTTGGATGATTCTTATTCTTTAGATGATCGCGATTTTGGTGAAACTGGGAATACACTGCTGTGCCACCCTTCCGTCCAGCTTCTTTGATCATGCGCTCTAATAAGGTATGCTTTGTAACACGGTAATGCAATGTCTACGCAGGGGGACATATATCAAGGTCAATATTTACAAGCATACATGCTATTTGAAAGACAGTTAGTTTATCCCATGGTATAAGTGTCATTAGCAATCGTAAATTAGAAGAACTATGTGCAGGAGCAGGCAAACGTCAATGTGATGAAATCATTCAAGGTCGGAGAAGAGTCATTATATCCATCTTCTAGGGGAATACTGTACCAAATGGTTTTCAGGAACAGGAGGTACCCATTCCAATGCAGACTTTAACGAATAGCAAGCCTTGTCTAGACGACCGGCGGAAGACTTATTATGTTTATCAAGTCGTTCTTCCCATCTATTGTGCGCCAAGGTAACTGCCCCGCTCACTCTTTTCGTGATTTCATGAATAGCCAAGACCCAAGCATCACAAACATCATGATAGGCACGATACTTATCCTCGTTATACTCTGGACTATCAAACTCAGGGATTTGGTGTAGAGTCTCAGTTGCAACATCTAAAAACTGTAGTACTATATCGGAGCCCAATGATGAAGCACAACTCGAAAAGAAAAAAGAGGTATACTCTGATAAAGCAAGGTAGTAGTCTTTAAGTGCAGAGCAGACACGGCCGTAGGAGTAGGAGCTCTTACGATCGCACTTGTAAGGGAACAGCTGATCTATTGCTTTCAATTTAGCAGTTAGAACTTTCCCTACACTTTCCGGAGTAGGCTTAGCAGCAAGTTTCATCAAGTCTTCTGAAGTTAGATCATGTAAAGTACATATATTTGACAAGAGAGATTGAAGCGATTTGGTATCAAGACTTTCAATATACCGAGGCAATGAAAGTGAAGACCGTTTACCAGTGGATAAGCCTTTAAGACTCGGGCTCTGATATATACTATGTGTGCTGGAGAAGTTAGATTGATTATTTCCAGGTGTACCAGAATGAGAGCCTGTTCTTGTCTTTTTTGGGGTAGCAAATCTCTGCCGATGGAATTCCTCATCCTCTTCGCCCCCCGAAATACTCATGAGGTCGTCGTCCAGTTTCCTCTTGCGAGGCATCTCCGAAACATGATTAAAATCAAATCTCTCGAAAGCAGTGTTCATGTTGTGTAGAGTACTATATTTATTATATAAAGTATTCAGTATTGTGAGATATCAGTAGAACCAAAATCTTACTTGCCAAACTCGTAAGCAAGCAGAATCAAGGCACTCTTAAAAAGATACCACAGCGTATACCAACAGCTGTGAGTTAATATCGATTTCCGGTCCGGAGTTTTAGGGATTAATTCTTTAGTTTTCCGAAACACAAGTCAGACTTCAGATACCAATAATAGCTATGAACTAATTACAAGTATGATAAGTAGTGTTTGGAAAAGCGGGCCAGACGAGACCAGATAAAAGTAAACTAACAAACCTTATTTCCTGGTACTCTGACAAGGCCGCGGCTCCTCACTTCCAAGTACGTTTATCGGACTGGCCTACCTCCATACGCACTATGTATAGTCAAATTGCTATGAATTATATTTAATTTCGTAAGCAAGCCCTTTCAGTTGTCTAGTGAGCTCGGAAACGTCTCGCACGTGAAGAATACGTCTTTGTTACTAGATATGTTGTCATGGCAATACTGCTATTCTCCTCTGTTCAGCCTTGGTTGATCGGCGTTCAGCAGCTACAGAACTCTGTCACTATGGCATACACGTGTATTATTATTTATTCATTTGAAGTTTACTTTGAAGAATAATGACATTGGAAAGTTCATTTACTACCTTAGAGGAGGTATTGAGAATGTAGTCGTCCTACGGCACTTATATATATCCCAACCAATCCTCATCCTTATGCTTGTCCTAATGTCTGCTTGCTATACCAGTACTCATGGAAATGCACGACAGAATTGAAACGCGCGAGATACTAGCGAGACGATATTCTAATTCTCGTATAGACATTCCAGAGTATATACTAGAGATATTATCTGCACCCCCTAAAGATCTGATTGTGAATGAATTACGTTTGCCTACGCACTTCAAGCACGTGGTGAAGCTTAATCCTATTGAAAAGAAGAGCATTTTGGTGTCAGGAGGTGCTGGTTTTGTCGGATCTCATCTGGTAGATAGACTGATGCTCATGGGGCACCATGTAATTGTGGTAGATAATTTCCTGACGGGCTCAAGGGACAATATACTGCACTGGATGGAACACCCGAATTTTGAACTCATTAGACATGATATTGTTGAGCCATTGCATATTGAAGTTGATTACATATATCACCTTGCTTGCCCTGCGAGTCCTGTTCACTACCAAATGAACCCTATCAAGACTATGAAGACTGCGTTCATCGGTACGTTGAACATGCTAGGTCTAGCGAAAAGAGTGAAATCTAGAATTCTGATTGCTTCTACTTCTGAAGTCTATGGTGACCCGGAGGAGCATCCACAGACAGAAAACTACAAAGGACATGTCTCGTGCACTGGTCCGCGAGCTTGTTACGATGAAGGAAAGAGAGCAGCCGAGGCCCTGGCATACAGCTTCAAAAACCAGAATTCGGTGGATATAAGAGTGGCGCGAATTTTCAACACGTACGGTCCAAGAATGATGTGGAATGATGGAAGAGTGGTTAGTAATTTTATCTTACAAGCTCTTCAGGATGAACCGCTGACGATATATGGTGACGGTCTCTCCACTCGATCCTTTCAATTCATATATGATTTGATAGATGGTCTTATAGCCTTGATGCATTCAGACTGTGCTGACCCTGTCAATCTTGGAAATCCTGAAGAGTACACGATATCTGAGCTTGCAAGGTATGTTGCAGAGACAGTAAGAAAATACAAGACTACATGCAACTCGTCAGTTGTATTTAAATCCGCGACTGAGGATGATCCAAGGCGTAGGCGTCCAGATATATCTAAAGCTCAGGCAATTCTAGGCTGGTCTCCTAAATGCGACATTCACAAAGGATTGGATCTTACTGTGAAGTATTTCCTGTCTCAGCTGAACAATGATTTCAACGAATGATCCTCGAGATGGTAGTATTTCCTGTCTCAGTTGAGCAATGATTTCAATGCATGATCCTCGAGATGGTAGTAATGTAATCTACTGAATATAGATCATTTCCAGGCCCCTTATTCAAGAATAACGAGAATGTCAGGACACGAAATTAGCGGTAGAAACTAGTAATGTTATTAGCTTAGCCTATGAGACTTTTGAGATCCTATCGGTCATAACTCTATGGCTATTAAAAATGTGAGAATTTATGCGTCTGTAACAAATATGCTCTAATTTACTACTTGTTTACGATATGACAATTAAGTGCGACGATATAGTCTTGGCTTTGGTGTTAACGTGAACAAGCAAAGGAAGGCTATTTAGGCTATTCATTATTTTAAGGTTCGTAGAGAGTTCATAGATTCATAAATCATTCTGAAATTGGATTCCTTTCCATAACATAAGAAACTCTAGGTGGAAAACATTAATTAATTTAAGACCCCTAGTTTGCAAGAATACTTAAAAAATTTCTGTTGTGATGGAACTGTCTCACATATGTGGAGGTGTTATCTAAATAATATTTTCCAGTGTGCGACAAACCTAAAACTATTCTTTCCCTAAATGGGAGATAGTTGCGGCTGGGTGGAGGGCTCGTGCCGGCATTTCTGATGGGACGGACGCCCTTGTCGATTTCTAGTTGCTAGGACTAAAAAATACCAATTACTGCTTTCACCGGGACAGACTCAACTAGAAAAGAAACGCATTCGGTTTAATTGCAGAATTTTGACGCTTATTTTTTTCACAAGTCGCGATAATAATGGAGATTTCACCCAGTATCCTGGAATTTTCCGGTAAGTAACATTTGCAGAACAAAAGCGATCACTTGGCCGTCCTGTTATCTACTACTGCAGGCAGCTGCTCCAACTTTGTTGCTCAAATACAGCAAGGTCATTGATTCAATAAAGGCTTATCTGTATAACCTGACAGTAGGCGATATTTCATTGTCCACACGCTTGAATCCTGCTCTATGGCGTTTTACTTTTGGCGAATATGCTAACATTTTTAGGTGATTTGACTCAGACCGTTTCACGTACAGTTAAGCTAGTCAATACTACTGCTAAGGCTATGGCCTTCAAAGTTAAGACTACTGCTCCACGGCTATATGTTGTCAAGCCGAACGCCTCTTCTGTTCCGGCTATGACGACTATAAACGTTTCGATCTCTTTGCAGGGACTTTCTGAAGCACCTAAACCTGGTTTCAAGTGTAAGGATAAATTTTTGATTCAGACTGTGGAAGTGTTCTCTGGTTTAGAAGATTTGAGTATCCAAGATTTCTGGGAAACCGTAAATAGTTCTCAGCCATACAAACAACAAGTCAAAGACTTTAAAATCCGCGTTGCATACGATATTCAATCTACCGAAGGCGCCTCAGATGATGACCCCCATACATCTGCTAATGTATTTGGCACTCCTTTACGAGCCTCTTCACCTGATGCATTGGGTTCAAGTGAGGCTGCAATTGTGAATACTGCTACTCCTGGCTCTCCATTGTCCAGTCGTGCTGTAGCCAACTCATCGGGTGATTCTCTCAATCAAAAATCGGATACAGTAGTTCAAGCCGACTCGAAAGCTGACAAGTCGTCTGCTACTGTAGCCACTTTACCTAATCGTGATGGAATATCGGTGAGAATTGCGATCTTTATGTGTGTTCTGTCTTTCCTCGTCGCATGGTTTTTCTTCTAAATCTTCATCAACGAGAATTTCTCCCATATTTATTTAATTCGTCGTATGATGAGTTATGATGAGTTAAGATTTCTCGAAGAAACTTAAGAATAGGCAGACTCAAGCGAGCTTTTTGCTAGATTAGCTTGTGTGTGCATCTGTACTTTGCATTCTCTAAATTAATGCATATTTAGTAGCAGTTCCACAGGAATTTTATTTAGTCAATTGTTTAAATCGCAATACTAGTAGACAATGATTAGGATGAGCGTTAGATTCACTAATTAGGCTTTACTATGTACGCTAACTGAGGTATACGTAGAAGCCAAATATAGAAATACATAGGTGGCTTTATCTAAGCCGTCACGTTGCTTTAATAGTCATCACCGCGAGAAAAAACTTCTTTAACTGTAGGCCTCAGTATAAGTGTATGCTCAAATTGAGCAGTGTATGAGCCACGAGAATCAACCAAAGGGGGGTGGTCAAGAAGCAAGCCAGATTTCACAAGGTTGTTCAAGGCAAGCAAATATTTAGTTTGACCAATGCGATCGAGATATCTTCTACAAAAAGGAATAGTTCCAAACTGCTTATCAATAGCGGCAAGTAAGCTTTTAGCAGTATTGAGACGAAGAGGAACATGGCCAGTATCAGTTCTGCGAGAATAATGACTACATTCACCTTCATCGTGAACATAAGCCCTGCCTGTAGAACCAAATGTCTCTATAGCATATACTTCACCTTCTTCCATTTTGGTTTGATCTCCGTTATTTACAATAGGGACGCTTTTACCTCCATGAATCTCATACTGGCCTATCGTATGTCCATTCAGATTCCTGATTGGCTTCACTTGATAGGTCTTACCATCAAGCTCGATCTCGTGGCTTTCCATGACTTCCTGAACAACTGCTCCGACATCACAAAGCCTGACGTCTATTCCTGCCTCCTTAATGCCAGCATTAGTGGCAGCTCTTACTGCCTCAAGTAGTGGATCGTATCGAGGGTTGAAAGTCAATGTGAAGGCAGAGTCGATAATATGGCCATTAACATGGACACCAAAATCAACCTTCATAACATCGTCGTAATTGAGAATAGTCTTATCACCAGCATTAGGAGTGTAGTGAGCAGCAACATGATTCAAAGATACTCCAGTGGGAAAGCCAATTCCAGCACTTTTATCATCGCCTTCTACCAAGGCGCGGACAGTATTCTCAATAGTTTCACAGATATCAATCATACGCATACCAGGCTTTATAAATTCCTGTGCATATTTCCGTACTTCTCGATGAACTTCGGCTGCCCGGCGGAAGTCATATATCATATTCTGATATTGAGCCCGATCCAGAGAGCGTTTTTCTTCGCTCGTGGTGCGATAACGGTTATTATCATCAGTGTACTCACATATTTCTCCTACAGGAAACTCAGTAAAGAGCTTAGTAAGACCTACGCGAGGGGGGTTGGATTGCTCGGTGGGCGCGGGGTCAGGTTTGGCGCTCTCGGTTCCTTCTTGTTGAGCAGACCCAGAATCGGAGGCTAAGTTTGAGCCGTTCACCTTTCTCAAAATTTCATCCAAATCAAAATCATCATCGTCTTTCGATGACTTATTTTTGTCCGATTTATTACGTTTCTTGATTCTCTTTTTTTTTTTGGCAGCGGCGGAGTTAGATGAATCACCAAGAGCGCTTTCAGGAGCCTCTTCTAGATTCATTGCTTCAACTTGATTCAGTAGATCTTCGTTTGGCATAATAGTGACTGGTGGTTTTTTAAAATCCTAGTATAAATCAGTATATTATTGGGCAGTTATTCTGCGATATCTGAAAGAAATAATAGCTCCTATAAGATTATTTGAATCGAAACAAAGGCGTAAAGATAAAATTTATAAAGCCTATTGTGAGTCGCTTGGGATATATAATAGCCACTTGGAAAGGAGTGACTCAAGCGTTATCATGCCAATCGCTCTATCACTAGGTTATATCAGAGTCCTCTTCACCACTTAGTGAGAGGCAAACGCATGCATGATTCCATGTGCAGAAAGAGACTAGAAATTAAACTGACACGATATAATATTATCGGGCAAATGCTATCTACTGCATCTAAGAGATGCTACTCTTCTAAAGCATTCGTAGACCACTACAGTGTGCTACAAGTAAACCCTGACGCAAGTTTGCTCGAAATTAAGCGGCAATTCTATAAACTGAGTCAAAAACTACATCCAGATAAGTTCCACTCCTCTTCAGAAGCCGAGGCTCAGAATGCCAAGGCTCAATTCTTGCTTGTCAAAGAATCTTACGACACTCTGAAAGATCAAAATAAGAGAAGGGAGTTTGACCTAAGTCGACGTTCACTTGGGCATAGTGTATTTCATGGTGTTGGCATGAAATCGGGGGATCCAGGTTTCAGGAATAGGCCTAACGGGGCCACAATGTTCAGAAGTAGAACCAGAAGAGGCAATGCTTACACTGGTCGAGGCGCGCCGCGACCCAACTACTCCCCATCAGGACCAGAATGGAGTCAAGGTAGGCCAATTGATTATACTAACAACAAAGTTGCACACTTTGATCATGCTAGGCATTTTAAACAGCATTATAACAGGGAATATTCTTTGAAGCGCAAGGAAGACCTGCGGCGACAACAGGAGCGCAAAGAAGAAAAGCACGATGGTATTATGAAGTTTTTGACAGGATCTTCTGTTTTATTTTTCACCGCACTAATAGCTCTCATAGGTGGGGGGAAATGATGGAACCGATAGGATAATTTAAATATAGTGAATGACATCTAAGTAATATAAACTACGGTAGAAGATAGGTATCACTTGTTAATATAGAGTTTCTACTTATGATACGGTAATTTCAGTAAGCAACTCAAGCTTCGAACGACAAAGAAAACCCTACTTTGTGTGCGGCCTCACTGAGTCGTTGAGTATCCACAGCAAGTCCAAGTCCAAGGCGAACACCAGGGCGAAGAGCCTGAGAATAAGAGAAACTAGCTAGACCATTGTTGTTGATCTTCGCTTTAGTAAAGGCTCCTCCATCTAGGGTATACTTCGCTGCGACCTCCATCTGGACGCCCTTGGCGGAAGATTTGGAATCCCAAGTAGCCTTGGCACCAGCATCAACAGACGGATTGACCTTGTGGTAGTACGAAGCAGAAAAGACGGACAGGTTAGAGTCAGCATTGATTGCAGCAGTGTAGAGAGGAACAGAGTAACCAAGCGCAGCGGAATACTTGGTGACGCGGCCATCTACTACATCATAGCCAAGCTCAGCTCCAGCGAGGAATCCGTCGTGACCAACTACAGCATCACCGACAAACGATGGACCTGAAAGAAGATCAAAGAATCCTCGGCAGTGAATGGCAGGCTGGCGGAAATATAATCCAAGGCGAGCAGTTTTAGTTCCAAGAGAAGGACGGAATGAGGTAGCAAGCTCTCCCTTTAGCCCAGGGACTAACGCTTCTGAGAGTTCAACTTTGGTTTCCAAAACATTGGCAGAAGTCCAGCCTTGAGTGAGCGTCAAACCAGATGCTTTATCGGCATATTTGGTCTCGAGGGTACCAGATATCGGTCCGTTCTGAACAGGTTGCTTCCCCTTCACGGTAAAAGCTACTCCGTTAGGAGCCTTGGTTTTTATTTCCAGATTAGCGGCAGATACAGCATAGAAATCACGCGAAAGCAAATCTCCACTTGGCTTGGCAATATCAGAATAAGCGGGAACAGACATCTAGATTGAAGTTAGTTCATCTGAGTTCGAGCAATGAGGGTTGTACTAATAAGCTTGCAGCCGAGTTCCTGCCTAACCAAACCGCATCTCTACAGCCAGGTAGGCTTTATCAAGAGCTTCAATCTATAACAACAAAAAAAATGATCTCTTGTTAACAAAATAGTAAAAAGATAGCTCAAAATCACAGCAGGAGAAGAGGAGAAGGCAAAGAGAGCAGTGAAGAAGCATCGCATACTCCAGTTTATTAGTTTACTTTCTTCAAAACAACGCAATTCTTGAAGTAAAACTCGCTGAGCAAATAAGTTGATAAAAAAAATCGTTACTTACCTTAAAAGGTCAGCGAGACTGCTTCTAACTCGTATTAATATCAACGGAATAGATCGGAGTTCAGGTCAGGATATAACCCGCTTCCCCAACGAAGCTGACCGTGCAATGCTCAGACAGGCTATTAACCAATCACAACGTACAGAATTAAGATTAATAAGTTTCCATAGTAACGCACGCGTTAAGTAGTACTACTTAGCTCTCGGATAATGCCGTGACAGATCGAGCCTTGGCAAAAACTAAGGCTACAAGCAGTAATGCGGTACGAAAGATAGCAGCTCACTTGTAAATTATAGATGTCAATGCATGATGTCCAGATACAACCCAGGTGAGTGGAGTTTAACAGCCCTACTTCACCAGAATACATCTCAGTCTCAGAATTATGTTCTTACTTAACAACCATCGCCACAATTTACTCTACCAAGATACTTCCCAATTGCTTATTCGGCTATTAGAGCACTGAGCGCCACATAAAAGGACTTTTGTCTCCTTAGTTAGAGAATCCGGGAAAGAAGCTCTTAGGAAGGAATAGTTACTTTGTTCATGCACCTAGAATGATTTTCAGTCATCATACAAGCGGATATTGGATCAAAAATTATGACAGTAATCATTTGTATAATGAGACGCCACATATACACTGTATCCTCCTTCTGAACTAAGGTCATATCATAGCCGCACGCGCCTGCAGTCCCGAGTTTATTCAATTAGTTATGGCTGAGAATAAAATACTAAGTGAACTACATATATTAGAAACTTAGTGTTCTGGTTTTACGGCTTTGTAAGTTCCTTTCACTGCCAGACTATTCGTAGGCAAATAGCTATAGTATTACAGTTAAAAAATTAGCTATCAGCCAGCCCCTTCTGAGTCAACGTGGAATATAGACAGTTCTGTTCACTTGACAATGCATATATCGTCCTAAAATCATCAATTGAATGCGCCACACGCATATGCTTGAATTGTCAATTTATAACGGCCGAGCCCCCTGCCTTAGTAGCGATCTAATCATCTTAAGCTTCTCTTTTGCCTATGCAGGAACTTTACTTTCTCTTCAATCGAATCCATCTTCGAAGTAAACCCATCTTAATAAGTATTACCATTAAACTAATATGTAGTTTAAGCTTTAGAGAGGTCAGGTTCCAGCCGAGAACTTAGAGTGCAGGGGAATACGAGCGCCCTATTGCTGTTTATGCAATAAAAAATATAATAGTTGTCATAGTAGTACGAATATTACAACTTGTATTAGATTGAAGCATAAAGCTATCGAATGGAGTGTTCTTCTAACAATGATAAGAAGATAGGTAACACACTTTATAAATCTAATAAACAGGCAAACTATGTTTCTATAAGCTAAATACGTCTTATTGTACTTGGGCCTAACCATTACACACCTTAAAAAGGACTAATAATCTTTCGGCTACTTTATATCTTGATTAGCTTCCACTATCTGTGGGCCTAGTATTTCAATCGCGAGTTATTCTGCTGCATAATACCTCAAAAAGAATTGAGCGCATTCCTTCTGTGCTTTGAGTATTAACAATTTCCTTGTTAAAAGCACTATACTTTCTACCATTCAAGTATGTACGACATTTATCCAGACCTTATCAGAATCCAATCTTGGAATGATCTCTTAAAATTAATTCAATCAGAAGAGGAGCAATATGGAGGGAGGTTCAAGCAAACTCATTTTCTATTCATTCACACCACTGACAGATCAACTAAGCTTCGATGTGTCCGTTAACTAGTTAAAACTGTTGCCTGGAAATTCTCCTGAGTTCAAGATATTACAAAGTGTTTGGGTCTAAAAAAGTTCATATCATATCAAACTAAGTTAAATAACAATTGTCTTGCGTTTTCGATGCATGAATAATAGGAATATTTGCTCTACAAGAATGATCTTCTAGAGTTCTCATTTACGATAACTTTATTATGTATATATGATTAAACTGTAATATGTAGACGCCCTGTTATAAGTTATTAAACAATAGACACCACCCTCAAAACCCTAGCAGTTCTTCTCATTGTACTCTACTAACTCGTAGGAGAGTTTAAGCGTGCCCTAATCAGAATCACAATAAAGGTTAAACTTTCACGCCCTACATCTTATAGCTCTATTTTTAAGTTAGTTTTCAGCATAGATGGGCTACAGTTGATAAAGTCCCAGTAGAGTCAGTTACTACAGCATAATAATAAAAGACATTACTAAATCAGTTTTCACAATTTATTTCAACTGTTAGATCTTACAGTGTATTAATAAGTGCTCTACAAGCGGAAGATAATGGGAGATACACCATTCATCAGCAATGAGTGTCGAGTCTAGTACAAGGCACCTCCCTATATAATCAAGTCGAGCATAGCTGTTTAACCACCTTCAGAGAAGGAGATCCCTGTAACATTCACCTAGCTGCATTATAGTTATCATACTACAGAACAAAGAGCTTTATTCGCAGTAACGAAGGCAGACAAAACAATCAGCAACATTGAACGATTGCGTGTTAATCTGGTACCCCCTCTGGGAGTATCCTTTTTGACTTGTTATTGTATGACTAAGTATGCGTAACGAAATAAATTGTACAGTCTTGATCTCATCACACTTCCAAGGTGACAGAGGAACACTGACGCTAGAGAACTCTGGAGTGCACTGGTGTGCATTGGCTCGGAGATTCTAAAGATTGACAACGTGAAAACCGCAAATGATCTCGATGTGCACCCGCATTTATTCTCTTTTCGTCGTTGCCATTAATACTACCATCCGCTTTGATGAAGCCGAAAGAAGTAGTAACAGTGTGCCTCTTCACACACATTCGAAGGTGAATCCCGGTTCGATTAGTAACCGCACTACAAAAAAGCTCATTTGTCCGATGTTCTAATCTACATCGTGACAATGGCGGTAATGACAGGTGAGAGCCAGATCAATGATTTGGTAGTACTGTGGGTAATTAAATGTGATAGCAGCCGGTAGTTGGGTGTCAAATGCCTTACTTGCGAATAAGATTATCCAGAAACAGTTGTGATAGTAATAACTATAGTTAGATAGTTGTGGAAGCAGTATTGACATCTCTGACATTATAAGTCAGTCTAAACCTACCTTAACTCAAATGAGATAGTAACACAACTCTACAAAGAAAAGAAAGGACCTTAGTGAGTTTAGTGGATTAAGTGAGACACAGCAAACAATTCGAAAGAATATGTTAAAGGAACAATGTAGTGCATTACTCTATTTTTGGAATGAGGATAACAGTTTTAATTAGTGTGAACTGCGAGCTGTATAACTAATCAACTCACTCCAATAAAACTTAACTAACTTTATGGGGCTCACTAGTTTATCCCTGTTGAGACTCTAGGTGAAGTGTAGTACACCACCATCTGCATTCTTATGCTGAACGCTGTAATTCCATTCCGCTCATATTCTATCAATACAATCTACTAGATTGCTATTCTAATAATTCCTTAGTAGTTGGCTCACATTATAGACGAATGAAAAAATAACACAGCTAGTATAACGTAAAGGACAGGTGTTCAGGTGTAAGGATAAAAAATGTAACAGAGTCTCAAACTTACGAAAAGTACCCGTAATATAAGGTGCTAACAATAAAAACATACAGAAAATATTATCTCTTCGAATAGTTATCATTCCATCCTCGAGGACTATTACTCGAAAACTGTTTCAAAAGTCCAGTATGAACAGGTCCGTATTTCCATGAGCGTATCATCTCCCCATTAAACCTAAAGCTTAGATAGAAGGAGATAAATCATGCATATATTTCCTGACAACGCCGGCCCCTGTCAAAACGGTCTGCATTTCTAGCATCAGAATAGTAGTTGCTCGTCTTCGCTTGGGTCTCATCCCAAATGACATATATATATCTAGCAAGTTGTCGCGCCTATATATGGCGGTTTTTGCCATTATCAGATCGTTTTTATCTCCAATTATCAGTGCTTAATTTGCTCAATAGCGTAGTGTCACAATATCATCAAGATCAAAACTCTTTATCCCACTAAATAAGTCATACCAGGCTAAACGGACATCTGTATAACGGGTAGCTTGAGCATTCATATTAACAGTAGTACCCCCAAGGAATAATATGATTATAAAGTTACGACAATAGTCATCAAGAGGGATGAATGAATTATGGGAAACTCACCAGGAATCATAACTTTTAAACAAACCAAGTTCCCATCAGATAAAGAGACGGACTGCAGCCCAACAACAGCATGATGACACTCTCTCTGTCAATGAGGAACCGTTTATCAATCTTCCTTTAATAAACCCATACCGCATGAACGTTAATGCAGCTGATTTCTTATGTTCTCAAATGAAAAAGAAATCACTCATACACTTGCTTTTTCAAAACATGATCATGGCCAATTCCAACAGTAGAAAGTTTTACTTAGAGAACATGACTGAAATAAGATAGATAGTTTTTGAATAAAACAAAATGGCGTATATGTTAAGTAGTACTGGGCTCTAGAATGAAAAAGAAATGGTGTCCTCATCTAATCTCAGGAAGTATTAAATAATTTGAAGAACATTTAAATTTTTAGATGACCAATTTTATGTTATCTGCTGTCCATGTATCAATTAGCCCAATTCAATACCTGGGGTACACACGGAATATTCTGGAATGAACAAACCAGTAAAGAGTAAATATTTGATAAAGATAAGAGTTAATGTGTAGTCAGCATTATACTTGTGTGTTGTACTTGTTATCAAAGAATAAACAAGAAATTAATTTTTCCAGATAATTGTTAAAGCTAGCTCAAGATAACCCGTACTGACTAAGTAAATCATATTCGATCTTATTTATTGACCTTTAATAGTATCAATGTATGTGTCTTAATCCAGATCAGGTTCGATTTACGATTAAACACAGGAAAGGTAACCTGCCATGGCTCAATAAAATGCTCAATCACTAAGAAGAACGAAGATTTTCTGGACGGAATAGATCAGCCTATTTATAAACTGATGAATGTAATCTTCGGTCAGGTACTCACGAGAGCTGGGAAAAACTTACATATCGCACTAAATGTCTCATCTCACTACCTCTGGAGAGAATGAGAGTCCAGCAATACACTCACTGACTATGTAACGGTAATGTTATTACTATAATTTTATTATTATGAAAAGCCGAAAACTTGCTACACAAGAACAACGCCTTTACTTAACCTAGTACCAGGTAGAAGTTTGCGTATTGGAATCCTCCTGCAATATAATTAGGGCACTTGACGATACCACTCCGGAGCCCTATTACTTAGCGTACTTATTAAACCTACCAGGAAATACTCTCCTAGGCCCAACTCCATCATTTTTGACTTAAGGACATATTCTACAGAAATTAACAACAGCTAATTTATGACTAGCTGTGAAGCCGTACAACCAAAGAGCCTTAAAGGCAGGCACCAGAGCTGAAGTATCAGGACCAATTAATGTATATTATCACTAGAAATCTACTGCACAATTTCATGATCTGCAGTCAGCAACAGCATATATATACTTTCACTTTACTCTATTCCTTGATGCATCACAGGAAGTCATGCCTCTATTCAGAGTACGCTTGCAGGTTCATTGAACACACTTGAGTTTCATTAGTACTGATATCCTCTTTACTACCTGCTGTTGCGCTTTAGCAGCAACCCTTTCAGGGACTTCATCTGTTAGATTTGTGCTTTAATATTCAGCAATACAGCATATGACATATAGTGTCCAATCGGTGTTCTGTTCGACTTCTTGACTCTAGCACCACCTTTCTGCGAAACCCGTAATGCTCCAATAGCAATGTGATCGAATAATAACACACTCACTATAGTACTGTGTACGTGCTATATGCTCCTGTGCTATCTTCTAATGTATATTAATACAAAGTTAAGTTCAATAGAAGAGTGTATTGACTATACTTGAAAGCTACGAAAAATATCCCCAAATATTCTAAACTAGCACCTTCAATACTCACCAGAGAAAACGTTACTGATGTTCTGAAGAAGTACAATGTATCTCTAAGCCTAAGCTAGGTCAGATACTAGATACACTAATGATAAAAGTCAAAAAGGTTGTTGCTTTGCACCCTCGCCAGAGCACATTATTATACAAGGAAACGAAGCTCTTCCGAATAATCAAGCTACGACATATACTAGACTACTTTCTGTGATCCTCTCCTATTTCTGAAACACTATAATGCTTGTCAGCAATACTAGACTAAGAACAATAATGACAGATACGCATCTTTTATGAGGCTGCTATCAACATGCACTTACCTAGCTAAATAAACTATTATTATGACTATATGCCTATTCCCGTCAGCTAAGAATTATTTTCACAACGGGAAAGACTAAGACTAGCAACAAGAGAAGTCGTACTGTCAAAAACATATAAATTTGCTAACTCTGTTAATATTTTTGTCTGTGATATAATCTCTATCCGAGTTTCCACTAGAGCTAAACTTATAAAAAATAGAAGTGAGAAAAAGGCCCTTGGCGTTTTCTCTATCACACACGATTTCAGCGAAGCACCAAATTCTGAATGTGACGAATCAGGATTTCGTGATACATCAAAAACAAGAAGATTTCACGATTCACGACAGTTCTTGCTATAACAAAACATACTAAACATCATGAGCTTCTACCTTATATATACTAGTACCTAGTTCGGTATGGCTGAGTGGATAAAATAAACTTAAGACGCTGTTCGCATCTAGAATGAATACAACGAAAAGTTTCTCTAGTCATACTCTAATCAAACTCGAAATAAAGAATTCGCCGAATGGCATAATTCCAATGAATTGTAGTAGTAAACGCAGCTATTTTATGAGTTAAGTGACTAATGGAATTGCTTTCGAAATCATTTCATTGAGCGCAATGAGCAGTGACGTCAAACTCAAATAGAACTCATGGTTAATCAAAGCATGCAGGATGATATTAAATCTGCAGCTTGAGATCGGTACAATAAATTATTGGATTGACTCAAACTGCGGCCTTCGAGCTCAATTATTAGCAAAGCAAGAGAAGTTCAAAATACATAGCAATTCTCCTTAGATCCAGCTTTTAGTCCAATTCTTCTAAGCTAAGAAATTCACAAAGCGCAATGACATTCATTAGATAGCTCTTCTAGTTGATCTTTCTATATAACAAAGTATACATGACTCCACAGATAAGTCTATAACAGCGACAAAACAGGAGGGCAAGATTTTATAACGTTCAGAGCATACAGGAGGGTCACAGCTATACAGAATCAATCACTGTGAGGCCAACGGCAAAAGAGTGAGTATACCATTCCAGAAGTAAAGAATGTAGGGCTTAGAGATGTTTCCATATCTCATGAGCTAACTTTAAGCTAGTTTATCAACATTTTGGACAAGTTAAGAGATAAACCATACTTATGTAGTAGAATACCCTAGTTTCACTATTTGCGAGCTTGCAATGCTCTTATAATCACTAGCAGAGATGTTGTCGAATAGGCAATTAATTCTCGTCAAAGATTTCAGACTGCTGGATAAAGTTCATACTAATCCTCTTCCTATAATGTTAAAGAATGTTTTGTATTCCACCAAACAGAATTAGTTTAACTCTAATCGTTCACACATATCACTATCCCAAATACAGAGTATTCCACGTACGTTGGTCATACAATCAGTATACAGTAGTGAACAGTTCTCACACTTATATAACTATTAGAATGTATACTTATCTATCTGAACGCAACCTGGAGGATGTAAGACATCGACCAGCTCTTACTGCTTACTGTACTGTTTCTTCAATATCTCTTATCAACGTAACCTGAACCTACTGAAATGCTCCCGTTAGATGTTTCATCTGTTACTGCATTGTATACTTAGTATATTGCCGCTATAAGGAAATGTCTGTTGGTTCTCTAATTGAGCTAAACTTAATACCTATGTATAATCTCTAAGTTTTCGCGTAATGATTTCATTTAATTCACAGAGAGATAATAAATAAGCATTATGGAAGTCAGGTTCCAATGTTTGTCTACTCTTTAAACACTTAGGTTAGCAGTGTGCCGATCAAAGGTTTTTCATTTTGATAACTAAGATGCATCATCGTTTTATTTATTCTATTCATTTTTTAGCTCTGCTTTTCCGAAATCAAAACATGCCTCCATTCCCATATATCACCGTACATTTTTAATCACTCTATTATGCCACCCGTATTCTAGTCAAACGTGAGCAGGATATATAACATACACTAGTTAATTTCAAGATATTTCATTTAGTTTTAAAGTGCTGGGTATATAATTTTAGTTTATAAATCGATCTGCTGGTACGTACCCAGAGCTGCTCGAGAAAACCTTAGCCGAATTATTACAGCTCCGGAATAACTACTGCATTATCTGCATACTGAACCAGCGATTGCTAATGATTTTCCATGCGTTATAATTTATGGTTAATCAACATCCCAGTCTGTATAATCGTTGAAGCCTGAGTTCAGAATGTCTTGCTCGCTTTTGCCGCTGGCTACTTGGCCTTAGTGTAGTGGATTTGCCACATATAAATGCAACCTACAGGTATCCAGTTACTCTATTGTGTAGAGTAAAGCTTTATATTCAAATAGCGGCTGGTAAAATAATAATACAATACAGCCTTTGAAGGATTAGAAATCAGCTTGGTTAACTCTAGAAATATATTACGTGTGGCGATGACAATAGTTCGTTGCTATACCAACGACGAGTGATTGCTGGAGAATAATACAATGTAAACAAACTTGGTTGAGGTTGTGCATTATGTCAAATCTTTCTCATTGGCCTTTATTGTTAATTTAAAGAGTATTATGTGTGTTGCAATAGCAAATATTTAATGGATCGCAAAACCCTATACCTCTCTTGGCTTCAGGAAGAAGCAGATCGTATAGCTGACAAAAATAGCAATAGGTGTTATTCCCTTCGTAGAGCTTACGAATCGCTGCTTGCTTGCCCGTTCGCATTTAATCATCCTAACGAGCTTGCGAAACTTAAATATTTTGGTCCAAGTACTTGTATGCTTCTCTCCAAGCGGCTGAAAGATCATTGTCTAGCTTTAGGACTGGAGCTCCCGGAGAACCCACATCTGAACCCCTCTTCGTCCAGTGATCAGTTGCCTGATACCAGTGTTCCATTAGAATCCAATCGTGCTCGTTCCTGTAGTAGGCGGTATGTTCCTAAAACTGGAAGTGGTGCGTGGAGCCTATTACTCGTGTTGTGGAAAGAGCACCCCAGGGAGTTGCTGAAGAATGAATTGACTGCTTCCGCCCAAGAGTATTCCGCTACCAATATTGTAGCAGGCAGTTGTGGTTCCTTGTCTAATGTGTGTCATTTATATGCTAAATCAAATGCATGTTGGGCATCTATTAAGATTCTACAGAGCAAAGACCTTGTTTTTGCCAGTGGACACCCGAAGAGGTACGGTCTTACTGACAGTGGCTACGAACTTGCTTCAATCCTTGCTGAAACTAATTCTCGCTTAAGAGACAGAGTTAATCCTCAAATCAACACAGGATTTCAGTCTCAAATAGATCCAGCTAAATCGAGCAGTATGAGACCCAGTAATACTGCGCACTTACCAAACGAGCCAAGAACTGATTCGATTGTTCTATATGATAAAGAAAATAACCCAAATGGCATCCGAGACAATAGCCAACAGTCATATTGGCTGAATGACTGCTACGATATTTTACTATTGATTGATAGTCACGAACTTCGATCACGGGATGATTCTTCTGTATTAGAAGAGCGTTGCAGATATCATGGAATCACATATGAGGTTAGAACCCTGTCAATAGGAGATGCGTTGTGGGTTGCCAGACATAAATACACAAGGAAGGAGATTGTGTTAGATTTCATATGCGAGCGTAAACGAATTGATGATTTAGCGAATTCTATTGTCGATGGTCGATATTCTGAGCAAAAGCGGCGAATGGAGAAATTCGGGCCGAGAAATCGAATTTATATAATTGAGTATTCTGGAGCCCAGAGTGTTCATAGAATCAATTGGGACCGTTTTGCTGCTTCTATACAAACAGCTTTGACACAAACGATAGTTGTGAGCAAGTTTCATGTCCACAAGACCCATGGTATATCCGATACTTTTAATTTCTTATGCCTTTTAACTTTGAAACTACGAAATCACTATAGATCTCGTGAACTGAAGCCGGTATCTGATATTAGTGCAAGCAGCTATTGCGACCTCCTTCACCAGCAGACCCAGGGTCCATATGTTGACCTTGAGTACTTAAATCAGCTTGCAGAAAAAAGAGCTAACGCTACTGTGGGACAAACTTTTGTCAGGATGCTAATAGCTGCTACTAGAGGAGTCTCGATCGAAAAAGCCCTCGCTATTCAACGCGTTTATCCAACCCCACAGCATCTTTTGTCTGCTTATAGCCTACTACCCAACGATGAAGAAAGAAAAAATATGCTCTATGATGTTCTTGGGCCAAAGTCACGACAAGGAACTCCTCAATGTCGGCTAATTGGTAAGGCTTTATCAGCCAAAATTGCTGCTAGCTGGGCTGGTTGTTGAAGATTTAAATAGTGGGTAATCACAACGTCGCTAGTTTTTACCAATAAATATTACTCACATTATATAATATAGCGTGTAAGTATGTTCGCAGAATATTTTCATTAAGAGGGGATTTAATTGTCGTCGAAATACCGAGGAATAATACTAATCACTATCTGAACTATCTAAATTAGCAGCCATCTCGAGGTCCCAATCGTCCATTTCACTAATATCTGCAGAGTCTGAATCTGACTGATTGTAATCCGTAGTAGGGATATTCTCATTTTCTGCAGAGCTTACCTTCTTGCCCGCTTGTCGCCTCTCCTTCTTCGCTTGCTTTTTGGCCAGTTTAGATTTAACATTTCTTTCCTGTTCAGATCTGCGCTGAGTCTTCAGCGCCTCTTTAGCAGCATGTAATCTGTCCAATTTTTGGAGCTCTTCTTTAGACTTTGATATAAGAGAATGATACATTACTTTTCCATCGCATACGCCTTCTTCAATTTTCAACAATCTAAGACGCACACGAGGTCCTATCTCAGACAGTTTCAGAGCTTTTCTTCGCCTATTAACAAGAGTGGTATCAACTTCGTTGGAGCTTTTACTTGTAGAATTATGCTTCAAATAAATCGCACGAATCGCAGCGGTTTCCACTGTGCCATCTTCTTCGATTTCTGACTCAGACGTGTATCCACCCATATCATTATCAAGGATGTAATCCGAAACATCGTGCTTCTGGCGCAGATCTGGAATATTTTTGGATTTAACTCTTGATAGTGCCTTTAATCTTCTAATGCCGCGTGATCCATCGACTATATCTTCTGCAGAAAGATAATAGTGACGTAATTCTATCATTCCGGTTTTCGAATCAAAATGAAGTAATAGTATTCGCTTTATTGAGTTTAAAGAGACGTTCTGAGCAGATATTGGAGGGAACATGTTCTGAAACATAGATATAACAACCTTTTCAGCAGGTGCACTGCTGGGGAAATTATTAAGAACTAACAGAGGTGAAGCTGCCAAATCCGCGCGAACGGATTTTGGTCTTCGCTGGGCTCTAAGAAGATCTTTCATCAAAGAATATGCTTCTATTCTGAAATGAAGAGTGGGCCCTCGAGGAGTTTTTGCAATGCGCAACGAGGGGCTACCTGACTTTGAGAGGCCGAAAATCAACAAATGTGATACGCCTAAGGGGCCGGCCATACTCAAAAAATCTCTTAGCTTATTCGCTTTTCGTTCTCTTAGCTTTGCAGCCGTATGAGGAGACATTACTACTCGCATGTCCCTAACAAGTTGAGACAGTGACTTTCCAGGATCATCTCCTAACCGGATTACCATTGACTGAGGTAATTTGGAAGAGTCAGACATAGTGCTTTCACTTCTTCAAATCTTAATTGCTTCGAACCAACAAAACTTTGTTTCTATAAGTGAATTAATGATCTGAATCAGTTACTTAAATCAGGAGACAGCTCAAGTTAATCAAACTCGCAGTTATGAAGAAGAAAACCTTCTTACTTTACTACTCCCGAAATCGACAAAAGTTAACATGGTTTTCATGCTTGAAAAAGTCCCAGTGAGACTTGTTACCCGGTTTAACAGGTCTATAAACCAGAAAGAATATTTGAAGTTACGCTGCCACACCACGGGACTGAGAGTCTTGTACACGAGCCCGGCTTCAAGATTCTTGTTCCAATGACTGATTTAAATGATGCAGATAATGAGCTTGAAGCTTACATAGATACCAATCAGTTAGTTTATGATGTACCTGCTGAGAATGTCGAAGCAATCCCAGTCACCGCAGAAAGCAACGGAGAAGATGATCAGAACCGTAATAACAGAGCTCTTTCCCCTGATGTTACTTCACATGAACAGCAATCTGCTGCAATTTTGCGTCTAAGCAACTTTTATAATATTACCATACCAGTACTGGAAGAACTACCTTCGAATATCATTGATTGTTTATCGTCGAAAGAACGAGAGTTTTCCATTCTCCAGAATAACACTACTATAGCTGAAACAACACTTGAATCACAAATTCATCTTTGTCGATCGGAGAATTCTAAAATACGTCAGCGACTGGAAAATTCTCTTAGTGAAATGGAAGAACTGAAATCGAAACTGTTAAACTCAGAAGCTAGTCGAACTGCAGCAGACTCTAGCCTTTCGCAATATAATGCTAGGATAACTGCGGCAGAAGCTGAGATTCAACTTCTTAGAGATCGTTTGCAGTTGTCTGAAGATGACAAAAGGAAATGTTTTGACTTATTGGACCGACGCTCAGGAGAAATAGTCTCCCTTAGGGAAGATATTAATACTCTTCAGGAAAGATTATCACAAGCTAGAAAAGCTACAGTAGATGCCGAAGCATCAGCTCGTAAGGCAAATTCTGAAAAGAGTGCATTTCTCATACGAGAAAACTCTTTGAAAGAAGAGTTGGCTGTGATGCGAAAGAATAATGCATTCTTAGATGCTGAAATTCAAGATTTGTCGAAAAAATATGTCGAATCCCGCAAATCTCTCTCTAATGACTTAGCTGAAGTAAATTCAGCCTTAGATAAGGCATTAAGCGAGCTTGACCAAAACAAAAAAACGCTCTCTATTGTTCGAACACAGCTTTCAGAAACAAGCTCTGCTGCAGAACAGAAAGTCCGGGTTATTGCAGAATTAAAGCAGAAACGAAACATTCAAGAAGAAAATTTTAGAACAGAAATGTCTACTCAGAAGAGACTCACAGAACTTGCGGAAAGAAGTGCCGCTGATGCTCGAGCTCACATTACAGAACTCGAGAGCATCATAGAGGCTGAAAGAGCTTCACATGCTGAAGAAATTGTGGAGCTGAAAGCTACTGCAGAGGCTGCTAAATCTAAATGTGCAACTGCTGTTGAACAGTTGAGACTTCTCGAGGTGCAATTAGAAGAATCTCATACTTTGCCAGGTTCTTCTGAATCTGCTTTAGACAACTCCATAGCACCGCCGAATACACCTGGCCAAGAACCATCTGCTTTGGGCCATGATCGAAATGTTCTTGAGCTGTTTTCTCCTACTGCAAGGACAATATCCGAGGTTAAAAAATCCGGTATTTCTCTTACTAAGCTCTATGGTGATTACGTGAAACTGAAGCGGCAGTTAGAAATAGAAAAAGAGAGAAATAGCACTTTACAGAGCAGTTTTGATGACTTGATAGAAGAATTGGAAAGCAGAGCTCCAGTACTACAGGCAGAAAGGGAGGAATCAAAACGAGTTCAACGAGAATTAGCAGAGATGTCCAGAATGCTGGAAGACTCTGAAAATTCAAAAAATCGTTTGCAATTTGAAGTAGATGATTTGAAGTCAAACTTGCATGAGATATCTCAGAATAATAGACTGGCGCAGTCATCTATTCGAGACTTATCTCGGCAAGTTCAACTTTTGTTGGTAGAATTGGAAGTAACCTCTTCAGGCGACAGCCCTCTCTCTATGGTCGAGCGAAATGTTTTAAAAAAGATAATAGACGATGGTCCAGATAATCTGCAAGAGTCTGATGCAAACGCTGTGATTTCTAAGCGTATGGTTATTTTCAAGAATGTCAATGAGATGCAGAAGCAGAACTTAAATCTGCTGAAAGTTACTCGAGAACTTGCAGAGAAAATGGAGAAAGATGAAGAAAAGATGCGAAATATGGTTGAAACAGCTGACTCATCTGCTATACAGCAAGCTAAAGAAACCATTGAAGCCCTAAGATCTGATATGAAAAAATTAGCTGCTCGTGCCGAGTCATATGCCAAAGAAAGAGATATGTTCAGAAAACTGGTCTCGACTGATCAAGCTCCGAAAATCTTGAACTCTGAATCTGAATCTGAATTGTCATCTCGTATAGAAGACTTACTAAAGCAGAACGAGCTTTCCAGCAAAGCTTTACTGGACCTACAGGATGAGTATGCAAAATATAGGGTAGATACGGAAGCGAACATGGAGATTCTGGACTCGCGGAATCAGAATCTCACAGATGAACTTCAGGAACTTCGAATCTCCCTCTCCAAAGCACATTCCCAGCTTGAAATTGAACTGGAAAAGTTTAATAGCCTTAACAATCAGGTTGAGTGGCTGAAGAGTGAGAACGGTGAACTTAAGAAGCACGTCAGCCACCTCCAGGAGTTTAATAGCAAACAAGATGCAAATTCTCGGAAAGTGATAGATGAATTGATTGAAGCTAAGTCAAATCTAGAGATCAGGAATAATGAGTTGGCGCAATTACAATCAGAGCGTGATATTTGGCACAATGTTGAGAAACGCCTTTTAGATACCAACAAGCAGTTATCTGAAGACAAAGCTCGCATCGAAAGTATGTTACAAAGCATCCAATCGCTACAGGTAGAACAAGAAATGACAGACGAAACGCATCGCAAAGAGTGGCATAGCCGAATTGAGGAACTTGAAGCAGAACTGCGCGATACCCGAGAGAAACTCTCGTCTGAACAGGCGCAAATGGGCAATATTGTTTCTGAGAAAAACTTGGAGCTTAAAGAAATCCAGAATCGTTTTGATAAGGCTACAGGTGATTTAGCTGATGCTCGGGAATCGTTGGCAATGATTCGGAGTGAAAAATCATCCTTGGAAAGAAAGGTTGATACATTGACTAATTCTCTTAAGTTTGCGGAAGATACCGTGGCTATTCTTCAGAAATCATCTCTCCAGAGTAAGAACCCGGATCTTGATACTAACGACCTCGAAGTTGGCAGTGAATCAGCAAATCTGAAAGAAGCTCTAGTGAATGCAAAAGCTGAATATGCAGATATTCAAGCTGAACTTGAAACTTATAAGTCATTGGCTGCCGCTAGTGAGGATACACTTGAGAAACTAGCGGCTGAGCGTGATGCAATTACTCAATCTGCTTCAGCGAAGATTAAGGAGCGAGAGGAGCGTATTGGTACCCTTATTGAAGAGAAAGAGAAGCTTACCAAAGAACTTGATGACGTGAAAGAGGAGCTATCTACTGTACAGACCCGGCGTGATGGTGAAACAGCTTCTCACCTCCAGGAGAAAAGAATCTTAGAGCTTCATGTTCAAGAATTACAAGCTTCTAATGAAAACATTTCCAAAGAGGCTGCTTCTTTAAGACTTGAGATTACCTCTTTGAATACACAACTTGAAAATTTGCGCACAAGCCACGAGGATATGTCGAAAAGATATATGACGGTCGACCATAATATGAATGAGCTGCGTGAGGATTTAGCTGTTACCAGGAGGAGCTTGAAAGAAGCTGAGGTTGAGTGTGTTCGTTGGTCAGATAAATATTCATCTGCTGAGGAATCTTGGGAATCTCTGAAAGTGGACTACCAGTCTGAAATTGAGAACCTGAAACTTAAGTATGCGGAGGTATTGCGCACCAATGACAATTTATCTACTCACCTCGAAACTTTGAATCAAAGCCTTGATAGGTTACGCCTCTCGCGAAATCTATCGTTTGGAAGTCCTACTCGAGGAGCTTCTACTGATGAAGCGACCGATGACACCGTTGGTGAAAGTGGTGACATGCTAATCGCCCAAGTTGGTGCTGAGAGAAGCCTTAGAGATCTAATTTCTTTGCTAACCAAAGAGTCAAACACACTTAGGTCTAGATGTGAGAATCTTGAACATGAGCGCTCCAACCTTCTGCAAAGAGATCGGATGCTCCAATCAAAACTGGATAATTTAGAACTGCAAACTCAAAAAAATCATTCGAATAAATCCGACGCTTCAGACGAAGTTCATGCTCGTTTACTGTCTGAAATTGCTGAATTAAATACCTTAAGAGAAGCCAATGAAATGCTTAAAATGGACTATAATCGCTTTATGGCTCGAAATGAGGAATTATCTAATGAGCTCGATTCTTTGAAATCTCAGTATGCTCCATTGAGAGATGAACTGGCCCAAAAGGAAGCCGAGTGTGAAGCTAAGGACTCTCAGATTAACTCTCTTCGAGAGGATGCCGACCGATGGAAGAAAAGATGTCAAGATGTTTTACATAAATCTGGGCGTATTGATCCTGCCGAACTGAAAGCTATGGAAGATAAAATTCAATCATTAGAAGAACAAACGAAGTCTTCGGAACAAAGCTCAACCTCTTATCAGACTCAGATATCAGACTTGAGATCGCAGCTACAGGAACGAAACGAGGAGATTCAACGATGTAAAAGCAGCTATGATCAGGTGATCAAAGATCTAGAGCATTTGAAAGCTGAAGTATCTGAGAAAGATCTGAAATTAAAGACCACAGAAGAAGAAGCAAGCAGGAAAACCGAGCAACTCTTCAATCAATACCAGCAGAGAATTGCTAAACGTAGATCCCAATACGAAGAGGCTTCTGCGAAACTAAAAGAAACTGAAGAAAGATTGGCAAATAAGGAGACTGAATTGGCTGCGCTTAAAGCTGCAATAGAAAACACCGATCGCGCTGATGCCTCAAATCGAAATATTTCTGCGAGCAGTTATGAGAGTCTGAAAACTAAGGTTGATGAATTGACTTCTCAACTCGCGGATAAACAAAATGAGATAGAGTCCCTTAATAATCAAGTATCATCTCTCGAAGATAAACTTCAATCGGTTAATAACATGATTGAGAGTTACAAAGCTGGTAACTCTGGTTCTCACAAAGATAATGAAGATAGTTTGATAGCTATGCAATCTGAACTTGCGGCCATGAAAGAAGAAAACAACAGGATATCCTCTCATTTTAGTGAAGAAAAATCGGCTCTGGAGACTGTAATTATTGATCTGAAACAGAAGCTCGAGCAACTCGAAACTCAGTCTTCCATTCTTGTTAATTCATCTGAATCCGACAAGGACAAGAAAATTGAGGAACTGAAAGCCAACATAAAAGAATTAAAAAGTAAGACTGCTAATACACAGCCTACAGACATGGATGCGGTATTGAGAGAAAGATTGGAATCTGCAAAGAACCAATGGTTCGATGAGACCGAAGCATTACGTAAGAAGAATACCGAACGTGAGATTGAAGCAGTTTCGCGACGATTGAAAGAAAAGTACGAATCGGAAATTGAACAGTTACGAAAGCAAACCAGTTTAACTAACAGCTCTAATGATGCTGCTATTATTTTGAAGAAGCAGGCTGATGATTTTGCCAAGGAGAAGAGTAAGATTAGTCTTAATGCCAGCCAGGCGATTAAAGCTGCAGAGATGAAAAGTGAGTTGCTAACGATGAAACTGAAGCGCGCAGAGGCTCAGCTGGCGGAGTTAAAGGCTTCTTCATCTGTTGGCCTCGAACCTACAACCGATGGCTCTATGCCTTCAACTGCTGCTGCTGGTACCAAGCCAATGGACATAGGAGCTGGCAGTAAATTACCAGCTCCACCGATTAACAAATCTTCGGAAACCGAAAATACAGGCTCTCGGCCGAGCAATATTCCCGCTCCAACACTTATGCGCCCAACATTGGCTCGCCCTCGTAGAACTGGAGATAGCTCTCCGGAGGAGCAGAACTTGGGTTCTAATAAGCGCTCTAGGCCGAATATTGGGGGTAATACCAGTGAAGAGTTACAGTCGATGGAGGAAGTTGATTCTGGTCCTACTACGTTGAAACGACGAAAAGAAGATAACTAGGCCGCTCTCCTACATTATCTTAAAAGCCTATCTTATACTACTGTACATTTTTGTACTAGATACGTGGTCCACATTTCTTCTTTGAAGTTAGCATCATTTTAGTACCTATTGTTGTGTTCTCGATTACCTGATTTCTGTGGTGTATTTTTGCCCCTAGCAGATCAAAGAAATATTGTTATACAATGTCATACCTTGTGTCTGACCAACGACATCAAGGTTGATGATGCTAACGTATAAGTCTATAAAAAAGACTTCTATGGCTAACAGACTAGCGCCTATAAATTTTACTCTACATCTGTAAACGAATAGTTACAATTTTGATTTACTAATATGGAAGTGCCTCATAATAATCATATATCTTTGGCTTTAGAGACAAATTCCCTGATCTTATTTGAGTCTTTGTATCCGTTTGCATCTTCTACACCGGAAGATATGTCCACAATAGAAGGCTTCACCTTCAAGAAATGTTTTATATTTTCAGGTGTGAGACCTCCTGCTAATGCAAAGGTGGTATTCGAGGCAATCAAACTCACGTCAATTGGGGTTCCAGTGCCCCCACTTTCACTGTCAAATAAAATGAAATTATGATAGCCAGTAGTCATGCTTTGGCCATCAGAAGGGCTGAAACGGTATATTGACGGAACTGGTAAATATCTGGACCATTCTAAAGGCTCATTGCCGTGTAGTTGTATCATATCAAATCCACAAGTATTAATTATGTCGATAACTTCTGGAAGGCTCTGGTTCTGGACAACCCCAACGACAAGAGAGCCGTTAGAATACACTCGTTGGCGTAGCAAGCACATATTTACAGAAAACCATTCATCTGGACAGGTATTATGGATTGTAGCACTGTGATCATTTTCAGAGTTTCTGGATCTGCATTCTTTAACAATCGTCACTATCTTCTTAGCCATGGCTACATCAACTGTCCGTTTCCGCGAAGGAACCATAATAACTCCTATAAGGTCTGCTCCAGCTTCAACAGCTTTCTTAGCATCTTCAGCCGTCCTCACGCCACAAACCTTGACTAATGGAAAGTTATGCTTATCTGTAGAATTCCCTGGAATACCTAAAAGCTCATGAACAAATTTTCTTACATCGCTGGACCTCATCAAGCTTTCTCCGACTAGTATACCTTTCACACCTTCTTTCTCATAAGTGGCAACACTTGACCTGTCTGATATACCACTAAGTGCACATAATATAACATCATCAGTTATCATGCCAGAAAGAGAAGATGTTGTGCTCATGTCCACCTGAAATGAATGTAAATCTCTGTTGTTCACACCAATAATTTTAGCACCAATCTCCAGCGCTATAGACATTTCGTGCGATGAGCTGACTTCAACAAGCGGCTCCATTCTAAGGGATCTCGAATATTCATACAAATCCTTAAGCTCAGATATAGATAGCATTTTCACTATTAGCAAAATCATATCAGCACCATATACCCTGGCTTCAATGATTTGATAACGAGAACATATGAAATCCTTTCGTAATATAGCAGGACGGTTGTTCATACATTGAACAGCCATTCTAGCGGACCGCATGTCTTCCAAAGAACCTTTAAACCAATGAGGCTCTGTTAGCACAGAGATAGCTGATGCACCGGCTAAGGCGTAGTTTCTGGCTTGTATGGAAGAACAGGCACTTAAATCGATACTTCCCTTAGAAGGAGAAGCTCTCTTCACTTCTGCTAAAAGAGCAACTTTAGCTAGAGGGAGCCGAGTTTTCAGTCGTGAATAGGCATCAATTAACGGAGGGGCTAGTCCTTGAGAAACAATTGTCTCGTAATCTTCTATTCGGTGTCCAGGTTGGCTTTGTCTCTCATCTAGATCTTGCTTAGTTTTCAGAAAGATGCGATCAAGTATACTCTCAGTTGGCCGACTCGCAGAGGAATCACTCCAGGTTCCACCCTTTAGATTCAGAAAATTACGAAACATCAAACGGCCCTCTTCAGTCAGGATGCTTTCCGGGTGGAATTGAACGCCTTCTATGGCTAGAACTTTATGGCGGACTCCCATAATAACCCCTGATTCGGTTCTAGCAGTGACAGTAAGCTCTTCTGGAACAGTTTCGCGCGTAGCTGCAAGAGAATGGTAACGAGTAGCAGCAACTCGCTGAGGTACTCCTGCAAAGATATACTTGCCATCGTGCAAAATCGGGGAAGTTTTACCGTGAACTATTTCACCTGCAAAATTTATATCTCCTCCAAAGTGCAAGAATATACATTGCTCTCCTAAACACACGCCAAATATGGGAATTACACCAGCAAACTTCCTTATAACATCTAACGAAACTCCGGAATCTGTAAGAGGGTGCCCAGGACCGGGAGAAATCACAATATGAGAAGGGTTTAAGCTGACTAATTCATCTACAGTAACCTTGTCATTTCTAAAGACTGTAACAATTGCACCTTCCAGAACAAGATACTGATACACATTCCACGTGAAAGAGTCATAGTTGTCAATCAAGATAACTTTCGGTATTTGAGAACGCATACTAACTAGCAGTAATCTTCGACAGAGATCTAGAACAACAGTATATAAGATTTATTATTTCAAGTTCTTTTTCGAATCCGCTCCACTTAATTGAACTGCACGACTTAGTGTCAAATATCAATAAGGTTCGTGATGTATGGGCAGAGCAACTAGTGAGTTAAATAATGTGACAGTTAGAATTTGCTGTGGTGGGATGAATACTAAAGAAAGAATTTCCTAATAGGGGGTGTATAATTTAAAATAGTCGAACGCTGTTTCCCTCGCCCTCTCTTCCATTTGGTGATGCTACCAAGTTACCCCACCAACTCCCAATAAAGAAGAGCTCTCCTTTACCTTGTTCTCCACATAATCTAGCAAGAAGCCTTGCTTCCTAGATAATTTTGCGTAACTGAGTTAATTTGCATAGTCAGACATTAATTTGAAGGAAGATACCTTACTTTTTGGAGTTTCAGAACCGCTTACGCTTTTTGTTCTGAGGGCTTTGCATATCTGATCCATATCAGCTGATAAAGATCTTTTGGATCTGTTTATTATCATGACGATAGACGACCAAGCCAGTGAAAGTTTTCCAGATGACGGTGGTGTTTCTAACACAGATCTGGATTGGATATCTCCCTCTGATTATTCATCTATAGCTGTGGACTCTAATAATACGAACCACCTATCTCGAGGCAAGATAGGTGAAGTAAACACAGGAGAAGAAGCACATTCAAAGCTCTCGGCAAACAGTAAGCAGGCTTCTTTCGGAGATAACTATTTGTCCACGAAATCTGAGCTATTAAAGTCCAATGCTAGCTCTAGTGTCATTCCTGAACGCAGATTGTCTCTTCCTACCGGCAGAAATGATTACAACTTATCGAAGACATTAAGTGCAATGGATATTTCTACAGTCGGATCTGGATTTGGTGATATACCATTAAGACCTGTGGTTAGCAGCGCTTCGGTTGTTTCAGATTTGCAAACTACTCATGCAAAGAATGCTCGAAATTCTTCCTGGTTTCGTTCCATCGTTTCGAAAATTAAAGGTGATAAAACCAATGAAACTAGTTCAATAACCTCATCTCCTAAAGAAGATATGGAAGATAACTTCACAGAATCTAGACGCTCTCAAAATCATCGTGATGGGATAAATACTCTCCCCACTTTGGATGAGAATCCCTGGTTATCCAGTGCAGACCGAAGTATTCCCTTGGCATCACATGAGGTTCATCCTGACTTAGTCCCTTGCAATTCTTATAGTTCGTATCAAGGTTCGTTTACAGGGCCCAGTTCTTACCCGTCTTCCATGTCTCCTTCACCCTCTTTTTCTTCTTCTCCGCAATCTTCCTCCTTCATTGCGCGCTTTCGACGATCGTCATCTGCCCAAAAATGTTATTCACAAACCCTTGACGATGGATCACCGAAGAGAATGATCTTAAATAGAAATCCTACCCGCAAACTTGAAGTATATGACGGTCTGGATTCGACCAAACTGCGACGAGTCTCTTTTCGCGTTGATTTATGCGAGACAGAGCCACCTCAGCAGCTGCCTTCCCGCAGAACGAGCAACCCAGCGAAGTCCTCTAGCACGAAGAAACCCGAGATATCAACAAGTAAAACAGAATTCCCTGTCAAACAGGCTGCAAGAACTTCTGAGAGCACTGGTGACCCAGTTCACTCAAAAGCCAGGGAGTTGGTCATAGATAAGCCTATGAGCCGGAGCAGTTCTGCTAGAGACTTTGGTAAAATGGTGTCTGTTTCTGAAAAATGTCCTACTTCAGGCATTACGAGCTCCAACAAAGCTGATGACAAGAATTCGAAGAAATTGAAGCCTCCGAAGCCGCGCTTTGAGCCAGACGAAGAAGGAAATATCGATCTAGGTTTGGTTTATACAAGATGCTGTCATTTGCGAGAGATTATGCCAATATCTTCCACATTAAAGCAAATATCTGGGCATCATATAAGCCTTTCTTCACTGAAATTATATAACCGAAAGCCAACAATGATTGAGATACTTGCATTTTCAGACTTCATCGCTATCACTCCTATTACTGCTATTGTGCTTGACAATACCACTTTGTCTTATGACATGGTCAGGCTTTTATTTTCCTCCTTGAAGAATTCTTCTAAATTAGAGAAACTTTCCATGCGCGACATGGGCATGGATGAAGAGAGTTGGAACCTTCTCTGCTATCTATTGGCTATTAACACTAATATCCGTAAATTGGATATCTCATATAACGAAGAGTTGGCTATGAGCAATAGAGCTGCATCTGCCCTGGTGGATCGTAGTGGTCTTGAAGAGTTGATTGTTACTCATAGTCAAGTTTCTGGGGACCGGTTTCAAAAGTTTTTCACTTACTTGGTTAAGCCAGATACTAAGCGCATTGGCCTAGCTTACAATAATCTCAACATTGATGATATTAATTTTTTTGCCAACAGGTTGAGCACGGCGAAACTTGGATGCGAAGGTTTGGATATCACTGGGAATTTATTAGGCTATGATATTGAACCTTTACTCGACTCTCTTAAAGGCAATACAAACATCAAGTCCTTGGTATTTTGTAACATTGACTTTCCAAGTGAACTTACTTCAAAAATGATTGATGTCTTATGCACTCTTAGTGGCTTGCGGTTTCTAGATGTTTCTTACAACCCTGAGCTTGTTCCAAATTCAATACGGAATATTATGGAAATGTTGCATCTAATGCCGAGTCTACGTCGCATACATCTTAATGGTCTGCAGCTTGGCACTTCTGAATTGATATTCCTTGCCGAAGAGCTCCGTCGTTGCAAAAATCTTCTTCACGTAGAGCTCAAAGGTATTTCCAGAATTGAGAGGTCTGCTGCTTTGGCTCTCATCGAGGCTGTGCATCTCTCAGGCAAGATATATGCATTTACAATTGATAATGGCGCTATTGATGAAACTCTGAAACGAAGATTGACCCACTTTTGTATGTTGAATATGGAAGGATACATTGTGCCAGCTGATAAACCGCTTGAAGTATCATCAGAGCGCGATGATCTCGCATCTGGGTATGCAATTGCTGAAGTAGTAGGCGTATATCAGAAAAATGGTGAGATCTGTACGACAGACAGCGAAAATGATGCAATGACAGTACGGAGAAGTCTTATTAAAAAGGCAAAGGAGATGCAAGGTCGAATTCAGGAGCGTTTTGCTGAGTTATGCAACCGTTACGCGTTAGACTCAACCAAATTAAATGTGCATGAGTTTGAACAAATGATTAGGTATAAGTTCTTAGATATTGAATTGTCTAACGTCCTCAGGGAGTCTGGAGAGAGTTCTTCTGTGAGCAATGCCCCTGCTTCATTTCCTGATCTTGGGATACGCCCATTGAATAATCAGGCACAGGAAGAGCCTCCTACAGTGTTAGTAAAACAGGACCTTATTAATGGTTCACTGGGGACTGACTCATGTAATACAGCTATCTCTGAAGTTACGCCTGAAACCTCCGAAGACAATACGGATAGAGGAGAGCCGTACATGATATCTACAAGGTCTTCAGAGACTTCATTGTATGCGAAAGCTCAGGAAGAAGAAGAAGGCGAAATTCACAAACTTGTTTTGTATTTGACTCAACTGTTAAAAGAGTCCGATTATTCTGAACAAGATAAACTTAAGGAAGAATCTTCTACTGTATCTGGAGAGAAATTACGCAGCTTGGTATTAGCAGTTGGTACTGATGAAGTGCGCGATATGATTACCAAAATAAGAGAGCACAACTCCGACAAACCGGCTTCTGAAGTTCTAGACAAAGTGGTAGAGTCAATTCGAGCCAAACTTCATTCTGAAGAGAGCCTCTGCAGTGAATCTGGGCCACAAAGTTAGGTTAGCATGACAGATTGATACTTTTACCGTCTCTCATTGGCTCCTCAGCTTGAAGTCCCATGTATTACTCAATTGAACTCAGTAAATGAATCTACGATATACACAAGCATATAATTCATTCTATATATTGTATATAATGTAGTTTCTAGCCGATGATATCATGTATTAGACTTTAAGTAATTATCATAGACCGGCGACAGTGCGGTAGTTAAGAACCTGAGAGTAGCGCCAAACTAGCAAGTTTTGATCACCAAGAGCACCTTTATCTAATTCAGGAACTATCAATTGTCCCCTCTCTATTATGCCTATGTATACTAGAAGTAACATCCAGTAATAACTCATCTCAATATCCACTTTCCAGCTATGTACAAACCACACCTCCTTAAGGTTTAAACTATAACTTATATATCCTGGTTAAGAACTTCAAGTTGAGCAAGTCAATAGACTTTACAGCAGGTATTTAAATATAGCATCCGGCTCGCTAATCTTCACAGTTCAGTCCTTCCAGATACTAGCCCATTTGCCTTCTTCCGTAGTCTGGTATAGAGGTCATTCTCTTGGTCCATCAGTGCTATGTGTCAAATCAGGTCTTTGCTATAAAACCTTAAATTTACACCCTTTGGCTGACCGACTATAAGCTACCCTGACCCTAGTTATAACTAGGGTAACAATACTTGTAGTTTGGTTACCATCGCAACTAAAATTCAGCGTGACTGCGGTTGTGCACGCAATTAAATGTGAACTGCAGCCGCTTCTTGATCTTCATATCAGCACAATGCCATTTGAGCGAGTCGTCAAAACCCCAGCTTACCATAGCCGATTTCAGACTCCTTTCCGTCGCAGACGTCAAGGAAAAACTGATTATTATGCTCGTAAGCGCCTTATCACTCAAGCTAAGAACAAATACAACAGTCCTAAGTATCGATTGGTAGTTAGATTTACCAACCGTGATATCATTGCCCAGATTGTTAGTGCCCACCTGAATGGTGACCGTGTAGTCTGTGCTGCTTACTCACATGAGCTTCCTCGTTATGGAATCAAGCACGGCCTGACCAACTGGTCTGCTGCTTACGCTACAGGACTCTTAGTTGCTCGTCGATGCCTGAAGAAGTTTGGCTTGGATGAAACTTACGAAGGAGTTGAAGAAGCAGATGGTGAATACACCTTGACCGAAGCAGTTGAAGATGGTCCTCGTCCATTCAAATGCTTCTTGGATATTGGATTGCAGCGCTCCACCACAGGTGCCCGTGTCTTTGGAGTTCTGAAAGGTGCTTCCGATGGTGGCCTTTATATTCCTCATTCTGAGAAACGTTTCCCCGGATTTGACATTGAAACAAAAGAACTGGATGCTGATACCCTCCGTGAACGTATTTTTGGAGGTCACATTGCCGAGTACATGGATGTTTTGGCTGATGATGATGAAGAACGATACAGAGAAATCTTCAAAGGATATATAGAAGACGGAGTCGAAAGTGATGCCATTGAGGACATCTACACCGAAGCCCATGCTAAAATCCGTGAATCTCCTGAACATGTGTCTACCTCCAAGAAATCCAAGGAAGAGTATGCCGCTGAGTCCAAGAAATACATCGTTCCTCGTCTCACTGGAGAAGAACGTCGTGCTAAGCGTGCAGCTAAAATTGCTGAACTGCGTGCTGAGCTTGCCTAGTTTTTAATGTTCCATTATTGAAGAAAATATGTTACTGACTCAATATTCACCCCGTATCTGTAGTGCAATCAACTATGAGATTAGTACTTTCCTCCATTGTACAGTAGTATAATTCCCTAGCATAAAGAGATAAACCCTGGACCTGTAAGTGCAGTTTCTTACTTTAACCGGCCCTAATGTTAGACAACAGAAGACTACGTAAGGCCAAGATAGTGGAATGGTATATTTCATGCAATCTTCCGTAACTGCTGTATTGTTTTATCCCTTTAGATTACTAACACTCTAGTTTACTATGATTAAGTTGGCTGTCAAAATGAGCAAAGGGCTGAAAATCTGTGACGTCATTAAGGTTTGGAGTAGTTGCCTATTTCAGCGATCGTCGCTATTTAGTTGGTTTGTAACCCTACTTATTCCGGACTCCGCACAACACTTTGGAGTTTGGCGTCGAGTATTCCACTAATTTCATTAACCTTTTGAATCCTAGAGAATTGATCCATAATCTAAGTGTGGTTATTAACTGAGATTAGTTTTGAATTAGTATATTCATGACGGTGAAAGACTTGCTGGACTTCGATCCCGCTCCTGATATAGCAACATTGCTGGAAGAGAAAGCTGCTGGAAGTATTGATCCAAAACAAATTCACAACGCAGCCGGGATGATACGCTCCAAAATATCACGTGCTTTAACATCAATAGAATCCATTCCGGGGAATGAAATGTCAGTTCAAACTCAGGTAGAGGAAATCATTAAGCTGGAAGCAACTCTTAGCAAAAGACTGGAATTAATACAGCAATTAGATCATATACAAGAAGAAGATATTCTCTGACGACGGTACACTTATACATTGATGATTGTTATTACTCGTAAATATACTCATGAATTGGTCTTACTAAAAAATACCGACTCATAACAAATTGGATTATTGTTCAACAACAATCCAGCGCAAGTATTTATGAGTCTTGCGAGTGTATCATGCTTTAAGTCTGCATATTCCCCGTTACTATACACCAGCCTGACTAGCAAACGCTGTGTCAATACTCTGAACATCGTCATCTTCAGGAGATAAAATAGCACCAGGAACATACGGGATATTACCACTATCGGCATATCTAATAAGACGCTCCATCTGAGTTGTGTCCAGTTTATAACTTATTGGCGCATTTTCCGGCATCTCAACACTTTTGGACGATATGACATTTAAAGCTGTTTTGAAATCAGACCATTCCTGCATTGTGGGAGGAAGAGCAATTTCGCTCCCTGCAACACTATATGCATCATCTGGGATGTTATCGCGAAAGCTTTCTACATCTCCCTCATCTTGTCGTAATCTTTCAGGTAGCTGCCTACCTCCCACCACGTGTGGAGCATTTCTTTGGAATCTGGGACGCGATAAGGGTATCCGGCAAGCTCTGAGACTATTCAATGGTCCTTCCACATATACTTTCTTTTCTTTGAAATGATGTAATAGCCGATTCCATACAGGATCGACCGACAGCACCTTGGGGTTTCCTATTATAATCATGCCGTACTTTGCTCTAGTGATGGCAACATTTAAACGACGGGGATTGGATAAAAATCCGACATTCATGTCCTCATTAGATCTGACCGTAGTAAAAACTATATACTCCTTCTCACGGCCTTGGAAAGCATCTACAGATGCCACCTCCAAATCAGCTATCTCAGAACTGGCAAGAGATAATTCTGTCATAAGCAGCTGAATAATGTAGACTCTCTGAGCTTCGTACGGAGTAATAATTCCGATATCGCCCGGAGAAACGTTACATTTCAAGAGCTGCTGAATAACCTTTAGACAGCAATTTGCTTCCATCCTATTAAGGTAAGATGTACCGGAAGGTCCGATCTCTTCTAGGCCTAAAATCGACCACATCATCATAGGGCAGTCCGGATTTATCCAGGGGAATGAAAAGTTTTTGCGTTGCCGCTGCTCTGCCGTTACTCCATTCTGAAGAGTACCTTCATAAAAAAAATTACTAGAAAACTCAGACAAGCACGGGTGCATGCGATATTGAACATTCAGGCGAATAGGAACAAGGCCCAGCAGTATCAGACGCTCAAACATAGACTGTTTTAGCCCTGCTTTTTGGGCCTGCTTGTTCAGTATAATGGGTCCAAGCTGCTGATGATCTCCGACTAATACAACCTGTTTTGCCCCACGCACAATGGGAATCATGACCTCTGGCTCGATAGCTTGAGTACTTTCGTCGATCAGGACTCTGCGGAAAACCTGACCTTTTAATCTGCTGTCTCCAGCACCAACACATGTAGTGCAAATTACATCAGCTTGTGCAAGCACCTCTTTTGTACGCTTTTTAAGTAGATGATAGTATGTCTTCTTATCGGAGCCTTCCAATTCTCCAAGTTCCTGTTTGAGCTGGTGCAACTTACGCAATCTCACATCTCTCTGCATAATCAAGTTGTTTAGAGTCTTTTCACTTTGATCAATGTCTAAATCTTCACGGTTTTTAGCCTGGATACGGACAACCTTTAGACCAGTGTCGCTGATTTTTTGAGCAAGATGATCAACAGCTATATTCGACGGTGCACAAACAAGTACAACCTCCTTGTAGGCATTGAATAGATGGTATACAATTGTAGCGGAAGTGACCGTTTTTCCAGTGCCAGGAGGCCCTTGCACTAAGGCCAATGGGCTCAAAAGGACGGAATGAACAGCACTGGCCTGAGAAAAATTAAGCTCTGGAAGCCCTTTAACGCTCAATGTTTGAGGGAAACTATCGGCAAATTTATTCTCCAGAATGTCATGACCTAATAGTTTATGGTATAAAAATCCCGATAACGAATAATCGTCCATTGCAAACTGTTTCATGGCTTCTTGCATGCGGGAATAAGAGGTTCCCCACCATAGAAACTCAATAGTATATCCATGAATAATGTCTTTCGGAAAGGACGTGGAATCCAAAAGCTCAGCTGTTGCCAACGAATTGGCGCCCGAAGGAAATTGTACCATACGAGCAGTTGCTTCCCATGTGTGATTATTCACCTGAGGATGAGATATTCGAATTCCAGTTCCAACGTTCCGCACATCACTCATAGCTCCTAGATCATCTAGAATAAAAGAAAAAAGCGGTCGTCCATTAAGGCTTAACTCCCACTTTGCAACGACATCCTTCTGCCTATGGCCCTCGTACATAAGCTTTGAGTAGTCCGCCTCAACCTTCACCAATGGTGCAAAGCAATTTTGATAATGGAACGCGTCCTCATATCTGAGCAATACTGGGTCAAGAGATTGGTCACTTTCGATTTCTAGTAATTTTGAAGTGGTTGTCTCCTCGCCAACTCTTAGATTCTGCTCAAAAGTTAGTATATCGCTTTGCTTTACGTTATTAGCCTGAGATAGTATATCCTCCGGTGGGGCAGGGAAGAGCCAAGAGACAAAAGCCCGCTCCTCGATCAAGGGAAACCATTGCTTTGGATCCCAGGATCCATCTTTGGACTCCGCATTCACTGAGCAAGGATATCGACATAAAACCACCATGACTCTATCAGTTTTTGCCGGTATACAGCCTAGAGAAAACACATTAGTTGATCCACAATTATAGCAGTCTAGAATAATACCCCCTAGATCATGAGATTCATGCAAGCGTATGGATTTATGCTTTGCTCTGACTAAATGGCTAACAAGGTGAGATGTGTTAGACTTTCCTCTGCCGTTGCAAAACCAAAGATTACAACTAGTACATTGTCCTATAAATTTTGAGTCAGCAATTCCACAGTAAGCACACTGAGGTTCACTGTTCATTGTAACCGTCGATAACTCAGAGATTTCAGCCATGCTTTTATCTAATGTGAATGTAGGTTGGGCTATTGAAATCAAGGCCCTGAAGTTTAACAGGTACAAAAAGGAATGCAGTTGGTTGGACTAATCAAACTCAGTGAGAATTTAGGACTGGAAACAACTTATTCACCACTAATAGTTCGCTTGGTAAGGCGGAAAGTAAAGGATAAATTGCCTTTGTCGATAAGAAATGCCACAGCGTGATTCCGCAATAGTGGGGAGTTGAGCTCTTTTAGGGTTATACTTGAGCCAAATAAATTTTGCACCTCTAAAGTTCTGAAAGGCCCAGTCAACCACAGAGGACTTGACTAGGCGCGATTCGGGACAAATGACATCTAGGGTCTAGGGTATACTGTTTATTAGCTTCAATGGATTTTGGAGTTTTGCCTAATCTTCTTGGCTTACCATCCTTTTGCTTGATACTTTTTTCCCACTCAGCAAAGAGGCATAAATAACAAGAAGAAGATAGACGTTTAAGGCCATTTCATAATCTCTATATATGTTTTTCTGTTACGTATATAAGGGTTCGCTTGATGGCTACAAATAGAAACTCGTAATTAGGCAATTATACATGTTATAGTAATGTATTAAGACTCTTAGTTTGGTAGTTCATTACTCTCTATAGTGTTCACAGTATATCTGTTTCTTTAACTGGTGACGGGCCTTGCGTGTTATGTGCTCTTGGTCGGGGGGGTTGAGAGGTAGTCGTACCGGCTGGAGGGCCGGCAGAAGAAAATGCTGAGCTATAATTGATCGTCGATGATGCTGGGGGGGAAGGCAAAACTGTTCTTGCTGCTGGCCCTAAAGCGGCCGTTAGCGGTGTGGTAGGTGCTATGGGGGACTGTAGAGGGTTCAACGCATAACCGTATCCATTAGCGGTTGCGCTGTTTGAGCCCATATGGAAGGAAGAGCCTTCACTGGGATTAAGAGAAGAAGACGAAGAACTAGGTTCGGGGATGCTCTTGAACGTAGAAACTTCGAGGAGCACGGGAACTTCTTTGGCCGCCCTAGTTAGCAAAGTGATGCTAGATCTCATGTCATTAATACGCGGAAGATCATCCATCGCAGCCTTCGTTGATGCGAGTATAGATATGACAGCTTTTATAAAAGTACTTGTCTCGTCGTAGAACTTCTTTTTTTCGGTCAAGTCAATTGATTTCGTTTCAGTAATCTTAGTGAGCCCCACCCTCAGAGTCTTGGTTGCCTCTGTAGTATTTATGCAGGCTTGTGTCAAATCCCTAATTTTGCCGGTCGTGGTAGAGTTCATGGACGACTCGCTGTTGTTTTGAGCACTCGCCAAGGCAGCGCTGGTAACAATTTCATTTAGTTTACCAACCACAATATTAGAGTGCTTAGTTGCTTCATCTATCTTCTCGAACAGAGCCCGGTCATTCGAAGTCAAGTCCAGGCCTGAAACAGCCAACGGAAAAGGCGCAGCAACAGCACTCATCGGTGTGCTACTCCGAGGATTCTCCAAGTCCGCTCGAGAGTTAGTAGAAGGCTTCCCCAGTATAGGAAGAAGATTGGACCAAGCATTGTGCATTTCTGCTAAAGAGCCGTACAATATAAGAAGCATTGATCTCGAATATCTAATATCAGCTGTGCATGTAATCTTGCCAATATTGGTTTGTAGCAATAATATTGCCTGACGAAATGTACTTACACAGGAGCTGCACGCCTCTATGATAGAGTCAATAAAAGTATCGCTAGCACTAGCTTCAAAGTGTTCAAGCCCTGTAATCAAATTATCCATACGCACTTTTACACTGTGTAGAGCACTAATCAAAGAGCTCGTGATTTTCCTGTCGTGGCACATGGCAACATATTGCTTGATGGCAGGGTGTGACTGAGATATAGAAAACAGTATACTTCTAGCAGTATCCAAAACGAGGTTGGAAACCTGCACCGAAGCAAGAGACTGACTAAGAGGAGAGTCTCCTTCTCTTAAGGCAGACAGCCTACGAAAATAAGCTCCTGGTGCCTTTTCGCGGTGTTCTCTCGATCTAGCTGCCAGTGCATCGCGCTGGGTAATCTGTACCTCTTGGGGCTTGAGGCTCTCTTGATTTGTGTTGGGTGAAGATACCGAACTTGAAATAATATCATGAGAAAGGCCTCTGTGATGAGAAGGACGAGATGGGACTTGAAAATTGCCAAAATCGTACGCATCACCCATGATAAATCCCATACGCTTTATTCTCCGATTTGAAGAACTATCAGTCTCGCTGTTACTTCGAGTCCTATCCAAAGGGCGGCGAATTGGCGGGTCAGCAGCTGAATGTTTGTTCGAAATTGAAGATATATTAAGCGGCGTGGCAGGCTGGATTGAGATTGCATTAGTATGTTTGTGTTCATCAGTTATAGAAAAGGTACTGGCATCTCCAGAATCTTGGTTTGGGGGCTTTGTCGTGGCCTTACTCTGAGATGATGTTGAAAAAGGTATAGCTCTGCTATTTGATCTTGGTGGTTGCAGATTAGAAGGGCCAATGCTATAAGGGTGTGCAGCTATGTATTGCCTGAGACTGTCTAACCATTCCGGCATAGATATTTCACGATCATCAAAGGCGGTTATTTCCTTTGGCGGGTACCTTAGAGGGTTTGACTCAATTTCTAGAAATTCTAGCTCGTTCATATTAGCAATGTCTGATGGTAGTACTCTTAAATCGTTGGAAGCAATAGAAAATACTTTCAAAGACTTCAAGGCACCTAAGTTATCTGGGAGAGTTCTGATGTGGTTAAAACTGATATCCAATATCTGCAGATGTAAATCACAAAGAACTTTAGGGAATACAGAAAACTTATTGCCTCTAAGATCTAGTCTTATTAACGAGAAGCTCGAAAGATACAATGGTAATGATTCGAGAAGATTTCCTTGTAACTCCAGTCTCGTGGTTCTGGTCATCTCAGCGACTTCAGCAGGCAATTCCTTTAGGTCCAGGCCGGAAAGTCGAACTTCCGATGACTTCTGCTGCCTTCGGAGGTGTACTAGGCCAAGTGTTTCATTTGTCTCTGTCATACTTATTCAGTTCTTTATGACGAAAAGCTCTGGTACTCAATATCAGCACGTTTGCTCTTCATATAATATGGGTCAGAAGTGATGAGCGTTAGCGTTATTCTACCTTCTTTCAGCGTGAGGCCCCCCTACAGACTCGAACTCCCAATATAATGCCGTGTGATTAAAGTTCTCATTCAATAAGGTTTCCTTTTTTAGAGAAACCAACTTACGTGCGGTACTCTGCAAATACGCTCGGTTTCAACCCTGGTCCTCTTATGCGGGCAGTTTACAGCTCTGATTAACGTGAAAATAGCTACAATGCAACGGAAGCAAGATTAAGACGATTATATATATCTTATACTCATTCAGATCTGCTTCAGTAGCATATTCCTATACCTTTACAATAGTCTAGGATTTATCACAGAGTAGGCACTCAAAATAACATATCACTATAGATTGATGACTTTACTTAGACCTGATTGTAGTTGCCCTACCTGGACTTCGACCACCCTAGCTTTAATAACTAATCCTACTTCACACTGGGCTAGTCGTAGACTTGTTCAGGTTCTTTAGAGCGGACAAACTTTAAATAGAAGCCTAGTGCCTAACTCCTATAGGTGTGGAGTATGAGTTGTCAAAGGAATACTTAGTCCAGAATACCATCACATCTGTCGAGCAAGTTTTGGAGCTGCCGTCTAGTCTAGTTTACAGACAGCTCAAGTATTATAATTATAAGTTACAACTAACATTTGGGCTGAAAACATATTCTGCACTTGCGATATTCAGGCATTCAACGTATATTCCCGTGAATTTGTTCTAGTTAGTGTTCAGCATTAGTGTAATCTTAATTCACTGAGGCTTCTCTAATCCAGGCATCTAGTGCTATTCTCCTGCTTGCCTTCCTATCAACCAATAATCGTACTCAGTGTGCGTTTGCCCGTATTCTCTGCACTAGATTTTAGACTTTGGTAGACAAACGCTTCGAAGTGATGATCTTTGGTAGTAACTTTATCTCGTGCTAACTAAATAAACAACCACCTGCCAACCTCAAATTGCGAAGCTTGTGATCGTTCAATGTCACATGTCATATCTATAGATGATTCCCTTAGTATTGAAGAAACTATACATACTCAAAATGAGATAATTGACATATCAGATTCCACAGACTCTCTGCGAAATGATCAACGTTCCATCCTGGGTCTATCGTCAGTTGAGAGATCACCCTTATTCGTTGAGCTACCCTCAGTGGGGGCTGGAAGCCCGATTTGTGAAACGCCTATGAGAAAAATCTCCCGATTACACAAGTCTGGAGAACAAGAGCTGCCTACTCTCGAGGACGAGCTATCCGGCTTATTCTCATCGTCCCCTCCTGAAGACTGTATGGATGCCTTCTCCTCTCGCGTATCTGCGACCAAATCGAATTTACCAGACTTACCTCGTTCTTATTTGTCATTCTCCAAATCTAAAAGAGCTGCCTCTGACACTAAGATTGACCAACTTCTTGAAGCTCGCAATAAGAGGACAAAAAATCCCGTTGTGTTGACTCATTTTGACCATAAGAGTACGTCTTCGACGTATACCCACCTGTCTGTTAACTATGACTCATCTGAGCCTAAATTGTCTGGTCAAATCCATTCCAGTCCAAAGCGGGTCCTGTCCACGCGAGGCTTAAATACTCCATTTCACGAGAGTACCAATCTTCCTTGCAGCTCGAATGTGAGCCGAATTGAATACAGCAGAAAGGATGAGAGGGGAGAAAGGCAAATTGATATTTCAGCTTCAGGTGCCGAGTACGCAGCTCGTTTTCAGGAACTTAACAAGGTCAGAAAGTCGAAAAAGGCATTTGCGAAAGAAATTACAGTGGAATTCGAGGAATTAAGCTCGTCTTCGCCATTATTCCACAACTTGAGGGATTTGCTAGACCCCTTGGGATCTCTAGTGAAATCGGGGGCCTGGAAATGCCCCGAAAAATGTATAAAATGGTACCGCACAATCGATTCTGTGTACAATGCAGAAAGAAACTTATATACTCCTGCTCGCGCTACAACTGTGCAAGAGAAAGTTTTATGCCGCTTCATGACTGGAACCGAGTATTTAGCTAGCTCTAAATCCAAGACGTTTCATAAGCTAATTCAGACTCTGAGGGCCGAATACGGGGATTACTCGATTATAGTGTTAATAATAGGCCTGAGAAAAGCATATATGGCAGAACGTAAGGCGTTTGAACGTCGAGTAAGAAATCAGGTCAGCCTTCTCTTACAAGGAAAAGATGTGGATACTGAAGGTTTGTCGAGCTTGGAATATACTGAAGAAGAATCTACTGATATTGATTTTATAGAGGCAATGCTTACTGCCAATGTTCATCTCATTCAGGCCAAAGATGAAGTTGAAGCTGCAGAATTACTGTCTAGCTTAACGCAGGATATTGGTTCTGTTAGGTACCTGAAGAATAGAACGGAGCTAATGGCTGACTTTGAAAGCTCTGCTCTGCAGATTCGGTCAGCTCCGTCCCAGAAAGAAAGCCTCGCAGTTATGCTCGGACAAGTTCGCAGAGTCACGCCAAATCTTGCTAACGTTATTTCTAGTTCTTATTCCGATTCAGTGATGAGTCTCTATGAGTCAGTTACTAGCAATGGCGCTGATTCTCTTGCAGGCATGATTGGTCCAAACAATCGAAGGCTCGGTGAGTCGCTCTCGAAATCCATTCATACCCTATTTACCAGTAGTGATCCTAACGCAGAAATTTAAAAGAACCTTTCAAAGAGTCTTAACTCTTAACCGTACTTTTATAATGACAATCTACCTTCTTCAACTTAATAACCGTAATCAAATAAATTACTAATTCCATTAGCACTAACCAAATACTTTCAGCCTCCGTTACTTGTGGGCTTAAGTTTTCTCGTCGGTAATAGGCTTTGCAGTATCATTCAGGGAAAATGCTGATAACTCTTTGTCGATTATTGAGGATGGAGTAGAAGAGTAAGTCGTATTAGGAGATTCTTCTGCTAAAGATCCTTCAGATAAATCGGTTAAGCCTTTCCGAACGGCGAGTACAGAGTCAACAATCACAGCATCTAAACCATATTTCATCTGAAGACGGGCATACTCAGGGTTGTTGTTAAGAGTACCATAAGAAAAGCACACCAACCCAGATTCTTTCACAACTCGAATTAATCGAGGGCACATTATCAATGGCTGACAGGCTGAAACAATCCCGAGTAAATTCCAACGAGAAGCAAATCTGATAGCTTCCTGCAGGCTTGTAGCACGTATATCAGCCATAACCTCAGTGCCAGCATCAGTCAGATAAAGTACCGGTATTGATGGCTGTTTTAAGGACAGCATTACACAAATATCAGGATGAAAACTGGAAAAAATAATGTCTCGTCCATTCATATTGTCATATACCATCTTCAAAACCGTATCAACCCAGTTATTCATGTCAATTGCTATTTCATCCATATCCTGCGCTTCGCTCTCGTCCAGCATAGGGTATTTACACTCTATGTTGAATCCAACGTTAGCAGGGAGGATCTTGAACACGTTCTCAAGGGTGGTGAACGGGGATTGAATACTAACACCCCTGCTATTACCTTTGAAACCTTTGCTCTTAAAGTCTCTTGTAAATTTCATGCGCTCATTGAGATCATCGTCATCAGTGTAAGACTCTAAGGAATATGAACGAGGTCGAACGCTACTTTCTCTCTCTGGAGACATGACCATCCTTCGACTAGGAGAAGCATTCCTGCTTCTACTCCTGCTGCGATTGGAATGTTCTGAGACATTAAGAAATTGTTCCGCAGTTAGCGCATGCATAGGCACGTCGATTCCGGTTTCTCCAACGAGAAAGTCATGATAAATGACAGGTACGTAATCCTTAGTTAGCTGAACATCAAACTCGACATAACTAGCTCCTAAATTCGCAGCTGCAATAAATGATTCAACAGTATTCTCACCAAGCTGTAGAGATTTTCGACTTGTATCATTCTTCCCTAGTCCTCGGTGACCAATAACTCGAGATGCCGTGAGAGACTTCCAATAGGTCGAAGATTTTTCAATAGTCATCTTAGGGTGTAAAAAGGGGTTCACAACTAAAAATTCAAAATTGACATGTCCTAGCACTTCAAGCGTATTAGATTGTAGAATTGGTAAAGTAATTAGCTGGTGCAAGCTGCGGTAGGAAGAGCGAAGGGTAGTTCTCACTGAAGATAGCATAGCTACAGCTCGTCCCAGAACTTGCTTTTGATTTCCTGAATATGATGGGACAATATCGAAATATAAGAGAGTCTTAGAAGGATCCGAGCAGTGAAATACCAATGTCTCAGTCGACATGTAGTCTTCAATAGGCAAATCTTTAATAAAAGGTTCATCATTAGAGTTAGAAGCTTCAACAATAAGTGAAAGCGCAGTGTCCAATTGAGTAGAGTGGGCTTTGTCAAACGGTACTCTTGCAAGTTCTACTGGTACGGATGACTGTCGAATGTCAGTGGAGCCGAGCGTGACCAGAATTAGACTTTCGTGCTGCAGATAAGGATGCCCAAAACTCTTTACAGGTTCTGGCGCTGAAGGTGTGGAGAAATCAGAATCTAACGACTGAAATCGAGCAGCTCCATTAGAATAGTTTAAGGGAGTAGATATATCGTCCCACAACGAACTTGGGCACCTAATTAATTCAGCAACCATCAAATGTCCTCGAAGGCATGCATGCTCCATAGCTGTCCATCCCGATGAGTCTTTTCTAGTAATGTCAGCTCCGTGTTCAACCAAAATAGAGACTATCTCTTGGTTTCCATCAGCAGCAGCACTGAATAATGGGATCCATGAAAAGTTATACTCATCAACGGATTGATCAGCACCGTTTTCTAAGAGGTATTTCACAATATCATAGTGGCCAGATCTTGCCGCAGCGTATAATGCCGTTTCACCTGATGTCGGTTCCTGAAAGTTTATGTCAAGTCCTTGTTCTATCAGACAAGAAACCAAACTCACAGAACCCGTCTTAACTGCAAGATGAAGTAGGCAAGAATCATTACTTAGAGGTGGGTTAGATTGAAATTCGGTCAATAATGCCTTGGTGGTCAGAGGATGATTCCCAACTATAGAGTAATGAATCGGAGACATGTTATCTAGATCGCGCCACTCAGAGCTATCTAGACTTACGTCAAAATCAAATAATCCGTACTCTTTGGAATAGCGGATAAGAGTAGTAGTTGCCGCTCTTAGTCCGTACATTGCGGCATAATGTAATGGGCGTCTTCCGTAGATATCCTTGGCTATGAGCTCTTTCCGGCAATTCGGTTTCAGATTGTCCAGTATAAACGAGATTACGTTGACTGGATCAAGTTCTGATCCCGCATCTGGTCGAAAGTTCGAGTTCACGGCGCTGGCTTGTGGAGATTCTGCAGGTTTTATATAAAGTCCAGAGTTATCAATTCCAGAAGCCGCAGCAGCTTCACGTCCTCTGACAACTACCATTCTGTGAAGTATATTTCTCCCGTGAATTTCATATGAATCGGATAAATCATTTGTTATCGATAATAGAAATTTTAAACTGTTCATAGATTTGCAAATAGCAGCCTTGTATAGCAAAGACATGATATCCTTTGGGTACAATTGATGCTCTTTAACTAAGGATTCAACAGTCTCAGCATCATCCTTCCTAATTGCTGCTTTTATTTCTTCTAATAGAGGCTCCGTGGTAACAGATACGCTCGAAGTTGACCTTCTTAAGCCGCGATCCAAATTGGCATCTCGGATATTCGATTCATTGCGACCAAGAAGAACCAGCCAGTCGTTTATATCATTCAATTGCTTTGCAAGATGACTACCTGAAGTAAACCTTTTTAAAAATATCTTGCTTTCAAGATAGCGGGTTTGATACTTCGAACCTGTTTTCTTGTCCAGTTTTTTCAGAATCTTGATGAATCCTCGTTTATTCACTTCACAAAACCAATGGAGTTTGCGGAGCTGGCTTCTAACTTCGAGTAATGCTGCAGTCAAGTCTTCCACTTCGTCGCGATCCAATTCTTGCACCTTGTCAGGTACCGGAGGGTACTTATGACTGAGTAAGCGGATTCTTCTTGAAAACTCTGTCTCTCTCTTTTCGTAGAAACCTTCAACTGTATCAAGGTTTCTATCTAGAGCATAGAAAAATGAAGCGAGGTCGCTATCACTTATCGGTTTATTTGAAGTTCTAGCCTTGTCAGTGACCTTTTTTATGAGCTTTTTCAGTGCTTTATAGTTGATATAGTTCTGGCTCCATTCTGGAACTTGATTTCTCGGTAGATTCTTGCCAAACTTCATTACTATTCAATCGTCTTAGTTGAACTTCCAGAGTAGCAAAGTAGTCTTTCGGTATATGTTTACACTACTGATTAACTTGTGAGCATAAGTTGGCCAGCAGAAGAAACAGTCTCAAAACTTATACTTAATTGAGTTGTATACTAGGAATTTGAATTAGCTCTTTATTTTTAAAATTCTTGGTTTCCTCCTAATGAAACAATGCAAGACTTGAGTTGTACAGCAAAGAGTAAGTAACCTGGCCGATATGTTACAAGATTCAGGCAGTACACGTGCAGAAAGGTAGGCTCTGAAGGTTTTAAGAATTGACTTTGTTTCTTCCTCCCTTCGGCCAAAGCTTTTCACCTTTAGAGGTCAACGATTGAAATTAAACTTGGGTTTCTTGACAGCAATAGAGCTCGCTTCGGGCGTCTTTTCGAGATATTTGAATATCTAGTATAGCCATCACGGTAAATACCATTCATTCATGGCTGAGGCTTTCTAGTCATTAGCATATAGACTTCTCGAAAGCTCTTATCGAAGCGAGCTCTATTGCTGTCAAGAACCCAATTCGGTATCTCCCAATGCTCGGCCTGGGAGCTTGGTTACTGTCCCCTGGCCAAGTTAGAATGTCTCTAAATACGTTTCCGTGCAGATATTAAGCTCTGGGCTAATGTTGCATACATAGTAGGATTAGCCGAACTTACTAACCGAGTCACTAACCGACCTAAGTTTTCTAATATAAGATAATCGGATAATTTAACTAAGTCAACTTTCGCTATATTTTTGATAAAAAGTATATAAGACAGAGCATTTGTGAATACCAACCCTCTTTGTGTTTTGTATTTAGGAGTTTATACCTAGCCATAACCGTTGGCTATTGCTTTAAAGATTCTACGTGGTGTTCGACCAAGCAGGCATCACTGTCCCCACATACTCTGTATTTTTCCCGACTCGTATACCAGCTTCGCTTCGGAGGTGCTTCGCGGGGTGCTTTGTAATTTGATCAACTAACTTCTATTCATCTTTTTTATAAAACTCCTCTAAGAGGTTTTTTGGCTTCTGTGGATCTCACTATTTTTTTAGCGAGTTGATTAATTGCTCCGCTAGTTTTACCGCCGACCCTTTTTTTACCTAAGACCTTAGATCTTCGCGCTCTTTTTCAAAAGACTCTCAGAAATGCTAAGGTTGTGCACTTTTACCACACGGTCTGTCATCAATAGGACATTGACTACCCATTATAGACGTTTTCATTTTAGTCGCCCTGTTAGTGCTATTCAGCCATACCTCTTGGCGGATATTGGAGAAGGCATCAAGGAATGCGAAGTGATTCAGTGGTTCGTAGAGCCAGACTCCCGTGTTGAGGAGTTTGACAAAATTTGTGAAGTTCAGTCAGACAAGGCCTCGGTCGAGATCACTTCTCGTTATAGTGGTGTCATTAAGAAATTACATTACGAGGTAGGAGAAATGGCAACTGTTGGTAAGCCGTTGGTAGACATTGATATTGATGGCGATGCAGGCGAGGCTACAGATGCTAAGGATCCATCCCCTTCTGAAGCAGAATCCTCTGCACTGGAAGAAAGGTCCACTCCACCTCCTCCGGCATCTTCTGATGTTCCCATGTCCACTTCCGACCTGATACTCGCAACGCCGGCCGTACGCAGGTTATGTCGCGAACACAAGATTGACCTTGCTCAGTTGGTTCCTGGGTCAGGTAAAGATGGTCGCATCATGAAGGAAGACGTTATGGCATTTTTGCAAGAAGGACCAAAACAGTCTCGATCGCCTGTTCCAGCTACTCCTGCCTCTCCGGCGCACACCGTGCCAGCACAAAACGACACCATTGTTCCTCTGGGTCCTATTCAAGGCCAGATGTTTAAATCTATGACTGCTTCGTTAAGTATCCCTCATTTCCTTTATACTGATGAAGTCTGCCTCGATGCTGCTGTTTCTTTAAGGTCTCAAATCAATGCCTTTCTCGGATCCAGTCCAGTTGATGGTTTAGCCAAGATATCTTATCTTCCTATTTTTATTAAGGCCATGTCCTTGGCATTGAATAAGTATCCACTTTTGAATGCTAAAGTTGATCTATCGGGTGCGAAACCTCAGCTGATTTACCGTGCTAAGCATAATATATCCATTGCCATGGCTACTGAAAAAGGGTTGATTGTTCCTAATATAAAAGACGTTGCTAACTTGTCTATCATCGAAATAGCTATTGAGCTCAATCGCTTGCAGCAACTAGCAAGTGTTGGAAAACTGTCTCCTGCAGACCTTACTGGTGGTACTATCTCCTTATCTAACATTGGATCGGTTGGGGGAACGTATGTTGCTCCAGTAATTGTGACTGATCAGGTTGCAATAATGGGCCTTGGAAGATCGCAGAGATTACCAAGATTCGGAAACAATAATGAAGTCATATCAAAAGAAATTTTAAATATGAGCTGGAGTGCAGACCACAGAGTAGTTGATGGAATGACGATGGCCCAGATGGCTGCTGAATGGAAGGCTCTCGTTGAAAGCCCTTCTACGATGTTACTGCACTTGAAGTAAGCTATATCTGCGTGACAAGTTGCAAGTCACTTGACATACGACTAATCTAGTTCTAAGGCAGTATATTAATGTAGAAATCTCTCTGTAATTCAATTAGCTTCGTATCATGTAGAGCTTATTACTAAGAATCCAACCTCAGTGATAGTAGACTATGTGCTTGGTGCGCTTTATCATGTCACCTCTTTCCTTATACCAATTAGGCGCAACCGCAAGTTCGCTCAAATTTACGACAGTCCCCGCAGTTGTATAGAAGGTGACTTAAGGGTAGCTGATTGGTTTTTATAGTAAGTTTAATTGGAATCATCTCTATTCTTAAGAAGGGACTAAGCAAGCGCTCGAGTTCAAACAATTGTCATTTCAAAGAAACACTACAAAATGCAGTGGGCAATACAAAAGCCCTGTCTGAGATCTGTTCATTGAATGGCAAAAATGGAAATACTTCAGACAAATTATGTACAAGCCATACAAATCACATTATACGTTACTGCCCGTGATCCGCTAGCAGTACGGCTGAAACCTAAATATATGATCGCGTACGGCTTGGAGCAACTATAAGGTGATGCAACACAATAAGGATAACCCAAAAGAACACCTCGTGATTGTGATTTTTCCAGTGCCCTAGATGAATTTTGGTATCTATCAACCCACATTCATTGAAACGACCTGTCAGATTTTCAGTCAGGCTAGTCCAATTGCAATGGAATTTAGCATTCCAAACAAAAGCTCGATTCCTGCTTGCACACCGTTAACAATCTTGATGTCATCTCCTACTGCTTCTTTAATTAATACGTCCAGCCCAGCCATGCCAGCACATCCTAGGCATATAGTGCGCGTTCCTCTGGAGACCAAAGTTTTAGCTGCTTCTTGTACTTTTCCTCTAACCACCTCTTCTGGGGCCTCGTGACACTCAAGGACTCCGAGCTTCGAACTGACAGTGCCTGTAAATAAAGGGTGGTTACCAATAAGTGCATAGACTCCGCGATCGAGTAATGGTTCCCAAGGCTCGACGGTAGTCACTATGCCAAATTTTTCGCCATAAGACAGGCTTCGAAGTACAGTTGCTTCGAAAATTCCCATGACAGGCTTAGATGTTGTTTCTCTTAGCATGCCAACCAGAGGATGCTCAGAGTAGCATGCAATCAAAAAAGCATCGTACTGATTCAGAAGGTCTGTCATCATTGGATAGCAGAAAGCTGCTGATTGTATACATGATATGTTTCCATTGATCTCCGAAGGTGAACCTTTCGGGCCAGTGAGAAATGTTACTTCTGCGTCAGTCGGAATCCTAGTGGATTCCTTCAGAATCTCAGCTATCGATGTGGATGAGTTCGGATTCAAAACTGCTATTTTGACTGTCATATTGTCTGTTATCTGGATTTCATGGTACCTCCGGACAAAAAATGGATAAGTTTATATATCTTTCGGAGTTTAACAGTTTACCCGCTGCTGAACCCAACTGACCAATAAAGTTAACGCTACTATCAGTGATATTGCATGGAACATGATTGGTGTGACTTTATCTAAGTGAGAAAATCTGTCTACTGTGTTTTTATATCTTCTTTGCAATGATGCAGTGGGTCTTCTTATGTATATGACTCGAGTCTGTAACGTTAGCAATAAGCTTACACCTACTTTTGCGCTATATATGCCAGCATTCACCAGTATGGGAACATTAAACGCACATACTACTGCCTCATGAGCTTTCTTTAAAGAATATGCGCCTTTCCTCTTGTGGATTGCTTAGTACCCTATACCATCTAGGCTTGGTTTATGCCTCGTTCACAACAGTACGCCTTGAGAAAACAAACATTGGATATACTTTGGATCGGATTTCCCGTGAGGTTGAGTACCTAAAACGAAAGTATCATGGTGCAGGTTCATTTGACCTAGTACAGTTCGCCGACTTTGTTCCCCAGGAGAACTACTCTATGGGAAAAACTTTGCTTAATAACTATATTAATGCTCAGTATTATGGTGCTATTGAACTGGGTACCCCTCCTCAAAAGTTCAACGTAATATTTGATACAGGAAGTTCAAACTTCTGGGTTCCGAGTGTTAAATGCTCGTCTTTATCCTGCAAGATTCACAAGAAGTACAACTCCAAAAAATCTTCGACTTACAGTGCCAATGGCACTTTGATTGGTGTCAGTTACGGAAGCGGTTCTATGTCCGGATTTATTTCTAGAGATGTATTACAAGTTGGGGGCATGACTATTGTGGACCAGGACTTTGCTGAAGCTACTTCTCTCCCTGGACCAGCTTTTTTATTTGGAAAGTTTGATGGCATACTTGGTTTAGCTTTTCCTAGCTTATCTGTTAAACGAACTGTCCCTCCTTTGCAGAATGCCATCCATCAAGGGTGGTTGGATTCCCCCGTGTTCTCTTTTAGTATCAGGCATAATCAGGTGCAGGAGGCCGGATTTGTGACCTTTGGTGGGATAGATCATGATGCATACGTTGGAAATATTATAGAACTTCCGCTTCGACGCCAAGGGTACTGGGAAGTCTCGATGACAGGACTTCATATGGATAGTACATCTGGTGAGCCGTCTTTGGATATTCATATGGATAATTATCCAATTGGCGCTGTTATAGATACTGGTACCAGTCTTTTGGGGTTCCCTACGCGAATTGCTGACATTATAAATCGAATAATTGGCGCGGAGTATAAGAACGGCATGTACCGTATTGATTGCAGTAGACGCAATTCCTTGCCAGAACTTATGCTATACCTTCATGGACATGAGTTTTCAATTGGTCCTTATGAATACATCGTTAAGCATAAAAAGAACTGCTATTCGGCCATTACCAGGCTGGACATGCGGCCTCCAATAAGTCCATTGGTGATTCTCGGTGATGTTTTCTTACGAAAGTATTACTCGATCTACAATATCGCGAATCGGACTGTTGGTTTAGCCCTCTCTAGCGACCCACTCTTCGAGTTCTAGTTAAAGATCTTTATATACCTTAGCCAAGTCTGTATCCTATAAATTCGTGCATTTGTAACTATTTGGGACAGAACTTTAATCTACTGTCTAGTTTAGAGATCTAGCTTATGTCTGTGTCTGAGGAAATGTCTAGAAGAACGTATTCAGAAGCCATACAGTACCTAAATGGACTGCAGTCTAATTTTGCGGTATTAGACGCCTTAAGGAAATCAGGTGCGGCTATGAATGCCCTTGCGATTCCTGAGATGAAGGAGTGGGTGAGACGGTGCGGCTACAATTGTGAAGATTTCGACAAACTAAACATAATTCATGTCTCGGGCACTAAAGGCAAGGGATCTACGTGTGCATTCATTGAATCTATTCTTGAGCAATACAGACCGAACTTGATTAAGAAGGTGGGCCTCTACACGTCTCCACATTTGAAATCAGTGAGAGAAAGAATTGCCATAAACGGAAAACCGTTAACTGAAGATCAATTTACAAATTATTTCTTCGAAGTCTGGGATCGGCTCGAGTCTACGTCTTCTGATACTGATAGGTTCCCGGCTATGGGAGAAGGTATCAAGCCTGTGTATTTCAGGTACTTGACATTGATGTCATTTCATGCATTCATGAGCGAAAATGTTGATACAGCTATATATGAAGTGGGTGTCGGCGGAGAGTACGACTCTACTAACATAATTAGCACGCCGACTGTCTGCGCAATCACTGCGCTCGGTATAGACCATGTGGCAGTGCTTGGTGATACCATTGAGAAGATTGCCTGGCATAAGGCAGGCATTTTGAAGCCAGGCATACCGGCATTCACATCTGTTAGTCAATCAAAAGAAGCATTGGCTGTCTTAAAACAGCGTGCATACGAAATTGGGTCTCCGTTTGAAGTGGCACCTGTAGATCCTGTCATAAAATCAGCTACTCTTGGTATACAAGGGTCATTTCAGGTTGAAAATGCCTCACTTGCGATTGAGGTATGTCGCGTACATTTAGAGAAAGTGAAGGGGTTGTCTATCGATGGTATACCCAACGAATTTCTAAAAGGGGTTGCAGAAGCAAAATGGAGAGGACGCTGCGAAACAACTCGCAGAGGTAATATCGTATATAGGCTTGATGGTGCTCATACAAAGGAGAGCTTAGAAAAAGCCTGTGAATGGTATGCCTCTCAGGTTTCGGAAGAGTCAATCCGGAGGGTTCTGATTTTCAACCAGCAGTCAAGAGATGTCACAAGTTTGATTAAAATCGTTTGCGATGAGTTGGGGCAAACGTTTGATCAAGTGATATTCACCACTAACGTCACCTTCGATTCAGGTACATATCATCCAGAACTTACGTCGATTAATACTTCCGTGTCTGATGTAGACAATCTGTCGGTGCAAAAACAATTGGCTAAGCTATGGAAGTCTTATGGCGGAAAGGCTGAGCCGCGAGTATGCGGGTCGATAGAAGATGCATTACGAGTAGCCAGAGGTCCTGATAGTTCAGAGAAAGTTGATATCTTCATCACTGGAAGTCTTCATCTTGTTGGTGGTGTTTTGGTGCTATTGGAGGGGTTTGATTAATGCGAACATCTTAACTGGCAATAGTATGTCTGGAAATCCTCGCTGTGTCTCTTCTGCGACTACTTTGAGGCCGGCTTGCTTAAATATTGAATGAAATGACTCTAGCGTCCTCGTCACTGAGCTATCGGTGTCATCGAAGGAGTCTATTCCTGCTGTAGATATATTTTCTTTTACAAGTATGGCTCCGTTAGGCTGGAGGCCATACACACACCGTTGGAGGAAAGCTATTAAATCCCTGTCGGGGAGTTGGCCAAGGCACCATTGGCACCATATGATCCAATACTTTCCCTCTTCTGGAGTAAAGTCTTGCATTCCCACAGGGTATATAGTACCGATCTTGTTGTTTTTGCGGGCGTTTTCAAGTTCAATTTCCATTTGGGCTCTAAGATTAGGTGCTGGTTCCACTAAATCCACTGTGTCACAGACGTCCGAAAGCATATCCTTGGTTATTCGCCCTATACCGGCGCCTACATCGCATGCATATTTCGGCAGATCAGGGGATCCTGGGAACTTCTCAGAATATTTTCGCATAAAAGTTTTAGATCCTATGATGTCTACTCGAGGTACATTTGTGTTACCAAATCCTCCTAGCACGCCGTCAACAGTAGCGGGTATTCTAGACCAATAATTAAGTGCATCATCATAAGAAATACTCTCGTCAGCCATATTGTGTTTACGAATCTGACGAAAATTAACTTAAAGAATAGTTCTGTGCTTAGTGAGAGGAGTAGTGGGGAATGAAATTGGGATAAACTGACATTAGGTACTAAACAATGGCTTTTATAGTTTGAGAAGTCTCAAAACGATCTCCTGGCTTTGCAGTTTTCCACTTAGAAACATAACCAGGCTCTATACACAGCATATGTCGATAGCCATCTGCAGGGCCGAAGTCGCTAAGATTTGCCGACACCTTTTCCCATGGATTCCATACAACGACGTCAGGTAGGTTTACCCGATCGACCTCAAAGATAGGCTGTCCCTTGGACTTCACCACCACTTTGTTCGGTACTTCTTTATAAACTCTGTCAATCTCTCCAGTTATATCAACTTCAGAGTCAATTGACTGATAGGAAGATCTGGACACCTTGTCTAAGACTTCAACTTCATGTAAGCCTTTAACTGTAATAGCCGTAATATCAGGTACAAGCAGATACGAATGGAATAACATCTGGAAATCAAACGGAGATTGTCCAGTGTTATCCAATGTCATAGTTGTCGTCAAGAAGTTATCTCCAAGAGTTATAGTGTAAACAAGCGTGAAATCGAAAGGCCATAGCTCTCTCAGATGACCAGGAATATTTTCCGGGCCTAGCCCAAATTGTATAGAGAGTGGTTTAGTAGAAGTCTGACCCAAAAACTCCCATTTACTCAATCTAGCAAAACCATGCTGCGGCAATCGAGATGTTGGTCCTTCTGTAGATTTGCCAAAAACAGGAAATACCAGAGGAATACCACCTCTAACAGCTTTTGACCCATCTAGAACCGCTTTCTTGCTCAAAAAAAGCTTTTCCTCGCCTTTGACTTTCCATGAGACAATGTTGGCACCGTGATAGAGTACCTCAAGACTAGTGCTACCATCCTCCGAATTTGCGACGACTCTATCATCGAAATCTTCTACTGCCATCTGTATAGCAATAGCGGAGTTGTATGGTTTGGGAGGGCGATCGCGGCTCATTACAACTCCCAAACTCTAAGATGTACTTGCTCATTGGAAGATGCCTTACTAAATAATATTTGCCAAGCACACATTCCCTACAATGCATTAAGGCTCGATCCATAACAATTTAAGCACTGGCAGTTATTTAGTCTTCCCAAACCTGAGTCAATTCTGTACTTCGGCGAATTATGGGATCAGTATAGGCGTGAAAGGCATAAGATACAGCCGGAAATAGAATCTGCGTGATACTCTTCTCAATATTCCAGCCTGACAATCAATGTGCAGACTAGAAGGCTTAGCGGCTGCTATTCCAAAAATGCTTAAAGTCCTTCCAGCTAACGGAACACTTGATTAACAAAACAACGAGGTTAAACAGTTGTACTCGGCTAAAGAATTTAGGTATCCGGTATGACAACAGCTCTGACTAGCACTGAGGAGCGAGTTACGAACTCTAAATCCTAGCTAAATTCCGCACTTGAATCAGCATGCTTATGTTATATATATATGCACCTTAACTAAGCTTGATGCTCTGGCCTGGACACTTTTAACGAAGTGCTTCTTCGTTATTTTTATTTATTGGTTAATACTGTTTTATTAAATGCTTACATAGAACCTGTCTACGTTCAAATTATTTGCGCTTAACTAATTCGGAAACCTGTGACGGAATACTAAAGAGCGAGCTATGGCAGAAATAGAGGCTCAGGATATTATATTTGAGGAGTCCCAGTCTAGAATATCAAGAGAAGCCACAGAAAAGATTAAGTATACTGCCTCAAACGAAAGTGAGTCACAGTACAGTGATGACCAGTTCATAGTCCAGTTTGAAGACAGTTCCGATCATACGAATCCTCTAAACTTTCCAAACTCTCTTAAATGGTGTATGCTGTTCAGCGTATCTTTCTTGAACTTTCTAGTAGTTCTATATTCTACCTCATATCAATCTGGAGTAACAGGACTAGAAAAAGATTTTGGAATTGAATCTAGCACGGTATTGACGTTGGGTCTTACTCTATACCTCTTAGGCATTGCATTTGGCACCCTGTTGTTTGCTCCGCTCTCCGAGATTATTGGCAGAAGACCAGTGTACTTATTAACCTTAGCAGGATTTCTCTTAAGTTTCATTCCAGTTGCTTTGGCCCCTAATTTTGAAGTTCTGTGCGTGTTTCGATTCCTCGCAGGCTTTTTCGGATCTTGCTGCGTCACCAATGGTGGTGCTACTATATCTGACATCTTCCCACCGGAACGACGACATCTAGCAGTAAATGTGTATTTTATATGCCCTCTACTGGGTCCAATAATTGGACCAATATACGGAGGATTTGTTTTTGAAGCTGTTGGATGGAGATGGATGACATGGATTATAGCGATTGCTACTTTAGTCTTAGGTGGATTTTTTTACTTCGTGATGAAGGAAACATACTCCCCTCTCATTATTAAAAGAAAAACGAAAGAGCTGATCAAGGCGACAGGTGACTTACGGTACACCTCCATATATACCAGAGAAGGTCAAGATGGATCTCCTCTGGAGATGCTGCGGCTATATATCACTCGACCCTTAGTATTCTTATGTACTGAACCAATCACCATCTGTTTTGCACTCTGGGTTGCAGTTGTTTATGGAATATTTTACCTGTCTTTCGTTGCTTATCCTATAGTGTTCGGTCAGTACCGTAATTGGTCACCGGGGTTCGTGGGCCTTTCATTTTTAGGAGTTGGCAGTGGCCTCGCTCTGTGTTTTCTATGCAATTCTTACATCAAGAAACTGTACATGAAAGTTCCTGTCAACCCGGAGACAGGAATGCGTCCACCGGAAGCGCGGCTATACCCTGTCTTATTTACAGCCCCCCTGGCACCAGTGTCTCTCTTCTGGTTTGCTTGGACTTCTCAAAGATCAGTTCATTGGATTATCCCAATACTTGCTGGAGTTCCATTTGGATTTTCTAATACCAGTACTTACATTTACTCCAGTGCCTATCTGATTGATGCATATGGGATTTTTTCAGCGTCTGCTTTGGCATCGAATGCTGTACTTCGGTCTATTTTTGGAGCAATATTCCCCTTATTTGCTACAATTATGTACAACAAACTTGGCAGTAGTATAGCTACTACCATACTTGCAGCTATATCCACACTAGTGGCAGCTGTTCCATTTGTCTTTTATTTTTTTGGCAAAAGGATCAGATCTAGCAGTCCTTACTGTGGCCGTCTATAACCAGATACAAAATAATATAATAATGACATATAAGACATCTCCTTACTAATACTAACATTTATTCTCATTCTTAATATGCCTCTTGCGCCGAGTTTATTATAAGCCTTGCACAAATCTATATATCGAATAGAGGGTTTACTTTTCTCACAGCTACAAAGAAGCGAACATTTCTTGAACTGGCCAGATGATTAGTTGACCTCCCAAACCGCTCCATTGGTTATCGTGCTTTCTGTAAACTCGGGTAACCTTAATATAAGAATTTACTGGGACCAAAGTAATTTCTTCGAATTTACATAATGAAAACATCTAAGACAGAATTTATTGCAACGATATCGGATGAAGGAGAAGAGATCCCCGATCTCGACGATGATTTCGATGAAGCAGAACAATTAAGCGAGAATATAGCTGCTCAACGCAACAAAAAGAAGGATAATAAAAGTGATTTGAACCCGGGGTTCCATTTCGATGAAGATGGCTTTCTTGGGAGAACCACTCCGTTTGCAGGATGGGATCTGACGAGCTCTATAGATAATACCGGCAACGGCCCTTCTATTAATAGAGTAGACATTGACGCTATTATAAAAAGAAAGAGACGAGAGGATATAGAATCGGAATCGGAATCGGAATCGGAATCAGAACCAGAATCAGAATCAGAGCAAAATCCAGAGGTTATTGGTGATAATACCGAGGAAGAATTTGTTGGTTGGAGCGATACGAACAACGATGTAAATACTAATCAAGACACTGAAAACGAAAGCGACGACTCTGCATCAGAGCTAGAATACGTTCCGCATCCTATGGACCTGGAAGACCAATCCGAAGACAATGATGAAGAAGGAAAAAAAGAAGAAGAAGAAGAAGACGATGAAGCTGCGCTGGCCGATTTTTACGATAAAGATGCCAAAGTATCTGCATTGCAGTCGTCCTTTACAGCTTTATCGTTATCCAGACCACTGCTGAAAGGAATATCGAATTTAGGCTACCTAAGACCAACACCAGTTCAGAGTGCTGTAATCCCTCTTGCTCTATTAGGGAAGGATATCGTAGCCGGTGCTCAAACTGGTTCAGGCAAGACTGCTGCTTACCTACTTCCAGTGCTTGAACGATTGCTGTATCGGCCTACCAAGGTGGCAGCTACCAGGGTGCTGGTTCTAGTTCCCACTCGTGAACTTGCCGTTCAAGTCAACGAGGTAGGCCGCAAGCTCTCCACGAACATTCCAAATCTACGTATTGGTATGGCGGTTGGTGGTTTGAATTTAAGAACACAAGAAAAAGAACTGAAGACCCGTCCTGAGATTGTCATAGCCACTCCAGGCCGTCTGATCGACCATATTCGAAACTCTCCTAATTTCCACGTGGATACCGTCGAAATCCTTATCTTGGATGAAGCTGACAGAATGTTGGAGGATGGATTCTCACAAGAACTTAAAGAGATTCTTAAGCTAATTCCTTCAAAGAGACAAACATTGCTTTTTTCTGCTACTATGAACTCCCGCATAGATTCACTGATCCAGCTTTCTTTACATAAGCCGGCAAGAGTCATGATTGATTCGCACAAGCAAGCTGCCGGAGGTTTAGTCCAAGAGTTTGTTCGGTTAAGAAAGCGAGAAGACTATCGTACAGCTCTTTTGATGTGGATATTGAGGCAATTACCATCAAACTTACGGGTTATGGTATTCGTCTCACGAAAAGATCAGGCTCATCGGCTTCGAATCATACTAGGTCTCACCGGTATCAAAGTCGAGGAGTTACACGGCGCGCTCACACAAGAACAGCGATTACAGAGCGTAGAGAACTTCCGCTGCTCGGCTGTCTCGTGTTTAATATGTACTGATCTGGCATCTCGAGGTCTTGATATCCCTAACGTGCAGATGGTGGTAAACTACGAGATGCCGAAAACTCACGAAGTTTACGTGCATCGTGTAGGAAGAACTGCTCGTGCAGGAAAATCAGGGCACAGTATATCATTTGTCAATGACAGCTCAGCTGAGCGTTCCATAGTCAAAGAAGCTATTAAAGCCCTTGAAAAGAGCGGAAAGAAAGAAGTGGACAAAGTGGTCTCGCGGAATGTGGACTGGGATGCCGTTGAAGCTCTTCAAAAGGATGTAAGCTCGTTCTCAGAAACTGTAGAGGAAGTGCTAGAGGAAGAGAAGGCCCAAAAAGAAATCGCGGTAGCAGAAATGGAGTTGAGGAAATCTCAGAATCTCGTAAAGCATGCAGATGAAATTAAGTCAAGACCCAAAAGAACCTGGTTCAATTCTGATTCCAATTCTTCAAAGAAAAAGAAGAATAGGAGATGATATATAATGAGTATTAATGTAACACTTTTCTACAATAAGTATACTGAACTCTAGAACAATCTTTTTAGAATATTCCTACATGAACATAATAAGGAAACTCAAAAGGGAGCATTCGACATTAGTAAACACGCTTCTGAGAAAGCAAGTGGGCGTGCTCCTCAAGAGGAGAAGCGCCCAGAGGAGTATCATTCCATAAGTTTGGAGTAAGGAAGCCGTAAGTTTGAGAAATGGCCGAAAAAGCAGCCTTAAGTGTGTTTTCCAATGTACGGGTTTTACCAGAGGAAGATGTGTAGGCATCACTAACACCAGCAAGCTGTAAGAAACGCTTAACAGCTGGCGAAGCGACAACACCAGTACCACGAGGGGCAGGGATAAGACGGCAGACAACTGAACCGCACTTACCAGTGGTCTTACCAGCGAGGGAATGAGGAGCACCCAAGTTTACACCCCAGTAACCACGACGGACAGGGATAATAGAAAGCTTGGCAACAATGACAGCTGCACGGATAGCAGTGGCAACTTCCTTGGCGGTTTTAATACCGAGGCCAACATGACCATTTGAGTCACCAATGATGACAATGGCTTTGAAGCGTGTGCGTTGACCAGCGCGAGTCTGCTTTTGCACAGATTTGATCTTCATAAGTTCGTCGGTAAGGCCAGGAACAAGGGCATCAACAATCTGAAACTCCTTGATAGGAAGAGCATGAAGATAGATTTCTTCGATAGATCGAATACGTCCAGCCTTGACGAGGCGGCCTAGTTTGGTGACAGGTTGCCAGGTCTTTTCCTCATCACGGCCACCACGACGACCGCGTCTTCCACGGCCACGGTCACGTCCACGTCCACGTCCAAATCCTCCACGGGGTGCTTCTGACATTCTGATTTGTAATGTATATGTAAGGGGAATGTGAGATAAATCAGTGTTCCTAGATTGCGTTCGTTGGGACTTCGGTGAGCCTCAAAATAACGTGACGGCGTTTAGCCCTGCCAGGGTTAACCAAACCTTAATTGACTAGGCAGACATGCTGCCTTTTATCCTCGGTGTTGAGAAAAGTGATGAATAAGCATCATATTTTTTTAACGACATTAATTTAATTACTGATTGTCAATTTTTATTTTGATACTAACGAAATTTGAAGATATATGAGGTTGTAGTTATTCAAACAAGTCTGGTATTTTTACCCGTCTGCGTTAGGCATGTTCATGGATTATGAGATCATATAATTGACGATAGCCAAAATACAATGCTAACAATGAATGAGCTAAGGCTCTCTCAGATGTATATAGACGTCTATATTTAGAGAAGTCATTGCTTTGAGAGAAGCCCGGTTGGAATCGGCCTCTGAATGCAAGAGAACATGGCTGCGACTTCCGATCCCGGCGGAGATCTCGTTGGAAAGTTGCGATATCATACCACTATCCGAGGCATCCTGGCCCCTAGAGTTTCCCTGGAACAACTGTCTAGCGGACTTTCTGGTTTTTTCTCTGATCGAGATCGATGCTATATAAAGATTGCTTTCCAAGGTATGATCTGAAGGACCGTTATGACATAGTAGAATATCAATGAATTGTTGGCCTTGTATCTGAAAAACGCTATCCAAAAATGTCTGCTGGAGATCTTGAGGCCCATCAAGTACAGATTCTATAACATATTTAGCTGATACACTGATGAACTTACGATTTCTGGGCATACGAGGAGAAAAAGAGCGGTGTTGGGGTTTGAGGCGGGTGCTTGCCTAACTATCCTAGACAATTGACACTCCGCCAAAACTCTACTTAAACAAGGGAATTACAGCCACCTCAAATAAAAGCAAATCATACTACTACAAGTACTAATACTAGCTGAAGAATAGAAAACAAAAATGCAGATCAGAAACAGCACTTAGACAACGACCTCATCCTTCTTATCCTCCAAATCAACAGCATCTAGACCTTCATTGATCTCTTCGTCAGTCTTGTCGGCCCAAACACCTTCACCGTCTTCAACATACTCTTCCCCAGTGTTAGTAGAACGAGTGATTGTAAGAGCAGGTTTGACAGCGGCATTTTCCAAGGTCCACGAAGCCAAGGCATTTTCAGCATCAATGATGATCTGCTTAGAAGTATCATAACCATCATAGGCTGGGCGAGTCTCGCCAGGAGTGACAGGAGAATCGTCAATTAAGTCGAGAAGGGCTTTTCCATAGCCAGCAATCAAAGCCAACTTCTCGGAATGCTCGCGAAGAGCATCAAATTGGTAGTTAAATGCAGCCTTAATCTTTTCTCTAGTGATATTGGAAAGTTGGGCTTCAGCAACGAGAGACTCGGCTTCGGCTCTAACTAGTTCCTGCTCGAGAACGATAATCTTGGGGCTGTTGGGTTCTTTGTACTTCAGAGCAGCAATCTGGTCAGTAATCTTTTGCTTTCTATCACGAGAAGGTTGGACAGAGGCCTCAATGTTACGGATGGCCTTTATAGTGATGCGGTACTGATCGTACTTATCAATAAATTGATCTTCGAGCTCTCCAATCTCATAGATAAGCACACCGAGCTTGTCGGTAATGTCCGAAACATCGTCGTCGGTTTCTTCACCCCAGAGGGAAAGCTGCTTTGCAACCTCCTTGCGCTCGCGTGAAACCAACTCAATAGAACGCATAACATTTTTCTCCATTTTCACTAATTGAGCCAATTTCTTAGAGAGTTCAGGTCCGAACGTTCCAGCAGTGGAGCGGCGGAAAGTATGGGTTATAGAACCCTTTCCAAAGAAACGGCCGCCCTTAGTAGAAGAAGGAGGGGGAGGCGGGCTTGAAAGTTGTTGGGCAGTAGGAGCCCTAGAATTGCGAAGAGAGTATGTTCGATGCATTTTTTTCCAAGAATTGCGAGGCCTAGGAGCTTATTGATCACTTTAAAATCACGAGGGGCTTAGAGAAAGAGGTAAGTGCAAGAGCCGGCAAAGAAATACAACTATAATACGAAATCTATACTGGAATCAAAGGCCAAATAAAAAATAATAGGACCTAGGTATCAGCGTTAATCGGAAAATAATAGTTTTCAGGACAATTGATCGAAGAAAACAAATTGCCTTTATAGCTTGTAAGAATCTGGGTACACTTTATAAGCAGCCTCTCTATTTATTTGAAGCAGAAAACGTCATGCGAAAGCTGGAATTATCCAATAAAAGTTACGAGAAATAGGGCAACGGGTTATGCATTGCACAGGTTCCTGCCACATTTCTACATCGGGACGAAAGTTTGGGAGATTAGTCCCTGTGATTGGTATATTTAGGAATAAGCTTAGAGCTCTGTATTCACCGCCCTGACTTTCCGAGTGTCTAAGGAGGAGAGTTCTTAGCGAGCCCGTTCCAATTCGGGGCAAGTCTGACCAATTAAGAGATCGCCTCACAATTGGCTCCATTTCTCAAAAGATATAATGAGCCTGGAAGGCTAGCAAAGCTATATGAAGTATTCAAATCTGTCTCTCATATCAGACTAGAAAACCTTTTCTGAATTTATTTTGGCGTGGCATTTTCACGAAGTTTGCGCTTGGCCGGCCGCAGAGTTTCCCGCGCAGGTGAGGAATGCTACTCCAGTGTGTGAGTCCTGAGTGCAGGGTAATTAAAGTTTACCATCAACTTCTAGAAGCGCACTTTCTTCGCTGCCTCAATAGAATTTAGAAATGCTGATCATATCGGTAGAATCTCATTTAAGCCACTATTATGGATACACTGCAAACAAATAAATAAGAGCTTAGCAATAACTGAGCAATAACCGAGCAATAACTGAACAATGGGTTTGATTTCCAAGATCCTGCGGCCTCAATCATAGTTAGATGACAGGCTTATGACGTCACTATACCTATAAACTTTGATCACAGGCTTCTATCACGAGTGCGTGTAACGCTGCGACTACTAGCAGTTCGTCTAAAAATTAAACTATAAGAGACACTAAATGACGATGATTTATCAATATATAAAGGTTTATCCGTTTATGTAGGGTTGCAGTGAGAGCTAAGAATCTTGTTGTACGGTGATCTTCTGAGAGACCTTCAGTCGTTCCCGCAGTCTTGGGACGAAAGGGTTTCCATCCCTTAGAATGCAGTTAAGCGCTGGTGCTCCCCTCATTGGGTTAACACTATCCGACTGATCTCGCACTCCTACAACAACACTGAATCATTAAGGCAGAATACAGTGATTTAATCATAGATAACGCTCGTTAATAATCACGGGCCTTTAGGATCTTTTATGATATCAAACCTGGACACAGATAGCTTAAAATTGCAAGGTTAGTAAGTTTTGTAAACGCTCGAAGAAACAGGATATTGGCTAAACGTATAGACGATTGGAAGTACAGATTATGAGCTGGCGTATGGCCTTTAGGACCGGACAACCATACTTGATCTCGGGGACGCTATTCGCCATAGGAGGATCTACTGCACAAGTTATTAATATAAGACGACATCCGGAGATTAACCAGCAATTCGATTGGTATAAGACAATTAGACTGGGTTTGTATGGTGGGTTGGTCTTCGCACCTTTGGCAAGACGATGGATGAACTTTGTTCAAACCAGAATTCAGGTTACCAAATCTGGAAACACCATTAAAGACACTCTAGCTAGGACTGTGGTCGACCAGAGTATATTTCCGGTTGGTATTATATTCTGTTATTTCACTGTCAACGGCCTGGCCGATGGGAAGTCGGTAAAAGAAGTTGAGTTTCATTTGCAACATCACTATTGGTCAACCTTGCTAACTAATTGGACTGTATGGCCGGCTGTTCAGTTTGTGAATTACACATTCGTTCCTCTTTCCTACCGGCTGCTGTTTGTCAACATAGTGTCTGTCTTCTGGAATGTTTTTCTAGCATTACGACAGCAGAGCCCAGTTAATGAGTCGTCAACTTTCCTCGATGTGCCAGACAATGATTTGGTGCATCATTCATTCTAAGACCAAAATTAAGGCCGTATAAACATACATACTCTTTCAAAGGCCGAGAACAGTATTTGAGGCACCCTATTACCTAATCAGCCCGGCGCCTATATCATTCTTTGAACTTTAACCCAACCTAACCTTCTTTAGTTTCCCGCGCCATCATTATGACATCTATAGCTGTAGTCGGATCTACCGGCCAAGTAGGCCGATTATTTTTGTCTCGGGCTTTATCAGCTCAAGATAAATACGGCGATATCTACGCTATCTCCAGAACCGCTATACCCTCAGAGTTCACAAATAATACTACTAGTAGTTTTAAGAATGTGATCTCCAAAGACATTCTACAGGCATATAAGGACGAGGTACCTGTAACTGATGTTTTCTTTTCTGGTATAGGTACCACGAAAAGCACTGCTGGAGGGAAGGAAAATCAGTATAAGTTGGACCATGATCTGAATGTGGAACTTGCGAAAGCTGCGAAACAACGTGGCGTTCATACGTATGTACTTGTTTCGGCTATGGGAGCTAGCAAGGACTCAAGAAACTTCTATTCGCGTATGAAGGGTGAAATCGAAGAAGATATCATAAAACTAAATTTCAAACGCACCATTTTCCTCCAGCCTGGTTTAATGACCGGTGTAAACCGTCACGATAGCAGACCAGCGGAGTCAGTAGCATTAGGATTTGCTGCTGGTATTAAGCTCATTCCCATATTAGGGCCATGGTTCAGTAATAAGTATGCAATTGACGCTGCAGACATTGCTGCTGCTGCTCTCAAGCTAATCGAAACACCGGGATCAGGTGTACAGAAAGTCACCAACGAGAAGTTGCTCGATCTCCTCAAACCATCCATATAAACTTAGAATATATGGTTGCAACTTGGGAGCTTTGCAGAATAAAAATGTAATACGACAAAGGAGCTCTGCGTAGATAGTTTCGCTTGTCGTAGATCATCGACTACTAGCGTAAGAACAATTGCGAGACCGATTGGTTACCATAGCAATTGATCGGTCATGCGCTACCACCTCCCAAAACTCATTTTGTATTATCCCGATCACCGATCTCTCCAGAATCCTAAGCTCCCAAATTATCTCCGAATAGGAATTTGTTATTTCCGGACTTTGCCGTTCTGTTAATGCATCTGCAGTGTTTAATTCTTCATAGTCTTTTAGTATTACAATGGGTGCGTCAAACAGCAAAGGCTCAATAAAATCATACCCCTCATTCTCACGCTCTGACACTCAGACATCTGTGAAATCTAATAAGTCCAGCAAGTCCTCTCGATCCGTAAAATCTCGAATCCGATCATCTCACTCAAGATCTGCCTCTAATGCTAGTGGAGTTCAGCCGCAAATACCTATTGGCACATTTGGTACTGTTGGTACTCCTATCCTGCAGCAGGTATCTGCCTACTCTACATCACCACAACAAGTTGCCCCTCAGTCCGCTTCGCCAATGCAGGAGAAAACGACCCGAAGGTCTGCTCACAATGAAGATGTGCCTTCGGATTCTGAAGAGGTTGGTGTAGGAGCTGCTGCAGCCGCCTTGGCTGTCCTCTCAACAACTGATACCTCAACTGCTACACACCAGAAAGGCAGCGAATCACCACCGCCAGGTAGTGATTATTTCTCGCACAAATCAGTAAAGGGCTCTACTCCAAACACACCAAGTTCCTTTTCTGGTGACAACACTAATGATTTGTTGTCTCCTATCGAATCTCCGATCACAACAAGTTCTCGCCAAATGCGCAGCCTGAGCCCTCGAAGAGGCCTGCACGAGAAAAACCGAACACGCTCAATGTCCCCTCAGCGCTCTTCTTCCCCCGGGGGCTTGTCTCCACACGATTCGGGCAAGCTACGTGGATCAAGCTCCTATGGCTCCTCTGGTTCTCCTTTTGCTTCGCGATCTTTAGGCATATCCCTACCGGGGAGCGGAGGATCCCTCGATTTGGACGAGATTATCAGCCGATTATTAGATAATGGTATATCCGGAAAGGTTTCTAAGACAATTTGCTTAAAACAGTCTGAAATAGCTCAAATTTGTGCCAAAGCTCGCGAAATATTTTTGTCTCAGCCAACGTTGATAGAACTAACCCCTCCAGTAAAGATTGTCGGTGACGTCCATGGCCAGTACAATGATCTTCTTCGATTATTCAAACTATGTGGATTTCCACCTAGTTCTAACTATCTATTCTTGGGTGACTATGTTGACAGAGGTAAACAAGGTCTTGAGACTATTTTGCTTCTATTATGTTATAAGATCAAATTCCCTGAGAACTTCTTTTTACTACGAGGAAACCACGAATGCGCAAACGTGACTAGAGTTTATGGATTTTACGATGAGTGCAAACGCAGAAGCTCCTTGAAGACATGGAGAACTTTTATCGATACATTTAATACTTTACCTATTGCTGCGGTAGTTGCGTCTAAGATATTCTGCGTTCATGGAGGTCTCAGTCCAGAACTAAGTTCAATGACTGAAATCCGAAATATTGAGCGACCCAGTGATGTTCCCGATAGTGGACTCCTTAATGATTTGTTATGGTCCGACCCGGCCTACACTACTGCAGAGTGGGAAGATAATGAACGCGGTGTTAGTTACTGTTTTGGAAAGACAGCAATTAATAAGTTTCTTGCGAGGTTCGGGTTTGATTTAGTGTGCAGAGCTCATATGGTTGTGGAAGACGGCTATGAGTTCTTCAATGATAGATCGCTGGTAACTGTTTTTTCTGCTCCTAATTACTGTGGTGAATTCGACAACTGGGGAGCTGTTATGGCTGTTTCAGAAGAACTTCTGTGTTCTTTCCAGCTTCTCAAACCTCTAGATTCTGTCGCCATTAAACAAGAGATGCGTCGATGGCGACAAAACGGAGTACTTGCCTCTCCTCCTGCTACCCAAGCTGCTCAATCCTATTAGGCATTTCATATCTTATTAGCAGACTTTTTCACCCATCACTTTATCCTCCTTTCTCGACTTCTTCTGCTGTCGATTTATTCTACCATCATTGGACTGTTTCAAGTGTTTTCAGTCATACCTCCATTCTTATGTACCTGCTCCAGTAATATTATAATGAATATGAAACCAGATCGTGTACTGCCCATTGAGCTTCGATCAAACTCTAAATTATCACACCTGGACATAGACAGTACTTTCCCGATGCTCGGTCCGTTATCTCTCAGCGTACGGCCTGACGAGATAATCATCGCTAATGGTTCAGAAGAAAAGTCATATCTTATAAAACTATCGCGATCAACCGGTGATATTGCAATTGAAACAGCGCCTGCAGAAATCAAGCCAAAGGGCGCGAGTATAGCCGGAGTACTGGGAACACTATCTCTGCATCTTAATAAGTATCTTGTCACTATTACAAAGGTAGCTACTGCGGGAAATGTAAGAGGACATATCATTTATCAAGGTGTTGATTTTGAGATCATTCCGGTGCTTATGAGGAACAGCAAGCCTGCTTCGCCAGATGCTGAGTTGTTGACACTAGTGAAGAATCACCTCTTTTCCGCTAGAATATATTTTTCTTACACATTAGACATCTCTAATACTCTACAGAGACAGGCACAGGCGAAATACTTACCAGAATCTTTCTCCTATAAACAATTTGACGATCGTTTCTTTTGGAATAAGCATCTAGTACATGACTTTCTATCAGTGGATGACCCTAGAGTTGCAGATTTCATTTTGCCGGTCATAAATGGCTTTGTTTCTTTAAGCAAGACTGCAATTTGTGGTAGAACTGTCACATTTGGCCTCATTTCACGAAGGTCGAGATTTAGAGCAGGTACCAGGTATTTCACCCGAGGAGTGGATAGTCATGGCAATGTAGCCAACTTTAACGAGACAGAACAAATCTTAATCCTGCATGATTTTGACAATGAGCCAACTATGTCTTACGTACAAATTCGTGGCTCTGTTCCTATAGTTTGGCAGGAGATCAATACATTGAAGTATGTTCCAGCGCTGCATATTGGAGCTCCGTCAAATCTACCACAAAATCCCTCACAGTTGGATGCAAGTTCTAAAGCTGCCTCAAAGAATATGCAATTTACAGCTGTACAGTCTATTGGACTTCCAGCTACTGCTAAACATCTTGAAGAACTTTGCAATCTCTACAATAGAGTATTCATAGTGAACCTTGTCAACAATAAAGGCCGTGAAAGGCGCGTCAAATTAGCATTTGAAGCAGCTCTATCAAATCTAGAGAAATACTCCGACAGGGTCAAATACGTGTATTTTGATTTTCACCATGAGTGCTCAGGAATGCGCTGGGACCGCGTATCCCTCTTGGTTGAATTACTTCGAGAACAAGGTTTATCCATTGATGACTATCAAATTAACAACGCTTTATGGTTTGAGGCACATAGAGTGCCTGAAGGGAATAGTATTCCATCTGGTACGCTAATAACTGATCGCTTCCAAAGTGCTGTCGTGAGGACTAACTGCATGGACTGTCTGGATCGCACGAATGTCGTACAATCTTATATCGCTAGATGGGTTCTTCATCAACAATTAATGTCTCACGGTATTATAAATACTGTTTCTATCTCTTTTGAAGGTGCTGACTCTACCTTTGAAAACCTATTTAGAAATATGTGGGCTGATAACGGAAATACAACATCGGAAGCATATTCGGGGACTGGTGCTTTGAAAACTGACTTTACAAGAACCGGTAGACGAACTAGAAAAGGGGCTTTATCAGATTTGCTGAATTCTATACGTAGGTATATACTGAACAATTTTTATGACGGGCAAAGGCAGGATGCCTATGACGTTTTTCTTGGGGTTTATGACCCCGCGGGAGATCCCACCGCTGCAGAGGCTCTTATGTACGACAAACGCTCTATTGTCGTACAAGCAGCACCATATCTGATATATTCAGGGATGATCATGCTTCTAGCTGCTTGGCTCTTACCTCGCCAGAATACTGAAAGTCGTATGCCTATGTCCGCATTTGTCTTATTGTGGGTTAGTGTCCTATTATATGGACTGGTATACGTCTTATTACATCGCACAGCCTACGTCAACTGGCCACGACTGAGTCCTCCCGAATTTGTTCAGGTGGTTAATAGACAGGTGGAGAAAGGCTCTGCTGCTAGGCAACAAGAGGAACAGAAATGGGAGTAAATTTCGGGAGTATCATTGCTTCCTATAGCTAACCCAGGATTAACTTATCTTAGATTGTGTCTATTCGTATTAAACCAAACATATCATAGTATTGGAGTAGGTCGTATCCTGTAGAAGTTCAGGCGACTTACGTTGCATCACAAAATTCACATCAGTCATTTCAACGATTTGGATCGTTTTTCCTTTTCGATGTTCTTGCGTTTCTTAGTCAAAGAGACGGACCTTTCGTTTTGCTGCTTAATGCCATACTGCATCTTCTCATACAATTTGCGTTGTTTGTTAGACATCATCATTTTGCGCAGCTCTTTCTCTTCATTCTCTAATGCACGCTTCTTGACATTCTCAGAATCATCAGCTTCAGCCTTTCTCTTCTTCCGTAGTTTGTCTATATTAGTTACAACCTTTTCGCCTCGTGTCTCAGCGTCAAGCTCTTTCTGATATTCTTCTTCAGCACTGTCATCAACATCATCATCATTGACAATATCCTCAGCAACGCTTGAATCGGAGAGCACAACTTCTTCTTCCTCTTCTTCTTCTTCTTCTTCTTCTGCACCACTAAACTCCGACAATTCCTCTTCTTGAGCATGAGACGCAAACGCGTATTCTTCTGGGTTATAAGTACCAGAATCACCCCAAGGGCTCAAATGAGGGGGTAATTCGGCGCCAGGCGCATAGTCTGTAACCGGGAGTAGCTCACCTTTATTCACGGAGTCAAATATCCACTGCGGCTGAATGTATACTCTGCCAGCAACTTTGGTGCGCAGAACAGGACGATCTACAATTTGATGCGTGATAGATACACCTTCAGGAAGTAAGGTAGCGAGAACTTCAGCCTCCCTCTCTCTTACAGCATCCAAAACAGAATCCACAGGATCTTCAGTATCATCGTCAGCTTTAGTTTCGGAGTGCTCAGCTAAAGCTTCATCGAAAGCAGATTCTGAGATAACACGTCCACCAAAAGAGACGATGATAAATTCTGCCATCTCGACAGGAACTTCACGACTTATGAAAAAGGTGAAATTCGAGAAAAGGTTCTTGAATTGGGTGGAATCAGTATCAATAGGTTGTGAAAGCACATCTCCAGCTTCGACACCATTTTCAATAGGTTCGAATGTATCTAGTTTGTACTCACTATCCGCAGTTTCTTTTAGCGCAAGATCCTCATCCACATCTTCGTTATCGTCTTCAGAAATATTTTGTAAGGCGTTATTCAATTCATTCTCAGAAATGCTGCGATCACTAATTGCCATAGGTCTAGAATCAAATGATTTGGAATTTGCAGCCTCAAGAAAGAAAGAGGATAAACCACCTATACCCTTGATCTTCTCTGCATCAGACTTAGGAGGATAAATAAAGCCAGCTTCAGTATAGAGCTTGAATAAGACAAATCTTATCAAAGTAGTGTAGAATTCAAGGAAAGTGAGCATGATCCTGAAGTCTACATCAGAAGGAACATTGGGCGTGAACTTGAAAGGAACAATCCAGGTAATTTCTTGGCCCTTAATTTCGCATTGGTAATATATTCCTTTAATCGATACAAAAACTTTGCGCAATAATCTTTGATGTGCTACAAAAGCCATCCATTGATTGCACAGACGCTCCGCGGTCTCTGTAACTTGTTGAGAGATTATGTCAGTGGCAGGCATGGTTGAAAATAAAAACAATAAACTAAGAGCGTCATCAATATCTCTCAGAGCATCGACAAAAGTTGGGTATCTTTCTTTTACAATATGATCCAGTTTGTAGCGTGGTCTTCTGTCATCAATACGTTTCGCATCACCGACATCACCTCTGCCAAGAGCACGAGTTAACTTTTTAGCAAAAGCCTTATGATCCCTAAACTTCTGAAGAACAGGCTCATGTAAAAGGTATTGAATGTCTTTAGAATAATAGAAGGTAGTGGGAGCAGTAGAGCCTTTGTTGGCCTTTCTCTTGTTTCGAGGTTCTCGAGGATAGATCCCTTTGAATATGCAGAGCCTACGGAAGTCAGCTAAAGAAACTTGTAGTTTTCTAATCGCTTGAGTTCGAGTAATGTAATTACGACTGGCACCGGCGGAATATTTCTTTTTAATCTTCATTTTGAGGATCCGATTTTCTTCTAATGTTCTAAATCCAAAGCTATTTAAAATATTAGGAAAAAAAAAAATATACTTCGCGAAACTACCAATCACAGGATATCGTTACTCCCAGCCTTTACTACTCCCTAGCACAAAGTAATGAATTCATTCGTCGTAAATATTATCTAGATCGCCGAAATCAAAACTATCAGATCTAGCATTTTCATTAGCGGCTAAAGACTCGCTCTGATGTAATCGACGTTTCTTAAACTTCAGTTTTGTCAATGCGTCTCGCACTCGCTTACTTCTATGCTTCGGATCAGTTGTGAACTCAGGTGGGTGAAGAATTGGTCTCATGCTTTCAGTAATAGTTGGTTGCTGACCTGCAGACAAACGCATGTTCATGTCACAGATTACAGGAACCAACACCTCATCTGTCCTTTCTTTACTCCAGCCAATAGTAGCCATTAAAAATGTCCTAAGTTGATCGAGGTCTGGCGTGCCCCAGGCGAATGCCTGATCATCCTCATCAACTTCTGGGTGTAGGTATGCGTCGTCTACCTTCGGATCAAGAAAATTATTAGCAAGAAACAGAGTTTTTGAGTTAGCCTTGGAGAACTTTCTTCTAAAGGAGGAAGAAGTCGTATCAACAGAAGGGTCTGCCTTTTGGACCCGCTTCCACCAGTCCTTAAAGGGTGCTAAACCTTCATCATCCGTATAAAATTCCGCTAGAACCTCTGTAGCTAATACAGGGCCAACTCCGGGAAGACCATCAGCATAATCACTTCCTAAAACATGCGCAAGTGCTATTAATTTCTTTCGATCTAGTCCAAGAGTCCTTTCAATGTCAGAACTAAAATAACATTCAACAAATTTAGACTGACTGAACATGTTCCTATATACTTTCGTAGCACCAAATAGAAATGCATCGCTATCATCTGTTACAACACCTTCCACCAAACCTAATCGTTGCAGCTCGGCACATTGCGCTTCAGCTTCCATAGGCGCCACAATGTATGGAATACCAAAAACCTTCAACAACTCTTGACATTCTTGAATCATTATGGTATTCACCTCATCTGAATCGCGAATGTCCTTCTTATGCTGCTGTCTAAGTTCTCTTAACTCTTTCTCATAAGCTTCGCGAGTAAATTTGGGTTTCCCAAAGTTATTGTTGATTGCATTTGCAAAACGAGCGTGTTCATTAGACTCTAAGGCAAGCTGCTTAAATAGTGATTCATCCTCTTCATCTGATGAGAGTTCAAAGATCAGCTCAGGCTTTTTTTCTGCCTTTACCTGAGTAACAGTCAAATCATTAGTATCAAATTCGCTGACCTCAGCTACACGTTCAGAGGCACTACTTGTAATCGGCGACCCGGCAGAAGAAATCCCAGTACCGGCAGCCTGCTTGCTTGAATGCTGCATTGTAGACGCCTTTTTATCTAGCTCTGGTTTAGAGTCGCTGGAATGAGCAGACTCAATTTTTGTGTGTGATATTAACTTAGGTGATACAGGCCGGAAATCTCTGAAAGAAGTGATCATTTCATCCTTCCCCTCAGAAGAATTGCAAGCTTTCTCAGGTTTCTTACTTGTAAGACCTGTAGTAGGTGGTCGCTTGAACAATGTATCAACGCCCAGTGAGTTCTGGAACCAGGCAGGAATGGGTCTGGCTTTTGATTCCTCTAATTCTTTTGATATCTCTGTTTTCTCTGAATTTTCGAGCTCTGTGGGCTGAGGGAAATCTTCTTCGATAAGATCAAAAGGAACAGCATCAGGACTTGAAACATCAGCTCGGCAGGGTAGTTGTTTTTTCGGAGAGGCAAATTCATTGGCTCCCGTTGGATCATCGTCTTCTAATGGAGGAAGATTCATGGCGGAGGTCAATTCAATAGCGCATTTGAGCTGGGAGGTTGAAATGCTCTGATCGTGACTAATAGGACCTCTGTCTTTTACGATTTCAAGAATAGATCTTTGGATAGCTTCATTCAGCTTAGTGTCATCGGTAAGATCAATAGCATCAGTGTCCATTAGAAACAAGTCGTTAGCATCACACATGAACAGCTCATCATCACCATCATCATAACTACCACGGCTATAAGGATTCGTAGTAACTGGAATATCGATATCTTGCCAGTCAATATCTTCGTTGTCGTCTTCTTTCTCCTTTGCAGAACTGACTGCTGAAGGAGGATGGTCGTCTAGTGAAAGCGTCCAGTTGGTCACATTTTTATGCAATATATAGGCTTTTCCGCGCTCACCTGTAACACGTCGCTCTTGAGTCGAATCAAGACCGTTTAGGGTCATGAGTTTCTGAGTAAGCTCATTCCTATAGGCTACTCGATTAACTTGAAATTTTGAAAATTCGAGTTGCGAAGGGAACATAGATCGTAGCTGTTCCGTTGAATACCCCATTCGGAGTCTAGATTTCAGCCTCAAAGCACTTAAAATATGATACTGAACTGGTAGAGGAAGGGATTTAAACTCCGGAGATGAAAAGTCTATCTGAGAAAGGTCATGTTGATCAAGAATAGATATGTCCAAACCATGGAAATCTTGTTGATACTGCTTTAGGAGATCATCAGTGATAACTCGAACATCATTCTCACTCACTTTAATACCAGACTCTAGTTCAGGAAGATGATACGGATCTGAATTATGGAAGCGCTCCAGTCTTTTCAACCTTTTAGCTTTCTCTATTTCATCTTGCTCTGCAGGATGCTTTGATCCAATACTATCATTGACGGGATCAGCAGAAGAACTGGCAGCCTGTTCCTCAGCATGTCTTTGCAATTGAACGGAAAGTAGCTGCTCAGCAGTTCTAGCAGCGTCTAACTTCCGCTCAGCTCTATTCTGTTTTCGTTTAGCCAATGTCTGTCGTTTAAGCGGCGGGGCTCCTCCATCAAACACGAACACTGGTTGTATGCCAAAATATAATAATTTACAGATGCGCCTGAAAAATCCTACAATGTGAGAGCTTCTTAATGCATGACCTTCTTTATCACGGACAGCTTTCAGGAAATGGTAGATCCAGATCGAGGCATCTATAGCCAGTCTTTTGCGCGAAAGCGCTTCAAGCTTTACCGGATGCGCTGTTGCCTCAAGGATATCCCAGAGTCCTCTTACACCCATGATCTAGAGAACAATAAAGGGAATCCAAGTAGCTCAGGGCATTGGACTATTGGCAAAGTGAAATTACAGTAGGGGGCGGAACTGAGTCACTGAACTTTAACGAACCTTCAGAGCCGTGCATCCGGAAAACCTAGACCACACCAAGGAGATCACACTTTCCTTACATTTAATTACTACGGGCAGCGGAAGAAGAATCAAACATGTTCAGTCGGTTCCGGTTATTTTCTAACATTACAAAATCCATTTTCAACTACAGGATAGCTCATAAAGTGTACAACCCCAGACCACTACGAGCTTTGGAGCCAGCGCGAGGTATGAAAGTCCGCGCTTCTGTTAAGCGATTATGTCCGGATTGCTACGTAGTGCGCCGAAAAGGGACACTATACGTGCGATGCAAGTCTAACCCTAAGCATAAACAAAGGCAAGGCTAGTTTGATGTAAATGACCTACTGAAAGCCTCGAGCCATTACCTCTTATGATATGTAATACAGATTATTCAATGCTTTCCTTTCCTCTGCTAAATATATGGGAACCAGATGGTCATGTACAAAAATACGATTAGATTTCATAACAACCTCCTTCAGTATATTATTTACATGTAAAGGCATCATCAATATCGTAAGGTTTCATATAATCGCGGGACCGCCATTTCGCTTTAGGGAAGTCCTTAGCGGGCTAGTATTGCATTCAATTCGTGTAATAAGATCCCCCGGAATGACAAGCATGCCTAATCGCCTTTGAAATCCACCCTGAAGGTCTTTAAGATCTTCGTCTGTATTCCTTGGAGCAAATTCTATGCCGTCCTCGAGAATCAAATTAGCTTGCTTGCTTCGTTAATAACTGCCCTATTAAGTTCATCTGATTTACTTACTTGGTCAGTGCAGATCAATCTTCCGAGAAACTTTCTATGGTCTTTCACTGTCACTACAATCATGAGTTGCATATATTTCCGCAACGCATCAGCCGAGTCTCCCATTATAGTATTTATGAGTAGGGTCGAAGGGCGGGTAGGTAATTGGGATGAGCCTTGGGGAGAGGATAGCGACATTTAAGCATTTATGCTGATTTAGTTATAGAGTAGTCGTGGATATTAGTCGTCCACCCAGGTGGAAAGTCCAGATCCGCCTAGTACTAGTAGTTTGTCATGGTAGGCTCCTGCTCCTGTATCCGCAATACACGTGTAATGACTTTCCTTCAGTATCAGATGTCCACCATCTAGTGACCATCTTCGAACATTTTGATCCACACTCACTGATATGAACGAAGATTGGTCGATTTGGATGAGCTCGGTAATACATGAAGAATGTGCCTCTTTGACTACGTCAATAACGCTTGCAGTAACTATATCATTAATAGTCATCAAGCTGACTACTAGAGCACAATCATCTCCTCCTGATATCAAATACCATGAACCTTCATCTCTAGGCAATCTCAAATATCCTTTTATTCCAGATTGGTGAACGCGTAGAGTCGCAATAGGACTACTCAGCTGACTACTGGTGATATCAATCTCATAGAAGATTATATGACCGTCAGTTGCAGTTAGAATCATCCACTTTTTCGACATATACTCGAGGATATCAACTGATAAAAGACAGCACGATTTATACATACCTTTGCTGACTAGTATTAGACTTTTCCCTTCAAAAGCCCATATGCATATAGAAGAATCTGAGAGGCATCCTGCGACGTATTGAATGGTACCTTCAATGAATAAGCACAACCCGGTAATTCTGAGGTCAGCGTTTTCGCTGGATGGCGCAGCCTTGGCTACTAGCGACACGGAGAAGCTAGCATCTCCTCTTTTAATATGCCAGACAAAGAGCTCCTCTCGCCCAGCCGATGAAAACAAATAGCAACCATCAGGCGACCAAGCTAAACCTTGCAATCCAGATACATGGTGGTTCAAAATACTATCCACCACTATTTGATTATTCTCATCAATATGACAAATGCGAATAAGGGTGTCTTCACCACCAGTAGCAATAAGTCTTCCTTCTGGATCAAATTTAATGCACCTAATTTCCCGTCCATGTAAAGGACTAATTAGATACGAACACCGAAACTTATCACTTCTAATGCGTCGACACACTTGATATATTGTTCCTGCTTTAGCGTACGTGAACCTTGCAGAATTATGCTCTATGTCAGGTACAAAATCCCAGGCTCTATGTAAGCCACCACAGGCTATTGAAAAGTATGTATGATTCTGCGTGACATTCCAGAACACGAAAGTATTAGTTTTAAAGCCCCACAGGTATAAGCATCCACCATACTCACAACCACCTTCTATGCTTCCTTTCGAGATCTTAGTAGAGAATTCAATTGATATTCCTGTCGAAGAAATGTTAAGAAGCCCATACCAACCATTTCTTGTCGTAGCTAGAATCAAATCGTTGGAAACGAGCACCAATGAAGTTATAGCTGCTCCAGAAGAGAGAACACTTCGTTGTGTGTAACATAATTCATAACTGTCAAGAGAATAAATCGAGATAGCACCTAGTCGAGAACCAACCACTATCAGTCCTTTATCTTCGCACACAAGAACGCTTGACGTCAAAAATCCAGTTTCCATCTCTAAATCAATCGTAGTGTGATCCTGTAACCCTCTCTGTGAACAGAATGTAAACTCATCTATTCGTAACTTATCATGAGCCATAGAACTCTGAGAGAATAAGAAGTACTTTCGAGAAGAACAACCACTGCAGAGGTATATAGTTCGTTTTGCATTCAAGTGCTGCCAGTTAGCAGCTACTTCACCGGTTCTACGAGTGAATACTATCAGATTACCAACACCATCCGAATAGCATGAAAGTTCTGAGTTGGTCCACGAAGACACAGAGGTGTTCCCATTAGAAGTCTTAATAGTTAACAGCTCAGAACATGAAGGCTCCTTAAAAAGAGAGATGGCCATAATACTGCCCGAGTCAGTTGAAGCTAAAAGCTTGCCCTTCTCACAATCACTGAAATCCTTCCAGGTAGAATCTATAGGGCCAAGGAACGATTCACTGATTGCGACGTCAGGGTTCGTGATATACAGGGGTAGATCAAGGTCGTTAAGGACAATAGCGCCATCGGCGCCACAAGAAACGTAAACGCGAGAGTTAGCATCTACATCAATAGCCCACGCATGCTTTCCGGAATGAACCAAGCGAGAATCTACACACTCAAGGTTCGATGTAAACTCCCATACTTTGCAACTGCAGTCCTCTGAGCTTGAAAGAATAGTGTTATTACCCAGGCACGCCAGTCCCCATATTCGGGCTTCATGACCCCATCCGACGGCGAGACATTCACCTTTCTGAGCGTCCCATAGCCTTATTGATCTGTCATCTGAGCCACTGGCAACGCGCAACATATCAGAAGTCCATCTAATTGAAAACACCGAGCCTTCATGTCCCAGGAGTCGCACTCTCGGTTTCAGGTCTCGTAGATTCCATATAAGTATAGGCCCAAATATTGTGCCCGAAGAAACATAAATGGTATTATCTTTTACACCTAGATCTCCCGAATACAGCATAGGATCTTCCAGACAGGAGAATGTTTGAATCACATGAAAATCATCGCTTTTCACTGACACTACAACGTTATGAGCTGTCAGTAGATAAATCGTGCTATTATAGAGTATCCCAGAAAGAATCCAATCAAAGTTGTGACACTCCTGAATAGTGCACTGACTTGATAGACTCAAATCAGACGCTGATAATAGCGCAAAAGAAGTGCTTCCCCATACAAGTACCTGGTCGTCTAGTATATATAGTCCTCTAATGCAGTTTCTGCTGAACACCCTATGCTCTGATAGTTGCTCAGACTTCTTCCAATTAAATATGCGTAGTATAGGGCCGTGCCCAGCTATAACCAGATCCCCTCGATAGAATTTCACTACAGTCGCAGGTCCAGCGAAATGCTTTGGTATTAGCATCAGATTCTAAGTTGCGAGTGCGAAGGATATGAGTACATGGGGGTGCTCAAAAGGGTCTAAGCTTGCTGGCCAGCAGTTGTTGCCCTAGTAAAATCTACTTAATTACTTAATATTAAACATAGACATGGCTATAAATTGCCCGTAAATGGACTTTAAATGAACATAGCTCTAAGGAGATAAACATCCTCATTCATTAAACTATCCACTCGATAAAGTGAACAGTAATCAGACAGCAAAAAGCGTACAGTGCACTTTTCCGCATGTTTTATAATTCTCTTCGTATTACTCTCGTCTTAAAACTTGCTGAACTGCTTCTTCGATTTGCCTTGTGCGGGAGCAACACGCAAAACATTGAAACGAACAGTCTTAGACAAAGGTCGGCATTGGCCGACAGTGACTACATCACCTTCACTAACACGGAAAGCAGGAGAAATGTGGGCAGCAAGGTTCTTGTGACGCTTCTCATAACGGTTGTACTTAGGAATGTAGTGAAGATAGTCACGGCGAATAATAACGGTACGGTGCATCTTAGTGGATACAACAGTTCCAGTAAGAATACGTCCACGAATAGAAACCATGCCAACAAAGGGGCATTTCTTGTCAATGTAATCCCCTTGTATAGCAGCCTTGGGGGTCTTGAATCCAAGTCCAACTTCCTTGAACCAACGCTTGCTAGCGCGCTTGGCCTGGTATTTGGGGTTAGTGAATATATGAGGCTGCTTCTGATAAGCACGCTCTGATTGGACAGTAAGTTCGGAGGCCATGGTGAGCTAATGTATTTTCTACCTCAGTGGTGTATTGCGGATCGAGTGTGAATAACTGACAAGCTAGTGTTTGGGATCTGGGGCTTCGTGACTGCTATTATGCCCTAACAACCTTTATAGGGTTAGTCATGTAACCGTGAATATCTTCTAGATTAAAGTTTTTACTAATTAAAGTTCCAAACCCACATTAACTTTCTGCTTGACGAATACCATATGTAAGTTAGTCCTGCACTGTAAAGTCGAATAAATCAGCAATTATGCTGCTCATGTATTCAGTATAACCAATTATTCCACGACGATGAATGTTTTCCTCAATCTCTCCAATAATTTGAGCTCTACTTAAACTGCCGGAGTATTCGACCAATTCTGTGTGGTCCCATACGTTCAATTCAAGTCGACATTTATCTTTTGGAACCTTTAAATTTAACTCAAAACCAATTCTTCCTCTGCAATGATTTCGAGAGACAAATATTACATGTTGTTGTTCAAACTTGAGGGCCCACTGGCCTATACAGAAGATATGTCGCCGCAATGTAGATTCTGTGTTGTCGAGAACGGTGTATCTTTTATTGATCCACATCAGCTTGTCTGTCCAATCAGGCCCTGTATAATTTGAAATTTCCAGTTCAAGGATTTTCAATAAAGGATGGTTATTCATCCTGCTTATTATATGGATATCGTTAGTAGTTTTGCTGAGATCCACATCAGCTTCAAGGTCACCTCTAACTTGCTGAACATGTACAACTTTATGATCAATATTCTGCACTTTCCATCCAGTTATTTCTTTAAACTCCCTGCGATATTGATCTAAACGTTTAGATAGCTTAATAAAGGCGTCATTATTGCCGGCAGTGGAATATCGGAAGTCCGAGGAGAGTTTCTGATACACTTCTGTCCATTTCATCTTCATTTGCTTGCCCTCGTCTAGGACTTGGGAAAACGATTCCACTTTATCTTGAAGTTCGCTGTCAAGTCTTCCTAAAGTGGCGAGCTCAGTATTGACGGATGAAACACAATCACTCACCTGAGTAGTCTTCATGGCGGAATCTTCTCCGGACAGATATACCATCAATGTACCAATGAACCCATTGATCTGAGCTACTGCTGCGTCGCATTGCATTTCGATGTCTTTGCATGCAGAATTATGCTTCCAGATCCTATCGATTATATTCTTGCTATCGTTGACCATTTGTTCATATTTTATCCCCGATAGGATACGCTCTAGAGACCCTGCCATTTCACCTATTTTTTGTAATTCCTTTGTACTCTTGGCTAAAGCCGCAGTGTTCTCAGCATCTTTGGGGCAATGAATCTCAATGCCATGTAATATAGGCATATGATATTTCTCAATGGCCATTTTTGCTTTGTTTAATTCTGTCTTGGTCTTGTCAATAAAATCGCTTGAGTCTTCCATCAGTTTGTAGAGCTGGTTTGCAACAGCAATAGGGTCAGGAGCGATACCCCTCAACCTAGATCTGGCCTCCAATGCATCTTCAAACTTAGCTATTTGCTTTCTTACTTCGGCCTGATAGAAGGACATTAGACTATCCTTAGTCACATCTGAGTTTTCTTTATTATCAATGTTTGATCTATATACTGTCAAAGGCGTACTTGGTTGTTCAAAATCCAATGATCTTGATAAAGGTCTCGGAGCAGACATTACTGCTATAGGATTTTCCGCTGATGTCTGTCGAATTGGAGTATGAATAGAAGGCAAACCTTCTCGTTGATTCAAGTCTTGAATGGATATGGCACTGCTCTGCGCCGCACTGGATGACTCATTAATTTTGACTTCCTTATCTGGGACCGTAATGTTATTTGTAGAGGCCTTGTCAGGAGATGAAGCAGAATCAACAAGGGGATACCTACGGGGAGACTTTCTCAATCGATTGACTGGAGATTTAGTGACTTCTGATTTCTTTTTTCTGGGAGATCTTCTCAATGGGGGATTTGATCCATGTAAATCAGCAGCTCCATTATCTCTACGGACTTTAGGAGAATTTGAGGTGCTTTGCGCAAGTTCGGGTGTTCGTTCAACGTCCTTCCGAGGTGATCTCTTGCGCGATTGGTTTGGAGGCACTCGCGGGCTAGCAATTATGGGCCTCGTGATAGTAATCTCCATGGACTCTTCACCATCTTCCATGGGTTCTTGTTCAGTTTGCTGATTTTGCGGCCGAAATATTGGGTATGGTGTTCGATCAAATCTTCCTGTTACCTCCTCAGAAGATTGAGCGGTGGCTATGATTCCCCCAACCACCAGAGTTTCTTCAACACCATTTGAAAGCTGAATTGCCGCGTTTGGAATTATTTCGGTGACATTCATATCCTCTTCTTCTTCCTCCTCTTCTGTGAACTGTTGCTCTGCTGGGACACGTGAGATCACGGTAAAGTCCATTTCTTCATCCGACATATCCTTAGAAGAATCGTTGTTAGAGTTTATCTCAGATATCTCTCCTTTTAAAGGAACAAAGTGAAGAGTATTATCTGAGGCGTTGTCGCCATAGAAAACCTGGACCTGTGTTTCCTCTTTGAATGCTATAGATTTCCTCGAGCGTTTCGCGGCTTTCGGCCTTGCATCTTTCAGATCGGCAACATGACCTAAACTTTTTGCTCTGCGAGTGCGAGTTGCAATAGACTCATTACTGATCTCAAGCAATGGCTGATTTCTCGGCATGTTGATAGTATTGCAAGTAGAACTCGAAAGGAGTTGCGAAAGTAAACAAAAAACATACTTGGGATTTAAGAATATTTAAAGTTTGACAGCGCTCTTATGACGATCAGGAACTGATGATGATTTATAATTTATTTTTTCTAACTGCAACGAATGTCGTCTATGACATTGCAATACTAATGGATAGCCTGAATCATATTAACAGTTATTTGGAGAGAAATATTTGAACGAAACCTGTGCCGTCTCTAGAACAAACTACGTATGGCAGAAAATATGGACAATCTGGCTGAACCAGCTGGGTCCGAGAATCGCACATTTTTGTTAGGTATTTTACCCCAGAGCTTTTCAGGTGGATAGTAAGCAGTGTATTCTTTCAAGGAAGAAAACTGGAAATCGATGAAATGCTTGAGGAAGTTGTCAGGGTACGATACCTGGTACTGTAAGAGTAGATGAACAGCCAAGTAGATATCAGCGGTGGAAAGTCTGTTTTCTATCAGGTATCTGGAGGACCCTAAGCTAGTTATAGAGCTCAAGAACTCGTCTAGAGTGCTGTAGACCTCTTCTGCCAGAAGCAAGGCCCGATAAGTGCTTGTTGGCTCGGAATCCAAATCAACCAGTTTTCGGAATCTAGCGTTTTCAAATTTGGCAGTATAACTTTCTTCTTGTAAAGAGCTGTAAGAGGAGTAGTGAGAACGCGCAGCCTCTATTTTGGCCTGGCCTGAAGGAAATACTGGTCGTCTTCCGATGGGGTTGCCTACACCGTCCGACTCCATATGAAAGTCAATCCCTTTAGCGATAGATCTTTGTTTAACTCTGGATCTATAGATGAAGGGTAAATAGTATTGATGGGGAAAAGGCGCAAAAGAAACAAAACTCGGTCTAAACTGCTCGTCGAAGTTGCGACGATGAAGACACAAATTAAAGTCAGTTATGAGGCTCATATAGTGAGACAGATAGTTCACCAATAAGATATTTAATGCAGATCCAGTTGCCGATAGTTCCGAATCCAAATTATACCCTCCACTCTTCAAATATGCTATAATTCCTTCACATCCGGAAACCCTTTTGTTTCGGTGCTCGAGCACTGGTAACTCTTTGTACGGCGTGAGATAAATATTACTCAATGGTACTAATTCACAAGGAATATTTAGTGCATTTAAATAAGCAATAGCTATCAGATCATCCGGGGAAAATGACGGAAGCCCGTTAATTCCTCCCCAAGTATATAGCTTCATTGGGATTCGAAGTAGAATATCGCCTAAGTGCTCCTGTTTTATGAGGTGTGAGAGCCGACTACATCACAAGCTTGTCCTCCGAGGGCCAACAATTATACGTCTATCTAAAGTAAAACTTTTAGTTGTATTAGCATTAGGCCAGTTTAAAAAAATTCATAAGAAACGACCAAATGGACTTATTTCACATAAAATAAGGGCTTAGCACCACGTGGAGCATCATGGAGAGAAAATTCAATGGGTTCACCAGGTCCCACAATTTCACGAAGCTTGTGACCAATTTCCATAAGAGCGCGATCATTGTTTTTTGATCTAGTCCACACAACAAATCTGTTACCGGCTTTTCGTGAGTTGAAAACTACTCCGGTGATCTCACTCGACTCCTCGGCATCAAGGGTCTCTCCAATTAGAGCTAACAGCAAATTAAGCCATTTTTCGTTGAGATAATTGGTACGTCCTTTGAACTGGACAGTCCATTTACCTCCCTTGGCGTTCGCAGGATGTTCCCATTCAGGTCTGACGTCTTTCTCAAATAGTCCGTAATCAGCTCTCAAAGGTATATCAGAAACAGGGATAATATTATTATACATCCCCCAAAAGGCCTCAACAGTATCCACAGTAACTACTTCTGATAGATTATTCGCATAAGTCTCGACCGAAGTCTTCTCGGGCTTGGTGTACCATAATGTCCAGGCTCGCATTAGCGGATGAACCTCCGAAAAATCCGAGATATCTTTAAATACAGTCGGACTAACATCCTTTTCAGCACCCTCCGCTACCTTACTTTCAGCTGACGACTCGTCGTTTATCGACAGACGTGCCACATCGTCTGATACTGCAGCCATAGTTCTCTGTTCTACAATGGTCTAACTCCACAAGGCAACCGCAAATTCCTTACTAATTAATGATACCACTCCTTGATTGGTAGATTGTAAAATCAATCCTAGGGGTATATCAAGGATTTGCACCGGAAAAAGCCTCGTCGTATCAGAGCCGGGTGCGCTGTAGAATTCTCTGTCCAACCCTATTCTTTCTGTTTTTTATCTTATTTACCCTAACCGCGAACGTCTTATTACCTATTTGAGTATTATCCTCATATACGTTGATCTATCCTACAGTGCTTTTCTCATATAATACAGAAAGGGTCAAGTATTTATATCAATTCAGTGTAGGCAGTGATCAATGATTAACTGCAAGAGTCTAGCGCTTAAAACCCTTCTGGCGATTAATGTGGTGTTTAAGCAGTTTTTGCTGCAGGCGAAGACTTCTCTTGGCTTTGCCCTTGACGTTTCTGTTGTGTGCCATCATAATTATATTCTTCTTCCGAGCCTTCTCTCTGTTGGTAGTACTATGATGATGATCAATCTTACCTTTCTTAGAACCAAATTCGCGCCCTTCACGCCCTTCTTTCATGACAGCAATCTTCTCTTCCTTCGTAAGTTTCTCCTCCCTAGCCCCAAGTAACGAATCCGGGTCGAGCATTTCTTCAGATTTCATATTTGTTCCTATGTGCTCTTTGATGATCTTCTGCTTCCTTAGTTCGTCAATTTTGGCAAAGTCTGCTGGAGTTAAAATCTTATTGGCCATGATAGATTCAGTGATTGGAACTGGACCTGCAGATGAAGCCTCAATTTTCTGCTTTTTGGCAGCAGCTTCAGCATCATCATCACTGTCAGACACTTCATATTCTTTATCACTTTCAATATTGACCCATCCGTCTTCATCATCGTCTTCATCATCAGATAAATCACTTGCAACCTCCCAGTCATCGTTTTGATGATCTTCTTCATTTGTTTCCAACAGTTCCACACCTGGAATACGATCGTATACTGTTTCTTCACCGTATCTTGGCAGTCCAGAAGCCTTTCCTGCAATAATCTTTTGGGTGGCCTCTTTCCCTCGATCTTTTTTGTTCAACATTTCTGGGGCAATCTCTCTGTACAATCCGATGAGACCCCGTGCTCCTGCGACAACAGATTTGCTCTTTGATCCCTTATACTCAGTCAGATCTTGTAGCAATTCTGGAGTCACTGCCAGTGGATTTCGGGCCAGTATCTCACGTATGGTGTTCAAACCTGCCGCCGCAGCTTCTGAGGAAACACCATCACTAACAAACTCATTGGCTATCTTCTCCACTACTGTCTGTAAGATATCAGGGGGAACAAGGTCATGTGAGCTCTGTACAGCACAAGCAAGAAATTTCGTCACCTCCAATTGCTTAGGGGTTAAATAACGCAGAATATAAGAATATAAATTCATAAGGACAACTCTATGAACACCACTCAATCTCGACAACAAGTTCAGGAAAACAATCTTGTTTTCCAAAGAATGCCGCGGACTTCCCTGACCTAACTGTTTCATGTAGAGTTGCTCCACAAACCCTTGGGGATCATTAAGTAGGTGGAGAGCGGAAAAGTTCAAATGCACTTCATGCTCTTTCGCTTTATCGTTCTTGATATCTTTGGCAACTTTCTGGATAGTTTTGTCACGCTTGCTAGTTTTCTTATTGTGTTTCAACTTGTGGCGCAACTGATCAAGCTCTTTTTGCGTTTCCTCATCACTACTATCATCCATAAGAAAGTCTTCCTTCTCTTTATCAATGCCAATGAAGAATTTAGCACCTGAGACAGACGTGCGGATATCATTATGCAAACATGCTTGTCGCATAATCTCTACTGACTTATTGTCATCCCAAACATTTTTCCTCCAAAGTTGTCGCGTAATCTTCACTGCCCACAAACCATCCTTTTTAGACTGCAGAAGGTTGAAAAGTAATGTCTGCACTGATCGATTGAGCTTGGGGTTCTTGGAGACTGCATTGGCATTGCTAATGGTGGTAACCATATTGGAGTAGCATATATGTCTAATAGCTTTCGAAGATGTAGACACTAGCACCTGAAATAAGACGTTAACAAGCTGTTCAGGAGTAATATCCCCTTTGTTCTTAAGGAGAATCAATGATCGAAGTAAGCCATGATTAGTTTCAGCACTAAGCTGACTGTGATTCTCGCTAACCAGTTTGATAAGATCATTAGGAAAAGAGGATGCATACTTTGGGTATAAATTACTAACATGGGCGAGGAAATTTATGAGATCATCAAAATCTTCATTGTACTCCTCGGACGGGTTCTGTAAGAAGATCTCCTTTTGAGCTTCAAAGTGCTTATACTGTTGCAAGAAATCTTCTACATAGGAGTCTTTATCTCTTTTAATAAGATTCTGCAACAGTGCTAGATTTGCAGGTAATAAGGCGGCTCTTTTTCTTTTCACCATTCGTACAATAATGCTAGTGCAATCTAATTTTCACTTTCGAAGGTTTTCTTACCTTTTCGGTGTGCAGTTTTGGGACTTTTCGCAAAGCCAAACTGTGTGCGTGCCAAAACTTTAACTAATACAAGTTTAATCAGAAGGTTTGTTATTTAAATGAGGGATATCAGAGAATAATAATCGTCAAGTTGATAATAAATTCACGTAAAAAATAGTGTTGAAAATAATGTGAAAAGCGCTCAAACTATTATAAGTAGTATGGAACAAGTCATAGGTGAAAAATTCATATGAATCTTCGAGCAAAGGATCCCAACGATAATAGGATAATTTAATTCTTAGACACTGGCGATTCTCTAAAGTCATCTATTCAACCAGCCCATTTCGTATAGCCCACGATTCTCCGGACAGGAACACATTATCCTGATCCACATCTCGCCTGATAGACTTCCATTTTACCAATCGTTGTCCTAACCAGAGTACCAGAGAAGCAGAGAAACCGTACATATGTCCATCTTCCATAGATCGCACAGTCTCATCGAACTCACCAATGAAGTTCTTTGCCCAATGGGGTCGGCCACCTAGTTTACCAGTTATAGCCTCGAATTCTCTGAACCAGGTTCCAAAGCGGCAAGGGGTTCCGAAAGGCCTATACATAGTAGCGTTAAGATAAAGGCAGAGGTTTTTGTTCGAAGGGGTAGCAGAATAGTCAAGAACAGGAGTAAGATCCAAAAGCGGCCTGACTATATTTCCGGGTATGGCTCCTCTGTTCGGATGAACAAAAGAGGGATATAGAGGCTCACCCATAGAAGGGTAATCTTCCTTCGAGGGAATAGAGGTATTACCAACGCGTACTTCTATCGGTGCATGAACATAATACCTTCCCCGAGAAGCTGCATCGTTGATAGCAGCGTCAAGGGTGACTAATGCCTCAGTGCCATTCTCCATGGGTAAAGACCATTCGTTGACCACTTGCTTGAATAGGCAATCTAAACTAAAAGCATCAGAGCCAAATTCCGTGACTCTTTCTGTGGATCTTCCGAACGTTTCCTGAAACCCGTACTGACGACCAAATACAAATCGTTCAACTTTAGGAGTCCAGCTGCCTCGAATCCTTACGCATAACCACAGTAGACATTCATAGAATAGACGACCTAGTCTGGTACCATACCACGAATATCTCTTTGCAGTGACTGAATTATCTGTCTTATCTGCTCGCCATATGACACATCTTCTAGAGTAAGGAAACCACCAAATACGGACAAATTCTTGTTCTGTCCAGATAGTGGGCCAAATAAGAAGTAAGGTATCAAATGAGATCACCTCTTGAATTGACTCGAGTTTGAAATCAGGAACTACGCGAATTGTGACGTGAGTAATTATACCAATTTTTCCAAGAGATAAAAGACAGGCAGAAAATAGGTCCGGTCGCTGTTCCTGTGAGCAAGTAACAAACTCGCCATTCGCCAATAAGACAGTGATATCAACTACTTGCTGACTTATTAAGCCATGAAACGCACTAGATCCATGAGTGCCCGTAGAGATTGCACCAGCAATCGATTGGTCAGATATAGAACCGAGGCTTTGAAGCATGAGACCGTGTGAATTTAACTGTGAGGTAATCTGGTGCAAGCGGATACCAGCTTGAACTCGAACATCTGCATACCTGCCACGCTGTTTTATATCGAGTATAGATGCATACTTATCTAAGTTTATCATCCACTGAGTCGTCATAGTCAGGTCTGAGGGTGAATGACTTGATCCAACGGTCATTATAGTCTTTCCGAGACGGTGTGCGGCCTTTACTATAGCCGTCAGATCAGCATCAGATCTTGGCTGCAAATACCACTCAGGATAGCAGTAAAACGTATTAGCCCATGTTTTATGTTTTCGTTTATGCAAAGAAAAACTTCTGAAAAGAGAACTCTCTTCTGCTGTTAACGTTTGCATATCCAAGAAAGAAAATGGTGCTGAAAAGGTTCAGCAAACTCTGATTCTATCCCTTTTTGCTGACAGCCTGGAGTTCCTACCTGAATTCGGCTACTCCCAATTAGCTGCATCACCTCCCATAGGACGGACGTCGTGCGATGGGACTGTTGACTGTTATTAGGAAGGCTAAGCGAAAGCAGAGAGAGGTCAGAGTTCTTCTCCTTGGACTTGATAATGCTGGAAAATCTACAATAGTCAATCATTATCTCGGAAAAAGTATAAATGATGTAAGTCCTACATTTGGATTTAGCATTCAACCCTTGCAACACGAAGGACTGAACCTCAATATATGGGACATTGGAGGACAGAAGTCCCTGCGGCCTTTCTGGCGGAACTACTTTGAGAAGACTGAGTGTCTAGTCTGGGTTGTAGACATGCTAATGTTAGACCGTTTGAACGAATGCTTCAATGCCTTAGTTGAAGTATTGCAAGAAGATAGACTCTCAGGATCGACGCTATTGGTTTTATTAAATAAAATGGACGCAATTCCCCCAGAACAGCGTCAAAGCAAAATAGATATGGTGAGATCTCAGCTGAGCCTTGAAAATATTCAGTTTGCCTCAGTCTCAGAGTTTAATGTCATACCAGTGAGCGCTTACACTGGAGATAATCTGACAATGGCTCTAGACTGGATGGTTTCTACAATGAAAAAACGTCTATTTGCTTTAGAGATATCCGATCATTAAATGCATCTGTTTCGTTACAATGCTATGTAATATCAAACTGCTGCAAAACTGGTAACTTTCCTTGCAACCAGTAATGCAGCGTTTTTCCACGCTGCTTTTCGCCTAGCCTGGATTTCGGAAACTTGCCAGCAGGTACCAGAACAACTATATCAGTCATTAACTGGTGTTTGTCAAGAATGCTATTCACAATAGACGGGACTAATGAGGGAAGAAAATTCTTTCTAGACACTTCCACTATAATGACCGTCTTTCCTGCGCATAGATATATCGCAACACCTTCTTTGCATATGTTCTTGTGACTTTGTTCTACAGTAGTCTCAATATCCCGCGGAAAATGGTTTAGTCCAAACAACTCAAAACTCTCCGAAATACTTCCAATAACAAATAATGCCTGCATTGCTATTTCACTGCCGTTTGGTCCAATAGGACGAACAACTGTGTACAAAAATCCCAAATCTCCTGTTCGTATGTAGACCGCGGGATCTTCTTCACCCTCTTCGTCTATTATCTTCGCAGTCATTCTCGCGTTATCAAAGGCATCAGAAGAGCCATAGTATCCAGCGCAATTTCCTTCTGAAGACACCCATATTTCTCCTAACTCACCAACAGGACAGATCTTCTTTGTTTCCGGATTCACGATCGCAACTTCTGTCTGGACGGGCACCATTCCTGAGTCTTGAACTTTCAGTGAAGAAACTGTGCTCCCCGGCTGCAAGCATCTTATCAAGCCTTGACGGAGAGCAACAGTATCTAGCCACAGTTCAGTCGGATCCATAGCCATATATGACCGTGATGCGATCATAGGATTCGCTATGTGACTGTACGAGTTGACAATAGCCGTGCCATCCAACCCCAAGACACAAAGTGATGACTTTGCTTTCTTATATATATCGACCCTTGGCCTCATGTCATAAGAGATCATGAGGTTCTTTAAAAACGTCAAATTTATAGACTTCGATAGATTAGCGCTCAGTGAATGCTCAATCATTTGAGGAGTAGTATAGAGATCGCGAATCTTATACCTACTTGCTGCCATATATATAAGCATCGGAGAACGAGCAAAGTCGACAGGTGACAACAAATATGTAGTAACGCCCAAGTATATTCCCAGTAGACAGGTATAAATGAAACCCAATCCAACAGTGCTACGAACACATGACAAAAGAGCACTATTTCCTTTCATTTGAAAAGTCGTCTTTTGAACCTTACACATACCCATGATGCTCCTGTGAGTAAGAGCAATCGAAGTGCGCTTGTGATCAGCGTTCCAGTACACCCATATTACAGCAACATCATCATAACTAGCTGAACCACCATTAAATCCGGCATCTTTGCAGGAACCTGTAAATTTAGTAGGCTTCGAAGTGTTGTAAGACTTTGGAATCGAAAGCTTAAGAAGTTTAGCCGTCTGCTTCATTTGAGAAGAGATACGCTTATCTTTCATGTGAGAATCGATATCCGAGTTCACAAACACCGCGCTTACCTTATAATCACCAATAATTCCCAGAAATGCAGGTACATCTTCTGATAAACGATTTACATCAAACGGACTCAGTGGAATTGCGATCAAACCAAGAGCTATACAGGCATGAAAGGCTATAACATAGTCATCGGAATGATTATAGACAAGGGCGACCCGATCACCAGCTTTCACACGCGCCTTAGTTTTCATGTAAGATGCTACTTGTGCAACTCTTGCGTCATACCGTTTCCAATTCCAGGTCTTAGCTTCTTTAGCACGAGAATCAAGAGTGCAGTACACATTACTTTCTGGAGATCGCTTCACTCTGAGTTCGTATAATTCATAAAAATTTCTCAAATCAGACAGTATTATCTTGGTTTGTTCGTCTTGGACCACCGGGCGGTTATCAAGTCCAGATTTCTGGAATTGATTTGAATCACAATATTCCAAACGGAGATTTGATACAGCCCGAGAGAAAACACTGCTGTCAATATCGGCACCAACAGCAACGTTAAGCATAGCTTGGTCCGTGAAAAATCGTACATAGACCGCAGGTATATTTCCCATTTCAAATTTACGTTTGCAGAGCATGTTTCCTATCTGCTTTCGGCCATTGCGAATTGTGCGGGATAACGAGTCAGGGGCGACCACCATTACACAATATACCTGAATCTTGTGCACATTCTTCAAACTATACATAACGCGCAATGTTACAGACCTTAAAGCTACCTCATCAAGGTCTAGTGGTTTCTCATTAGGATCTGGAGGAGCTGTTATAGCTAAAGGAGACTCAATGATAAGAACGGGGTAGTATTCTTCATTGAGATATATGTCAAAACTGGCACAGTCATAAATGCTTGGTACTGTGCAAATAATTGTTTGTGCCAAATGAGTAGAATAAAAATATTGGTATTCATTTCTTAATATTACTTCTCCGAAGCTTGATTCAATAAGACGCTGGCGGAGCCGATCTTCATAGAGTCCCAGTATGTAGAGCTTACCCGAATAAATAAAACCTAACAAACCAGTGCGTAAGAATCCAACGTCTTCGTATTCAGGAATACCCTTTATTTTGGCACGGAAAATGGCCACAGTGGCAGTTTCCATGCCCCAAAAACCACCGCTGAGAGCGGGGCTATCTACCCAGATTTCACCAACAGCCATGTTGGGCGCAAGGACTCGAGTTTCAGGATCAACAACAGCAATCATAGCATCTGGGATTGGGAACCCAAAAGCACCAACACGGATCGAGTCTGGGACGGAGTCCTCATACATAGTTTGAGGACAATCTGAAAGTATTTTAATAGTGTTTGTCAATAAAGCAGACTTCTGAAGGAGAAGCTCAGATAGATCTGAGGAGGTGTTAGATTCATAGTCGGCGCCTACCATTTCTATCGGACACCCAAGACGTTCTTGCTTTCCAATCCAATCACGAATAGCTATGAACATTCCGCCATTCTCAGAGAGTGTAAGCATGGGTGCAGGAACATCTCTAGCTTGCGGGTGACCCAAAGGCCGGAACCATCGATCAGATAATATCTCATTGAATTCTGAATCAACGGTTAAACAATCAATCAAGCACCATTTAACTGTCGATAAATTAACTTTGAGTTTCTTCGAGAAGTTACGAGTAACTAAAGGGAAGGATTGGTAGTTAAACGCTACCTGCTTCAGTCCGGGATAATCTGCCAACAGTAGCGAGGCGCTGTATTTAGTGACAATATGCGCGTATAGTCCTGGGGTGCTGAGTGTGGTTGGAGGCATCCAGAGTAAAATATGTCCATTATAAATACCAAACAACACACCTAAAACCAAACCTATTGAGTTTCTCGTATCGAGGTAGCTCATACAAATGTTAGCACCTGATGCACTATTAAGAAGATGAAGCTCGCCGTTATAATCCAACTGCGAAGTTGTTTTGTGCGACGGCTTGGATGAGAGGATGCAAGAGATACAGTACATTTGCTGCATTATGGTTTTGTGGGATACTGCAACCCCCCTATATTCACCAGTTGGGCCTCTTGAAAACTCTATGTATGACAACTCTGCAGGCTTCTGATAGACCTCGGGGGAATTTCGTTTAGCATGGTAGGATCCGAACGTATCGATCTTCCACCACTCTACTCCACGAGGCCAGGAGAGTTTCTTGGCCGCAAGGGTTTTCTGTAAATGCTTCAGGTCATTTTCTGTAGTCAAAACAATATGAGTTTGTGAATAAGACAGAATGTAATTCATGTCAGCCAAATTATCAAGACCGTCAACGACGGGAACAGCAGTAACGCCAGCAATGATGCATCCTAGTAAAGATACAACAAAGTCCACGACCTCGTCTTCGCGAAACACTAAAGCCACCCTATCTTCCTTGTAAAGTCCAGAATGGTTATGAATCACCTGAGCAACTTTCTCTGCGCGTGATTTTAGTTTGTCCCAGGAGATTGCAGCTAGTTCTTTACCTTTTGTATCAAGTGTCATTATCGCAGTTTCTTTCGGAAGAGTAGAACCCCTATATTTCAATACCTGAGGTAAGGAATCAAATTGTGACATAGATATAGGTTTTCTACGCCAGCTGTCTTTCCTAGGGCCTGGGATCATTCTAGGCTCTAGAGGCAGTAAACCTGGAGGTTTTCCATCCTGTCTGGTCTGCGATGAATAAGGCGTGTCCGCATCTTGAAGTTTTGATTCCTCCGGTTTGGAACCATCTAACACATCACCGTAATGGTCTATACCTACAGAATCCTTACCAAACCCTGCAATATTGGTCATAGTACGCAAAAGTGGTAGTGTTCGTTCGGAAATGATCAACTAAGCAAGGCACAAAAGTTTAAACATGTTCTAAAACTAGCGATAACCAATAGAAACAGTGAATGCCTTATTTAAGTTCTACAACACCGCTTCGGGCACAACTCCATTTGTTTGGGAGCTCACTCCGCACAACTATAACTTATCGACTAATACTCCACGGATACTAATTAGAAGTAGTTATACGGACTACTGGGTGCCGAACATATATATAATATATGACAAGCAATTATGACTGCCGCAATGGAAGTTCACGGCCTGCTGGACACAGATCTCTACAAATTCACTATGCAAGCAGCTGTGTATCGGTTTTACCCTGATGCAATCGCTAGCTATTTATTTATAAACAGAACTCTACAAATGACATTTAACCAGGAAGCTGTTAATTGGCTACAGCATCAAATAAGCCTACTTGGCCAGTTGTCCTTTTCAGCTGAAGAAATCGAATATTTGCGCGTAACCGTTCCACAATTACCCGAATCGTACTTGGATCTTCTCAGAGATATCCGTTTATCGCCTCACCAGGAGATTGATCTTGAATTCGATGAAAATACTGGTCAAATATCTATCACGATTACTGGTCTCTGGTACATAACCATTTTATACGAGATTCCAGTGTTGTCTTTAGTATCCGCAGCTTATTTTAAGTTCGTAGATACGAATTGGTCGTACGATGGACAATTAGAGCGTGCTAAAGCTAAAGGAATGAAACTTCTGAAGGCTAAATGCCATTTTACTGATTTTGGTTCCAGAAGAAGGCGATCTTTTAAGACACAAGACTTAGTGTTGCAGGGACTTCTTGAGGCCAAAGCAGAGTATAGTTCAAGCATAGACAGCGATACCACCCCGGATAGTCAGGGACTTTTTCTAGGAACGTCAAATGTGTTCTTCGCAAAAAAGTACGGTATCAAACCAATTGGGACGGTTGCTCATGAGTGGATGATGGGGATTGCAGCTATTACTGGGGATTATATCAATGCTAATAAGGTGGCATTAGAACAGTGGCTGGAAATATACGGCACTAAATATGCGGGAGTGGCACTAACAGATACTTTTGGTACTCAGACATTTTTGAAATGTTTTGTGCCTCCACTTTCTGATAAGTATGCTGGTGTTCGTCAAGACTCGGGTGATCCTTTAGAATATACTAAGCTGATTTCATCTCATTTGAGCAAACTCGGATATCCTCCGCTCTCGAAAGCCATTGTGTATAGTGATTCCTTGAATGAAGACAAATGTTTAGTATACAGACAAGCAGCAATTCAGGCAGGTCTCAAGCCAAGTTTTGGGATAGGAACTCATTTCACGAATGATTTCCCTGATTCTTCACCTTTAAACGCCGTAATCAAATTGCATTCTGTTAATGGAAACAGTGCTATCAAGATCAGTGACAACATGAACAAGAACACAGGAGATAAGGCTGTGGTTGCTAAGGTAAAGCGAGAGCTAGGATATACTGAGCACACTTGGGCTGAAGGAGATGAAGCACATAGATGGTAGTCTACCCTGGAATAAGATACCGTTTATGTGCCAGTGCTCCCTGAAAGCTTTAATGGCTATTAAGTTACTGATTTGTTATCCCATTTCTGACATCCTGAAATTGTGTGGCTTCGGAAGGTTTCTACAGGCCAGGTTGTTGTGTGTGTACTGTTGGATTAGGTTGTTAATATAGAGGGTGTCATTGATGTGGAGAATTCAATATCAGGATGAGGAGGGAATGTCTATCTTCAACTATAGAGCCTGAAATATCTAGCTGATGCGAACGGCTATAGAGATTAAGGGCCTATTCTACTATAGCGGCAATTGTAATTCAGTAAGGCATGTTTTCCGATTACTTAGTCATATTAAAACAGAAGGAGTGGCATTACCGAAATGCGGGGTTGGACAGACACTCCGAAGTCCTTCTAAGATGTACAGAAGCAATGTATTGCTTCCTTTTTTGCACTAATAGCTCTCTGTTGCCGAAACTTCAACCTCGTTTCCTCGGATAGGGAAGTCTGAGTGGGGTCAAAGCTAAGAAACCTGAGTTTATTCGGCCCAGAAAGCGTCATGTGGCCTGCTGTACTGGGAAATCATATTTCCCTCTCCTATAATAAAGCTGAAACTTAATCAGATCTTCCCGAAGAAGTTTAAAGGGCTTGTCACATGGCTCAATACTGTAATACATAGTTTTAATCTAACAACTACTATGATCTGAAAACATCGGTACTCAACGCCAGCAATTGTGTGACATAGTTGTAAAACATACCACTATTTGAAGCTAACCTGCAGATGTATCACATTTGCCAAGGATAGTTTTTACCCCATTTGTGATTGCCATCCCCGCATTTCGGACATACCATCCGATTATTTTGTGCGACTAGCACCTTGGATTTTGGCCATTAAGACATATCCAGCAATGTTGTTGCTTCTTCATGCACTTATGAGAGATAGGTATATCTGATAGAACCCGTAGTTAAACCCTCATATCTCCTCATTTAATGGACTAGCCCTACTTTGGTTCTATGTTTGACGTAAAACCATATTCTGTAGACATTGGGAGTTGATTATACTAACAACACCCTTCTTATCGGATGACAACTTACGACACGACAAGACAGACTTGCCCAGATTATAAAAGAAAAGCCCAGAGCATTACAGAATTGCTCCTGGTTTTGGTAGGAACTCGACCATTGAACTTCCAAATGATTAACTGGTCCTGATTCTTGGTACAACAACCCCTCTGTATGAGATCGAGCGTTCACTACCCCTCCTGAATGCCAAGTACACTCAGAGAGGAGGAACAACCAATCACAGGACTTCGCCCCGCATTTCAGAGTGATTCTCTCAATGACATAGAGCTGATCCTGAGGTTGATTGGACAATTATACTCAATGGCTCAGTGCAGTTGCACAGTCTGTATGAAACCCCACCTTGACGTGGCAGAACGGATATTGAGTAATATATAAACGCATGATGCAGCGAAAGATTCTTGAAAAATTAAGGAAGTATTGTAAGCCTGAGTTTTACAGTATCTTCAGATAATCACCGAGTAATCCAATTATAGCATCGTGAAATGTCTAACGACGGTAAGAGTCGATCGTCAATTGAGTACGTTGATAATGTGGATATCAAGAATGAGAGTCCTTTAGCTCAAGATCATTTCGCTGTCGACACAAAAGAAAACACAGATAAGCTTCGAGCGGAGTATGACGAGCTTATGGAACGTATGGGGCCTGATGGTCGAAGGAAACTTCTAAGAAAGATTGACTACCGCCTGCCTCCTATCCTAGCAATCTTGTATCTCTTAGCGTATCTTGATCGTGGAAACATCGGAAACGCAAGAATCGCCGGCATGCAAGTAGATCTAAAGATGACAGGACAACAATATAATATTGCCTTAACATTGTTCTTCATCACTTATTCGCTTTTCGAGATTCCATCCAACATTGTGTTAAGGTACATTCGTCCGTCAATTTGGCTTCCTCTGCTGATATTTGTTTGGGGAACCATCATGACTTTATTTGGAGTAGTACAAAACTATAAAGGTTTGTATGCTGCACGATTCTTCCTTGGTATAGCTGAAGCCGGTTTCTTCCCCGGAGCCGTCTACTGCTTGAATATCTGGTATCAAAGGCACGAGATCCAAAAACGTATTGCATTTTTCTTCTCTACAGCAAGTCTTTCCGGAGCCTTTTCAGGCCTCTTGGCATATGGAATAGGATTCATGGATGGAGTAGGCGGACAAGCTGGATGGAGATGGATCTTTATACTTGAAGGACTGGCCACCGTAACTATAGGTACTACATCTGCATTATTTCTTCCAGATGATCCTATGAGATCAAAATGGCTTACTACCGATGAAAAACGGTATATGATTCTGCGTAACACTTTCAATTCGGAGCAAGTCCAAGACAATTCCAGACGCGGTCCCTGGAAATGGAGATATCTCTGGGATGCTATAACCAATTATTATATCTGGCTCACAGTTATACAATTCTGGGCTGTTTCAGTAACAGGATATGCCCTAACGTATACGATGCCTGTGGTGATCAAGGGAATGGGCTATTCTGTGGCAGTCTCTCAATTGTTGACCATTCCGCCCGCTTTCTGCGCCTGTGCGGCTTGTTTAATAACGGCATATTTCTCTGACAGAGCTAAACGGCGCATGCCGTATATTGCAGGTCCAATGCTGATAGCCATAGCAGGACTAATCATTCCTTTGTGTACACAAGTTATTGGCCCAGTATACCTTGCCATGTTTTTAATTTTGGTTGGCGTCAATGCGTCGTTCCCTGGTGTTATCGCTTGGAACTCGAATAATCTAGTTGGTGGCTGGAGACATACTTTAGGATCTGCAGCCCAGCTGACATTTGGAAATCTAGGAGGTATCGTCGGATCCAACGTATTTCTTGAACGCCAAGCACCGAAATATCCCGTAGGTTATGGGGTTTGTCTTGGTATTTGTGCAGCATGCCTGATATCTTGCTTCCTTCTGGTGATTATTCTTGGTGGAATCAATAAGAAGAGAGAAGAAATGTCTGCCGAGGAAATCTACGCCAGGTATAGTCATAAAGAATTGGAAGGCATGGGTGATAAATCTCCCTTGTTCCGATATACCCTGTAAACGCGAACTATATTTCGCGTTTCCTGCTTCAATGTTAGTTTTGTGTGCAAATAAAATATCATGCAATTATTTCCGCCTATCCATAATAAACCTCAGTTTGCTGCGAGTGCAAGATTGTCCAATTCACCTCACGCATTCTACTTTTTCTGCAATCCTATTGCTTCACTCGATATCATTAAAGACAGTGATTATGAGCGATCAATGACGTTTGTATTATGCCAGTTTCTCCTTACTGAGAATTAAAACCAAATAGTAATTGACATCAGGCAATTATCTTTTCGAATAAACACTTCAAATAAAAATGTATTGAAACTTCTACAGACAGATACCAAGAAGCACAGAGTGGACTGTTGTAAAGAATTAATGGCATAGCTAAAAAGAATGTAGCTCTCATTTTAGAACAAGTGACTGTGATTCATTCGGTAATGGGAGAAGTCCCACATAAGAAGGTCCAACTATCATTGCGAATAGTTGTCATAAAGGAGTAGAAAGGTAGATTAGTAAATACTGTCGGTCAATAAAGAAATGCCTACAGATATAGCCTACCGTGCATCGCGGTTGCGCACGTCGAGTGGGGCTATCCTATTAGGGAACAAACAGCCCATATCAACGCCCTAGGCATAAAAAAGGTGCATTAGTTGGAGCCATGAACATATAAATTGATCTCTAGCAGAAATGGAAAGGTTTTGCAAGGTATATTAGTGAAAGTCTCGTCTTACACTAAGAGATTGATTTGGCCATCAGTGATCAAGAGTAGGGCGTAAGGCTGCTTAGGTTTGACGTGCCAGGCTTTACGCGTAAATGTTCGTGACATCAATAAGCATTCTACACCACACGAATGCAGGAGCTGCCAAAAAAACTGGAAGAGCCGCATTTGCCTCTAGAATTAAGACCAGCACAGTTACGACCAGTGGCCTATCGAGTTCTATCAAAAAAACATGGCCTAAACTTGAAGTCTTCTGGCTTGGACGTTCTTGCTGCGTATATTGGACGCACCTTTGGATCAAACTGGCCAGCAAAAACAGAGAAGTTCCTCGATTACTTAGCTCGTCAGTGGAAGGAGCAGGATCGCGGTCTTTTTGTAGACGGCGAGGCTCTGAAACCAGTTATACAGGAAGTAGAGCTCCGTCACGATTCTATCTATGGAGCCAGCATTACTCAGCAACCGGAGTCCTTAAGCCTCGATGATTTCTTCAAAGTCATAGACGCATTCAACCAACCATTGTGGACCTATAATCACATCAAAAAACATTATGATCTCTTTCCAAGGAAGCCAAGTGCTTACGGAAATCCTCAGTCCTTAATAGAAATGTTTCTCTCGAGATACTATATGATTTATCACCGCTTAGGTCGAAACGAATTTTTCCAGTTGCCTTCTACTGAATCTGTATTATCTGACTCAAAGGGTACTATACATCCGATCAGTGATCTTTTGGGCCGTCATGGTAAGACTTTTCTATTATTTGGCTTGCTAACCAAGGGCGCTGACGGCAATCCTTACATTCATGATCCTAGCGGCCGCGTGGCTCTCGACCTTTCCCAAGTTCAAGTTTCACTCGGATATTACACGTATGGCTGTTTCATATTGGTAGAGGGAATATACACTAAGAGCGAAACTTTCATCGTTGGAGCTTTGGCCCACCCTCCTACTGAACAAAGGTATACCAGCCTAAATGCTTATGATTACTTAGATTTTCTAGGAGTGACTAACGGTGGGTCTAAAACGACTGTTGGAAGATTTGACCGTGCTCTGCAGCAAAAGATGTTGGCGGAAGAATTAGAACAAACCGATATTCGAATAGTCATTTTGGGGCATAACATATACTTGGATAACCCCAAGGTGCTCCAGGCATTGGACAAAACTTTAGAGAAACTCGACTCAGATAAAAATGAGATTCCTCTGGCTATTGTTCTAATAGGCAGTTTTACAAGCAATGCGTTCCGTGGTTCAGGTGATTCTACAATTTATAAACAGAACTTTGATAATTTATCTAAGGTATTGGAGAAGTACCCTGATCTGACACAAAACTCCACATTCGTTTTTGTTCCAGGAGAGAATGATCCATGGGCAACTAGCCACAGTTCAGGGGCAATACGAATGCTACCTCAGAGACCTATACCAGAGATATTTACTAGCAGACTACGAAGGATAAGTCCCAGAATCATATTTACATCCAACCCCTGCAGAATCAGCTTCTTTTCTCAGGAGATTGTAATATTTCGCGACGACGTGGGCTCGCGTATGCGTCGAAATCAATTAAGAATTGGCAACGAACCAGTAGGAACACAACAGCAAGACCAGGGAAACAAGGCAAACAAGCCAAACCAAGATAAAAGCGAGAATGATATGATGTCAGTAGCAGATCAGAGCGTATCCAGTGATTCCTTTAAGCCAACGCCAGAGATAATGGAAGGTCAACGCATCGCTAGGACTATATTGGATCAGAGTACACTTTCACCATTCTCGCAAGAAGTAACTCCTATTATGTGGGACTATTATAGTTCACTTTGGCTACAGCCTGCTCCAACTATGATAGTAATATCCGATGCTACCTCACCATCATATATAGTTGCATATGAGGAATGCCAAGTGTCGAATGTTGGCGACTTTCTGCATAGATATAAAGTCCAATGGCATGAATATCGACCATCAAGCAAAGAAGTTATGCGTCGCACTTTAATGGTATAGCAGGTTAGTTTATTACCTTGAATATGGGTGAGTATTGTGTCGACTATAAGGTCTCTGCATAGGGCCTCCAGGTCGATTGTATCGATCATTTGCTTCTCTCGTATCCTTCCGATGCTTTGAGTACCCATCATCATCGTAGTTAGGGGATCTTCTTCCATGATTTTCAGATTTGTAGTGATCAATCTCATGATGGTTAGGATCAGGCGTCTCTTTCCCGCTGTCACCCTGTGTTTGTGTTTGAAGTTGCGGAGCAAACACAGGAGGATTATTTTGCATTGCTTGCATCATCTGGGCCATAGACTGAGGATCAATACCGGGCATCTGAAGGAAAGGAAATCCTCCAACTTGTGTACTATTAGTGGTAGAAGAGGTATTTACTGAAGAGGTATTGGGCAAGCCGGTCGGGTGAAGTCCACGGTTGTTTGATAGACCCACCAGATGCTGTTGCATGGCTGCATAATAGGCTTGCATTTGCCTCCAATATTCAGCCATCATTTGAGGAGTAAACCCATTATAATAAGCCTGAGAATGGTCTATCTCATCATTATTCGTAGAAGAAGTAGGCTCTGCTTGAGAAGTCGCCGAAATAGGTTCTTCACCGGATTTGTTTCGAGGTTGGGCTCTCCGAATCTCTATTGTGCGATTGCCCATTACAAGAGGTACTGCATCAAATACATCCTCTACAGGTTTCATGGAATCAAAAGTAATAAAGCCGAACCCCCGAGATCGGCCAGTATCCTTAGAGATCATCAGATTGGCATCGATGACATTGCCAAATTTTTTGAAATACTGGCGAAACTCATCTTCACTCACCTCTGATGGAAGACCGCCGACAAATATTTTGCCCGTATTTTCTTGCTGATCTTTGGGGATTGCACGTTTCGGGTCGATAGTCTTTCCATCGAGAACATGTGTCTTCTCGAGCACTCTGTCTACAGAGGCAGGGTCTCTGAAAGTCAAGAAAGCAAACCCCCTTGATCTACCGTTTGGGCCATCTCTCATAATCACCTTGTCAACCACTTCGCCAAACTGCGAGAAGTATTTCACCAGCCCTTCTTCGTCGGTCTGCCAATGCAACCCACCAATGAACATCTTTCCTTCAGCTTTCATTCTTTCAGCTATGCTGATACCATCTTCTTCATTCTGACTTTGTGGAACAGTTTCCGCCAGCGCGACGGTATCGGTATGTTCGTGACCATCGCTATTCTCTTCAGCCTCTCCAGCTGGTTTCGAGGAAGTGGTCACTGTGTGTCGTTCAACTTCTGACTCGGTAGGTTTTTCTTCCGCACTGAAAGATTTTGGTTAGAGGCAATCTTTGAAAAGGCAACTTCATGAGCAATACTTACTATATATCTGCGAAATCATCGTCGATAGGAGCCATAGGTGGTGGTACCATAGAACAGGGTTGCAGTAGCAGAGACTCGAGTTACCTTGGGTTGTCATAACAACACTAGCCTAAAAACCTCAATGCTCTACCGCATCTTGCGAACCAGACATATAGTTGCGGAAAATGCTGCGAAATTCAGGAAGGACTCTGCTACGGCGGGAACCCTTCCGTTTAAGTGCAGCACGTTATGCGTCAAGAAAAGAAAAAGTGGATTTTGTGGATAGCGAAGAACCCGAAGTAGCCAATGACGAAAGCTCGTGGTCGAAGATGTCTGATATTGTATCGCGAATGCGAGATTCCGACAGGGGCAGACCGGAAAGCCATGAAGCTTCCACAACCGAAGAAACTGTGAATAAATTGATTAAAATTGATCCGTCGCTGTATCCGCACTTTCAAAGATACTCGACATACAAGCCGCACGATCTATCATTACACAAAGCACTCACGTCCTATAAATACAACGAACGTGTGGACCCCAAGGTAGACAACTTTCAGTATGCAGGCGTGGATCCTCTACACTTCTATAAAGACCCTGTTTTTCTGTCACAATTCTTAAGGGCTGATGGTTCAATAAAATCCGGCAACGAGAATAATCTGGAACCTAAAACTCAGAGACGGTTGGCTAAGGCTATTCGACGAGCAAGAGCTGCTGGCCTATTATCACATACTCATATTGCTACATCGTTAATTCATACTAAATTGACACTCCCCCACGTCCTTGAAAGTCGTCTACCGACGCAAGACAGTAAAGATTAGTGACCGTCGAGTGTGTTCTTTATTCGTTATCTTTCAAATGCGCAGAGGCATCCTTAAATAGAGTCTGCCACATATATGCTTCACTCAGAAGCAGCTCAACATTCTTCTCATCCCAGTCCTTCGTAGGTATCGACTGTAAGAATATCATGATGTCCTGAAAATCCATCTTCTGTAGATCACTAGAGAATTTCACCAACAAAGCTGCACATACAAACACGTGAAACCTCGAAAATCCCAGAGGTTCTTCCGCCATATACGTATCCCACATTCGAATCACATTATCTAGAGACAACTCCCTCATTAACAAGCAGTTCATCCACCGAAAACTGAACTGGATAAATTCGACATTCTCCTTCTCCAAATGAGCTGCCAGGTTAGCATCTATGCGTTTTGTTAAGTCTCTCAGCTCAGCCACCTGTCGTTGTATGCCTGGCTGGGCTTGAATATAGTTATCTTGAATCCCATCCAGGAGTTTAGTTAAGCACCAATAGCAGTCCGCTTCGATAGCATGCAAGTTATTTTCGGAGAGGTTCTTCGGATCGTAGTCATTGATATTGTCCTCATCAATGTATTCAGATAAAAATACCTGAAAAAATGGGGTAACTAGGTCATTAATACCCTGAACATATCCAGAAGCAGGATGCCTAACAGCCCAGAGGTACAGTATTCTCTCCAAAGCCTTTTGAGTAGTTGGGTAAGAATATAGAGGTATGTGAGGGTTTGTTCTAGGAACATCGATGCTGATCTGATGCCACATAATTTGGTCCAGTGGTCTAGAAAACACTGTATCAATACCATCCAAGTAGTCGTGACGCTTACGTATAAGAGTGTCTTCCCTTGTGCTAGAGTTCTTGGGGAGATACCCCAATAGCAGTTTCCAAGTCTGCGGGCGCAGCTCCTCCGGGATGCCTGACCAAGCAAGTTTCCTCAATGCAGCGAGATCAATCACAGGCTCACGTAAAATAGCCTTGAACCGGGTGATGCGACTCAGGCGAGCGTTAATAGCCTCAATTTCTGCATTCGTTTGAGCGTCGCTAACAGTGTTTGGGTCGACTGAATGGTCTCTCGATCTGGGGGACGCTGCTCGCATTACATTATCGGCGTGACTGTGAATGCGAGACAAAGGTAATTGACTTGGTATATTTTCTATGCTTTTCACTCGCCGCGAATCGGGCTCTTCTTCATCGAGATTCGCACTCCAGTCGTCATTTTCCCAATCCGTTATAGCAAATCTGGATCCCGAGGTATCAGATGTATCATTCTTGGAGCTGCCAGCTCGACTAGCTGTGGGTCTTGGTTGCATCTTAAGCATATCCGCGTATGAGTAAGACGCACCAACAATCTTCATATCGTCCCATAAAGTTCCTTTTGGCGAATGAGTGTCCTTGAAGAACTTGGACTTCAGGAAGCTTGATGCTGGTGTTCCTTTGCCTCCATCCTCTCCGAACATGTACTCTGATCGGTCCACCTGAATCATTTCAGGTGAAGATGACCGTCCGCTGTCCCTCGACTTCATCTCAGTAGTCTAATATGCAGAAAAGAAACACGAAATGTTATATCGGATGCTCTCCCGCAATGCCTGTATAACCATAGCAACCATCCTTCTCGATTCAACTCAGTCGAAAAAGATGCACCACAGCTCTTCAGAATAGGTTTCAGCACTGACCTGGTGCCTAGCAGAAACATAGATTCAACATTATCTGAGAGTTTATTGTTATTAATCACAAACCGATACATCAAGCCCGCAGCGAGGCCCTTGAAAGCAGTTTACCTATAGTTGGGAATACATTGTGCGGCTGCTAAGGTTATCCACGGTTTTGACTATATCACACCAAAGTCCCTCGAATTTATTTCGCCAAATGCCTGAAGATGAACGAGAAAGAGATGATCTGGCTGCACGACTTAAAACCAAGAATTTAGGTAATACAGAGACACATGAAAATCTTGAGCTGAAAAGGCTAGCTGATGACGAAGCTGCTAGATCAAAGGTCGTACCAAAACTACGACAGCATGCTCGAGAAGTCTATTTATCTAGACGTGAAGCTCAGCAGGTTGACAAATTGAGAAGAGAAATAGCTATATTCGAAGAACAGTTGAAGTTTGCAAAGCCAACTAAAGGTGAACTTCGAGAGCTAAACCAGAAAAAAGAACTGCTAGCCTTAATCGAAGAACGTCAGGCGCTCGAGTCCGATGTTACCACATACCATATGCCCGATAGTAATGTTGATGAGAAGGCAGGATCTGAAAAAAAACGAAAATACGAGACCTTGTACGAAAGATATGAGCAGGAAAGTGTCAGAAAGCGACAAACTACGGACCCTGACTCTAATGAATGGATAAAGGAAAATAATGAAAAAGAGAATATATGGGTAACAGATCATTCAATACAGAAAGAAGATGAGCATTATGAATATGTTCTTGATCCTAATCAGAATGTTCAGTTTGAATTAGATGAACCAGATGCAATGGATGAGATTGATGTCGAGCTCAAGCAGCGAGTTGAGGCAGTCAAAGAGCGAATAAGATCAATTGAGGAAACTCGCACATCTTTACCTGTGTATGAGTATAGATCTCAATTACTGCAAGCTCTGAATCGGTTTCAAGTACTTATCATAGTGGGTGAAACAGGATCCGGCAAAACGACTCAAATACCCCAGTACTTGCATGAGTCTGGGTACACCTCCAATGGAAAGATAGTTGGATGTACACAGCCTCGACGAGTGGCTGCGATGTCCGTGGCTGCTCGAGTCTCCGACGAAGTCGGGACTAGATTAGGTGACGAGGTTGGGTACTCAATTCGTTTTGAAGATCGTACAAGTGAGAAAACTGTGATTAAGTATATGACTGACGGTATACTTCTGAGGGAGTTTCTTACGGATCCGGAACTGGACTCTTATAGTGTGCTAATGATTGATGAAGCCCACGAACGTACACTGTACACGGATGTTTTATTTGCTTTAGTGAAGGATGTCGCGCGCTACAGACCGCAACTTAAACTATTAATTGCTTCTGCAACACTTGATGCTGCAAAGTTTTCTGCTTATTTTGACGATGCTCCGATATTCAAAATCCCTGGTAGGCCACACCATGTGGATATATTTTATGCCTCACAACCGGAAGCCAACTATTTACATGCGGCAGTTACGACCGTATTTCAAATCCACGTGTCACAAGGTTCCGGAGATATTCTAGTTTTTCTAACTGGTCAAGACGAGATTGAAAACGTAGGCGAAAACCTGAGAGAGACAGCTGAGAAACTTGGAAATACTATTAAGGAGCTTATAGTTTGCCCAATTTATGCTGGCCTGCCATCTGAACAGCAAGCCAGAATCTTCGAGCCTACCCCACCAGATGCTCGGAAGGTAGTCCTGGCTACAAACATTGCTGAAACTTCCATTACTATTGATGGTATTGTATATGTGATAGATTCTGGTTTTGCTAAAGAGAACGTGTACAACCCTTTCACTGGGATGGAAAGTCTTATAGTGAATCCTATATCGCGTGCAGCTGCCAATCAGAGAGCTGGACGTGCAGGGCGTGTGAGACCTGGAAAATGCTTCCGCCTATATACCAAGTGGGCTTTCTACAATGAGATGCCCGAGAATACTACACCCGAAATTCTTCGCGCTAATTTGAGCAGTGTCATACTTATGTTGATGTCATTGGGCATAAAAGACTTGGTAAATTTTGATTTCCTAGACAAGCCTGCTACTAAATCTCTGGAACAATCTCTCGAACTGCTATATGCACTAGGAGCTCTAAATCACAAAGGCCAGTTAACCAAAGTGGGTCGGCAGATGGCTGAGTTTCCGGCGGAGCCCATGATGGCGAAAGCTCTAATTTCAGCGAGCAAGTATCAATGCTTACCTGAGGTTTTGTCTATTGTGTCTGTTTTGTCTGAGTCTAATTCACTATTCTCTAGACCCCGCAATCAGCGCACTAATGCAGATGTCGCTCATAAGGCATTCATCCGTCCAGGTGGAGATCATCTGATGCTTCTTGAAATATGGAACAAATGGGTTGAGTCCGGATACTCATATCACTGGGCGAAGCAAAACTTTTTACAGCCAAAGACCCTGTCACGAATTAGAAATATCCGTGACCAGCTGTCAGCCTTGTGCGATCGAGTAGAGATATATCGAACTGATTCTAAGCCGAGTGGTCCGGGAACAATAGATATCCTCAAAGCCTTGACAAGCGGGTACTTTCCACATGCTGCAAGGTTATTACGGACAGGAGAAGGCTATCGAACTGTGAAGAAAAGGCAAATAGTATACATACATCCTTCTAGCGTGCTGGTGGAGGAAAAGCCTAAATGGGTGATATATCATGAGCTGGTTCTAACTTCCAAAGAATTCATGAGGATGTGTTTTAAGATAGAATCTGAATGGTTGTATGAAATGGCCCCGCACTATTATCAAGAGAAGGATATCGAAGAGATGGGCGGAAGTTCACGTAAAATGCCGAAAATTAAATAATCTGATTGCAAGCGTCAGAAAAAGGTGAGCGGTTTGGTTTAATGCACGTATGGTAGAAATTGCCAGTTGAATGTCAATATTATGTAGTCTAATCCAATAAATCAAAATCATCAAGTTCTTCCCTGTACTTGAGGATATTCCTTTTAATCTTGCTAGATTCAGTCCAGGTAAGATGATCCTCGAGAGTTCTAGTGACAAGGAACGCGGGATCTGTAACAAGCTCAGGTCCAACACGGACTTGTCCCTGTTCTACGAACTTGACTCCTTCAGATATGGTTGAGGCCATTTTAAGGCGGTGCATAACCACGGCAATCCGTCGTCGGCAGATGGCAGATACTGTAACCTTCTTCTCTAGATCCGACACTTTTGTAGTAGTCGCAATAATTCCCATATCATATAGCTTTTCCAACAAAAGCTTTTCATGCCTTGTGCGAAAAGGATCGCTCGGAGGAAGTAAAGATAAACGGTGGGCTAGCTGTCTTATACTTCCGCAGATCTTGTTATACTTCATATAGTCATCTCTCTTCTGAATATGATAGGTTCTCATTACTTGGGCTTCTCTGTGATCTTGATCTTCTTTCCAGTTCAAGAAATCGACCTTCTTGAGCAGCTTTTGCTCGTGGTGTTTTAATTTCCTCACCATTACTTGCAGGTATCAGATATCCAGAAAGCGCAAAAAAAATTAGGAAACTCCCAGTTACACAAAGATTAAGGGTCATTAGGCTCTCTCGAGCTCTACGCAGGTGAAGCAGGTTGCAAGTACATCGTGTACATTAGTTAAAAGGGTGCATATTCATAACCTGATACTATTTTAATTAGCCAAACTTGATTTTCTTAGATTTGGCAGTAGGATCAATATCTTTATAAAAGGCGCCATAGGCAGAATGTTCCTTCTTCTTGGTGTGAGTACCAAACTTTAAAAGATCATCAGGTACTGCCTGATTAGCGGCTTTTAACACATTAATAAGCGCTCCAGAAAGATGTTTTTCATTAACAGTAAACAATGTAATAGCTCTTCCAGTACTACCAGCTCTTCCAGTTCTTCCAATTCTGTGTACGTAGTCCTCTACGGTTAAGGGAAACGTCAGGTTGATTACCAATCCCACTGAGGGTATATCTAAGCCACGAGCTGCAACATCTGTAGCTAAAAGAATATGGCTTGAACTTGACTTGAACTGCTCCAGGGCCTGTGTTCGACGGTCCTGCGATAAGTCTCCATGAATAGCAGCAATCTTATAGCCTCTGCGGCTAAGTAATTCTTCCACTCGGGTGGCTTCCTTCTTGTACAGGGCAAAGATAATGATCTTCTCATTATTAGCTTTATTTTTAGTCTCTTTCTGTAGAATCTCCAGTAGTCTAGATTCTTTGCTTCGAGGATCAACAACTTCCACGGTCTGAGTAATACGAGTGTTGGCTTTCAGTTCGTCGCGATCGCCTATATTGATCTTAACTGGATTGGTCATGAAATCAGCGGCAATCTTTCGTACTTCTGTAGGCCATGTCGCGGTGAACATTAGCATCTGACCGTTAGTTCCAGCAGTAGCTGCTATAATGGTTCGTATATCTTTCTCGAACCCCTTCTCAAGCATTCTATCGGCTTCATCCAAAACGACATAATCAGCGGCTTTGAGATTAACAGAACCTTCTTCGAGAAAGTCGTTCAGACGTCCCGGGGTAGCGACAATAACTCTTGCAGTTTTCAGCTCGATTCTTTGTGAATCCTTTGGAACACCTCCGTAAATACAGGTGGTAGAAATACCACAGGTAGAGGCAACTGGGGAAAGTGCTTCAGCTATCTGACGAGCCAATTCTCTCGTCGGGGAGACAATCAAGACTTTGGAGCTTTTAGACTCGAGTAGATGAACAATACCGGGAAATCCAAAGGCAAATGTTTTCCCGGAGCCAGTTTCAGCCACACCTATGACGTCCCTGCCAGAAAGAAGATATGGCCATGAAGCGGCTTGGATAGGAGTGGGTTCGGAAAAGTTAGCAAAATTATTCATAACACGAGAATCGACATTGATCTGGGAAAACTCTGTCAATAATTGAGGTGTCTGGTTCGATATATTTTCAATTTTTATTTCATTTTTTGTCATGAAACTGTTTATGGAGTCTAAGCTTGGAAGATCAAAATAGCCAGTTCTTAGTGGGTCGGATGAGCTTTCGATCTTTGTAGGAGCTTGATCCAGTTTAGACTCTTTTTTTTTCTGCTTTGCTTCCTTCAACAGCGACTTCTCTTCTTTTGTCAAATGTTCGCCTCTCTTTCTTTTCTTCTTTAGTTCCTTTATTTCGCTTTTCGACATGACGAATCGTAAAAAGAGAAAAAATGGGACTTTAGAGAGGAATAGAGTTCACGCTTGGCTGGCGGCTGCTACGACTCATATGTTTCCGTTGAAGGCAGCCAGTATACCAGAATTGGCTAACGTTGTTGCTATACTGGATGATCTTCGTCTTTGATTAGTAGAGGATGTTCTTCGAAGTGGCAAATCGATAGTTTCTTCGATCGGATCAGTTGGTTGCCGGCCTCTGGAGGTAGTAGGAGAAACACTTCTAGTCCGACATAATGCATTATTGCCCAGTGCAGAGCGTGCTGGCATGGAATTCTCAAGTGAATATGATCTGGGCGAAGTCGGGTGCCGTGACAGATTGAATGCCATATCCATGGATAGTTTGCCATCGAGCTGTTGCTTGATATCTTTAGGCGAAGTCTGAGGATTAGTCATGGCGAATAAAGTCAGTGAAGCAAACTTGTAAGGTTTGATGACCAAAAATAAATTAAATGATATTCTCCTAATATATAGTGGCCCAATAAGAAGTGAAATTATTAAATGTGATCTGAAGTGTTAGGGTCAAGTAAAGCCGTGTGAGTAATAGTTAAACAAGCTTTTACCCCACAAAATTCACTTTGGCAAGGTCGGCCAATTCATATTAATCATCCAATGCCTGAACGAGCCACTTACTGATTCCCAGATGATCACTGCCCACAATTCAAGTTAAATTGCAAATGAATGCAGAGTATACGCCAAGAATGGGTTCCTAAAGGTGATCCGCGTGAAAATTTCGCTAGTTGAGCAGGTCAATCCACGCCGAACAGTGATTCCGGCATACCTGATGGAACAGCCTCTTTAAAGTTCGGATAATAATCATACAATATCGCCGTAGGGCGAACGCTCAAAACACTGGCGCTTCGCGTAGTGTGTCTTAACACAGACCCAAATCGCGTGTATTTTTTGATTTCTGCAAATCGGCTGCTACCCATAGAGTTCTTATCGGGAATGATAGGAATATGTGACTCCCACAGAAACCTGTGAATAAATTCTCTGGCAAATGATATGAATCTTGAATCTTCATTGGTGATTTCGTCCTGTAATGCAGGAGCCACAGCTAAACCTGAAAGCTCATCGGCCAGATTTTCTAAGAGATCGCTGTTCATATCAATAGCTGAATATCGTTTTCGCCTGGTGCTATCATTCTGTTGTTCTGAAAGTCTTTCAGTAAGCTCTTCTACACGCTGCTGCAAAGTGATAATCTGCTCTTTGTATAGAAGTTCTTTCTGTTCTAGCAACATCAAATCCTGTGAGCAACGCTCGAGAGCTTGCATGGTTTTGCGTGACGGAGATCTGGATATGGAGGAATTGCTGAGATTATTTGTGCGAGGTGCAAAGTTGAGATATCCTTTAGGCTGATTCTCTTTGTCTTCAGTAGGAGCTATGTCCTTGTCATCTCTGTTGGTATTCTGCTGCCTCAGTTCCTTTACTGTCTGATTCAGGGCTATGTTTAGCGCTGATAGAGATTCCTTCGTGTTCTTGTGCGCGGATCTTTCTTCTTGCAGAAGAGACTTTTGCTCGGTGAGCATCTTGGTAAGAGACGCGATTTTGTCTTTAAGTTTCTTTGTTTCTGCAAGGGAATTCATCAGGTCTTCCTCTAGCCTCGATTGCAGTTCAAAGCTCTGGTTTTCTCGTTCCCGCGCAACAGCAAGAATGGACTCCAGTCGCTTTATACTGTTAGAGCGTTTTATGAGATCATCGTTGAGTTGCTCTACCGTCCGTATTGTAGACTCTATATCATCACCGTACACAGGCTGGGACCTGGCACGTTTCATATAATTTTCCATAATCTCGAAAAGATTGAGAATATAGTTCTATTCAGTAGAGGGAATGTATTCCTAAGTGGGGAAGAAACTGTATATAAGGTTGTTTACGTGTAGTGCTTGGGAATACCCAATGGATGAGCTACTACCTTATCTGCGGTTATCAGGCGAAATGTAACCCTGCCTGATGGAAAGCATATAGTAAGGTCAAGAAATCCGTTTCGTCGCATTTTCCAGCTCGTTTCTCGCCAAGTCCTGTAGTCTGTAATACTTCATCAACTAGTTTCTTAACGTTCAAGTCATCATCAATCATTAGGTCATTCTGCGAACAGTAAGTCCTGTAGTTTTTTTCCAAAATAGAAACAACCGAGGAGCTGTTAAATCCAGCAGCTATAGTTCGATTCCTTCGAACAAATACAACTCGTAAAAGCCCGTCCCATTCATTATAGTCGATGTTGGGGCGAGGTATCTTAGGCTCGATTCTCACCACCGATGATTCAACTTGAGGAGGCGGCTTGAAGTTCCCTTTGCCTACTTTCATGATATGAGAAACTTTAGCCCACATCTGCACACTTGCGCTCAATCGGCAATACAAAGGATCACCAGGTCTGGCTACTAATCTCATTGCAAACTCCCGCTGAAACATAAGTATACAAGTTCTCGGCGGCCGCGGCATATTCAGCAGCTTGAACACCAGAGGTGATGATATCTGATATGGTGTATTGCTAATACACACATCCACGTACGGGATATCGGTTTTTATGATATCTCCTAGCATGATTTCGATTCGTTTCTGCTCCGGTTTACCTTGTACTCTCTTGGTTAGTTCAGCAGCCATTCTAGGATCCATTTCCACTGCCAATACTTTTCTTGCCTTCTCCAATATCCTAACTGTCAAGTTACCTGTTCCTGGGCCTACCTCCAGTACGACGTCTGAGGGTCTTAGATCGGCTTTATCTACGATCCCTTGCGCAACTAGAGGGTTCTTTAAGATGTGTTGTCCCAGATCTGTATTCATTTTAAACACATTATGACCTACACCTGCTGGCGAGTTTTGCTGTTTCTCTCGGATCGACATCTCCCGTCGTTTATTGCTTTTTATTTTCCCCATGAAGTCCTAATGAAATGCAGATGAGGCAGAAAAAATATCTTTAAAGTTGGGACATTCTTCGCCAATAGGATTGTCTGTGGGTCGCAGTAGGACCAATCAGCTATGAGACTCTCTCCCACCTCACCTAGTCTTCCTCGACTGCACTCTGTGTGCTGTAAAGATGGACTTTTTAAATCAATCCCCTCCACCAGGCTACATACCTGGTATAGGTAGGGGTGCCACTGGGTTTACAACTAGATCTGATATTGGCTCTGCTCAGATCGATCCCAATCAAATGCCGGATCCTCGCTTTGCAGATGGAGAAGAAGATCAAGCGCTACTATCGAAGAACAAATACACACAAGAAGATGAAGAAGCAGACAATATCTATAGACAAATTGACCTCAAAATGGAATCCCGGAGGAGACATAAGCGTAAAAAAATTTCTGAAGAACCTAAGGCTCCAAAATTGGCGGACCAATTTGCAGATTTGAAGAGAAACATGTCTACTTTATCGGATTACGATTGGGCGAATCTGCCAGAAGTCTCTGACAACACCGGGAAGAATAAACGTCAAAGACAGTTGCTTGCTCAGAATCAGCGCTTTTACGCTGTACCTGATGCGGTATTGACTGGCTCAATGGCTCCCAAAGCTGAGCTAAATGACAATATAGATGTTCTTAATATCTCACAGTCACGAAACAAGAACCTGCTCTCCTCACTTGATAATGCCAACACGGCATTACTTGACTCAAGATCACCAGAAGTTGAACAGGATAGCCTTATTGAAAGCAATCAATACGACTCAAATCTAGGCGACGTACAGAGATCTCGAATGCTGATGGAGTCTGTCGTCAAATCCAACCCCACTCACCCACCAGGATGGATTGCTTTGGCCCAATTGGAGGCATCTGCTCATAGAATGAAAAGAGCTAAAACAGTGTTGGCTCAAGGACGTGAAGCATGTCCCTATAGTGAAGACATTTGGCTAGAAAGTCTTAATATGGCTAATAAGTCCGAAGTCAGCTCGCTAATGAAGGAAGCTATCTCTTTTCTCCCTAAAAGTCATCGTATTTGGATTGCTCTTGTGGAGAGAGAATCTGTACCAGAAAGCAAACGCGCTATTCTTCAGTCTGCTTTGGAGCAACTGCCTAAGTCTGCTGATCTCTGGAAAGCCTATGCTGACTGCCAAGACTCTAATGAAAGCAGGCGACTTGTGCTTCGCAAGGCTGTTGAGCTTATACCTAATAACTCGGATCTTTGGATATTACTTGCCACCCTAGAATCATATGATGATGCGAAGGTAACTTTGAATGTTGCTAAGAAGCAAGTCAGGTCTTCTATTGACATCTGGATTGCTGAAGCTCAGTTAAAAGAGAAGCAGAAGAAACCTCAAGAGGCTCTCGTGCACACTATGAATGAAGCTCTACAGACCTTAAATTCATGCGAGTCTCTCCCTCCAAGAGATGTTCTTTACCGTAAGGCAGCAGACTGCATTAAGAATGGCTTCAAATGGAGTGCATTAGCTGTTGTTGAGAGTATCCAAATTCTTGATTCTGTTAACTGTATGTCTCCAACAGATACTTGGCTAGATGACTATGAGACATTATGTAAGAACGGCGATTTTGAAGTGGCACGAGATGTTCTCACACTAGCACTACATAAAGATAAGGGCAACAGTGCAATATGGCACGAGCTAATAAGTTTTGACCACGCGCATGATGGCGATATTATAAAGACATTGGAGGGGGCTGTAGAAAGTTCATCTAATGAGTCTGTTTTCTGGCTTATGTTAGCCAAAATTTATCTAACTAATGGCGAGAATGATGGAGCTCTTTCTGTCATAAAGAGAGCGCTTAAGGCCTTGCCTACTGATGAGGATATTTGGCTAGCTTACGCGAAGATCGAAATAGACTCCGGTAATCTTGAATCAGCCGCCAATATCCTGAGTAGGGCCAGAGACGTTGCTGACTCTGAGCGAATTTGGGTTAGATCTGTATATGTAGCTCGGCTCAGAAACGATATTGGCGTAGCGACAGCTCTGGCTGACAAAGGTCTAGAATCATATCAGAGCTCATTTAAGTTGTGGTTGCAAAAAGCTCAAATACAGGAGCAGGCAGGTCAAAATGAAGCTGCTGAAAAAACTTATTTGGATGCTACTGTGAAATGCCCAGAATCAGCAGCTCTTTGGATAAATCATGCATACTTTGAAAGAAAAACTAAATCTATTGCTCGTGCCAGAGCGATTCTAGACCGAGGACTGGTTCAAAACCCCGCAAGTGAGAAGTTATGGTACGAAAGAATTCAACTAGAAGTTATTGCTGGTAACAAGAATAGTGCGAAAGTCATCGCATCTCGTGCTCTACAGACTAATATAAAATCTGGCCTTTTATGGAGCGAAAGCATAAAGCTAGAACCTCGCACTCAGCAAAAAGCTAGGTTCGTGGATGCTCTTCGTAAATGTGAAGACGATGCTGACCTACTGTCTGCTGTAGGTCAGGCATTCCTGCAAGAAAAATCATGGAAGAAAGCCATTGACTGGATTGAACGATCAATTACGGTGAACTCAGATAATGGAGACTACTGGGGTTGGCTCTATTTAGCTCATAAATTAAACCCAGATGCTGAAAGTGAGGCATTGACGAAGATTACAGAAAGATTTGTGAAAGCTGATCCAAGACATGGTATAGAATGGCCAAAAATTTCCAAAGACTTGTCCAATTATAAGACTTCAAAAGGGAAATTACTACGAATCCTTTCAGAGGAATTTCAAGCAGACTTGAACTTATGACCAATAATGAAGCAAGAAGAAAAATGTAATTATACCCAAAACGTAGCAGTTGTGTTTAAGAAAGTCTAGGCTTCTTGATTGCATCTGAGCCTCCAGCAGGCCCTCGAGGAGAGTTGTCATTTGTTCTTGGCATTAAAGGAGATCTTTGACGAGCTTCACGGCCTAATCTTGAAGGCGTTTGAAGTTCCTGTGAAAGAGCGGCAGATCGAGTGACGGGCTTTGAGACAGAGTGGTCTATGTGAGCAGATCTAGGGATGTTAGGAGACTGAAAATGGGGGTCAAAAGCAGATGCTGCAGCGGGCTTATCGGCATCCTTTGCAGATACAAATGTAAGTCGAACTTCTGAGCTTGCTGGCAATTTGAGAGCATCATCATGATCGGGATTTTGAGTTGTTTTTTCGGGTATCTGCTGAGGAGCATCATTAGCCGGAACCTGAATAGACGCACCTTCCATTATATCACCACTTAACTCATCAAAGCCCAAATCATCATCGTACTCTAGATCCGCAAATGATTCAGTTAAAACTGCTGGAATAGGCTGTTTCGATAGATCAGTACTAGGAGGGTGCTCATCACCTTTTGACCTTTGTGGCAGCTCAGCTGAAACAGGGCCACCCGGCTGCATTACATTTTGGGATGGAGCGGAGTCAATTTCAGCTAAACAGATATCATAAGGACCAACATTTGTAGGGTCTCCTGCAACAGTACGAGGAAGAAAATCGGGAAAAGCTGGGGCGGTCACTTGAGCAAAGTTACCCAAACTATCGCCAAACTGACGAAAGCATCTTTTATAACCATCGGATACCGCTGATTTTCGTGATTTGTCATATGCAGCACCAAAACTTTTGACATTCTCACTAACGCCGACTCCAGTGTCCTCACGGCTAGTACCATCCCTCAAAGTGATCCTCACCATGGCACTGGATACTACAGAGTAACCTGATTTGGAGTGTTCGACATGCTCTGTGACAAGTTGTAGTACTTGTGAGCTCCAACCATCAAATCCAAATATCTCATTTCCAAGCCTAAATGTATTTCCAACCTCAATATAGCGAAATGCAGTGCCACCGGCTCCAGGACGCCTTGCAAGTAACGAGCTGCCAAGCGGACGCTTCAGCTCCCGGTTTATCGCTGCTTTCTGTGCTACTGTCCAATCACCGCGAACAACTGGGCGCTCACCTGTTGCCACATATTTACTTCCCGTAGGTATATCTGACATCGTAGATATATGGTCAAAGATACCAAAAACGCACTTTGATATAGTAGTGACTCTTAACTTGGCGCTTTGTTGATCTTCGGTAACTTTAAAGCGCGCCCAACAGAGAACACGAAACTTTTTTAAAACAGTCTTGTCACTATGGTAACTGCACTTTGCTAGTGTAGTAAGCTGCATGTAATAGACGCCAACGACCTCGAGAGCCTGAAGGGTGATATATATCTTTAAATCAGTCAGAAATGCCTCCGAGGCCCGCTCCAGACCTTTCGGTCACTGGAATTAATGACCCACTGAAGTATCACACGCTTCACTCATCTATACTGCAGTCAAGGTTTGCGAAGCTCTGTGTGTTTATCTTTTTGTTCTGCTATGCATGGAATTTGTTATTCAGCCTTTATGGAGGCATATGGTCGAGATTGCTACCATTCAAAGCTTTGATCTACGTCGTAATCTTGTTTCCTATACTAATTTTGCGTAAAGCAAAGCTACGTGTTATTCCGATTTTGCACTACTCCTATGTTCAGTATATTGTGGGAGCTCTGTTCTCTTTATCTTCCTACCAAATTCTAGCGGTATATAGCTTATGCGGATTTCTTCAGACATATATGCTCTTGTGTCAATCAGAAACCAGTATTATCACTGTGAAACTTCGCTCGTTTGAAGTGCCTAGGTTGAATGAAATCTTCCTGTACATGAGGTTCTATTCAATATTCATGGCCCACCCCTACACTATACTTCACTTACTTCGATCCTACGATTTGCTAAAATTTCCTTCTACATTTAAACCGCCTGGACCTCGAATTGTTGGATCCGTGTCCTCGATATTGATCTCTTCACTTGTACTTGCTGCTATAACTTCGTTAACTGCACCGCTGTTTTACTGGTTTTATAGGTACACGATATGGAACTGGTCTATGTACTTTGCAAAAATGTTCCTAATGCTTCATCACTCAAATAGTCCTTACAAATTCCCGTTTTCTTTGTACTCCGTCTTTATGTCCTTCTATACTTCTTTCTTTTGTTACGTCACCTGGGAACTATGCAACACCTCATTTTCTGTTTACATGACTTTAGGGCCTCAGCATAGAGGTCATTATATTAGCGAGTATTCTTCTCGGCCTAATGATACCTTGCTATCAGGATTGTATGATGAAAAAAGGCTTCTCACTCAAATTGTTGCATTCCAGGAGTTGGTTCTTATTGGATATGAAGAAAAAGCTACTCGCAGGAAGTCTTTATTCAACAATATGGAACACAAAGTACCTCTATGGACTCAAATATGCGATCAATGCCTGAAGATTATCAAACAGCCGTTAACGGTGCTTAAACCACAGGCAAAGGCGAAAGAGGCAGAAGTAGAAACAACATACATTAGACCCCCTCCGCCCGAGGTTCCAAAAATTACTCTTCGAAACTCTCAAGAAGTACTAAAATATAAGGACAACTCGAAACAGAGCAAACTATTCAAAGCTACTCAGACTGCCGATTCTCCCGTGTCTCACATAGTAGAAGAGAATATATCCATTTTGAAGACTGGCTTACACCGTGTTCAGAGCCTGAGCACGCAGTATCTTGGGAAAATAATAGATACGTCGTTTGGCCTTCCTTTCAGATACCTTTTGCGATTTAGATCGGCCAGAATTGTTGCTAATCCTACACTCTTCGCTTTGGCAGCTGATTCTCTTGCTTCCTTTTTGATATGTTCGTTAGGTGAAGATACTATTGGCATAGCGCAGTCAGACATCCCACGTATTCTTCACGGATACTGTGAGACCATGAACGCAATGGACGAGTATTTGGCGAACCCACCTACTCATTGGGCTGATCCCGAGACAAAAGGATCGGTAAAACCTGGTCAATTGAAGGAGTTCGAACATTGCCTCAAGATTGTTGTGTCCAGCTTCAAGGACATCTTGATTGCCTTTGATCCTTATCTCGACGATCTTACCTTAGCACCAGACGTGGTTAAGCAGATCAACATCTTACGCGAAAACGCACCCGAAGTGTGATGAACCCACTCGGCATATGCTTTTCCTCCCACTACCCTTTCATTTCCTATCTTTCACAATACTACACCATCATGATTTATAACATTGCGTAAGTCCTATATATCTAAGTATTAGCTTATATAATTCAAAATAGCTAACTGAAGAATGGTGTCGGATTTCTTTTACCCACAACCAGGAGGCATTGAGAGCCATGTGTATCAACTGTCACAACAACTCATCAACCTGGGCCATCATGTCGTTATTGTGACCCATGCTTACGGAGACCGAACCGGTATTCGATATTTAACAAATGGTCTAAAAGTATATTATGTCCCTTATTTTGTTCTTTACCGTGGTAGCACGTTTCCTGCTGTTTGGGCACATTTTCCTACTCTCCGTTACATCTTCCTAAGAGAGAATATACATATTGTTCATGGACATGCCTCATTATCGGCGCTCTGCCTGGAAAGTCTGCTGCATGGACGAACAATGGGACTCAGAACTGCGTTCACAGATCACTCTTTATTTGGATTTGCAGATGCTGGTTCTATCCTTGGCAATAAATTGCTCAAATTCTGCCTCTCAGATGTTGGTCACGTAATTTGCGTATCTCATACTTGCAAAGAGAACACAGTATTACGGGCGAGTCTTGATCCTACAAATGTTTCAGTGATTCCAAATGCGGTTCTTTCTCCGAATTTCAGGCCTGACCCTTCAAAAGCCTCAAAGGGATTTATAACGATCGTGGTAATCTCAAGGCTATATGCTAATAAAGGCGCCGATCTTCTTTCTGCAGTCATCCCTAGAATATGTCAACGACATTCTACTGTCAGATTTATTATTGCTGGAAGTGGCCCAAAGGAGATAGATTTAGAGCAGATGCGTGAACGCTATCAGCTTCAAGAACGCGTTCAACTGTTTGGCAGCGTTCGTCACGAAGACGTAAGAGATCTCATGGTAAAGGGTCAGATATACTTGCATCCTACATTAACTGAAGCATTTGGAACCGTTTTAGTGGAAGCAGCCTCATGTGGCTTACTTGTTGTGACGACAAAAGTTGGCGGTATTCCTGAAGTCCTGCCCCCCCACATGACTGTTTATTCTCTCCCTGCTGAAGACAGTTTAGTTGATGCCGTATCTGAGGCAATTGATATAGTTCAAGAAAACAGGACTCAGAAGAATCCCCGCAGAAAGATAGATCCCTATGAATTTCATCACCAAATTGAAGGGATGTATCAATGGAAAGATGTAGCTCAACGCACGGCAAGAGTGTACGATTCGATTGATACAGCTACTTTACATGAGCCTTTATTATACCGCTTGACGCGATATTACGGTTGTGGTGTATGGGCAGGAAAGCTATTTATTGTGGTGGTCATAATTGATTACCTCTTATACTATCTATTGGAGTGGTTATACCCTCGTTCGGAAATAGACGATGCGCGGATTTGGCCTTTAAAGGCTTCTAGTACCTCTGGAAATGTATATATAAAGACAGGCAGAAGTGCTCTTGCGCCAATAATTCACGCCTCAGATTCACAAGACGACTCTGATGACTAATAACACTAATGATGACATGATTGCATTACGAGCAAATACAACTTATAATGTTTATTTTACTAAACATTTACCCTATTGCTTAAGCAATAACCTCAGTAACAACCCTTAAATTTAGCCAAGGTATTTGTCTGGCAATTAACTCAGCTATCCGCTGTTTTCATAGAAGGCACGTAAGAAGCCGAAGACAGAACAACAGAAGTTGTAGCTGTAGGCTTTGCTCCAGGCGGGTTAAGCCCAAAGTTCAAAGCTCTACTATTCAAGTTTGAAATTCCATTTGAATTTGCAAAGACCCCGAAATTTTCTATTGTAACAATAACAGAAAGCTCAGGGTCTGCAGAGGAGCAGGCCTGAACTAAATCGCTATTAACAAGAAGTGGTCGGCCCGTATTGGCAAGTTCGAGCCTGATTTTCGCACTCTGAGGTATTTGAAACATTGACCGCGCATCCTCATTCAGTTGATCAATTGTTATAATCTTTTCAGACGGAAAGGTAGTAATAGCATGACGTTCCCACTTTCCATCCATGTAGTGGATATGAACCTTTATATCAGGGGCACCACCAGGTTTATCACTCTTATCTAGTTCAAGCAAACATTTAATGATTTCTTTGTAAATCGCTGAAAGAGCATGAACGATAGGATCGAAACCAAACTGTTTGGCACATTTGCCTAATATAAAACGGAACGATTCTAGTGAAGTATTGCGATCTATGCCTGGGTTGATTTTTGAGCCCATGTCATCACATAATTCCGCAACCAGGTATAAGATGCCGTCATTTGAGATGAACTGATTTAGGCTTGCCAAGACTATCGAGGGCAGCTCCGAATAAAAGCGATCAATGGTGAAAGAAATAGAAGATAGTACTACACTCCTGCCCATCCCCTCGGCTGCCCATTGATCTGCAGTAGGATTTCGAGCAGCAGAAAGAGAAGTACCTGAAGCAGATGGCGACACTAAAGCCGAACTGGAAGATTTTAAATAAGCATTCAATGTCTCTGCACAAGAATGAGGAAGAATGGAACGCAGCTGCTGAACAACTCGATCCATGTTGTCCACATTTAGACTGGGATATTCTGGACCTCCAGAAGGCCCAGAAATCGAGTTAATGCAGAGTCTGGAGATGGGAGGTAAGTTTCCGGATTCCTCATTGCCCGAAATAGCAGTAGATGGAGAAGTTCCCAAGGATGGTACATTGGTAGTCTCCGATGTAAGAGAGTGTGGAAGGCTAGAGGGTTCAGGGGCTTCCTCCTCTTGGGAACCTGACACTAAGAAGTTAATGGAAACCTTAGAGGATGCTGTATTAACAGGGTTTGACCCTGCTTTTTCACTGGTAGGATTGTTTCTTTGTGAATTCTGCGGCCCAGCAATTGTCACATCTATTCGCGTGAAGTATGTCTTGAGGGCATTAAATAGATCAAAATCCGATAAAAGAGGTACGCTAACAGAGCCAGGAGCAGGGACGGAGAAGTTATAAGAGACAGGTCCCGAAGGAGAAGACGGATCAGGTGAATGATTTAACGCTAAAGCTGTTTCTTTCTTCAGATCAGCCATATTAAACCTGGAAGGCTTGACCATAGACTTCACTAGTCTACCATTGTTATATAATTCAATAATCCCTCCACCCACGGGAGATGATGACACAGAGCTGGTTGTATCTGGGGGGATATAGTCCGGCCTTTCCTCACCTATATGGAACCCATGCGAGACAGAAGATATTAATGAATGTATCTGTGTAGATTCTCCTGTATTGGGTGTGATAGACATAAACGGTGCAATACCAGATGAGCGACGGGAAACAGAGTATGAAGAAGGGAAAGAGGATGAAACTGACACAGAGGGAGACATATCGGAATAATTACCATTACCTGCCATAATAGGATACCCTTGGCGATCGTAATTAGAAACATTGGACCTTCTCCTTTTAGGAGCTGGCGTGCCTGAATTACCGTTTGGGGTTCCAGAAGAATTCGCTGATAGTGGGCCAGAGTGTTGCTGTTGCTGCAGCGTACCAGTGTCTATAAAAGGAAGAGACTGAAAGGACGGTGCTCTGGAATATGGAAACGAACGGGGTTGATATGGCATGTTCTGAGAAGATACTGGATGGCCTTGCGGTACATATTGTGCGGAGTTTAACTGATTCGAAAAAGACTGAGAAGGATAAACACTTGAAGAAGGCGAAGTGGCACCTCCAGGAGGAATGTAGTGCTGAACTTGAAGATAATGCTTGGTTTTTGATTTAGGCACGCGTTTCCTATTTCGACGAGCAGACTGCACTGCCGCTCGGACTAGTTTATCAAAATCTGGAAGTGTGTTAGATGGAAATCCAAATTCTACGCGAAGAGTTTCTGCAACTCTTCGAATTTCAAAATCCTGTTCAGAGGCCTTCCTGGTGGATAAGGAGAACGAATCGATGAGCTCTAACCTTCTGGCAGAAAAACGGCGCCATGCGGCGTCGTCAGTAAAGTTCAAGCGGGCTCTGATGGCCTGAGTCACTCCGGACGGCGTCGATGAGGCAGTCTGAGAGGATTCTTGAATACTGGTAGCAGAATTTTCGGGGCTAAGGTCCTCCTTGTCTTCCTGCTGAACTGGATCAGAGGGAGCAGCGGTCTCTTGTGGAGTAGCCTCGAGTGACGCTTCCTTTGCCAATTCGTTATGAGTAGAAGACATTTACCGAATAATTATTGAATTTGGCCAATTGAAATGGGCGTCACTGCAGCACAAGTTCTGGGTCGGAATAATAAAATCTGAAATATAGAATACTGAGACAAGGCCACAAGCCACTAGACTTTAAGCAACAGAGTCTAAAAATACAGTAACTTAACTAGACCTTTCTAATTGCGCACAATGATCAAGCGGCTCAAGAGTATTTGGGGCGTGAGAGAGAGCGGCAGGTTGTTATACGACACTAGCCACTGCGGTAGAAGTTCCTAGTTCAATGTTTTAATACAAGAGCGAAAGCCAAGAAAGGTTGACGGAAATGGGGTAGGTCTAACCAGCGTATGCCGAACACTGAGATACTTCGCTGAGAGCAAATACGCGATAAGATAGAAACAGTTGAGTCTAAAGGAGAAGGGTGTGCAGAAGAGAGATTAAATTGTAGATGTGAATCTTATAAAAGGGTGTATATTACTCGCAGAGAGTTACGGCAGAGTATTGAGATGTGAAACTTTAAAGTTAATAAAGGTGCCGATAAGCATGAAAAAGAGTCGCAGGTTTCCTATTGGATATAAAGTTAAAATGCCGAACCGGTTCGAGTAGAATGAAGGGCTAAGGTTTGTAGTAAGTATTAGGGTTGTGAGTGATAAGCCAATAGAAAGGCAGCTTGAGCTTGGAAATAGTGACATGAACCATACTATTGGTCAAAACGAGAATGACCTAAAAGAGTCTCAATGACGAGACATTTGAACTATGTTAAACTCAAACTTCTATTAGTGACATTTTTTGAATTTGGGTTCCATTGAAAACCGCGATAAGGAACCAAGTTTTATAGACGGGGCAGCAGTTTACCTGGCCGGTGTTAGAAGTTATTAAGGCCCCAAGATCACCTTTAAATCTTATCAGTGCGATGCCGTCCAGTGATTATGAGTCCGTATAAGAATGATTAAAGCAGGGAGGGTTTCAAATCAGAATGTGCCCAGCGTGATTCAGTGCTCTTGTGCTAGTTCTAATAACTGCCAAAATGGAAATATTTTGGCACAATACCTCATCAAAAACCGCAGTGGTATAATGAGATTGGCTGATATAAGGTTATCCAGAGGACACAAGGGTTTAGTGCTAATCGAAGATCGGAAAAATCGGGATGCCCCGAATGCATCTCCAGGCCGAAAGCTAGGAGACAAGGGTAATCTGTACCCTGCATTTAATGACTTGACTCAAGCGTAAATGCACATACTTTGTATGGACAATAGGCTGAATGCTTATACTAAGGTTCATCGCCCGAGCTTAATACCGAACTTCGAATACAGATAAGCAGTTCAATAGCTCTTATTGGTCACAAATATACTTAAACTTTGTGAGGACTTGGTGGAGGAGCTGATCTTTAACACCGTTTCACTCCAACGTAATTGGAGGCTTAGTGTTTAATAGGCTAGTTTTAACTAGCCTCCTCCTTATTTTCAGAATAGCTGGTATGACAATTGTAACTTGAAATGCTTGTGTTGTGGATTATGAGCGGGCGATATTCTTGAGCAGATATAGCCTCATCACATTAGGCGAAGTAGTTGGCACAAAGCTAGTGGGCAAGCCTTCTTCTCATACAGAAGTGCACTTTAAACATCTCATGACGCGTTGATCACCACCGTTTATCGTTTCATCATGGCTAGAGAAACAGATGATAGCAGTGACTGATTCAAGTGTTCTAAACTCTCTGCCTCTATGAAATCTTCATGCGTCGCTTGCAAACGCAGGAAGCTGGGAGGTGGCCTCGCGCAAGCGCAATTAAGTTTCCATACGCTGATATAGAGTTTGCTGTCGTCTGGCCGTCGGCTGTAATTTATTCCGTTCGTAAACTTATAAGTGTACTTAGTACCTAAGTGCTGTACCAACCACACTTAATTCAAAAATTATAAAATGCATCATCGTACTGGAGGAAGTAAGGTAATAGTCCTCCAATACCTACATAAATGATCTCAAACCACTCATTCCTTTGTAGAATACATTCTCTTATTGATTTTTTTCTTACTATAAATTTTCGTACCTATGCAATTAATTATACTTTTTGAGAAGCATCAATCGCCTAAGCCATTCTGAGCCTTGCCTTGACTCACGACGCTGAGACATCGGTGCCTACAAGCAAAACATTATAGTTGTGACTTAAGGTGTATTTTTAAACCACGCTCCTAGCAACCACTCTGGTATCGTGCAAAACGTAACACAGCTCAAAAACGGTGCGTAGTGTATTTTTCCGTACATATATACCAGACCGAACCCACTCGATATTAAAGTAAATGAGCTACAACATAAGAAACAGCTTAAATAGGCCTCATGATTCTCATTTGAAATTGTCTGATTCTGGCTCTTTCAAGACTCCTGAGAGACTGGGTCCACATCGAACTAGCAATTCCTTCAAAACTGGAAGCCTTCGATCTGCAAAGCGCATCCATTTACGACCTGCTCCTTATCATGCGACTTCTCAACTTTCTCAGACCTTTTTACCTGCAGGCACTCAGACTCCTCCGGTCCAGCATATAACTTCACCGTCCAGTTTAAGTCGGTCGCTTACCGGCACTCTTTCTAAAGGACTTAGTGCTGTTTGGGCGCTTGTATCTCCGCTGAGATCACGACGCTCTGATAAGTCTGTCGCTCAACATACAACTTCATCAAAAACCAAATCCCCACAAGGATCCGATCCTGATTCCTCATTGAATCGAAATTTGCAGAACTTCAAATCAAAATTGTTCTCTCCCGATAGTCGTCTTGATGAGCCTAACAAAGTACCGGACAATAATGTGATCCCCGATTTTAAAGGTATTTGTTGGGATTCTAAGGATCCCGTATCCATCATTAATGCATACAAAGAAGCATTTCTTCGTCAGGAACAGTTGAAGAATTCACCATCACTGCAAAGATTGAAATCTTCCAATCCTGATTTGAGTGTTCAGCAGCCACAGTCTGCATCCACTAATACCAACGAGCAATGTCCTAGCAACGATCCGTTAGCTTCCACTTCTGAATCAGAGATGAACAAGACCTCAGTTCCAGGAATTGAAAAGACTCATAGGCGCTCCCGTTCTTATCTTGGTGACTATGATGAAGCATCCATACCAGTACGCAGGTCTGCTCGCATTGCAAATAAAAAGAAGGTTTTAGCACCAAATCATGAGGCGACACATATTAAGAAGGCTAATGAGGAAAAAATATTGTCTGTTTCTTCTCCAGGTAGTGTAATACGGAAGCGAAAGAGAGTTATTGAAACATCAGAGCTCCCAGAAGGGCGCAAAAAACGTCCTGGGTTTTTCTCTGCAGCTTTTGATGATTATGATATTATGATGAATGACAATAATATTTCAACTGAGAAGCCACCGTTCAATTCTGCTGCTAAATCACAAGCTCTGGACTTTAGTAAAGCCGCATTTAAGCCTTCTGCTGGATTTAGATTTACGGAAGAGAATAAGGCTGAGATAAACCCAGCCTCAAAGAGTGCTACTGTCGAAGAAAGGGAATCTACGGATCAAATAGAGCCTAAAACCAAATCGGTTCGTTTTGATGTATCAGAACCTTCTAAGCTGGAAGCGCTCGATAAGGTGCCTGCTGTTCCTCCGAAGGTGTCTTCTGAAGACAACGAAGCTAATTTAACTGAAGAGAGCGCAAATCTATTGAAGGCATCCCCGAGCACGTCTGCCTGGCCCGCTTCTGCTCCTTTGAATGTCAGAAATATCGAAGCCAAGTCAAGTAAGCCCGTGTTTTCCTTTGGACCACCTTCGTCTAATGAAAATACAACTGGTACTTTTGCATTTGATGCCTCTAAATCTGTTGAAAAAGGAGATACAGCTGTCAATCCCGCTGTTTTCTCGTCCGCATCAGATACTCCGACAGAAGGTTATCCAAGGACTAGTACTTCTAATGCATCTACAAGTGATACTTCTGCTCCTAAAAAAGCAAGTGCTCCTTTTTCTTTTACTTCGTCTATTTCTTCCAATGATTCCATTAAAAATGGAAGGTTTAATTTTGGCTCCTCGATTTCTAGTGATACAGGCAAGTCATCGGTCATGAATCCTCCTTTGACATTCTCATTTGGCAGTGAAAAGACAGATGAGGATAAGAAATCACTGTCTTCTAGGCCTGCATTTGGTGCCATGTCGTCTACACTCTCGCATAAGCCAGAAATCAGCACCCCTAGTATCTCCCCAGGTTCCGGAGTGGTGGAACAGTTTCAGGATAAACCCACTCAAGCACTCTTTGGTGCTCCACCTGGGAATAAGCTACCCTCCGAGCCTGTGGATAAGGCCAGTATGAAGGCAAAAACCTTCGATAGTCAGTCCAGTGATGCTCCTAATTATCCTTTTTCTTTTACCCCGGAAGCTAGCAAGGACCCAATAAGCAACACTAATTCTGCTTTCTCATTTGGTTCCAAAAATGTGCACAGTGAAGAACAGAAAAAGATGACCCCTTTCAACTTCGGTGAAATCTCTTCCCAAGAAAAGATTGTCTCTCCTTTTAAATTTACATCAGGTAATAGTGTTTCTGCCTCAAAAGCTACCAGTGCCACAGGGACAAAAAATGTTTCTCCCGTTAAGGACAATTCTGCTCCCCTTGTGTCTAAAGAAGAGAAATCAGAACTTGTTAAGCCTGTTTTCTCTTTCTCATCTCCAAGCGCCCAGAGTGCGAATAATGATATTCCTCAAGCTCCGTTATTTAACGGTAAAAGTTCTGACTCCAATTCCACTCTTATAGGAAACGCTAAACAAGAAACGCCGTTGACAGCTAATCCAAATCCTTTCAAATCCAACGGAAGCGTTATTTCTGGAGCCTCGAATGATCAAGAAGGCGGAAAGTCACCTGAGGCAAAATTGGGGCCGGGATGTAATGCAAATTTTACTTTTAGTTCAGCTGCGCAAAAACCGTCAGAATCCGCACTGCTTCCTGGTATGCAGGCCCCTACAACATTTTCACCAACCGCTAAATCAGAGACACCAAAGTTTGTGTTCAGCACGAATCAAAACGCTGAAACCTTTGATAAATTTGCTTTCAGTGCGAATCAAAGCGCCGAAACCTCTAACCCGTTTAGTTCAACCATTAAGCCCTTTTCATTTGGATCTAATTCTATATCGACAGAAGCTTCACCTGCATTTGGTTTGGACAGGCCAACTGCTACTCTTGGCAATACAACCAGCTCACAAGCTGCCCCTTTTTCTTTTAATGCATCCAAGCAACCTCAGTCTGAGCCTCTAAATGGAAACCAACCCATTGGTACTGGGTTCCCTGCTTCGGTAACGAGCACTAACCCTTTTGGATTTGGAGGCCCGACAGGTTCAAATGCGCAGAATCCACAGTCGGGTTTTTCGTCTGCCGGTTCATTTGGATTTGGCAGTATGCCATCCAATGCTCCGACTACTACTACGGTGTTTACTCCGCCTTCTGTTCCCACATCTTTCAATTTCAATGGTAACACAGGAACTACACCTGCTAACCCGGGTGAGGTTTTTGGGTTTAACCCGGCTAAATCTTCAAGCACACCAGTTAATAACTTTGGTAGTTCTGCTGCTACAGGATTCAATTTTGGTGGCCCTATGGGGTCTAACCCCTCGCCTGTGATGCCCTTTTCTAACGCGACGGGGGCTAGCACTGGCTTTAACCAACAAGCGAGCATGCAAAGTACTGTGGATTTTGGAGGTATGAGTGAAGATGGGAATTTGTTCTCTACCGGAGCTCCTGCGAAACGTAAAACTTTGCGCCCGCGGCCTCGACGCCGATAGGAAGCAACATGACATCTACAAAGAATTGCATATAAAAAATCATTAATTAGAATCGTAATCGGAGTCGGGGATTTTGTAGTTATATAGGTCTCTTATGTCAGCAAGAGTATTGGCTAGTTCTGTCCTCTCATCAGAGTCCATTACACGCAAAGCAGATATAGAATTGACAAAAAAGTCTAGCACATAGGCAGAGTCTGATGTCATTTCCAAAGACATATTCATTGTATCGATGTGAAAGAAGCTAGGCAAAGAGGACACTGTCGGAAACTTGTCTTCTAGATTGAAACAGTTGGTTACTTCTTCAATATCTTCATTTGCTCCAGCATTCCGTCTAATACTTACTGATGAAAGTCGTTCGGGACGGGGGGGAGTGGTTTTAGATCTTGAAAACGCAGAATTTTTGGAATCGGAGGAAAGTTGGCCAAGGTATACGGAAGAATCGCATGAAAAAGAGGTCGACACTGATCCACATATGTTTCTCTGAGTGGTTTGGCTTAGACTTTCTGCAATAGAATACAATGAGATAAAATCGGATGGAGAGCTGTGCCTAGAACAGGCAGTGATGGTTTCGAAGGCCAAACTGAAAAGAGCACCCGAATGCCACCAGCTGCTGGAATTGTACTCATTTGTATTTAGTGCAGCATTAACGGCAGACTGGGAAGGAACGGTGAATGGGATATACATAGACGATTGCAAGTATAGCCCAGCCAAAGACTTGATTCTGGTATACAATTGAGGGCGGGTCAGTTTTGAATTTAAAGGGGATTCAATACCAAACGTGAATATAGGTGTCTTAGAAATATGATCATCTCTAATGTCATTAAGGAGTTTCGAACTAAGGGCGCCCCACGCGGTGTCAGTCTCAGTTAAGACGGTAATTCCACCTACTAGCTCGCATTCTTCAAGGTATTTTCGAAAAGTGTCTTCGAAACTGGGGTCAGATCTGGAAGCTTCATCATACTCAGTGACGCCAAACTCGTAGTCAATGAAAGTCGAAGCTGAGTTTGAATCGGTGTACCCTTTATAGCGACCTTGAGGATATCTTAAAGGGTCGATATACCAGTTCTTAAGTTCGAAGAACGATCTGGGATGCCAAAACACTCTTGAATAATCTGACCAGTAGCGAGTGGTATCGATCGTTAACATATCTGACGTTTCTGTCTGTGTATTTAAGGCTGATCTATACTTAGAAGTGGGTATTACTGGCTCTGCAATAGTTTGAGTACTATCAGTGTTCCACAATTTCTGGGTTGTATCGAACTTTTCGGCATATAGATCTGCAGACTTCGCCAATGCCCCTCTACCATTTCTCATATCCCAAAGAATAGCACGAGGAGTGAATGTGTCAGTTTTACTATCTGAGCCTTTGCCTGCTCTGAAACTTATATACGGATCAATAGGAGATGCCCTGTCGTAAGAAAAGTAAGATTCCTGAGCATTGAAGAAATGTGACGAAACATGGTTTGCATGTGCTGAGAAGGATAAATGAATGATTTCATGCATGTTCTATGTAACTCTTTTAGATACCAAATATTGGTACCGGTAAATAGGGGAAAGTGTAACTAATTGTGCAACCGTGCGGGAGGACGGGGAGTGGTAACAGACATACAATGGGACTAATGTGGAAATTGGTAGAAAAGGTTACGCGAACTCCTCAGTGTTAGTAACTTCGACACAAGCAATGACTGCAGGTATTTCTGAACAAATGATTCTCGAGGCTGCTAAACAGCAAGCAGCTCAGAATCCTCACACCAAAGAAGATTTATTAGAGCTGATTTCTCAAGGAGACAAGCATTATTCTCTAAAAGAATACGAAGCAGCTAGCGACAAGTATGCCGATGCTTGCGAAGTGAACATGGAATTGTACGGCACGGATGACCCTGATTTATTGCTGAAATACGGTAAATCTTTGTTTGCTGGTGCGGTAAATAGTTCACAGGTCCTGGGATCTGTGGAGCCCAATTTGGCCGACGATGAAGAAGAAGGAGAGGGCTCGGACAAAGATGAACAGGCGAAAGGAGTATATACTTTTGAGGGCGGGCCAATCGAAGGAGATGAGCCCGATGAAGAACCAGAACAACCGAGAATGGAAACTGTGGAAGATAAGCAAGAAGAGGACAGAGACGAAGAAGAGCCAGGACAGGAAGAAGGGGACGAAGGAGGTATCACAGACGACTTCGAGGAGGCTTGGACCATTCTTGATCTTGCAAGAACCTTACTTGAGAAACAGTTAAAGGAAGGAGAAAAGACTGTCGATGAGAAGAAAGCTACGATTCGGAAATTGGCAGATATCTACGATCTACTGGGAGAGATCAGTCTGGAGAGCGAGTCATTTAACCAGGCTGTTGTTGACCTGAAAGAATCACTGAAACTTAAGCAAGAACTATTTGATGAAAGCTCGCCAGAGATTTCCGAATGTCACTACAAGCTATCATTGGCGTTGGAGTATGATATTCATAATGAAAATAGTAAGTCAGAGGCTGTTGAAGAGTTGAAGAAGGCTATAGCTGGTGTTGAAGAACAAACTAAAAAAGGAATTACAAAAGATATGGATCTACTGACAGATTTGAAAACACGCCTGAATGAGCTGAAGTCAGGAAAGTCTGTAGACTCAAGCAATTCACTCGCTGCTGAGCTACAAGAGGAAATAAAAGCTAAGATTGCGTCCTCGTTATCTGGCCAAGCCGGCATGAATGACTTATCTGGATTAGTCAGAAAAAAGAGACTATCGGATGAAAATGAAGGGTCCTCGAAGCGTTCGAAACACTAAATTATATATAAATGCATTGTTTCTGGATTTCATTATCACGAGGACTTGCCTAACTCGGTAAAAAGAATAAAGTTTAATATTGTTTGTTAATTTCCAAATCTTCCGCATTCGAAGAACACCTTAAATTTATTAGTATTGCGCGGCCTGATTTCTTAAGTACTACTAACGAGATTAGTAAACTTACTTCTTTACCGTAGATAGAATCAGCTCCTGACGTTCTCATCGAGGTGTTTGGGGCTCAAGACCAAGCTATACTTCTGAAAGCTAAAAGAGAATTCAGCTTTGTTTTTATTGGCCAGCTCGGCAACTTACCTCCTGTTTATCTCACCTTGAGCACACAAAGGTTAGCATACGGCCAAACAGCCTAGCAACATGTCTCGATCTTGCAGATCTGTTAAGTTGTCAGTTGCTACAGTGGCCGCTGTATTCCTCTTCATATATGTTTACTTTGTTAGGGACGATGATTCTAGGCACCACCGGTCAGTTCATCCCATGAGTTTACGTCCTATATCGGCCGATAGATACTATATTGGAAAACCTGGGTATGGAGGAGGGCTTTCCGAAGTGGACGATCAGGAAGTAGAAGCAGCAGAAGAATACACGATAGTTCAACAGGACAGTAGTCTATCGATGACCGATTCAAGCAGCTTGTTTAATGACCCCGTTGCCTTGAGCTGTGTATCTTTCTTTGACGTGAGCAAGGTGCGTGTAATGGGAAATGCTGATAAGGCTTATGTTCCTATTGCTAACTATGAGTCTAACACACTTGATCATTTAATCATAGTTGCTTGCCATTCAATCTGGAAAGGAGGGCATTCTTATGGCGAAGACGAAGACGAATGGGCACTATCGTCATATCAGGGCGGTGAGCACATAACGTTCATAGAGCACATAAAACAAGGAATTACTTTGGCTCAGGAAGATCCAAAATCTGTGTTGATCTTTTCTGGCGGTCAAACTCATCGCGAGGTCGGCCCTATATCCGAAGCCAGTTCATACTATAGTCTGGCGACCCGAATACTCGCAAACAACAACTCTGCTCTAAAGGACAGACTTACCACAGAAGAATACGCATTAGACAGTTTTGACAACCTGCTATTCTCGATAGGTAGATTCAAGGAGTTCACTGGAACATTTCCTAAAAAGATAACGGTCGTCAGCTTTGAATTCAAGCGTCATCGCTTCATTAGCCTTCATAGGGCCGCTATTAGATATCCTATGGCATCATTTGAGTTCATAGGAATCGATCCGCCGGATTTGAACTCAAACGTTGCGGAGAATGAAATGGCATATGCAGTTAAACCTTTCGAGTCTGATATGTACGCTTGCCGAGAGCCAACGCTTCTTGAAAAGAAGGCTCACAGGAACCCCTTCCGAAGATTTCCATCATATCACGCGTCTTGCCCAGAGCTCATAGATATTCTGTCATACTGCGGGTTCCATGGAGATATTTTTGAAGGTCCTCTCCCGTGGGACTCCATTTCTAATGAAAGATTATGAAAATAGAAAACCCCAAAAAAAGTGACATATATGCTCTTGCTGCCTTTTTAAGGCCCCTCAGACCTTTATACATTCATTTCTAAGAATTTTATACATTGGCCATACTCATGAAATTTCTAAAAATAACGTGTATATCTTATCGTAATCATTAAAACTAGAATTTCTTCATCACATTGTCTTGCAGGCGCCTAGCATGATAGTTAATGGGCGTTCTCTCGGAGTGAGTTTTCTGCCTATCAGCTGTGGCCTGCAAATATGCGATCCGGTATTCGTCGCACTTCGAGGATTCTGGTCCATAAGAAGCCCAACATTTAAGCATCTGTTGCAATCGAACAAGCGCTGGATCGGCATCTTGTAACGCAAAAGGGTGTTTTACCTTTATTCTCCGGAACACCGGCTCAAGTGACTTCCGACCCATACTTCTAGCGACGATTATGATCTTTCGAGGCCTCGAAGTACTAGAAGAGCCGCAATATCACCAAGCGTGCGGTTAAATAAGCCCTAACTTAAGCTATAACCCTGAACCCCATATGGCCTATACTGCTTGGATTAACCCTAGTCTCAAGAAGTGGAACCAGGGCGAAGACAACCATGTGTTTCCTATATACACTTGACTGCGTAAGTGACTAATTTATTCAGTTGGGAAAACACATTGATTTAAGGCATCACTTAGACAGTTGGGGTCGCTCATTAATTGGATTCCGTGATCCTATGGACGTTTAATTGTAGTTGTCTGGCCGTGCTTCACCAACATTTATCAAGCTTTATAACCCTACTTATTTTAGACTCATCCGCGCATGGATACATTAGGTTCTATAGCAAGTAAAGCTGTTCAGATTCACTCCATTATCGTCGAAACTATATAGCTGAATAACCTAAACTGGGACAACTTTCGGGCCTGGTACGAAGCTTGTCCCCTTTCAGAAGCGGATCATATGGAAATAAGAGTATTCCAGTCGATCTTTTATGGGAGCAAGACAAGGCCGTGGTTGCCTCGATCTATATGTGCTTAATTTCAATTGGCTTTAAAATCGAAGATCGCGCGTGCGTGCGAGCTCGCTGGATATATAGGAAATGAGGAAACGTAAGAAGAGAAACCCTTAGCTCTGGATATACCTACACTCGCAGCTAGCATAAGATTAAAGTCAAGATAATCTTGAGTTAAACGTTATTACTTTGTAGTAGCTCTACAATCTCGTCGCTAGATTGATATACGGGAATTACAATTTTCATTGTTTGTTGTTAAAGCTTCATTTGAGCCGTTTGGGTCGCACACAGAGCTAGTCGACATCATAAATGATCCTAATTATAAGCATGAGAATAGCATAGAGTGATACATACATAGAAAACTAGATTAAGACAAATAGCAATTATTAGTTAATAACGAGCTTCGAAAAAAAGCTTTGCAGCAGGAGGGACGAGATATAACACGTTCCATAACGTGCGAAAACACAGCAAAAGTATAATGGCGCGTAGGCTGATCAAACCTAAACTAAAACACAGGACAAACGGAAAGCAAATTTAGCTCCTACTCATGGCATCACAGCAAAGTTTAGGTTTAATTAGCGCTGCGCTTCAAGGTCGGCCACTGGCTGCACATCGTTAGAAGGGGAAGATGAGCCTGCAAGTTCAGTGACATTAGTAGAAACCGTAGGTTTCGGTTCCGTGATAGAAGTGTCCGATCCAGTTCCGTAGTATTTGAAGGTGGCGGGGCCAGTTCCTGTGATACCAAAAACAGACGAAGTTTCTAGTGCATCATCAATGTCTTTCGTATGAATAAAGTTCAACACTTCTGTCATTGCAAGCTGTAAGAAGATAACCCATGTCACAGCTCCAAAGGCGGCAGAGGCACGAGCAGTATCCGCTGGTGTGTAACCATAGTCTTCTGAACCGTGAACAGCAGCTTGAGCAATCCAGGTAGCAAACCACCAAATCGACAGGAGGAGGTCAATTATGATGAAAGCAAGAGGGAACATAATTGACTTCCAGAGAAGGAGAGACAGAACCTCATACAAGATACACAAGAATGTAATAACAGCAATGGCGACTGCATTAGCATCAGCCCCATAATAGTAATGGTAAAACCACGTATAATAATAACCAGAGATGGACGTAAAATTACCCACAGAGTATGCGGAGAGACCCAGGATAAGAATGCTCAAAGGCAAGAGCGCAAAGCGCAGGTACATGGGAACTGAGAATGACATTCAACTTTATGGAGGCGTTCAAAAGTCAGATCAGAGATGATATAAACGTAACTAATAGTTTGACGAGAACGTAAATAAGCTAAGAGAAGAGGCAGAGTGACGTGCTGCTATATATATGCTTGGCGGCTTGTACGCAGTCTTGCGTAATGACTTAATATTAGATTATCCAGGTTACTCAACTTCCTTGTCTGTTGAGAACTTTAACCTTAAATCCTTGTTTCACGTCAGCAGGGTCGAGTTGCAGCTATTGGTTATAAGCTTCAAATTACATAATTATATTACAATACTTCTGTATATAATGCTATATACTAGGATCCGCTGGTTGGTGTAAAAGAGTGCTTCTTTTTCCAGAGGTATCCATTGACACTCTGTGAAATATCACCTTTAACAATGAAAGTCCACGCGCAGTTTAAATCATCGGCCAATCAATTCTACATGTTCTCGGGAAACACGACACAAACCGTGTTATTCAACCGTAACCATATCCTAGAATATTGAAGGCTAGAACGCCGAGAGCTGGTGTGATGAATTTCTGGGTTTCACTAAAGAACTTAAGAGCGTATGGCTTCAAATACATTCCTGGCATCTAAAAAGCTTATCATCTTACAGTTCACTTAGAACCAAGCAAGGTCTGGATCTTCGAGGCCATTTTAGTTGATTAGCAGCACTGGGCAAATTGATAAAGCCTTGAAATCATAGGTAAGTGAATGGCTTAAAAGTTGTTTGTAGTCCGTGTAATATGGCCAAGCAAAGGGGTGTATTTGCCCCTTTTCAAAGTAGAAAACCTTGACAGAAAAACCGGTTGAAACCTTCCTCGCGTAAGTTTCCGGACTCTTTCCCGACGCCATATGTCGAAGGTTCGTCAGGTCCAAACTTTATTGAATGCCTCCAAGCCTACCCTGTCTTGTATACCACTGAATCAAAGATCTATTCACTTATGGCTTACCTTTAGTATTCAATAAGCAAGAGCTGAAAATGGAAGGGCAGAAAGGAAATCAGTTGCACGTCAGCTCAAACAGCAAAATACGCAGGGCGATTCCCATAAAACTCTATTCCCTATTCCAGTACTATTTTCCACCGCTCATTAACTACTCGTTGAACTGCCAAGCAGTGGCTATGATGTAATCTATGCCAAAGGGATTCCCTTTCATTGCCTTTGCTCTACAATCGAACAGCATTGCTATAAGGATATCGATTCCTTTTAATGTGTTCTCTTTCTCACCATTTCTAATTGGCAGATGCGGAGTATCCTTCACGTCAACGTTTAACTGTCATCACTCCCCACTATTTCAAAGTATATTTTAAGCTTCCACATAAGAAAATCATTATCACGTGTATTATTTTGGCTAGTAATTAATATCGGTCAATATAAAGTCTATGAGATCGTAAACTTACTGCAAAGCCTTCAAAATCTTCTCACGATCAGTGGTCGACAAACGCTTTAGCTCAAATGTTAATCTGTCAAGCTTATCCATAGAAAGCCCTTGGATTTTTTCTTCCAATGACTTTTCATTATTCTGAAACCATTGAACAACAGATCTATCATCAGTCGCAGTTTTTCCCATCCAGGATCGGAGAATAGAAATGCACTCTATTCTCGAAGCAGAGCCATTCTTAGCTTCCTTGATTTGACGATAGGCATATTCTTCCAACAGTTTTCTCTGTGCTCGCCAATAGAAAAATCGACGCACATTGCGGAGCTCCAGTTCATCTGTGATAGTTCCCTTTATCTTCATTCTAGCAGATCGGTCATGCAGATCTGCAAACTGCAAAGCTACCTGTTGATAAATAGGCATCAGTTGAGATTCACGATCCGCCATTTTTGTTTTAACTTCAGCAACTTCCTCAGCACTTACATCATCCGCCTCCAACCTGGATTTCAGCTGATTGTATTCGGAATCTAGGCGGCTTATAACCAGGTTCTTCAATTTGTCAGCTCGAAGTTTGATTCCAACCATTCCTTCTGGCTCCAAAACTCCTGCTCGGGATTCAACATCGGCATACATTTCCATATAATCAGGATTGATAGTCGGATCAACTACAACCCATGAGCCGCCACGCAACTCTCCTTTAGGAGGAATGTATATGAAAATTGGCTGCCTGTAATCAACAAGTGCATCAACAATGAAAGATCCAAACTTCAACACCTCATTGTACATGTCGCGCTGTCCACCAGAGAATCCTCTCCAGTTAGCAAGAATCATCAACGGCAATTGCTCACCATGATTGAAGTCATTTATGGCTTGCGCAGTTTTAAAGGCGGAGTTGGGGTACCAAACTTGACCAGCTTCTTGTACGATTTGTTCCGTAGAATCCAGATTAGCCGGATCAGCAGGAATTATGTTCTCAATAGTTCTAGTTTCAACACCGATAACACCAAAAGGAATACCACCAAGACGTGCACGTCCAACAACTACTGTTCGAGCCCATCCAGAGAGAGTCTCCGCAAAAGATCCTTTGTCAAAAATACCATACTCAAAACCATTCTCTCCATCGCGTCCCGCAATCAAGTGTCTTACATCGTAGACACCAGATGGTGGGGAAAATGTAACATCTCTATCCCAGCTATCTGCTGATGGGCAGATAGGAAGAGGAGAACTGCGGCTTGCAGGGACAAAGGCAAGCCAGTCAACTATCTTTTGAACACCTGCCATGTCGTCTTTTACAGTCACATGCGAAACACCGTTCTTGAACATGATTTGCGTACCTCCAAGTTGTAAGTTGGAACTATACACTTCTCGGCCAAGTAATTTATTGATGGCAGCTGCTCCGGTTAGAATAATCGGTTGGCCTTCTACTTGGATTGCTCTCTGGCCCAATCGCACAAGATAGGCACCAATTCCAACCGATCTGCAGGTCACTAGTGTAATAGTGAAAATATCATCATAAGCGCGAGAAGTTGCACCAGCAATTAATCCAGATCCCTGCAGGCACTCAACACCAAGACCATTCTGCTTACCGATTATAGTGACAATTTTGTGGCGTGTTGCTCCGTTCTCCACAATTTCCTCAGTGAGAACCACTTTGTCCTTACCGTAAGTGGAATCAATCTGCTCTTTGACCTCTGGTGTGAAATACAAGTATTTAAAACCGGCTGATGGTTGCGCTTCATCATTCCAAGCAATCGAAAATAAAGAAACTAACTCGTCAGCTATTCCAATTCGTGCACCAGAATTGGCGGACAGGTAGACTCTAGGAAGACCAAGTTTACGTGCCAATTCAGTGACCTTATTGAAGAAGTTATCCTCTTGGGGACCAAATGAGCCAATCTGATAAGTGATATCATTTGCGACAACAATGAATTTGCGGCCTTGGGGGCATTCAGGAGTGAGTGCAGTCATCATCCAAGCAACCATTCCACAGTCATTGGCGCCAGGCTCTCTTGAAATCTCTGTAAGATCACCGTTTTCGTTCAAAAATAGCTCAACTGCTTGAAAACAGTCTTTAGGAGCAGATCGTGATTTTCCAGTCTTTCGATTCCAGCTCTCAATGACACCTTCCCGAAACAACTCTGGGAAATCATATACAAACGTGGTACCCATTACATGAGCTCGATAACGGCGCGGCTGTAGCCATTCCTTTGCTGGGTAGGGGGTATGAACCGGACGCAAATGCATTGGACCAGGCTTCTCTGGCGTCAGTGAACGGAATACCCACTCACCAGATTCAGTTCTCGATTCCATATACAAATCTGTGTGAACGACGTAACCAAATACATTATCAAGCATCGCTCTTAGGGGATAAGATACTCCAGTAGCAGAATCTAAACACATAATACGAATTTCAGCAGCAGTAACACGCAAACGCCACAATCGGCGACCAAATCTCTCGAGGAAGCCACCTAATGCATCAATGACATCCTCATTCGAAACAGGGAACTCAGGGCTAAAATTGATAAATATGTGATTCATATCAGTGTTGTCAACACCAATAATATCCAAAGTATCCAATATATTATCCATCAGGCGATTAGTCTGAGAAATGAGATATTCAGACGGAGATATGTCAGGGCTAACTTGTCCAGTTCGAACAACTGCGCGGACAAAATATCTTATATCAGACGCCAAATCCTTACCCACAGCTTTATACACATGAATGTTATGGTTCTCGGTGTGGATAGCTGTAACATTGTAGTTTGAAAGTCGGCCAAGTTCAAGTTGGAAAGCCAAAGCTGGCTCTATATGTCGGATACTTTGATCCTCTATATATGCAGGGCCACGGAAAGTGAAATAAGTCGGATAGGAACCGCTTTCATGGCCACAAACAAATGTTATGCGACGAACCGAATGAGAAATAAGCTCGTCCTTAAACTCATCGATAACGTCTTTAAACTTCGCTGAAAGTTCGACATCAGTCAACCCTTCGGTGCTGGGAAGAAGCACATTAGCAACATTCTGCAAAGAATCTTCCGGCTTTTGTGAGGCCCCCAAAGGGCGACGTCTTGGGTCGATTTGACGCACAGGATTCATATTTAGCGAACCTGCAGATGGCAAAGCATCTAAAATAGCAGTAAGCGAATCATACAGGTCATCTATGTTTGCACTTGAACCACAAGCACCATATCGAGTGGGTTCAGAGCTATTGGCATCTTTGAGAAAGCTCAAATCAGAAACAGAAAGAGCGCGACCCAGCGAAGATATACCGGCATTAGCTAACTCTGCTTGTTTACCAGTCTGAACAGCGCTAACAGGGGGGCGCATACGGAAAGACCATGAAACAACAGCAGCAAGCTCAGGATCAATCTTGTATTTGAAGTTAGAAACTTCATAAGCACGGTAAGCACGTCTAGCATAAACTTCCAACGCTGCAATCGTGATATAGCAGTCAGGATCATGAAAAAAAAGGGAAAGCACGTCAAAGACAGCAAATTGAGAATCGATAACTTCTTGCAATACCTTGAGTGAAGGAGTTGTACGCTCGGTACCTACTTTTCCATAATGCGTAGGCACAACAGACGAATATAGAATGTGCTTCAGTTGTTCAGCGCGTTCTTGCAAGGAAGGCAAGGAAGATTGAATCAAGACTTCCCTCGCTCTTAAAACCACTTTTGCAGTTCCTCGAGATTCCAATTCGATTAGCTTTTTCAGTAATGGACGAAAATGCTTCGAAATCTCCGCAGAAGAGTAAGTTGAAACGACCTGATCGAGAATGGCAAGAATCAAGGTATTCTTTGCACCTACTCGTGCATGAGACGTTACGATATCCACAACATCTGCTAAGTTGTCTTTCTTTTCGTCTCGCAAACGGAGAATAGCATCCTCTTCACGCACATTTGTGCCAGAAAATATGACCTCAGTTTCATAATACTTACTAAGGAGGCTGCAAAGAATGTTGCAAGCATACTCATGCAAGCCATTCTTAAAGGCTTCAGCGATGGAACGCAAGTTTTGAACATTAAGATTATAAGCGGCCAAATCCTTATCTCCAACATTATCCTTAGCAAACTTATCAATGACGTCAAGAATCTTTTTTGCAGGAAATTCTATATGGGGTCGAGTTCGGCTTTTCTCCACTAAACTTTGTAACTGTGGTACTAGTTTTTGCGGAATACGAGTAGAAGCAGAGAACTCAGATCTCCATTGAGCATAAGGCAACTCTGGGTTCTCCAGAAGAGCCAGTAACTTATTTAGAACGTCTCGCATAACAATAGCATTGTCATAACCACCCAAAATATCAGACAAAACACGATATTGAGACGTAAATACTTGGTCAAGCTTAGTCCCAATTAATTGCGGCGGTCCATAGGTCGATGGTATCTGGCCTTCAAAAGGCTGAGCATGTTTAACTTTGGAGGGATCATCGAGAGTAAGGATACCGAGGATATCGCCGGCTTCGAGTGTGGCACCCGGCTGCTTAATTAGTTGTACAAGTCCATCTTCTGGAGCTCTAAGAGACATATAGGCCTTCATTACTTCAATCTCCGCAAATGCCTGTCCAGCTGAAACATGATCGCCATTATCCACAAGATACTTGACGAGTTTTCCTGGAGAAGTAGTTCTCAATTGAGTAGGATCACTTTCTTGCTCTAGCTCGCAGGTCTTGCCATCAACCGAGAGACGCATACCATCGGCTTCTTGATTCCAGTATACATTATGAGATTTTCCATCAAGCGATATGAGAAGACAGCCGTCTGAGAGTTCTTTTAGGCCAATCATGCACTTGGACCCATTGATAAACACATGGAAGAGATCAGCAGAAGCACGGGTAACTGTAAACTTATACTTAACAGCCTCATAAATGAAATCGATGCGTATAACAGAAGGAATTACATTCCCACTAGGTACTTGGCCTTTTTCAAGAGAACGGATGAATTCTTGCTTAGCTTTACAGGTGATGAGATGAGCCTTAGTAGCTGCACCACAAAGTACAGCGACCATTGGGTCCGGACGCTCAATAGTGAGACGACGGGATATCAATGCATCAAGCCATCCAGTGGTAATCTTATTCTCCTCAAAGGCAGGAGTTTCTAGAAGTTTGATCAGATACTCAGTGGTTGTGCGGAACTCTCCTCTGACAGTTAGTTCTCCAAGAGCGACAACCATATTCTTTCTACTGATTGTACGGTTTTCACCGAAAGAAAAAACATGACCAAATTGAGAGTCAGAGAAAGAATGTATTCCACTTTGGCTACTGACCGAGAAATAACCCCATACATTCGAAGAGGAGCGGAAATTAAGATCCTGAATGCTTCCGGATGAAGGGCGGAATCCTTCTCCAGGGTCTTCGGAAGTAATACGACAAGCAGTACAATGGCCTCTAGGCTGCGGACGCCTTTGAGTCTTCAATGATTCAGGAGTAGAGAAAGTAAAATCGATCTCAGTAGTAGTATGAGGATCAACTCCGTACAGCAGTCTGATATCACGAATGCGATGGAGAGGAATGCCCATAGCAATCTGGAGTTGGGCCGCGGGCAAATTAACACCTGTGACCATTTCAGTGGTAGGATGCTCCACTTGTAAACGAGGATTCAATTCCAAGAAGTAGAACTTGTCATCAGCATGGGAATATAAATATTCGACAGTACCGGCGGAAACATATCCAACAAGCTGGCCTAAACGAATAGCAGCATTCTCCATTTCGGCAAAAGTCTCAGCAGGGGCAATGGTAACAGGGGCTTCTTCGATGATCTTTTGATGGCGCCGTTGTACCGAACAGTCACGGCCAAACAGAGAGATGTTGTTACCATATTGATCAGCAAGTAGCTGTACTTCTAGATGGCGGGCATTTCCAGCCAAGCGCATGACAAATATAGGAGAGCCAGGAACTTCAGACATGACTTGTTGGTAGCAACTTAAGAAATCTGCCTCATCAGAGACTTGACGAATACCTTTACCACCACCGCCTTCGGAAGCTTTTATCATTACAGGGAAGCCAATTTCCCTCGCTTTAACCAGCCCTTCTTCGGGAGAGAAACAACATCCTTTCATATAAACATCATCTGTTACTGATACGATTCCATCTTCGCCCACCTCTACCGAATCTATACCTGTGCCAGACCAAGGGATACATGGCACCTTAGCATGCTGAGCCACGATCGTAGAAGAAATCTTATCACCCAAGGAACGCATAGCTGAACCAGGGGGTCCAATGAAGACTATCTTGCGAGGTGAGGCAGCAAGGGCTTCAGGTAAGAGGGGGTTCTCGGAAGCATGGCCCCATCCAGCCCATACAGCGTCAACATTTGCGCGCTCAGCAACATCTACAATAAGATCCACATTAGCGTAGTTGTTATTATTTGTTCCACCGGGGACTTCAATAACCTGATCGGCAAGTTTGACGAAATCCGACGTAGCAGCGAGGTCTTCTGGGGTCGCCATTACAGTGAAAGATATCGCAAACCGGTCCTGGAAGGTTTCATAAGCCCATTTACGAACGGATCGGATCTCCTTGACAGCCGCAATTCCGTTATTCGCAATTAGGATGGACTTTATGACGGTGTGACCGCCGTGAGAAAGAACAAAATCTTTTATGGTGGAGGGGGGAGCTGATTCAACGGAATTGAGGCCCTTAAAATGAGAACCCAAATGGTCGTGAGCATATTTATTGCCGAGCGGCTTGGAATTGTCATTAAATATTTCGGGCATTGTGCGCAGGCTATGTATTCAGAACTGGCAGACAAAGGAATAGGAGCTCGTCAGCGGAAGAGCAGGGGGGTAGTAGAGAGCCTCTAGGCTTAGGATGCTGCACCTACTAGGAATAGACAAATACTAAAATACTGATATTTTGGAGTCCAATTGGAGGAGTTCGAAAATATCGATATATAAGTGAGTGCAGGTAGACAGCTATAGTTCGGAAGATGTAAAGGTCTAAATTATATATATTTAAAGCACTAGTAGATTTAAGATTCTTTGGCTTTGTTGGGGGAGTTTTAGCGAGCCGAGATTAAGCGCGGCCAGCGGCTGATGAGAGCGGCTAGGGTGTCGGGTTGCAGCCCGTGCTTAGTATAGGTCCTACTTCTTTTAGTTGTCGGCAATGCGGATGCCGATCAGCATTATATATTCTTGCACGACCGAGCGAACGCAGTGAGGTGGCTACAGCAAGAACTGACCCAGAAACTCATGCAGTGCACGTCTGTACACGCCTTGACCGTCTCGCTACCTAGTGGAAAGCCCAACAGTTCTCCCAAAACGGATTGCGAGCCGCACGCCTGTGCTCTTTCTCCCAGTTGTTATGGCAAAAGCCAGGACTACACTTTTCGAGCGGAGTGTACAGCAGGGACGTAGAATATGTCGAGGAGACACCAGCTACGGCACCAGTCCCGGGCTACGTCTGCACCGATAGAAGAATCGGAAGTTAATCTATGGAGAAGGGAGACTGTAGCTGTTTCTGAAGGCGGAGATAAGGATGCATACTCGTTCACCACTGTGCAGTGGATTCCTGTAGGCACCACTTCAAACCCTGCTGGTGAGTCAGACGTAATAGTTGCGTATGGCGATGATGACGATCTGTTGACCATTGAGTACAATTATCATGAAGTTCCAGAGGTCGAGGAAGAAAAGCCTCAAGCTCCCCAGGGAGATACTTCTGAGCTTCGGAAAGCTTTGGGCGTAGGCGAAGAAGCCATCCCGGGCCTATCTGCTTCCACAGACCAAGCAGCCCAAACTCAGAAAGACAACAAGCTAGAAGAGACTAAGAAGGAAATGGAGACAGAAACTGAAACTCTTCCGCTACCTCAAGCAGATTCGACTGCAGACATTAAAGGGGAATCTGTATCCACAACAAAGTCTACAGGGCCCTCTGGTGAACCGGCTGCAGAACATGAAGTGCAAGCACATGATGCAAGTACTGATGTAAATATGACCGAGGTTCCTGTAGATGTTCACACCTCCACTCAGTCTACTGTTAACGATCCATTGGTGTCAGAAACCGAAAATTTAGAGCCGTCAAGTTCACAGATGGACTCAGAACCTCTACCTGAAACCACCACTCTAGCGATGTCGGAAAAAGATACTGTTTCTTCCGCTATAGAGCCAGCAGTTAAGGAGGATGCACCCCTTGAATGATCCCGTTGCGACCTACCTTTGGACAACAGTGAGGTTAGATGTGTAATATACAAAAACTATGTTCATAAAATTTCGTAGCATTATTTATTTCGAAAATGGATTAGCAGCCTTGTCAGCATTCGGGAACCGATTCAGAATCTTCTGAACTTCTATCCTTAGTCTACCAAGTGGTTCTCTTTTATCTGGAAGCTTCATCAGAGCATCATCAATACCTGCAAGCAGCTTAAAGTAGCATAATCTCAGCGACAACACCATGGAAACTTTATCCAAACCCACAGTCGCAGGATCAATGGCAGGATTCGGGTCAGAAATGTAATTGCTAACCTCTTCAAAGTACTGCGTGATCTCATCGCCAGGAATAGCCTGAAACTTTGTCAGAGGAATGTTTCTCGACTTAAACCTAGCCTGTCGATCGGTAAACCATTCTCTTTGCTCCTCCTTAGATGGCAGGGTGATATTCCCTGAATAAACCGAGCAGATGAACTGAGCTTGAAGCTCTATTGTTTTAAACGTCACAGGAGAATCCGCTAAACCTACAAAAGAAAGCGTAGGCTCATTGATGGAGAGCGACAGTTCAAATATATCTTTGATGTAAGAAGAATCCTCGCTGAGCGGAACAAATTGCGGATCGATGAATGGAAATCGGTATACATATCCTGTCGCAAATACCAGTACATCAAAATAAGCATAGGTACCATCTGAAAAATGGACTCTACCTAAATTATCGATAATCCTTATTTCAGGGCGACTAACAGCTAGACCTGGCGTTTCTGCGATCACTTGGAGCCACGGGAAATACCACCTTTTAGACCTTTTCGACAGATGTAACTCACAGTACGGAGCTAAATCCCGTATGTAATCTATCGCAGATAATGAGTTACCCACAACCAAAACCTTTTTATTGATATAACGAGATATGTCGGCTTTATAGTTGATTGAGTGCTCCAGTCGTCCTTTGAACTTATCTAGATTTTGCAAATCAGGAATTCTGGGATAATGAAAGCTTCCAGAAGCAATAACAACAGCATCGAAAACCTTAGATACCCTAGAGATACTAGAGAGAGAGCTATCAGTCACAGTACAATACACTATCCACTTGCCTTCCGAGGTTTTATCTATCCAGTCGACTCTGGTATTGCACTCTATATTGCGACTCATAGAAAAGGCAATATCTGATAGATATCTAGTCACATCTTCTTGAAGTCTAAAGGGTAACAGTCCAATATTTTTAGTAGGAGGGTAATCTGAATGAAATGAAAACGTCATGTTTTCCTGCGAAACATTAGTGTAAAGGCTATCATAGATACCACCCGTATACCACGCCGCCTGTGGATCTTGTTGAGACACCTCGGATAATCCAGAACTCCATTCAGGTCGCACAGGCTGCACCACAGACTCTGTAGACTTCCCGTCTCGGATATAGGAAATATCGAGGCTGTAATCAGTATTGCCGGACCACAATCCTCCGGGTTTGTTCTGTTTCTCGAATATGGTGGCTTTGAAACCTCGTCGAAGTAGCTCATGCAAAGTAGCTAAGCCAGACGGACCTGCACCAACAATTGCAACATTCTGGATCTTCGCATCAAACATAAGCCTTTAGACTTAAATCACGTTTAGGAGGAGGGAGATGGTGCTGGAGAGGGGCTATTAGGATCAGGCTTCTTAGACACAAAGTTCTGAAAAAAGCTAGACAGAGCTTCGCGATTCTGAGTATCCTTTGGTGTAGAAACAGGAGAGGAGCCCACGGGGGGTCTTCGAATCGAAGATAGATCGGAAGGAGTGAAGGAAGATCGAGCCCCAGGTTTGGGAGTTGGAGTCGCGACGGTATGAACTGAAGTACTTTCGCGAGAGGCCGAGGCCTTTTTCGAGTCACTAGGACTTGATTCAAAAATTTGTTGTAGATGACGTAGAAATTCTTGTTCCGATGAGATCTGCACCTCAATTTCAGGCTTGGTTTGCGACGTAAGCGGGGCATTCCACATTGTTTGTAAGAACTCATTGTAGAGACCGACCAGAGCAGTGGGATCATCTTGCAGCGCAGAGGCCCATGAAGATCTGTATCGGTCGAGAGGAAATTTTGTAGACAAGATCTCGATTCTGGATACAGAATCCCAGCCTATTGGTATAAAGAATGAAGACAATTCTGCAACAGATGCGGGGTACTGCTCCGACATGTTTAATGGAGGGTCCTTAGATAATAATGTGTCAACGTAAGATGGAAAGCTAGAGCCTTCAAGTGTGGTAGATGAGGATATAGCAGCGGCAAATCCGGATAGCTGGCTCGCTATTGTACGTATAAACTGTTCCAAATAGTCAATATGTGACTTCCTCCAACCCATAGAGTTTCTGAGGACGTCAAATTTGTCATTATCGACTATTAGGAGGCCAACAAAAAACCCCAAACACAAATTAGTTTCGTCTATTAGAGATTGAGTGAAGTCTGAATCGCCCACTAGCGCTGCGGCTTGATCTGAAAGGTCATAGTTTTGATTTATGCGACGGACAAACCCAGTGCCATTCTCCGATGCTTCCACATTGATGGATTTCTTCAGTACCACCAGCCATTTCGCGAGATTAGAAGCCCAGCGAGGAAGTTCCGTCCAGTTGCAAAGTAGCATAGCTACAACATGAGGATGCGATTTTTCTATCAGAGCCGGTAACACCTTTTCATACATCTCCGGGGAGCCTGGTGCACAGTAAATATGATATATAGTTTTCAATCCAGAGTTATTGTCGTATCTAATAACGTAAGAGTACGCTAAAGTGTTCTCGACACGGCTAGCATTGGTCTTTCTTTTTGGTTTCTTTGGGCTCAAAGCAGACAAAAGAAGGTCTAAAGCGATATTTTGTGTCTCGCCACTTGATCCACACAGTAGTATAGTTCGATGAATTGAATCCTCTACTTTCGGCAGCGATTCCAGTAAACTGCGAAACATAGTATCTAAGTTTGAGTTGGTTGTTGACTCAAAGCATCCCATACGAGACAGCAATTCTGCGCTACAAGCCTTCAAGATAAGCATTACAAGGGCGTAAAAGTCACTAAATATAGACAAAAGCAGGTACGACATTATTCTATCTGCAAGAACCCTGTAGAGATTGAGCCGACAAACAGATACTATACCTTTGGCATGTCAGAAACTTTAATTGGTCTAAAGTTTCTAGACTGCGCTGCTTAGATGGCCGATTACTCTCCAAGGAAGACTAATAACGTATACAGGCTTAAGAAATCTACAGCACGAAGATTGAATGGGCTAATCACTAGCCTGGACCACCGGGCACTGAATAGGAGTTCGACCATGGTACAAGAAGGCCGTTGCAACGGCCCGTACTTCAAGCGCGATTGGGAGCACCCGTACACAGCCTCTGTCACTCCAGCTGCATATAGCATGTATTAGTATTTGAGATCGATTGGTGACGCAAAAAACTCATTTCCCAACAATAAGCAATGAACCTTCACAATCCTTTACATTCTGAGCGGAGAAAAGCACCTGTGTTGCTGTGCGCAGCGTTTAACCAGGACCAGGGTTGTTTTGCAATTGGCCATGAGAAAGGCTTCCGTGTTTATTCGACTGATCCAATGGAGACCCGTGTACGTAGAGACTTCAATGACGGCGGAATTGGAATAGCGCAAATGCTATACCGCACTAATTACCTTGCTTTGGTTGGCGGTGGTAGATCGCCGAAGTTTTCCGAAAACAAGGTGGTGGTCTGGGATGATTTGAAGAAAGCACCTGCCCTCAGCCTCGAGTTCTACAGCCCAGTATTAAGCGTACAGTTGTCTCGAACGAGGATAGTTGTGTGTGGCAAGAATAAAGTCCACATTTATGCTTTCTCATCTCCCCCACTGCGTATTGCCATCTACGAAACTTCCGATAACCCTCATGGGATCTGCGCTCTTTCCAGCAATGTCCTCGCATTCCCTGCTCGCACCGAGGGGCAGATACAGATTGTCGATCTATCTCCCCAAGGCCAAGAGCGGAATCTTGTTTCTATAGTAAAGGCCCATAAAGGACCGATAAGATGCATTGCTTTGTCGAACGATGGAGCCTTCCTTGCGTCTGCTTCTGACACAGGTACTATAATCAGAGTCCATTCAACCCAGACCACGGCACTTGTACACGAGTTTAGGAGAGGACTGGACCGTGCCGAAATGTACTCAATGGCCTTCTCACCCTCAGCAAGGCGATTGGCTGCACTCTCAGATAAAGGCACTCTACATGTTTACGACTCAGTAATGACAGCAGAATCTGTTTCGACAAATCGAAGACATTTCTTATCAGCGCTACCACTGTTGCCTAGCTATTTTTCATCAGAATGGAGTTTCGTGTCTCATCGCGTTCGTGATGACGGCATCTCTTCTCGAGGAGTACTCGGCTGGTCTTCCGAAGACTCTGTTATTGCTATTTTTCTCGATAATGGCCGGTGGGAGAAGTTTGCCATTGTCAAGGAAGAGTTTGCCAGTAGTAATGAGAACAATGCTAACAGTAAATGGGAATTGGTTCGGGAAGGCTGGAGGTCGTTTGAAGAGCTTTCCGAGATATGATTTTATGCTTTGGCATTTCAGTATCCTGCAGATCATCCGTGCGCCGTATTTCGATCCTGGGATTTTGCAGGCGTTGGTATTTTTGTCGGAGAAACTCCTGCACCCAACACAGGCCTGGATATTGCTCGGTCGGTGTCGGTTATGAGTTTCTTCACCTCTTCTGACAGTGTTTTGATGTCAATTTTTGGCTGCTTTCTAACAGGCAACGGCGGAGTAGTATGGTGATTAATCTGCAGCGCCGCTACTGGGCTAGGCGTCTTGATATGCGTCGTCGAAAACTTCTTGTTAAGTAGTCCCGTCGGCTTCGCTTCAGGCGTAGTAGCAGGGCCATGGGCCGTTCGGCTGGAGAGTCTGGCAATCTCATCTCTAAGGTCCTTGATCTCCTCCTTAGCATGCTCCAAGTCTGTAGCCAAGGCGGCTGCTGGATTGGAGGCGCCATGAAGAGCCGTAGACTCAAGAAGAGAGTCGTAATTCGCCGACACCTGCTGCAGCGAAGCCTGCATGATCCTAAGCTGGGACTCGAGTTCGTCGTTTCGCATCTCGAGATCAACACTACGAGTTTTCGCACCCTCTAGCACCCTCTCTAACTTATTAGCTTTATCCCTTAGATCTTCTACAAGAACACCAGATTCCTCTTGAACCCGGGCATGTTTTAGTTTCCAGTGGTCTCGATCGCTTTCCAGCGCTCTGTTTGCCTGGGTAAGGTTGGAGATTTTTTCGTCGGCCTGGCGCAATTGCGATTCCAACTCGCTCTCCAGCTCCTGCGATGATTCCTGCAACTCTTTCAGCTCCTTCTCGAGCGTTTTCACGCTCTCGCATGCTCCGTCGCAACTCATTCAGCACGCAATAGGGCCCGCTTTCACCCAAACAGCAGACGCTCGCGTAGGCCTATTAAGCGCATGGGTTAGGGTAGCCCGCATCACCTGCCCGATAAACTACATTCGTCCAGAATGGGCAGTTAGTTCCCCACCTCTCTTCCTCTTCGATACAACGAGATGTCATTTCTTTTGGACTATTTCCAGCCGTCGAAGTGGACTGAATATGTTGCTCTCGACGATAAGACCCGGGAGGTCGTAACGAGGTTCAATTATAATCTTATGTCGCAGACGATACCGCTGGAGCTCTACAACCTTCCCATGAAGCAGCGACTTAGCTACTATAACTGGAACTACGAGTGTTATATTGTGACTGTTCTTGTGGTGTATTTTATCACTTATTATGTGGGCAAGAAAATAAACACTAAGATCGCTGAACGATCACTCAATCGGATTATTCCTGTTCTGCGAGAGCAGTTCGCTCATGTTGGTATCGGCCCTATAGGAAGTGGGGAAAAGCTCATTCGATATGGTAGCGCTACGAGGTTCATCACTTATGCTAGTGGCAGACTCAATATTAGATCTATCACTGTCGATGTGTCGTTACAAAACAGACAATCTTTGCCTATGCTTATTATCGAGTACCTTCTCGGCTTCGCAATGAACACAGAACTTCCAACTGATAAGGTCGATGTGAACATTGTTTTGTCTGAAGCCGCCCGCTCTAAAGTCCAAGGCTTTATTTTCGGAGTAATCTCCAAGCTGCAAATGAAGCAAATCCGAGATGAGTCCTATGCCTTGTCTCTCACCAGAACCGTCGACTATCCCGACCACAAATCCCTTGTCGTCATGTCCGAGCAAGCAGAAATCACTTCCGTGGTGCTCCCTCCTATCAACAACGCCATAAAAGCGGCTGCACCGATATTGAGAGTATTGTCTGTTGCAGATATGCCTGACATCAAGCCTAGTTCCACGGAAGCTTTCGACAAATTTAGCAACAGGCGAACTATCAAGTTGGAAACAGGAGCATCAGATCCCGAGGCCCTCGCCGAGCTTATCAATGCGGTAATAGAGTGGATAGATTTTTTGTCCAACCTGGAATTCCGCTCTGAGGTCGCCAAGAAACTCAAGAACGTCCGTGAAGGTGAACGCGCTAAACTCAAGAAAGCTGAAGATGAAGAAAAAGCCGAAGAAATCGCCAACCAGCTGGCTGCTGACAAAGCTAAGGCCCGCCGCGAGAAGTTAGCTAAAATGTCCCCAGAAGAGCAGCGTAAGTTTTTACAAAAAGAAAATGCTAAATCTAGCAAGAAGAAATCCAAAATGGTTCGTGCATAGAATCTGGTCATATGTACCACTCTTCTTCTATCAGACTCTTCTCTGTATTTTTCCAGTATTCCTTTTTTACGTGAGGATCCTTTGGATCAAAATCAGCTAATTTCACTGAGCATTCCGCTCCAGTAAAAGGAATAAACCCATACAACGTACAATCCCTCGTAGCCATTGCGACCTGGTATGCTTCATCCATTTTGGTCTTCGGATCTAGTATGCCAAACGAATCGCACTGCTTCTGCACCGACTGTAATCCGAAAAGAGTGTTTGTGGTTTTCAGCTTAGCAGCCAACGCATTGGCAGCTTTTGGAACCAAGCGATCGGGAACACCGTAATGCGCGAGCACTTTGGAGATCTCTCCAGCCGGATCAGATATGAGCTTTAAAGGACAGTATACAATATGCTCGCGTCTCATTCTATTAAGAGCACACGTTCGACAGTAAGTAGCATCCCCAGGTGCGTTTGGAGACTGGGCCAGCCATTTAGGCTTTAACGCAATCCACACATCTCCTTTGTCGTTATACCCCACAGCAGTGCTTTTATGAGAAAGAACGCTGAAGGACGAATCACAAGCACAGTTCTCTAGAAGAAGAATCTCATTAGAAACCATTAATGGCACATCACTCAATGCTTGAGCAGACTGATACAACTCGGCGGAGATCTTGAGCAACTGAGGGGTGACAAGGACCGACGGGTCTATATTTGCAGATATGAGTCTGGGATACACTGCGTTCACCATAAAATCGTAAACCTGGCCGGATGAGGGTATGTCTTTATCCCGACGGAACCTCAGAACCATGCCAGGAAATGACGGATCCAAAAAGACAACATTGGCACCGCCGTAAGCGACCAGGTGCATGTTGTCGAAAGAGAAGTTCAGGACTTGCCTGTCCACCTCAAGGCAACACCACTAGGGGTCGGAGCGCGTTCGACGTGACCTGTTGTTTCCAGCAGATCGACCAGCCAGTGCAAGTTTAGACCAAGAGCCAGCTCCCACTTGGCCTTCTTGGCTACATCCCACTTCATCTGCAAGTAGCTGAGAGAAACAGTAGTACCGTTGCCGGATTTAAGGGCCTTGATGACCCATGATCTAGCAGACGTGATGACCCGAACCAGTAGCCCTGTGTTTGGCAAAGCCACAGTATACTCATCATCCCTGAGCGTGAGGAAGCCGGCGTGTACGATGGCCTGGAGAGCCGAGGGACTCAAATCGTGCAGATCCGCGTGCGACAGGGCCACAGTGGCTGGATGTTTAACGAGCACATCGCGAAAAACGTCGATGGCTTCGGGGTCTTTGATCTTGTTCCTGGCTGCCGACAAGGCTGCCATATAGTCTCCTGCACTGCATAGCAGCAACCAGGGAGACTCTTTATGCGCAGACACAGAGAGCATTCGAATGAGTCCTTGGCGGGCTGCAGTCAAAACAGCCCTCTCACCTAATGTCAGGTCCTTATTGTCTATCAGAGGGTAAACGCTGGACGCGAAGACTAGCGGAGGGTAAAGCTTTCTGAGGTTGTGAGCACGTACAAGGATATCTCTCTTGATTTTGACCGAGCCAGGCTTCTTGGTCCAGTTAGCATTAAGAGAAGAGTCAGGGAGCTCATCCCACGGCGTCGTCTGGAGGTGGGTTACAGCGTTTAAGACTTTATCCATCAGCCATGCTGTCAAGTGGGAGAAGTCCCAACGGAAGAACTTTTGTCGCCTAGGCGGAGCAGTTCTGGCATGACAACGTATCGTTTGGTGAAGCTAATTTACTGAGGTGCCTGGTGGAGGCCTTTTATTTCCACACCGCCTACCAGTATGGCTCGAGCCGCAGACAAGAAGCAGACGTCCAGGAACATACAGGCCCTGAAGAACCTGCACATTCTGTCGGCTATTTTTAATACTCTGTTTCTTGCTTCAGTTTATTTTCTGAACAGGCCCGGATCGGCCAAGCCGTACGTGGTTCTCAGCATTCCGGCGTGGGCCTTCGAGTACGTGCTCGAGAAGACAGGCCGCCCGCATGGAAGCTCGCCCGGCAGTGACCTGGGTGCGCCGGGACTGACCGAGTACATGTGGGACATCATATATGTAACTTGGGCTTGCTTGCTTACCTGCCTGATATTTGGATCGAACAAGCCTTGGCTGCTCTACCTGGCTGTTCCTGGCTACGCTGGGCTCAAGGTGTTCCAACTCACCAGAGGCCGGTTCTCTGGCGGTGCAAGCGACGAGCCCAGTGTAAGCAAGCGGCAGGAAAAGCTACGGAAAAGAGGCGTACGAGTATAGGCTGCTTTCGAAACAACGCTAATAGATGAGAAGATAATACTATCATAAAAGTGAAGGCGAGACAGATATACAGATAACGACGGAGGAAGGCTCCGCCGCACCGGGTTCATTAACAGCACATTCAGTCTCGTAAAATGGCCCTTTTGGCGCCGCACCATGCTCCAGCAACCAGAGTCATAAGTCCTGCTGAAATCATCATGGGTCTGAGCCCGCGAGTAGATCGGAAGATGGCTCCAGAGAGCGCACCGGCAGCCAAGGAGTTCAGGTCGTCGTGCTTGCCTCGATACGAGTCCAAGGAGCTGTTTATAACGTTATACGCTAATGCCAACACACCGGCACTGTTTCCCAGATAGGGGCCTCGTTTAGTGACCGAATTTAGCACATAGTTTAGGCGCAGCCGGGAAGACGCATCTGCCGGCGCAGTTCGTAGGCCTTCCGAAAGCCCATACGCTCCTCCGAGTCCGAGTCCGAGCAAATAAGTAGCACCGGTACCGTAGCACAGATCGTCACTCCACCCACGGCTCGGGAGCAGAGTCCGCGAGCCAGGTAAGTCGCTCAATTCTTCTCCTTCGAGGTCCAAAAACTCCAGCTGGCCGGGAGAGACTCCGGTCAGCTGCTGTAGCCTCGACGGATCGACTGCTTCACTGCCTAACATCGACGACACCGTCGGTGCAACCTCACCATAGCTAGCCTCCGATTTCGAGTCCGGGCTCTTCTTCCCGCCGAGCAACCAAGAAAAATCCATAATTTGTGTGTGCAGTCTTCGCCTGGGTTCTTGAGCTCTGCTGGGTCGACAAATTTCTTGAACGCCCAAACTCTATTTAGCACATTCTGATTGGCTCGCTGCCACTACGCTCGTTCGACAGCTATCGATCGTTATATTCTGCTGTAATCTATCAATACGCCGCAGCTTTCGCGTCTTTTCTCCACCAGTCGCTCACAGCTGTCACCTCACCAGTGTGTATGTTTTTCATAATCCCGTTCATCACCGACATCGCTTTGGCTGACGTCAGGCTATGGCCTATGTTCTGGAGTCCCTGCATGGCGCGGAAATATCTCCAGGAGTCCATGCCTCGTTCGTAGTACGACGTTTCCGGAATAAGCTGGTCATGCCATCGCGGATTCCGGATAGTCTCCTCTAGTGTTTCCTGAAAAGCATAGAGCCGCGCAAGCGCCTGGAACACCGTCGTTACAATGTGCGACCCTCCAGCCGCACCTATGACCACTTCCGCGTAATTGTTATTCGTCACAATAGTAGGTACCATAGATGACAGCGGCCTCCGGAAAGGCGCTATATAGTTGTAGATAGACGGCTGCAGATCAAAAGCGTTGTGGTTGTTAGGAATAGAGAAATCATCCATCTCTGAGTTTAATATTACCCCGGACTCGGCATCATGCACCATGCAGCCAAAGTAGAGGTTGATGGTAGTGGTGAGAGAAACAGCCATTCCATCTTTGTCCAAAGTAGAGAGGTGTGCCGTTCCATGTTCGTCATTGGGCTCGTACGAAGGGTCGTAGTACTTCCAGCCAAAGGTGCGATCGGCAGATATATTCCTGCGTACCTCAGAGGCGTACCATTTCGACTGTAGAAGCTCCACGCGGTCTGTGTTGTTGACGCCAGTCGGGTCACCCAGCTGTGTTCTTGCGGAGGCTATCCATTTCATTGTTTCTAGAATGTAGTGATTAGCAAGCGCGTCGTGTTCTTGGCCCGTGAACGACGTTTCAATACCTTCCAGTATGTTCAGCCCAAATAACAGAGCAGGGCCGCTAGTCGGGGGTCCTAGCGTCAGGACCTCTTTCCCATGAAAGTATGAGTGAATAACAGGCTCGACGCTGACCTGATACCTGGAGAAGTCGTCGTAGGTGATAATACCACCGGACTTGGCGGCTTCATTCACCATAGAATGAGTAATAGAGCTATTGTAGAACGCCGAGATGCCTTCCTTACTCACTCTTTCCAGAGTGTTAGCATAGCACTCTCTTTTAACAGTTTCGCCAGGCCTAAGCGGCCGGTTCTCGGCATCATTCCATAAGAAAGTCCAGTCAGCCGACGGGGCGTATGAACCAAAGATGACAGGGTACGCCACATTCAGTGCCTTTGCGACGACCCGGGGCATGGGAAATCCATTGCGAGCTAACTGAATCACGGGGTCGAAGAGCTCTTCCCAGCGGAGTTTCGAGTACCTGGTGTGGGCTTCCCATAGACCGGCAAGCTCGCCGGGAATTCCCACAGCCTTACCTCCGATCTGCGCAGCTGTGGGGTTCTCGTCATACATATGCTTGTGTGCGGCGCCCGGAGCCATTTCTCTGAAGTTTATACCGGTGGCTGTGCCCTCGGGTTCTCTCACTATCATGAAACCGCCCCCACCTATACCAGAACTGAACATATTCACCACTCCGATGCACAGAGCGGTGGTTATTGCCGCGTCTACGGCGTTGCCACCCTTTTTAAGGATGTCTACGCCCATCTGAGAGCACAGAGGAACATCTGCCGCCACAGCGCCGTGCGTGCCTGTCACTGCGTGCCCTCTATCGAAGAGGAATGGCGAGTGCGTGGTTTTTGCGACATGTATCACTACAAGGACCGGCACAATCGTCAAAAGAGCAATCAGCAGGTTGCGGTCCAGTCTGGACCTACGTCTGATGCCTTTCAACAGCGGCTGCTCCTCGTCGATGCGGCTCGGGGATCGGAAGAGCGTCAGCCAGACCATTTGACAGCGTGGTTCAAACTGTCCCAAATCGGGATGGGACATCATGGGGAGACCCGGGAGACGCGCTGGTCGACCGGGGGCTTCAGCAGCACAGGCCCAAGACAGACGAGAAGCACTACGGTCCACACGGAGTAATAGACCGGGCGCGGGGAAGAACTACGGAGGAATTACGGGCATCTAGGGCGCAGGGGCCTGGGTGTGGCATCTAGCAAGGCAGGTCTGATATTAGAAAGATAGTATTGGAGAGCGGTCGTGATCTGAGCAGCGCCGTCCGCTAGTGGACGGTGCGCCGCAGCAAACAAGCGGTCTTGGCCTACTTGGCGTTGACGTGGAGCTTGGGGACGGGAGTGAGGATGGCCTTCACGAGGTCGTCGACGACTTTGGCAGACGACTGGGCAGCCGCTTCCTTCACCTTGACAATTTCCCGCTCGGCTTCTTTCGCAGCGTCTTCCTCCAGCTTAGTGGTGTCTCCGGAATGCTGGGCAACGAAGGCACTGAACTTCTGCTCCTGCTGCTTCTTGTACTCCTCGATTTCCTTTGCAGCCTCGCTTCGCGCAGCCTTCAGGCGCTGCGTGCGGTACGATCGAGCCTTCTGGACAATGTCCTGGGCTTCTTTTTCCGCCTTTTGCGTTAGTTTCGCCCTCCACTCCGCCGTCGAGCAGCTGCGCCCCGAGCGGTGTCGCAGTGCATCGCGGTGTCGCAGCGCATCGCGCCGCCCGCACTTACCTCAAGGAGAGTTTGAATTCCAGCCGAGCTTTGTGCAGACTATCGTTAGTGTCGCTCGTACAGTTACCGCCGAAAACCACCTACCATCGCTGGTCGTCCTGATGCACGTATTCGCCAGGACGGACTGAGCCGCCGGGTAAGGGGTGGACGCAACCCTAAACCCACACGCCGGCACCGCAGCAGCAGGCCCCGGCTGGGTGGACATCGATATGGTGCGAGCTAAGCCGATTCTTACGCTGGTGGGGTCGCTGGTCTTTACGAGCGGGATGGTGATGTTCGTTCATAGGCAGCAGGAGCTAGAGCGGGCGGCACTGAGGCAGGGCGTCCTGAACGACGAGGAGCGGCTGCGCGTGCGCCGAGAGCGAGAACTCGAGGCCGAGCGCCAGCTACTCTTGCAAAAGCAGTACGAGAAGCTCCAGTCCACGTCCAAGTCGGCATAGCTTGCGGTCACCGGCCGAAAGACCGCAATGTCTTCATGGAGTCTGGAACCGTCTCTAAGTCCAGCGGCTCCTCCACAACGTCGTCCTGGCTCCTCCTGGCGCCGGTTTTTCTCTTGCCGTGCTTGAGGAAGTAATACGTAGGTTTGATGCGCTGTCCACTCCCGCAGTCGAAAGCGGTGATGTTGATTTCCGGCTCCCACTTCCACTGGCGGCTGATTGCGCGAATCGCCTTGGCAAACGGCCCGCTTGGCCGCGCCAGACAGTAGACCTGAAAAGGCGTGAGGTTTCGAACTGCCGCTTGGACAAGCGACGACGGATACCTTGTCCGGTGCCCGCAGGTGCGCAGCAGCTTTCGGCGTTTGACCGACTTTATTGACCGACAGTGGATGCTCAGAACGGCGCCGGGCTCCAAGAAATCGAGCACGACCGCTACGTGCAGCGTCGACCCTTCGAAGGTGACTCTAGGCATAAATCTGAAGTACACGCCGTAATCGGCCCCGTTTTCGTTCAGGTCCATCACCAGCTCGCCCACTGTCTCGCCTGTCCTGACTGGCCAGATAAGGCTCGACGGCTTGCGCCCGTGTATGCTCAGTTTGATCTGCTTCTGCGCCATTGGCATAGACAATCATAGGCTTAGTTCGAGTTCCGCGCAAGGTTGGGACCAAACTTTCGAGAAAGCCAAAAAGCCATTGTGTTCCATGGACACCCATTTGCTGGTCTACTGGTTTCTTCAGCAAGTGCCGGTGGACAAAATAATTAAACTGAACATAGAACCGACAATAGAAAACATCTCGCTCATATTAGATGACGCACCTGTCAGCCTGCATAACAGCACCCTGGAAAAACCTCCTCCCAAGTACCGGTACGACCTCTCGAAGCGGCTGGTGTCCCAATGGGAGGCCGCTCGGCAGACCGTTCCTGAAGAGTTCTACGAGAGGTACACACACCTGCTAGCCAGCGCGGCCGGCTCCAGATCTACAGATCAGTCGACAGTGTGCTACTTCTTGTCGCCAGACACCCCGATCCGCGCTTTAGAATCACCCAATGTGATCGCATGCAACGGAGGAACGGGCCATAGGACATGGGAGGCCGCATTGGTTCTTGCTAGTTTTCTATCCAAACACCAAATGGCAGCCTCGCAAACAGTGCTAGAACTCGGATGTGGCACCGGAATTGTAGGAATCGCCTGCAGCCTGAATCGCGCCCAGAAAGTCACTCTTACCGACATAGACAGCGCTGCCCTGGAGACCAGCACCAGCAATGCCGAATTGAACCATGTCAAGGACACATGCGTGATCAGACCGTACAGCTGGGGCAGCGAGGTCGAGCACACAGCGCTTAAGGACGCGGACTTGATAGTTGGAGCAGACATCACCTACGACCCGGGCCTCGTAGGGCTCCTAGTGGACTCTCTATCGCGGCTGTTGAATCACCACAACAAAGCCATTATAGCAGCGTCCAAGCGCAATGACACAACGCTACATGCACTGGAAATCAAGTGCACCTACGCGAACCTGCAACTCCGGAAAGTGGAGGAAACCAAAGACGCCGGCGGACTGATATGGATATCAGAAAGTGCGCCGCAAGTGATCATATACGAAATCAAGCATTAGAGCCTAGGCTATTTAGCCGCTTATGCATGACCCAGTTTGTGATCTGCAGACGAAGGCGCTTGAACTCGTCAGTGCCCTTTTGAAAGGGAGCCATGACAAACGCGTAGTTATGTTTTGTCTCAAGCGCCGCATTGGTCGACAAAAACTCCAGGTCATAGAGCAAGGTTGAGATGTTTCGCCGAGGCGCCCGGATTAGAGGGGAAATATGCGTCAGAGCGACCAGCGTCAGCTGGGTGAGACCACGGAGTATTGTGACAGCCTGGAACGGCAGCATCTCCCTGAACCAGAAGGGGTTTATCTTGTAGGTCGCAGTCACTATTAATGCCTCGAACACCCACGAAGAGACATATACAAAGAGCTTCCACGAGGTGCACGAATCGTTGTAGAACAGGAATGTCAAGAAGAGTATTGCCCCGCTTAGCGCGTGATGCTGCACCTGAGAGAACAGTGAGAGCCGCATCAGCTGGGTCGGGGATTCCACACTCACGTTGAGCATCACCGGGCCAAATCTGTCGTAGATAAAACGGCTAGCCGGGTCGTTGAGAATCTCGAAGAACCGCTTGTAGTTCAAGTACTGCATTTCATTGCCTGGGTTCTTGTCGGGGTGGAGCAGCAGCAGCATCGATCTATTAAATTTCCTCAGCTCGTAGGGCGAGATATTTCCACTGACCCCGATAATGTCATACAACGTAGGCGCAAATACCCAGATTCGGTGCACTGAATGTGCTATTAGCAGAAGACATACTGCTAGATAGAGCACACGCTGTCTATGAGCCCAATTCACCTCCGGAGCAACGGTGGACAGTGCCTTCGTGAGGATATACGTTCCTGCTGTTAGAAGCCATTACGACGCAAATAATCTAATCGACATACCTAGTTTCGGAGCAATCGACCATTTTAGGAAGACCTCTAATAGGCCTTGGGTGTCCATTAGAGAGTGTGGAAGAGCAGCTGGAATTAAGCTTCTCCATGAGAGATTTGGGTTCGAGGCCACTGCTCAGCAGACAGTCGCGGACGCCCACCACGCCGCGGGCGCCAGCAGCCGAACCGCACACGTGGACCAGTACTGTCTCCAAGGAGCCGCCGAGGGGACTGCTGCCTAGCCGGGGCCTGCTGCCTGGCCAGCCGGCGCGGCTTCCTCTGATCGCCCAATTGAGTTACAAACCCATTGGGAGTTCCCCGGTGCCCTGGCTCTTTCTTCCAATCTCGAGGCATGAGTTCGGAAAGCGAGGACGAGTTCGGCGATTTCGGCGATTTTGTGTCGGACGCCAGAACCGAAAAGTCGCAGGACGAAGTTCTACGCGAGCTGTCCAGCCTGGTGTACAAAATTTACCCGGCGGCCGAGCCGCGGCCGGCACCTGCGCCCCTGGACGGAAACTACTCGGCTCTGTGGAAGGACCTGGCTCGGGTGCCGATACTGAACGTGCCAAACTGGCAGAAATCGGTGATCCGACGCAAGCTGCTGCTGCAGCTGGGCATCCCGATCAATCTAGACGAGCTGCGCCCGGTCACAGAAAAGATCAAGAACCTGGAAATGCCCTCCTTCGACAGCAAGTTCGACATCCCCTCCTTGAAGCTGCTGGCCAACCTGTCGGAGCTTGCGCTGCAGTCGATGTCCCCCGAAGAGCTGTCAAGCCACTACAACAAGCTCGACAGTGCGATTAGCCTGACTAAAACAGAACTACAGAAACTACAGGAGTCGAAATCAAAGGCCGAGTCCGAGAAGATCGCTTTTGAGAGTGTCATTGAAAGTCTGGTCGACTACGCCAAGCGACTGCGGCACAACACTATTAAACAGGCCGCAGTGCCCAAGAGCAGGTCGCAGAGCCCGTCTGTATGACGAGAAAATATCTTAGAAATCAGAGAGAAGAACCGTTTTGTCTTCCGAACACGTCGCCAAAAGGTCATCTGTCGGCGAGAATTCGACATCGTGAACTGTTCCACGGTGCCCAGGGAGTTTATGCGTCAGCTTCCCGCTGGTTAGGTCCCATACAATTGCGGTGTGATCTTCCGACCCGGCCGCAACTAGCTGGCTGTCTCTTGAGAAACTGCCGTAGATAGGGTATGATGTCATGCCTATCGCTGCCCCGCCAAACTGGCGAACAAACCTGGAGCCCGGCGCAACCGGCCGGATATCCCATAACTTCACTGTGTTGTCCATGCCCGTGGACAGCAGCATGCTCGAGTCCGGAGACACTCTGAGACTCGAGACCGGCTCTTTGTGACCAGCCAAGGAGTATAGCAGGCCACCAGTCCTCATGTCGCGCGCCGAAATAGTCGAGTCCACGCCAGAGTAGTACACAACCGGCAAGTAGCCGTCGAACTCAACAGAGATCACGGGGAACTGCGAGTCCCAGACAAGCTCTGGCCGCTTGCACCTGTGGTCCCATATCATGACCGAGCCGTCGTCCGAGCCGGACACAAGCATCTCAGAACCTCGCCTGCTCGACGAGATCGAGTTTACAACATCATCATGCCCTTTAAACGTCCGTACACTAGCTCCTGATTCCACATCATAGGACTTCAGCAGATTCACAAACGAAGCGTGGATATGGCTCGACGACTGAGACCACCGAAGGTCGGTCACCGTGCCCTTGTTTACCGGGATCTGGAGAATGTTTCTGTTCTCGCCATAAACTTCCCACAACAGAATAGACCGATCGGTACTGCCGGTCGCCAGGTATGTTCCTGAGTTGTCGAATCTACAGGCGTGAACAGCGCCGGCGTGGCCTTCTAGCTTCAGAACAGGCGCTCTGAGCCTTGTGCCTGTACGCTCGACGCGGGGCCGCTTCACCAGAGCCGAGTGTCCGGCACCGGAAGCCCTGCGCTTGTCCGCCATAGTGTTGAGTCGGTCGGTTGGTCGAAGAGGGACTGGCCTAGCAACGGGAGACATAGGGCCGGAGCTTTCTCCCTCTGTCAAGCCAGGCCCAGCATGTCGTCGAAGTCCCTGAAAGCGGTCGGCGAAGAGATATGGAAGACGAAAATCGATAAAGTGAATGCAGAGCTGATTGCACTGACGTACGGCTCGCTGGTGGCGCAGCTGTGCCGCGATTTCGAGAACGACTACGATCAGGTGAACCAGCAGCTGGATAAGATGGGGTACAACATCGGGCTGCGGCTGATCGAGGACTTCCTGGCGCGGTCTGGGGTTGGACGGTGTTCGTCGTTCAAAGACACCGCAGAAATCATCTCGAAAATCGGCTTCAAGATGTTTCTGAACGTGGTACCGCGTGTGGGCAACTGGTCGCCGGACGGCAAGACCTTCAGCCTCTACCTGGACGATAACCCGCTGGCTGATTTTGTGGAGCTGCCTCCCAAGGCCGACGCCCTGTGGTACAGCAACATCTACTGCGGGGTGCTGCGCGGCGCGCTGGAAATGACCCAGATGCAGGTCCAGGCCGATTTCGTGGCCGACACCCTGCACGGACACTCGAGCACCGAAATTAAGGTTCACCTGGTACAGATCCTCAAGGACGAAATGCCGCCGGCTGAGGGCTGACCGCCCCGGAACCGGACACTGTACTCGACGCCAAAACCGTCGCAGCACGCCGATCGTGGACTCCAGGCCCCGCCTGATCCGGAACCGCCCCGTTCCGCTCACAGCTCATGGCACAGGCCTGTCACTCCGCGCCGCGGTGGAAGATGGCGGGACCGTTCCCCTGCGGCTTGTCGGGCCCCTCCTATTGGCCGCCTGCTTGTCACTCCTAATTTTCTTCCTTGGTTACGACACTTAAGCTATCTAATCCTGTTCTAATCTACGCAGCCGTAGTCGCCAGTCTTCCTTTTTCGGCTTCTATCTTCTGAGAAACCTGCCAGCTCGAATTTCCGAACTTCTGTATACCCTCTGTTTACTGCTCAGCGAACCCGCCCCTCCTGTGTGCCTGCCCGCCGTACGAAGCGAAGCCCGCAGAAGAATACCCCCACCCTCGCACATACCGAATAGCTTCTTACGTTGCATCCATACCGCCCCACGTCTTTTTCCACCGTGTATTGACGTAAACCCGGCTCTTTTATTTATATAGCAGACTTTTTCTTGACTTCCTGGCTTCCGGCCCCTGATTTCTCCGGATCCGCTCCTACTCAACGCCCAAGCCGCTCCAGGATTCCGCAACATCCTCTCTCGCTCACCAGTACCCGAGACCTTTCCTGCTGAACTCTAGAGTTGTCTACCGCGCCCTGTTACTATCTCCGAGATCAGTAAGCCTTTGGCCGCGCTTCTATACCCTTCCTCTGCAAGGGCCTATCTGCTAATCTACTGATAACTCTTCGCGCGGATCCTCGGCGACCCACTGTATCTTCATCCTCTACTTCTGTCGTTGATCGACATCTCCCTTCTGATCATGTCCTCTCAGGAGCACCCCTTCAAAAGCCTTCTCCACGCCTACATCTACGACTATCTAGTGAAGAACAACCTCGTCGCTTCCGCTACCGCACTATGCCAGGAAGTCGAGGTGAAGTCCTTCCGAGCTCCGATGCCCAACGAACCTGCAACGGTCGGCGGAATTCCAATAGACTCGTCAGTAATCGATTCAAAAATATTTTCCGGCGATAACGTGCCCCGAATATCCGTGCCGGTCGACGCTCCCCAAGGTTTCCTCTTCGAGTGGTGGATCCTCTTCTGGGATCTATACGCTGCCCGCTACCGAACTCCACAAGCGTCCCAAACTTCTCGTGAGTATCTGGCTCGTGTCGCCCGATTACGTCAGGATATGCGCATCGCCAACACTCAACAACCGCCGCAAGGCCAAGCCAACTTTTCTGATCCACCCGACCCTTCAAGATGGAATATACCAGGATCATCTGCCGCAAGCAGTAACGGCGTTGCTGGAATGGAGTTTGAAAAGCGCACCCCGAGAGATGCCATGTCTGCGGCTGCTCTCCAGCACATGCAGGTAATGGCTAACCAGTCCGGACCGCCATTCGCCGGCCAGATGCCTATCGCCGCCCAGCGACAAGGCTCTGTTAGCTTGCAAGGTAAACGAGGAATTCAACAATATCCGGGAGTCGTTCCTAATGGCACCGAACAAGCGTCTGCTGCCGCTGCACTGTCGGCTGTAGAAGCTTCTACAACATCTCCTCGTTCTATGGACGTGAAACCTCACGATATTTCTCTACAAGCCTCACACAAAAGACCGCGTATATCTCCAGATATGCCAGACTCTTTAGCATTTAATTCTAATATGCCAGTCGACCCTCGCTCCGCTTTCCCGGGAGGAATACCCAATGCTGCTCAACTCCAAGCCGCAGTGAGGAACAATAGCTTACCCCCTGCTCAGTATAATCAGATAATGCAGCAAATGGGCCTTGTTCAAGGCCCTGGAGGAAGAGTGGTCGGCCCTCGTCAAAACTCAGCTAGCTTGGGACCCGAAACTCAAGGTGCAAGCTCAATTCCTACGGGACCCGACGGCCAACCATTACAAGTAGACTTGGTTCAGTCTAACACACCAGGCGGCGTCTCCATTAGTCAAAGCTCATCCGATCAGTTTGCTAACGAGGGCAGAGGCGTTAATGTTGGACGCACAGAAAGCCAACATTTCACTGCCCCCCTCTTTGAGTACCAGAATCAACTAATGGCCCTCGAGAATGAAAGCAAACGACGATTAATCGCTGTGCGACAAGAGCAGCAGAATGCCTATAATAACTTGCAGCCTGGGTCTAGTAATTCCGATGGACCTGGTGCGGGCGAGCCGGGTATTCCTCTGGCCGTGAACTCTGGAGATTTCGCTCAAGAGTTCACTCGTTCTGGTTCAATGTATAGCGATGGTCGGCCCGATTCTGCCGGGAATGGCGAGTTTCCTATGATGGTCAACGAAACATCAAATGCCAGAGGCGCATCCGGCCAAAACCACAACGCCGCAGCTGGTAACAATCCAAACTCGCACAACTGGCAAACTCAAGGACAGTCGCCACAGATGGTTATCGGTAGCCAAGGGCCTGGAAAAGGATTTGCTAACAGCATGGGTCAAGGAGCTTCTAGTCAGATGCTCCCGCCTCAAGCACGACAAGCAGCATCTCCTGCGTTATCCACGACCAGCAACGGCAACAAAGATCATAAACCCGGATCTCGACGTAGTAGCAGAGACATCAGTGCGGGTATGGGAACAAAGAGACGAGGTAAAAAGAACTCGGCAGCTACACCATCCACTCCTGGAGTTTCTGAACCTGCACCCTCTCCAGTTCCAAAAACTCCTCAGGGCCTTAACGGAAACCGAGTATCGTCTGCACCACAGCCCGGAAGCGGAAGCTTCGAGCAGACCAATTCTAGCGAGAACCACAGCGCTGGAAGCACACCTAACGCCAACGTCCCGGTGGATTCATCTGTGCAGGCTTTGCCCGGCTCTTCCGGTTCCGAGAAAGGCTCCGATGGTTTTGTTCCGGCTGAAGCGAATAGACAGTCTTCAGCGGTTGGATCCAGTGAACCAGATATTCAGGAGAGCCATAGCGATCAGCGCGGAGAGTCAGACTCAATACAGGGATTTATGTTTGATGCAGATTCCACCCACCTCTTGAATGATCTTCATACTGGAGATGGCGACGAAGTCTTTGATTTCTCAGGATTCATAAATAGTGGAGATGACGGCTCTGGAATGGGTTATGATTCCTTATCGCAGAGTTATTCTTAACTGTGACGAATTCAGTTTCTACTGTTTTTCTCAAATAATGTGTTTATGTGTTTTAGTGTATTATGCCATTTTTCATACAATCGTATAGGTTTATGATGTAGCTAGAGTGTCTCAGTAGAGATAAAATGCTTTCCTTTGACAAACTCCAAACCTTCGCCATTGTACGAAGTTAAGGGAGAGATTTCAATTCCTCCATCGGGTGGAAAGCCGCCGGCAGCAGAAACCCAGCGAGCTCCTTGGGCGAGAAGATCATTTCGCGAAGTTTCTGGGTTGTCTGATTTAGTTCCAGATGCGTTTTTCAGGGGTGAGAATTCATCTTTGCGTTCTACTTCGAAAAGAGCGAATTCTTCCAAGGGTACTTGCGGAAACACGTCAAAGACGAATTGCTCAAGCTTGTAACCGTTTGGCTCAGATGGCTTTACTGTAAACTTCGATTCCGAGGAATAGTACGGAATTTTTTTGTGAGCAGCATGGTAAGGAAGATACTGCTGAAGGTCCCATGTAGGAATACTGTTGAGGAAATCGATCGAATAGTAATGGTTAACAATGTTAGCAGCACGAAATTTGAGTATGGGACCAGTAGGCGAGCCTTCAGTTGCCGACATTAGGCTTGGACTAATTTCTGAATACTCTAGGACAGCCGGGTGATTGTTTTTGCACAGAATGAGTCCAACGGATTCCGAAGGGTCACGTTTTCGGACGACCTTAGTTGCGATCTGCGCCTTTCTTGAGATAGCGAATCCGATGAAAACAGGTTCAGCAACTTTGACAAGACAGTTATCTACAGCAAAGGCATGCACATGTTGAATCCCTCGCTTTTTCATATCTTCAAGTACCCCAGATTTCAGGAGAGCAAGATAGAGCCCCCCGTTTCCATCCGGAGCGACTGATATCTTAGATGCCGATTCCATGATAACCTTTCCATCCGCAGTGAAACATGGGAGGACTCCTTGAGAGAAAAAGAAAATCTGATCTTTAGAACAGCCGAAATAATCGTTTTCAGAGAAGAAGTCTAATGTTGGTTGATGAGTAGGCCCCGAGGTCATGACATACCAGGGGATAGGCTGAGTCGCCGAAGTCAATGTTTGCAGACGCAAAATACGTTCGGCCTGAAGTTGAAAGAGAGACTTGTGCGACGGTAAACCGATATCGTAACAGCCCTTTGGCGCAGACGAACCAAGGCGAGTACCCTGTCCTCCAGCCATGACCACCACGGCTACTCTGCCCAGCTGGATCTGTGTAAGACCAATGCGACGCCATTCATCAATCTCCAAAGGATCAGATGTAAGAATAGAGCCAGAAGAGGACTCCGGAATAGGCTTTAGGTCGTCGTAAACTTGAGACTTGGCGTCCAGAGAAGACTGAATGGCCAAGAGCGAGTTTCTCGAGAGGGGAGCGATATCGATGCTTTCCAGCTGCGCGAGAAGAGATTTCTGACCTTCTGCATCGAGAGAGTCATAGCTATCAAATACGTGCCCTTGGCCACAGTTTTCATACCTCTTTTTCACCTCTTCGAGCGTCATCCCGGGCGAATAATGGCACCTTAAGTTGTATTTGTTTAGGATGAAGTAAAGTTAAACGGTGTTATAGTTTCCAGCTTGGGCCAATCACCTCCCAGGAACTATAACATATCGTTGCGGCCGCTATTTTGGGATCTCTTTGGACACATCTACGTAGTACCAGCCCGCATTAATAACGCCATAGCCCACCAGGAGGTTGACTACTTTGCACTGCTTTGACCTACTTTCGATTTTATAGAAGGAGAAACAGCCGACTGCCATGGGGCTGATTCACACGTATTATCGCGAGCTGGGGGAGCTTATCGAAACCTGCGACACTGGATCTGCTGATGCGGAAAACCTGGCAAACATGATGCACGGCATGATGGAGCATTTTCGTTCCCTTTCGGTCAAATCTTCAGGCTCTTCACCGCTCACCCTATCAGAGGCTTCAGATTCCGACACAAACCCGCCTGTAGAGCTCAATAAGCCGCCCATTTTCCCAGGAAGAAGCACCACGGCTGATCTATCGGAAATCCTGGTCAAGCTACACCAGCAGGAAAGCCAGCTCTCTGAGTACAAGCTTCTGGTAGCTCAATTACAGGACCAGCATAGAAATGACATTGTGAATACCACCGGCAACGACAGCCTCAACGCCAATACCCTTCAGCTGGAACTCCGGAAGGCTCAGGAAGCCAACAGAGCTTTCCAGCGCGCACTTATGGAAATCGGAGAAGTTGTCATTGCTGTAGCTCATGGAGATCTGTCAAAGAAGGTCACGGTCCATGAAAATGAACTCGATCCAGAGATTATTACTTTCAAGCGCACAATAAACACAATGATGGACCAACTCCAGCGATTCTCATCCGAGGTCACCAGAGTTGCTACAGAGGTAGCCGGAGGTGCTTTGGGGGGTCAAGCAGACTCAGAGGGAACTGTTGGAGTGTGGAGAGAATTGACAGACAATGTAAACATCATGGCATCCAATCTTACCAATCAGGTCCGTGAAATAGCTGACGTCACAAGAGCAGTAGCGCAGGGCGACCTGTCTCGCAAAATTAATGTGCATGCTCAGGGCGAGATCCTTGAGCTACAGAAAACCATCAACACGATGGTAGACCAACTAAGAACTTTTGCTTTCGAAGTAACTCGCGTGGCTCGAGAAACTGGTGTCGAAGGCCGCCTCGGCGGCCAGGCTCAAATAGATGGTGTAGAAGGTATATGGAGAGAGCTGACCGATAATGTGAACGCCATGGCTTCTAATCTTACTGATCAGGTGCGAAACATTGCCAAAGTCACTACGGCTGTTGCACGCGGAGACTTATCTCAGAAGGTGTCTGCAAATTGTCGCGGGGAAATCCTAGATCTTAAAAACACCATCAACTCCATGGTTGATCGTCTTTTAAATTTTGCTACCGAAGTTACTACCCTTGCGAGAACTGTAGGTACAGAGGGTATTCTAGGCGGACAAGCTCAAGTCGAGGATGTCGAGGGAGCATGGAGTGAGGTAACCGACAATGTAAACGCTATGGCTACTAACTTAACCACTCAAGTGCGTTCTATTGCCCAAGTTACTACCGCTGTCGCTCGCGGTGATTTATCTCAGAAGATCGATGTCCAGGCCAATGGCGAAATTCTTGAACTTAAGTCAACTATCAATGCTATGGTTGACCGACTTCGGGTATTTGCCGCAGAGGTATCACGAGTTGCTAAGGACGTAGGTATCGATGGTAAGTTAGGTGTGCAAGCTCAGGTGTCCGATGTTGATGGTCTTTGGCGAGAAATTACAACCAATGTAAACACCATGGCCAGCAACCTTACTACTCAGGTACGTGCGTTTGCTCAGATTACTGCTGCCGCTACTGATGGTGATTTCACTCGCTTCATTACAGTTGAAGCTTCTGGTGAGATGGATGCCTTGAAGACCAAGATTAACCAGATGGTGTTTAATCTGCGTGAATCGATTCAGCGTAATACCGCTGCAAGAGAAGCCGCCGAACTTGCCAACAGCTCGAAGTCCGAATTCCTTGCGAATATGTCCCACGAAATTCGAACTCCAATGAACGGAATTATTGGAATGACCCAGCTTGCTCTTGAAACTGAACTCACTCAATATCAGCGAGAAATGCTGTCGATTGTTCATAACCTAGCAAACTCTCTCCTCACCATAATCGACGACATTCTTGACATTTCAAAGATTGAAGCTAATAGAATGACTATTGAAAGCATCGCATTTTCTCTCAGAGCCACGGTGTTTGGTGCGCTGAAGACAATGGCCGTTAAAGCCAACGAAAAACCATTAGATTTGGTATGTCGCATGGACAAGTCTTGTGCAGATAACATCATCGGCGACTCTTTCAGATTACGGCAAGTTATTCTAAACCTTGTTGGCAATGCAATTAAGTTTACTCAAACTGGAGAGGTTGCTTTATATGTGCGAAAAGCAAACAGCTATGAGCAGTATCGTCGAAAGGCAATTGCTGGACCGGGGATGGGAACTACTAATAACATAGTCCTGGAGTTTTGTGTTGCTGATACCGGTATTGGTATTCGTTCGGACAAACTTGACGTGATTTTTGATACATTCTGCCAGGCGGATGGCTCAACAACTAGAAAGTTCGGCGGAACAGGTCTAGGTTTATCTATTTCAAAGAAGCTAGTCACACTTATGGGCGGTGAGCTCTGGGTCAAGTCAGAGTATGGTAAAGGATCTCAGTTTTACTTCACAGTGTCAGTCCGGGAAGGGGAAACCGACTTAGAAGGGTTGGAAGATGCCTTTAGCCCATTCCGGGATCATCGAGTGCTAGTTATATCGTCTATGCTCGATGATGCACAGAAAGAACATCTGAAAAGTTTGATTAAAGAGCTACGTCTAAAGCCTACTGTTGTATCATCTGTCGAGGAAGCACCTTTGAGCGATTCCGAAGACCCTAAAGCATTTGAAACCATTATCGTTGACAATATGGAGAAGGCTGTAAGCTTGAGATCCTTGAATCACCTGAAATATGTGCCGATAGTTCTTCTTACTCCCGAGGAGCCTAGACTTACTCTGAAAACTTGCGTTGATCTTGGTATTGCTTCGTTCGGTAACTATCCCTGTACTTTACAGTCATTAGCCAACTCTCTACGACCGGCTGTGGAGTCTCGCAGCACTCCGTTGGATTCTGATATTCAAAGAACCTACGATATCCTGCTTGCAGAAGACAACATTGTTAACCAGAAACTGGCCGTTAGAATCTTAGAGAAATACAAGCACCAGGTCGATGTGGTTGAGAATGGTCTGGAAGCATATGAGGCCGTGAAGAGGAAGAGATATGATGCTATACTGATGGATGTGCAGATGCCAGTCATGGGAGGATTTGAGGCATCGACTCGCATACGTGAATGGGAAGTGCAAAATTTCCAGAACAGGAGAAGAACTCCTATTATTGCATTAACTGCTCATGCTATGCTTGGAGATAGAGAGAAGTGTCTTCAAGCTGAGATGGACGAGTACTTAAGTAAGCCCTTGAAGCCGGCACTGCTTATACAGACCGTGAACAAATGTGTTCAGGCTGCATCAGCAAACCGTTAGCGGTATATTTATCTTTGTGGTGCTTAGATGTAGAATTATCTCATCGTTGTAGTCTCTTTTAATAAGATGGCACACAGACGTCACGTAAATACTCCCGGGTATTTGGGAGTTGGAGTATTTAGGCAACGGGGACAGAACTTTATGTTGGAATAAGCTGTTGTGGCCCAGGGGATGAGCCGCTGTTGGTATTTACCAGTTCGCAGTTCGAACCCACAAAGCGTCCTTGTTGAGCGCTGCGGTGGATATGACTTGCGCGTGTGAGTAGTCCATGTGCATACATATCGTAAACCTGCCTGTACACTCGAGGAAAGAAATTTAGCAGAGACCAGGCAGCCGTGGTTGCGGCTTCGGGGATGGCGCTTTCGGTTCAGTGGACAGCGGTATTGAGCCAGCAGCATCAGGCGTTGTACCCATTCTGTTTTTTGTCTCATACGGCTCCTGTGCTGTAGCGTGCGACATACGAAGGGAGGTATGAGAGCCTGTGATTGGCCAACTCAAAAAATTTCTTCCAAAAGTCCCAATGCTAGAGCTTGAAAAGACTTCGACAGATAATAGAAAATGTCGCTAATAACCAGCGAACAGCATACGGTTTTGCTGGATGAGAAGAATATATTAAAGGAAGACGTAGTCCAGAAGTATCATGTTGCTGGACAGATCTGCCAGACTGCACTGCAGCATGGACTGAAAGAAATTCAGCGCGGATCACCTATTGGTAAGATTTGCACAGAAATCGATTCTATAATTGAAAATCTCACAGGAAAGGTTTATGAGGACGTTAAAGAGAAGGGAATAGCTGAACCTACGTCCATTAGCATTGACAATGTGTATATGGGCGCCCGGCCTGAAGGTGCTGGCTCGCCAGCAGCTCAAGGATCTCTTGCAAAGATTTCATTTGCGGTTCATATCGATGGATACACAGCCAGTGTTGCCCATACTGCCGTAGTATCAGCTAGCCGCGAAGGACCAGTTGAAGGAGATGCTGCTAATGCTGTATGCGCATCGCATTTTGCAGTAGAGGCAGTGACGCAGCTTCTAGGGCAAGGGCACGGCCGAACAACGCTGTTACGAGATGTCGTCGAGCGCTCTGTTGGAGCCTTTGGATGTGTTGTTATTCCCGGAACTCGAATTAGACGTATCAGACGATTTCTTGTTGGCCAAAGCGAATTAAGCGACGAAAAAGGAGGAGAACTGCAGTATAAGGGATTAGTATGGCCTTTACCTGACAACATTCCGGAGGAAGACGAGATTGAGGCTGTAGCTGGGGAGGTATGGCTTGTCGACATTCGTGTTGCAGCCAAGAAAGGAAAGCCGAGAAGCGTAGATGAAAAAGCTCGCATTTATTGTCGGGATTATGGAGTTCACCATGATCTGAAGGTAAAGACATCTAGAACGCTTTTGGGCTATATAGACAAATCATTTTCCGTTTACCCGTTTAGCCTTGACGCAATTGACATGAATGCGAAGGATATTGCACTTGGGTTGACAGAATTGAGCCGAGCTGGTCTTGTTGTACCCGAGTATGCTAAAGAATGGATACCAAAGACTGCCATCGCTCGCGAAGTGACGACAATTGCATTGACTGAAAGACCTTTAAGACTGACTGGGGGGCCACAGGTTGCTCCGCCAGCATGGGTTCATTCGATTTATGACCTAAACAACCCAGACATATCGGGGCTTATTGAGGGACCGAGCTACGAACTAGTTGAACCGTCAGAAGTACCTCTGGAAGCTCTTGCAGGCACTGGGGAGGAAATGACAATCGATTAGAACTAGAGTTTACGAATAACTATGTAAATGGGTTGTATACTACATTGAACTCGTAGTGCCGGGCAGACTCGGGATCGGAGATAGGCTCGAAATGTAGAAGTTTACTTGTCTAATTGCTCAATTTGCTTAGCAATCTCCTCCAATCCCTGGCGGTGCTTGGACAGAGCCTCCCTCAGCTTGGAAAGTTTTTCCTTTTCGTGTTCCCGCACATACAGGTCCTCCTGAGCCTTCTCACGCTTGGTGAAGGAGTCGCCGGAAGTTCTGGGTGCACCGGTATCGCCTTCAGCGTAGAATCGGGCCATCACAGGGCGGATGGCAGTTCTAGATACACGCACAGATCGGGAAAGCATACTTTAGGGCTATAGAGTAGAAAGAATTGCAGAGTACGAGGTGGCGCTGGTAGAGGAGAGCGTAACGGTATACTGGATGCAAAATGGGTTGAAATGGCACTACCTGCACCGATCTGGCTCTGGTGCTATGGCAACAGAGCAATAAGCTTCAGAACCCTATTTTTTGCATACCCGCCGGGGAGCTTTGCACATCGAGGCTGTATATATGGCTGCATCGAATACGGTGCTTGTCGGCGGAGTGCCTTACGATGTCACGGAAGAGCAGCTTTCTGTCATTCTGTCGACTGTTGGCCCCGTGACGTCCACCAATTTGGTGTTTGATCAGAACACAGGGAGACCCACAGGCTATGGATTTGCAGTGTATAAAGATGCAGACACCGCGCAGAGCGCGATACGGAATCTCAGCGGGTATGCCGTAGGCAATGGATTTCTGAGCGTGAAGCCCGCCTCCGGAGATTTGCCAGCGAGCGTGCAAAGTGCTTTGAGCTACTCAGGAGGCCGTGGGGGGAATGAGTATAAGAAATTTCAGCCGACTGCAGAGCAGCCATTGCCCGAGGGAGTGGCCCTTAACAATGGCATGTCGGCTAGCGAGGCGATATCGAAGGTGATGTATGCCATTCCGCCGCCACAGCATCTAGAGTTCCTCCACAGCGTGCAGAGACAGGCAGATGCGAATCAGGATATGGTTGTCAAGCTACTTGAGGCTGCTCCTCAGCTAGGATTTGCTATGGTCCAGAGCCTTTTATTGACCAACCTGATTGACGGCCCTACAGCTGCCGGATTGGTACAAACACCTTCCGATCAGAATAGCCATGGAGCGAACCCATACCTGACACCTGGTTCAGGAATCCCGCTGCCAGCAAACCCCACAAGCTCTGCGGAGCCTGCTGCTGCAATTAATGGACCGCCGCCTATAGATGCCGATACTCAGCAGCACCTAATTCAGCAGGTTCTGCAACTGTCTGAGGAACAGATAGCAGTTCTACCGTCAGATCAGCAGGAGATGATCAGACAGGTGCAGCAGCAGTACCGTACCGCAACATGACATGAACTTCACGTAAAACAGATTAGTGCCAGCTACTACGTAGTACAATCTACACCGACTAAACTTCATATCGCAGCCATATAACTACATGTCGATCATTAATGAATCTACTTCTCACGTTTGTTGGGCTTCTTGCCGGTTCCGCGAGTCTTCTTGTCACGATTCTTACGTTGTTTGCGTTGCTGTCTGCTGGAGCGTTCAGGAGCAGTGGCCTGTCCAACGCGGATGCGTCGGTATAGAGGCTCAAACTTGGTGAAGGCCTCGGCGGAGTCATAAATCAAAGCAAAACCAGTCGACTTTCCACCACCGTATTGGGTGCGGAGGCCGAAAACGCTGATGACTTCCTTCTCAGCACCGTACATTTCGGCTAAGCGGCTCTGTAAATCGGCCTTGGACACGTTGGCAAGGTTGGGGTGGAGAACGTCGACCACCATTTGGCGGCGAGCGAGCAGGGGGTTACGAATGAATCTTGAAGAGGTTAGTATTTTTGTGTCGATAGCATCAAAAGAGAGCGCTTGCTGGGCCTAAAGGGCCCAGAGCCTGTTCTGAGCGCGTGTACGTCGGTTCACTCAGGTCTATGGCAAAACTTACTTTCGTGTACGAATGGTGACGGAATCACTCATGTTTGTGTTATATGATCGATGATTAGTTGCAGCGACGTGAGTTGGTGGAATATGATGCTAGGGTTTTCGATGTGACTGCGAAAACTAGCCCTAACAAGCCCTAGAGAACCTTGTTTGCGGAGAAAGTTCGAATTCAAACTCTATTCCCAGACACCACAGCTGCTATGTCTGAAGGGGCAGATAATGCCGACGCTGTGTCGGTAGACACAGTAGTCCAGATGCAGAAGCAGCTGATCCAGCTGCTAGATGAGGTTGTAGAGCTGAAGTCCGAGGTGGACAAGTTGAATGACGAGAATGTGTTTTTGCAGGAGTACATTGCCAATGCGATGCAGAACGGCCAAATGACTGGGTAAACTGCTTTGTCTAGGTGCGTCTCTTTTTGGTGCTTTGGCTGAAATCCACGTGTATGCGGCGGTCGTCTATTAGGGCTCCCTGCATCTTGAAATACGCCCTTTCACAGTCCTGCTTGTTGGCGAAATCTATAAACGCATATTGGAGAGAGGCCCCCGTTCGCTTGTCTTTTTTGATTTCGCAGCTGTTGATGGGCCCGAACCTGGAGAATACCGTTTCCAGGTCTTCGCTCGTTGTGACAGGGTTTAGCTTGCACACAAACAAGACGTTCTGCGCTGGCCTAGACTTCGAGTTTTTGATATCTCCGAGTAGCTCTAACGTCAGGGCTTGCGACTCGGCTTTGTGCTTTCGCTTGCTAGACAGCTCTGGATCGGATTCGGGGTCAGATTCCGGAGCAGCTTCAGGCTCTATGTCTTCGATAATCACCACACTCAAAATTTTGGAGTCTTCTGATACCTTTTCGACTATTTCCATGCCCTCGCCCACATCTCCGAAAGCAGCGATTCCCGGAGCTTGATCTGCCTTGACCACTATTGCGAATTCTCCGGCAGACTCACCATGCTTATTTACAATGAACCCCACTGAACCACGCTTGCATTGGACGGCATCTTCAGGCTTGAACGAATCATTGTGATCTAATTCCTTACTGCCCAGCTTCACAGTATTTTCGTCCGCTTCCCCCACATGGAGTGAACCGCCGTATGCGGTCTTGCACAGGCTCAAAAACTTCACACAACTCTGTTTACATTTATATATATCTAGATCAATTACTATATCTCCGACAGACGTCTCTAACAACACCGACATCCTATCGAAAGTTAAGCTTTTTTTCTCCTCCACATCTCCTTTTCTCCCCCACACTACATGCTTGCACGACTAAAAGCCGTCTCCCTGTTGAAAATGCCAGCCACACACACCATTCACACTGCTGCTTGCGTCATAATTGGTGACGAAGTTCTGAATGGCAAAATCCGAGACTCCAACTCCGCCTTCTTTGCTAAATACTGCTTCAAGCTCGGAATAGATCTCATTAGGATCGAAACTGTGCCGGATAACGAGAATGATATCATCGATGCCGTCACCAGATGCGCCCAGAAAGCCGACTTTGTCGTCACATCTGGCGGCATCGGCCCCACACACGATGATATCACATACCCTGCAATTGCCAAGGCTTTCGGACTCGATCTTAAACTTCACCAACCCACGGTCGATCGGATGGCTCAGATGGTCCAGATCCACCATAACGACAAGGCACGCTATGATGCCCAAATGAGAATGGCTCTGCTTCCTTATAGTGAGGATACTTCTAAGGCTGACGCTCTTTTCGTCGACCCCTCTTTATGGGTTCCCGTGGCTGTTGTTGTTTCCAAAATTCATATCCTGCCAGGCATTCCCCAGCTCTTCGAACGCTTACTACAAGGCATGGCTTCGATGATCGTACCAAGACTTAATCCCGATGGCCAGCAGGTGCGTCTTCTAGTTCTTACTGCCGTTTCAGAGAGTGCAATGGCACAGTACCTTACGCAACTGCAGGAACAGGTCAGGGAGTTAAAGGTTAAGATCGGCTCATACCCTCACTGGAACATCGGCAAGAACACAGTGTCCATTATCGGCCCGCAGAGTGAGGCTTCTCACCTTCAGAAAATCGCACAAGATGCAGCTGAACACTTGGAAGGTGAAATAATCACACAGGAGCAAGAGGAAGAAATATCTAGAAGATGAGATCAATCAATTGCTGTTTGTCTCGTGCTTCTGAACCCCTCGAATCCATAGTTTGGCTATCTGATCCTTTATTCTCGTTCCGGGCCCCCATATTCCTAGAGACCAGAAGTGCCGACTTTCAAATTGAGGTGCAGATTCTCTCGGGTTGAAGGAAACCCGCTCCTTACGCACTGCTTGTGGCAAAGGACTGCTAAAATCGTTGTGAAGACTCTCTTCCACTGGTTCGTGGACTGGAGACAGATTTTCGCCGCGTATTTCCCACCACCCTTCGGAACCCGTCATTTCTTTTAGTCTGGACACTGCTCTCTTATATGCAAATCTCTCATCCTCCCCAGTGAAGGCGGAGCTTGCATACTTTGGATTGGATGTTACTCCAGGAATGGGTTTAGTGCTCTGCTCATTATGACTGCTGATATTGTCATATGATGATACATTAGGCCTATAGGGATTGACAGACTCCTGGTAAATCTTTGAGTACATTTCTTGGTCCAGGATGTTCTCGGAGTCTTCTTCATTGTTTGGTAGTTTTGCATCAGGAAAAAACAGATCATCAGGTCCCACTTCCGATCGAATTAGCAGTCTAGTCCGTGCCTCATACAACGCATCAAGAAGCGTAATTAGTCTTCGTGCTTCATCTTTCTTTTTCACCACCAGCACTGGAACGTCTTCTAGAATTAGAGTATGATATTTATCCGCAATAGTGATATAATCTGCTGCCGCTAATGGCTGGTCGCAAAGATCTGCAAATTTAAATTTGGCTACTCCGCCGCAAACCCACGGCACAGTTACCTCGCGCCCATACACTTTCACAGAGTCTGATACTGGTTGATTTCCGTCCATTAGATTTTCTACATACTCATTCCATTGTTCTTCATTTTGGCCAGTGAGGAAGTACCTAGGTCCTATTGAAGAAGAACCAGCTAGAATTTCGCGCCAGTCATTTTTAGATCGCATATCAAATGTGACACACCGATTTTTCAGTATCTCGTAAAACTGCCGGAACTCTCCCCGACGGAAATCAGTGGCATACAGGTTGTCCGGTAGCCGATTTGACGTAGCCACTAGGACTCCTCCAAACTTGAAGAAGAACACGAATAATGGCTGAAGAATTTTGGCGGCTGCAATGTCAGGCAACATGAATTCATCGAGCAGTAGCACCTGGCTTTCGTTAAATATGTCCCTAGCAACTTTAAGCACTACAAACTCGTTGTCCAGAGAAGAGTAGTCCGGGTTCGCCATGTTCTCTCGCGAGTATTTGTGTAGTTTGGAATACACATGCAAAATAAACGCATTATAATGCCACCTCCGCTTGGACTTGTACGGCAGCGATCGTGCGAAAGTATCCATCAACATGGTTTTACCACTGCCGACTTCGCCGTGAATCATCAGGCCTTGAGGGCTCTTCAGGTTGTAAATGGCTTCGATGTCGGAGAGCTGCTTAACCAATGATGACGATGCCCGGTCAGTGGAGTACCATAGCTTGGATCCGTCTCGCTCAAGCTTTACTTGGTCTTCGAGGGCCTTAGTGAGCTCTCTGATCTTTGCCTCGAAGTCTACCGGAGGTTCGTAGTCCTTCAAGCGATAATACAATTTTTGAAGCTCTTTTGAAGCCCTATACTGCGCCTCATCCCTCTTAAGCTTTCCAGTTGCAATATAGCTCTCATACAAAATCAATGGATCGGTTATAGATAGAGAAGAATAGTGCCTACAGCCGGAAAGTAATCTACGAGCATTCAGCATCGTGTCGTGATCTATGAACTCTATTGGGTACAAAGAAACTTTAGATCATCTGATAACTAGCAGCTTGTAGAATGCTAAAGAACAACGAACCAACCAAATTTAGTCTATAAACCGAAACGAAGGTGCTTAAACTACAGAGTTTGCATACTTACTGTATGACCCAAGCATCATGGACTAACCCGTGACTTGAATCAAAGAGCGACGATTGAGAGTGCCCGGGCAGAGCTCCGAAATCAGTGGGGCTGCCGTATGCATTATCAACACGATCAAAATATCGCATAGGGTTTTCCTGTTCTTGAATCCCTAATTGGTGGAACTCGTCATCATCGTGTACAATCTGTGTCATAGCGGGATCGTTATATTCGTTGTTGGACAAGTAGGGAGGAAGGTCCGAGACAGCCAGAAAGCCGGAGGTAGGGTGAGATACTTCTGCCGCTGTAACCATACTTCCGAGAAATGTGTCTTGCGTTGGCTGCTCCGACATCATTGAGATGCCTGAGTCGTGGCTGTTTATGCTCTGTGACGGGCCGCTAGCAAGAGGAAAGAGTGAGCTCTCCGGCGCTCCGTTTGCAGCACACCTGCTATCTCTGTCAACACGATCAGGAATAGAAAATCTGTCCAGATACATTCGAAAGTAAGAGTCACCTCTGTCAGCGAGATGTTCAAGACTGGGCCTAGAAATATAATCCTCGCCACCTATCGGAGTTCCGGTGTCACTCGAACCTGCCGCAAAATGAGAGTGCGTGGAATCAGCTAAAGAAGGATTAGGAGTTGAGCTCATCAAATGTTGGGGCTCTGAGGTGAGCTTATGATTCGTCTTTCGGCGAGACAAACTATAGCTTTTAATTTTAAGTAGGCATTCCTCGATTTGCGCGTCCAAATCCTTGGAATCAACGTAATGAAAACTCAAAGCAGGTTCAGAGACAGCTTTGGAAGTTGGCTCAAGATTTGCAAGTTCTCGTTTGAGATCACGAGATAAGGCATCCAAAAATAGTCGGTTATGATCGACATTGAACCAGTAGAAAACCTTCTGTTTCTTCTGGGTTCTGAGGCATCCATTCTTATGCAATAGTTCTAGAAATGGAGACTTGGGGTCTTCTAGAATAGCATCCTTTCCGGTCTTTAAGTTACGGAGATCGGAAAAAACGCCTTCTTCGAATTTTTTGATGTTGGTGATTGGCCGCCCAAATGCGGAGAATTGAAAGATTAGAGCACGTATTATGTCAGTTCCTGTGATATAATACATTCCATTCCATTTCACACAGGATATGTATTCATCCGAGGGCAATAAATATCTCCTGATTATTTGCGCTGGATGCCAATCATTAGGAGCTGTAGCAAGAAAGTACTTGAGATCTTCCAACTGCTCCAATGCAGCGCTTGCTTCTTTTAAAGCATCGGCAGAAGGTATACAAGACGAAGTCATTTATCAGTACAGAACACGATGAATGGAGGAACAAAGACAGTGTCTGAAAGTTACTCTCTTGTGGACTAGCAGCGAGTCAGCGAAAGGAGGGGCTGAAAAAGAGGAGAAATAAGGATAATGAACACAGCGGAGACTCTGACTGGGAAAGATGGCAAAAAGTGATAACTGCTGAAATAGGTGGCAGCGATTGGAAAATCCACAGAACTGGACGCAGGTAGTTTTGCACAAAGACAACCCGGTGAAGAAGGAAAAGTAGGAGTGAGGTGAAATACAAATCACGAGTATTCCGGGAGATATCCGAGAACTAGACCAGTAATATATTAGGGGAATGGCGAAAAAACTAGAAATCAAGGGTCCTGTTTAGGTTGGCTGACAAAAACCGGTGGCCTATAGAAACAAGGCTTAATAGGCTAAAAGATCAGAAACGGGGAATCAGTAAAAGAACAGAATGCAGTCGTGCCGAGAGGGTAGTTAACATAAACGAGTGCGGCGGTAGGATTGAGTGAAAGATATTCAGCGAAGTGCCGTACCGATGTGAGCAGTATCAAATCGGCTGAGTGGTTCAGTGCCTTCGTTAATCAGCGCAAAGGAAGATGAAATTCTATTTCAGTCTCGGCTCTGAACTCTATAAGATTATATTTCAAAGAGCACAAGTGCAAATGTCATGCAGTGTCAAACTTGAAGCGGCTTTGAAGCGACGGTCCGTCTAAGCAATATAGATCATCGGATCTGGAGTATTTGGCGCCGATTCTACAGCCAGAGATTACTGTATTAGGACCTGCAAAACCACAAAGACAGCCGAACGAAAATATGAGGGGATCGGGATCCCAAGTGAAGTCAAAGGACTAGTAAGCGGAATCCGCGTAAGGGTCCTGTCTGCCTGGCTACCGGATGACCAGTCCGTTTGGGTAATGGCAAGCTTTTTTACCCTGGCCAATTACAAGTCGGCAGGCGAGTATAGAGTAAGCATAAAAGAGAACAGCGATAGAAAGAGAAAAACTTAATAGGACGCTGACTTTCAACTTCTTTGTACATACAAAACGGAATCGCTAAGGAATTAAGTAATGCATTATCGTAGCTCTTGTTGCTAGACCAATTAGCTCACGAGTAAGCTATTATTCAACGAAATACACATCTGTGAACGTAATAGATAGCTGTGCGGCTGGCTGATTGCCATATCTTATTGCTAGAATTGGAAAGCCTGAGTTCTTTGATTGTGGGGTCACATGGTAGGTGTCTCAGATTTCCGTAGTAAGGTTTTGGTGTCAGCAGTTTTCAGCCAATAGGAATACTTCTATCCTTAATAGAGTTCACTCTTTGACTTACTCGGTGGGGTCTGGTTGAACCCTCCCTCAGCTTATAGCCGTCCATTAGCACTGCTAGCAAAAGAAGTACCAAATTTAGCCGCCAATAGTGCGGCTTTATCTGCTAGTTTAGCGGAATGCGCCCGGAATCGCTGTGTGGACGCTAAAGTGAAAGTCATCGGGTACCTGTGATGCGAACTTTATTTCTAATCTGTCTTTATGCACCCATAAGGTCGGCTTAGCAAGTTCTGGACTTGCAGCGTAATCTCATATATTAGCTTTTATGCCGATTCTGACAGATACGAACTTCCAGGCCTACGGCTTTTAGATCACTGCCGGAAGAGTAGAGAGTGGATTTTCCGGTAACAGTCAGAGAGGGCCGGTTGCTACGACAACAATAGCCTCGATCGCAGGCATATCGCACTTACCTTGTACATCTATTTCAATATGAAGCCGATATTTGGCGTAAGTAGTGGAGATTCCGTGGAGCGTAGAGCGAAAATTGACTAACTATTAGCCTTTTGCGGCCTGGTTCTGCACAGTCGTGTCGATATTTGGTGTAGTTATACTCTCAGTATTGGCTGCCCTGTTTGCATCTGGATCGGAATCAATGGTAGGCTCCGTCACATCTCCTGAAAATGGGAAAGCCGTGGCGGAAACTATGTTTGGTGCGGTTATAGTCTATGCGATCTTTATCGCTTTCTGCGGATATCAGATTTTCTTGAATTCAAGACCCACAAGCGTCCAACTATAGATGCACGATAACGAACCTTACTACACCCGTTACACATATATTTATTCTATTCATATTCGTAAAAAAAAGCAAGCATATTTACGCGTTCGTAATCATCTTTTCAGCTCTTTGCAAGTTTGGCGTTAGTATATACACCTTCGACATCGCTCAGGTCCTCCAGAGCATCGATTAGGTTCTCCACCGACTCCATTGTTTCTGCATCCACCAAAACAATGGTGTCCTGGTTAGGGATATACTCGATGTTCAGTTCAACAATAGAATGGCCCTTATTTTTCAGCTCCTCGGCAACTTTAGTCGTGTCTTGTGGAGCAGTAATGACGTCTGATTCCTCTTGTGCGTCTTCTACAGCTTCGACGTCTTCAGCACCAGCCTCAATCGCGTCATCTAAAATCTCATCGACAGTGCAGTTGAGGCGAATACGCCCCTTACGTTCGAACATAAATAGCACAGGCCCCATTGAGCCGCTATGCTTTGTAATAGCAGCTTTAACTTGCGCAACAGCCCGTGTCCGATTCGACGTCAATGCTTGGACAACAAATGCAACCCCCCCGGGGCCCATTCCTTCGTAGATATTGCTTTCCAAAGGGCCGTCGTTCCCACCTACTCCCGATCCTCGGGCAATAGCGTTTTCGATGACTACTTTGGTTACCCCGTTGGCCTTTGCCTGTTCCATCAGTGTTTCTAACTGCAGGTTCTTTGCTGGATCAGATCCGCCATGCTTCACTGCACCCATAATAGCCTTGGAAAATCGGCTGGCTAGCTGACTTTTGATCTTGTCTTGTGCTGCTTTGCGATGCTTGATGTTAGCCCATTTCGAATGGCCTGCACTTGTGCAGCAGCTGGAGTGTAGCTCACGCCGCAGTCCTAGTCCAACAGGCCCATTCAAGCGAAGGAGTCTCAGCATCGCGTTCTGGGTCTAGCGTGCGCTACCGTTGTCCAAGGCCAGTGTAATCCGCAGGACTCCGTTAGGTAAAACCGGCGGAGCCAGGGTTCTCTGGTTTTAACAGAGGCCTCGAGGAAGAGCTGGGTTCCATAGCAACCAACCTGCGTCCGTTGCTAAGGCCGCTGGGCCTATCACCACCATCTCCTCGATACGCGTCAAACTCGACTTTCTCCAACTATTCCAGATGGCATCAATTCTGAAATCCGCGCTTCCTTTTCGCGCAGCTGCACGTGCCTTTTCCACCAGTAACGCTCGCCAGAATCTAGCTGAGATTCGCGTGATCGGCCGCCTTGGCGCCGACATCGAGAAAAGCGTGTCCAAGAATGGCAACCCGTACACCAGATTCTCCGTGGCCGTCTCTTCGTTTGGACCTGCTCCTGCGGAACCTGGTGCAGAGCGCGAGTCATACACACAGTGGTTCAATATTGTTGACTTCAACCCGTCCAATATCGAATATCTGACAAGCGGACGATTCACCAAGGGATCGCTTGTGCTTGTTGAAGCTGACATTCGCCCGGGCAGTGATGGAACCCAGTCTTATCGCAACCGTCGTATTCATCAACTGGTCCACAAAAGCTCTACTGCTGAGCAGCCCGATGTTGCTGCTGGCCAAGCTTAGGTAAATATGATATATTTCGGTGTCGGTCCCAGACAATCTCCACCGCCCTGCTGTTTTTCTCGTTAAATAATATATTCGTTGATTTAGTATAGTTGTTCCAATCCATATCGTAGTCATTTAGGAGCATCCTGATCTGGCCCATCGATGGCCGGCGAAGAGTCTAACAACACAGGCTTGATTACTTGCTCGTCCAGCTGCTGCAACCATTGGCCATGCTCGTTGGACCCGCCAAATATGTTCTGCAGGTTGTTAATCGATTCGCGAATACGACTGGGGCCCTGATTTTCGTCGACTCGAGGACTTGGGCGTCTTTTATCGGCAGAAATCACGGGTGGCAGATCCAGATCAGATTCCATGTCAGAATCCCAGGGGCCATGCGGTTCGCTAGCAGACAGGGAGTTTGAAAATGATCCTCTATTGGAAAGGCGGGCCGAGCCCGATGTCGAGTTTGGCCGCGATGTAGATGTTCCTTGCTCGGTGTTCCAATTGTCTGCAGTTCTTAGGCTGATCGAATCCGACTGCAGAGGAAGACCGGGAGCTGGAGCAGACCTCGGTCTGAATCTCGAACGATACGTGTTGTTGTCTTCGACATCAAATTCGTCGTCATTATCTAATTCGTCTGTGTCTTCGACACCAGTTTGGATTCCCAGAATCTCGAGCATAGAAGCTATAGTCCCACCGAAGATAATGACAGTTAGCACAACATCGACTAGGATGGTGGCTCGTAAAGCAGCACCATGTTCGCCTTCAATGCCAGCTGCAAGAGCGACACCCACAGCTCCACGTAACCCGCCCCAAAAGAGAATCATCTGATAGGGTTCCGGGATTTCATCTTCGACCTCATCATTGTTGATGGCGATGATGCCAGAGCGCTTGTTCTTTCTTCTGATGCGGGCACTATGTATGACATTGATGAGTTTAGATAAGGGAAATACGGCACACCAGCGGGCAAGACAGAGGCCGAGAGCCGAAACCATAATGAAAAGGGGCTTATACACAAGGTCAATTTCTGTAAACAACGATAGTCCCAGGTAGACAAAGATGAAGTTCTCCGAGAGCTGAGCCAGCAGCTCGAAGATGAATTTTGTGGCAAGCTGGGTCCGCCTCGACATATTGTAATAGGCATATCTCTTTAATGTGATTCCACAGAACAACAAGGACACGATGCCGGACATATGACATCCATTGGAGAAAAAGTACGAAGCGTAGGAAAGAAGCAGGACGACACAAGCTTCGATAGATGGCATTCTTCGGACTTTGGAGTGCTTGAGAAGTAAGGAGACGAGGACACCTGTTATGACACCAATCACCATTGAAAGCGAAAAGGTGCCCAAGAACATGCCAATACCCTTAAAAATGGATGAGATATAGACTGTTTGTCCGTGAAACTTCTGGGCGGTTTCGAACATGACAATAGCCACGGCGTCGTTGAGGATCGATTCGCCGAATATAAGGGTGTATAGTTTAGGGTCGACTTTGTATGTGTTGAAGATGGCGAGGACAGTGACGGGGTCAGTAGCCGAAAGGGTTGCGCCGACCGAGATACTCTCGACAAGGGAGATATTAAGGCCGTCGAGGCCGGTCCGAGACCAGAGAAAGAGGACGATTCCTAGCACGACAGCAGAAAGGGCGGTTCCAACGACGGCAAAGGTGAGGATGGAACTGATGTTTCTGAAGAAGTTCGTCTGGTGTAGCTGAAACCCGGAGTTCAGTATGATGGGTGGAAGTAGGAGGTTGAAGAAGTAGCCGTAGTTGAAGGAGACGATGTCCTGGATGTAGTGGCCCGGGGAAACACGGATGATGAGTCCGACAATCATGCCCGAGAAGATGGAGACTACGGTTTCGTGTACGGCCTGGATTTTGCGTCTATGGAGGTAGTAGCTGGTCCAGAGGGAGAAGACCAGGAGCATTATTAGGATAAAGAGTGCCCAGGAGCTGAAGATTTCTGCGGTGGCGGGGTCTTTGACAATGTCGTCGTCATCGCCTTCAGGCAAATCCTGCCGCAAAAAGAGCCGCACAAAGTCCATGCTGGCGAAGATTAGACGGAAGGGCAGGAGAAAGGGTGTTGTCCTGGATGCGGCTGTGCGGCTCTATTTGGGAGGAGCAGGCCTGCACTTCGATCGGCAATGCCTGGCGAGCCCGAAAAGCTGCCCGATCTGCGGTACGACGTCAAGTACTACGAGTCGATAAAGGGGCTGCGGTGGTTCGAGGTCGTGTATGTGACGTTGAAGAACCAGCTGCTTTTCCCTTTCCTCCAGGGATGGTCCTGGCGACTCGCCATGCTGGGCATTCGGCAGGGCCTGCTCTACATGAACGTCTCGGGCGCCGACACGGGCAACAGCGTGCGCCGCTATTTTGTAGGCGTGTTCCAGAAATGGGGCATGACCGCCTAGTCCGCCCGCGACCTGTTCCACTCCACGCATTCTGTAAACCGCACAAGACTCCCACCAAATATGTCCAGCGAGCTCCCGAGAGTGAGGTCCACTTTCCCGCCCGACAGCTCCTCTACGAGCTCTAGGTCGCGCACGCTGCGGGCGCCCCCGGCGTACGTCACCGGCAGGGTGCACCACGCCGCCAGCTTGGCCACGAGCGCCGTGTCGATGCCCTGACACAGCCCTTCCACGTCGGCCGCATGGATCAGGAACTCGCTGCAGTACGTAGATAGCCTATCAAACAGCTCCTTGCTTAGTTCCGTCTTCGTGACCGTACGCCACTTGTTCGTCGCCACGTACCACTGTCCGTCCGTAGACCGCTTGCAGCTCAGGTCCAGCACCAGCTTCGACCTGTCCTTGCCAAGTGCCTCGAAGATTCTGTGCAGCTTCGATTCGTCCAGCTCCAAATCGGTGAATATGAACGACGTCACTATCACCTTCGCCGCACCCTGCTCAAGCCAGTACATGCAGTTCTGGTCTGTGATGCCTCCTCCCACCTGAAGACCGCCTCTCCAGCTGTGCAGCGCGTCCAGAGCGGCAGAATCGCACCCCGGCCCCAGCTTTATAATATGGCACCCTTCGACATTGTTCTCCTTGTACAGCCGCGCAAAGTACCCCGCATCTTTGCTCGACACAAAGTTTGTCTGCACGCCTTCCTCAGTGTCCAGGCTCGAGCCTACAATCTGCTTCACCTGACCTTCGTGGATATCTATGCATCCCCGGAACAGCGTCATTGATGGAGGACAAGCTGGGTGGGACTTTGCCTAATACGGAACCTTACACTTTTCCTCATCCACCGCGCGCCCTTGGTGAACTGCCCGCTCGCTGGAAGACTGCCCTATTCTGTGTAGTTTCTGTCTACGGCCTAGCTCGCTAGTCGCAGAAAACACTCCCTGTCTGAGGCCCACGTCTTCCTTTCCCGCGTTGGTCGACCAGCATGCCCCATATAGACAAATTTAAACAGTACTTTGAGGCCTCGTTTGCTCCCCTCGACCCTGCGGCTGCGCCCGCAGGTACCAAGGAGCCCCCGGCGACTGATGATCTGGCCCGGACGACAGTACTCCCCTTCTACGACTTCTCAAACGACTCCTCCGACTCCGACCAAGAGGTTCTGTCGCTAGATTTCACCAACCTTTCAGACTCCACCGACCAGATCAAGACCTCCAGCAAACGCTCTTTCATGTCATCCACTGCCCCGAGAACTGGCGACCCTAAACCCACCCAGCATCCGCAAACTACAGAATCAGACGAAGAAAACGTCATGAACGACCTCGAGTTACAGAGACTCATCGCGGAGTCAAGAATACTCTCACAGAACAGCCCTAATGCCCGGCTCAAATCGCTACAGCACAGACTATCTTACACAAGTGGGAAGGACCTCGCTTATAAAGAAGCCGGCCATCACGCACTCCCTATGAACATTCGGAAGAGCATCAACAAACATCGACAGGTCGCTCAAAAGCAATACGAAGAGCGCGCAAGGGATGCCGGCATTGTGCTGGCCAAAAGCAGCTCGTCAGGGCCCTTGGTGCAGTCCGTAGCCAAGAACACTACTCCTGGCGTATACAAGGAGTTTGCTCCAATTGTCAGCACCAAGCGCAAAGCGGTCTCTCGCCGAGACAGAGGCTTGAAGGTCAACGCAGTTGGCAAAAGCATGAACGGAGGCTTGTACATCCCGGAAAAAGACCGCAGGTCTACGAAAAGACGTCGTTAAGATTAAAGCTAATATAATATACTTCTCTCATAGGATATAGACTACGCCAATGCCTTGTCTATAGTTTCCAAGAGAATCTGGGCATGCTGTTTGGAAAAGGTCAACGAGGGTCGTAGTCGGATAGCTGCAGGTCCGCATCCTCCGCAGTTGACACCCAGGTTCCTCATCTTGGATAAGAAAGCGTCTCTGGAAGCTCCGTCTTTGGCGTCCCAGGCTATGAAAGTTCCACGACCCTGTCCACGAAGATTCTGGATCATATCAGGGTATTTGCTGGACAGCTTGGTCAGTTCATCAAAAAGGAAGTCCCCAATGGATGCAGTATGCTCAACTAGGCCCTCAGATTGGATAACCTCGCAGATGTTCTTCGCAATGATTGCGCGAGCGGGGTCTCCACACCATGTGTTGAACTGGCGGTAAGGCAGCTGGGGTCTCAGTTCGGGGTCAGCAAAGTAGTAGCCAGCAGCCTGCATCTTTTTGGAGAACGTCACCATATCAGGAGGGAAAGGCAGATTCAAGTGCTCGTGAGCCCACATTTTGCCAGTAGCACCAACACCAGTTTGTACTTCGTCAACAATCATCAAGACACCAAACTCTTTGGTGATCTTACGAACCTCCTGAAAGAAGTAAGGGGATCCATGATTATCTCCACCCTCAGATTGGACGGGCTCAACAATTATCGCGGCAATGGGAGAGTGCCATGTTTTGAGGATGTCGCGGAACGCGTCTAGGCACCTGTCGTCCTCTGCCTTGTTGTCTGCCTCGTTCTCAGATAGAGGGTATTGGTACGTCGGGAAAGGAGCCTTGGGCCACTTGAACTGCGGGATGTCGAGCTTGTGGATCGGTTTGGAGCGAGTGGCAGAGAGCGATCCAAACAGACGGCCGTGGAAAGCAGACTCGAAAGAGAGAATAGCCATCTCAGGAGCGCCAGGGCTCTCGTTTTCCATGACCGATTTCTCTTCCTCAGCAGAGAATTTGCTGTTTCCTCTTTTCTTGAATTGGTGGTAGATAAAAGCAGCCTTGAAAGCTGTTTCATTAGCATCCGATCCGGCCATGGCTGTCCACACCTGATTCATACCAGGTGGAGCAAACTTCAAAAGACCATCTCTAAGCTGACTCTCCCATTCGATAGAAGGGAAGTTACCCAGCGCAGGTCTCGAGACTAGTGCTCTGGTCATGGCATCGCTCTTAGCGGCAGCAATAAGTGCGGGGTGATTGTATCCTAATGCAATTGATGCAATCTGCATATAAACATCCAAAAACACGTTTCCGTCGGCGTCAGAAATGTAGTTGCCGATCGACTTCTCGTAGTCTACCACCATGTATGCGGCACGGGTATCAAAGACCTCATTCAGAGACTTCAGAGCCGCGGCTGTGTTGGGGCCTGGCAGGGTCGTCTTCAATTGCGGCTGAGCGGGTTCACTGAACACCTTTGCGGCATTGCTATAACTGCGCACAGCATTGCGTAATCCATTAATACGTTGAGTCATCCTTCACACACTGCTAGACAGCCGAACAGACGTCCAATCGTACGTATCATATCATTTTTCTTTACCTTATATAGTAATCACTAGTTTACGGCTTATAAGGTTAAGGCCGCAAGATTAAGATTCGCTGCATACGACACTAGACGCAGATAGCTCCGCTCATTGTAGAGCTGGAAAGGACTCAATGTAGGGCCTGACAGGCACAAACAGGTCGCAGGCTACTGCAACAGCTATCTCACGCCGTATACAGACATATACCAGACCACAAACCCTCCGAACACGCCGCTGCGCCACCTCGGCGTCAGCCGTAGGTCAGCGAGCGCCGAGATCTAGATGACAAAGGCTAGGGTTCCATAACTTCGTTGGGAGTTTTGGCAGTTATAGGAATATAAATGCAGGAAGAGGCGCGCTTACCGCATCTGGTTGCCTTATGAGCACCAGGTGTATCCTGCAATGAGTACTCCGAGCAATCGTGGCGGAATGTGATGTAGAGTGACCGCCAGCACAGATCTAGTCGGTTTTGGCCGATTTGCTTGGCTTCTTGGGAGCTCCGTGATCCTTGCGCTTCTCTTCGCGCTTGCGTTTCCGTTTAGACACCACCTTCTCCATAAACGTCACCGCAAATGATTTAATCTTCTTTTTCTTCTCATCGCTGAGGCTTTCAGGCACGGGTTTGTCTGCTTTAAGCTCCTTGGCAGTCAAAGTGTGTACGATCTCTCGGGCGCATTCTTTAAGGTTATCATGCCCGAGCTCTTCTTCGAACTTAGCAATCATGTTCGGCACTTGCTTCGCAAACAGTTTGGTAAATGCCTTTTGTTTCGCCTTATTTTCGTCGTCTTCAGTAGAGCCTTCTTTTAGTTTACTGTCAACAGGAGTTTGAGGCGTAGCACTTGTTTCCTCGCTGACTCGATTCGCTTCTTCGATGATTTTTTGCAGATCCACCGTCTTTTTGACCGGGAGTTCCGCTTCTTTTTTCTTTGCAAACCGTTCAATGACTTCCCATCTCCGACGCTCCCGTTCCCACTCACGCCTTCTTCTTTCTCGCGACAGAGATCTAGACGGAGATCTCACGGAGTCTCCCTTGATTCGCGCTCGCGATCTGTCTTCATCTCCATCAACAGATCTCGACGGACGCTCCCACCGCGTCTCCTGCTTATCAAAGTTATAGTAATAGATTCTTCCGTCATAGTCGATCCCGACATGCCAGTCATGTGGTAGAAGAGGATCAATTTCTTTTCGTATCTGTGTTCTCCTTTTGGCTTTAGTTCTAGGAGCAAGTGAAGAGTAGGCATTGATCTCTTCCGACTCTCGCTGTGGATCAGGGTGCTTTGCTGTAGGAGGAGGGAGAGGTTTTGGCAGATATTTTTTCATTAGATAAGTCTCGTCCTGAATATCGTTTCGCGTATCTTCTAAGTCGCTGTGATCCACGATGGCGCCATTTTCATTCGGCGGCTCTTCTGAGAGTCTACCAGAGGGAGAATTCACCCCACTGGCTGCAGAGTCATTGGTTTCAGATTCAGACATAACGGCCTTAACTCTGCGGGGAATCCGATAAGCCATCTCTAGATTTTTCCATTCCTCTAGCAATGCAAGAGACATTTGAGAAACCAATGGGTTGTCGGAATCTTTGGAGAGTTGCGATATTATCTCCTCAATTTGAGAGCTGGATATTTTGTTCTTGGTGACCTTAGGCCACTGAGACAGGATCTCCAGAACGGTGAGAACGATTTCATCATTAGAGTTCCATTGCTGCAGCACCGAGGCTAACATCTGATAGCCATGGAATTTCAGTACTTTGCGCTGAATAGAATCATCCGTAGTAACCCGTATACGACTCAGGAGCTTATACACGAACCATTCCTGCTTTGCTTGAAGCAACACAGTCATAATTTTTGAGACGTCGTCTTCAGATAACGGGTATGTGGTAATGTTCTCCGGATGGAACCAGTCGTCCGCAGGGGGAGCTTTTCTGGACTTCTTGGATTGAGCAGGCCTGCGGAGAGCCTCCCAGCTTTCCTGGTCTTCATCAGGAATACCCAGAGCTTCGGCAGCGGAAAGAGGGATGCACAGACCGCCGTCTGTCTGTGTCTTTCCGCCGATTACGCCCACACAGTTCGGCTCACCACAATAGCAAGGCTGCGGGTCGGCACCGTAGCGATCAACGTTATAGTTGAATGTTATCTCTTCGCCGGGCTGGATGTCCCGTTTGGCAAATATGCCCATGCGGAGCTTTGTGCCAACAAGCCATTTGTCTACATAGGCATTTGGGTTACAGGAATGGTTGCAAAATCGGCCCAGGCCACCCTTTTGCGTAGCATCTATGAACTCGCCAACCTGAAGCATCATGAAGTAGAAGTGAACGATGCCGTCCTTAGCATATTGCTCGGTGCGCTTACGGAACCGGGACTCGTCGATTACGTCGCCGACGTACTCGTAGATGAATGCGTTCTGCGAAATAGGCTCGTCGGCACGCAAGCCATAGCCCTTTTTCTCTGTCTGTATGACGGAGACTTTGGCATACTGCCGTTTTTGGAAGCGCTGATTCTGACAATCATCACCGCACCCGCAAGACCCCGCAAGACACTCGATGGATGTCAGCCGATTTATACAGTCTGAATCGTCACCACAGGCATGGTTTATTCCATGATGTACATCCGGTAAACAGTCGCACGTCATCAGCTCGCTCTGGCCAGAAGACCCAATCGCCTTTGAGACGTAGATACATTGCGATATCGGCGTGAACTCCAGTAAGGCCGTTTTGGTCTTATCTGGATAGTCCAGGAATAGCTGAGGACTGGAAGTCGGCATCGCGGCCCAGGCTGGGAGATGTAGAAATATTCGCTCTTCAGGATCCCCGGCCTGACGTGGTGGGGAAGCCGGTAACTATGCGGACCTGCGCTGCCAAGCCCAAAGCAAACAAAGTGCGCAATCCTCTTCGCACTTGGTGGAAGCCAGAAGCGAAATGCTGCGGATTTGCACCAATAAAAGCGGGCCTTCTTTGGCGCTCGCCAGCCGCCCGCGCGCCCGCGACCGCCAGCACGAATAACCCACCCCAAAGCCCCACCAGAGCATCGCCGCGGAATTAATCCACCTAATAATTATCCTACCGAGCCGTTCTACTGCCCGAATTAGTCAAACCCCACGTAATCCAGCGAGCCTGCCCCTGCTGGCGCTCACCCAAACTCTCCCAGTTACCCACCACCTCCTAGAAGCGCATCGAAATGAAAATCGCCTTACGGGACCTGAAGCAGACAAAATGGACAGTGGAAGTCCCCGAGGACGCTTCTGTGGAAGACGTTAAGAAAGCCATAGCCGAGGACAAGGGCTGGGATCTGGCGAGCCTGAAACTGATCTACTCGGGGAAGATTCTAGATAATGCCAAACCGATCTCATTCTACAAGATTCAGGAGACTGGGTTCGTTGTCTGCATGGTGTCCAAGACGAAGCCTGCTACGCCAAAGCCCTCGAGGAGTGACGCTGCAGACCGGACCGAGGCGCCTACTATACCGTCAGCGGCAGCCGTGCCCGCCACGCCCGCCAATGTATCAGTCCCTGCCAGCACCGATGCTCCTGCTCGCCCCTCATTCAACGACCCCTCTGCTTTCTCTACCGGGCAAGCCCGTGCTAAGGCTATCGAGTCCATGATGGAGATGGGGTATGCTCGAGATGAAGTCGAGAGAGCCATGCGGGCTGCCTTCAACAACCCAGACCGAGCCGTAGACTATTTGTTGACAGGAATCCCCGATTCGGTTATATCAGAACGTACGGCCAGTGGTATAGGAGGGCCAAGTGCTGCCGGCTCCGTCTTAGGCGCAACCGGTGATGTTGGCGCCGAGACCGCTGCGCAGATCCCAGTGGGAGAAGGAGGAGAAAACTTGGGCGAGTCGAATCTGCTTGCCGCTGCTCTACAGGCTGCAAATTCCTCAAACCCAGACCTGGCTGGAGACGACGACGCGAATGCTGGAATGGGCAGCATGATGCGGCAGTTGCGCGAGATGATCCGACAGGACCCATCTGTGCTTCAGACCCTGCTGCAAGAGCTAGCGACACAGCACCCACAGCTGGCACAGATGATTGCTGCCAACCCAGAAGAGTTTTTACGGTACTTTGCCGGCGAGGAGGGAGAAGATGGGTCGGCGTTACCGCCCGGAACGACCCAAATTACGATCACCGAAGAGGAAAACGCCGCAATCGAGCGCTTAGCGGCACTAGGCTTTGATAGGCAGATTGCAATTCAGGCGTATCTGGTCTGTGACAAGGACGAGCAGGCAGCAGCCAACTACCTGTTCGATCACGGACACGACGATGAAGAGTAGAGTGAGGGAGATATCCTCGACAGATGCACGTACGGATGCCCTTGTTTTACATGTTTTACTTGATCTTAGTTAATGTACATATAGTGCGGTATAGTAATGCGCTGCAGGTCACTGAAAATCTATACGAGCTGTTCAAGGCGCTGCATCGACGGAATACTCATGCGACCTACCCCCACACCAGGCTCTCGTGCATATCTTTCTCAAGGTTAGGGATTGCGAGCCCTTGAAACCCAGGGTACACGTAAGCAAACCAAGAAAACGACCTGTGCTTGCTCCGATTAGCAGAATATGTCGCGCGCACAAGCTTTGCAAGTATGCTATCTGATTGTGTAATACTTAGATACAGGAGTACTAACTTCACAGATGTTTTCCGGATTCGCTGACAGGCTCAACATGGATCGTCTTAGGGTAAGTACTGAAGCAGAAAAAGAGCGTGAAAAGCGTGCACAGGGCTGAATGAGGCAACTAACAACGCGCACAGACCGAAACCCAGTCGCTGCAGAACCGGTTAGGGAACTTGAAGCCCCCACAGGACTTCTTCGATGTGAAGAGGATGTCCAAGCCTTCCGGGTTCGGCGAAGTCCAGTCTCGGTGGTCGTACAATTTATCGTATTTCAGCGCAAATTACATAGTTGTATTTGCTATGCTTAGTATCTACTCGCTCCTCACCAACCCTCTGCTCTTGTTTGTCATAATCTTGGGTATTGGCGGCGCATACGGTGTCAGTATGCTCGGAGGAGGAGACCTGAACCTCGGATTCACCCAGCTAACCTCGTCTCAGCTCTATACCGGACTTTTGGTCGTCGTGGTCCCCTTGACATTGTTTGCATCGCCGATATCTACCATTATGTGGCTGCTTGGTGCCTCGGGATTCTCTATTCTTGGACACGCTGCCATCATGGACAAACCGATTGAGAGCGCTTTTGCGGATGATGCTGTTTAGATGTATTTAAGCTCATCGCATAATGGAAAATATACTAATTCTTTCTCTTTCAAAATCAATATTACTAGTTGTATGATAAACATAGACGTCGACGGTAGGGCCACTCATCAATGGTGGAATAATCGGTAAGGATTGATCACGTAGGTAATGCCCAACGATTCGGCAGCTGCAAAGACAGCTTCGTCTTGAACACTTCCAGAAGCAGCAAAAATATATTTAGCACCAGATTTCGCGGCTCTATAAACATTGTCGGAGAAGGGGAAAAAGGCATCTGAAGCTACGCACACGTCAGTTAGCTGACCAAGCCATTCCTTACGCTCATCGCTCGTAAGGGGAGCTGGCACTTCAGCAAATTTGCTGGTGTACTCTTCAAGCTCGGGTCCTTCAGTAGGAACCTGTCCAGAAACGTACAAGTCAATGGCATTGCTCTTGTCCGGACGCTTGGTGCCTTTAGCCCACTTGAATCCTAGAACACGAGGGTGCTGTCTGAACCACCAGTTGTCGGCCTTGTCGCCAGCCAACCGAGTGCAATGAATACGAGACTGCTGGCCAGCACCTAGGCCAATGACCATGCCATTCTTCGCGTAGCAAACAGAGTTGCTCTGAGTATACTTAAGAGCGATCGCAGCGACAGTTAGGTCGATGCGGGCTTGCTCGGGGAGCGTGGCCTTGTCCGCAGCATCTTTGGGAACAACTATCTCGGAGAAAGAAGCGTTAGGAGAATACTGAGCATCATTGCGCTTCTGCTGCATGGAAACGCCGAACACCTCACGGGTCTCGGTGCTCTCTGGGACGTACTCGGGGTCGATCTGGAGGACGCAGTATTTACCGCCCTTTTTCTTGGAAAGCAGCTCAAGAGCAGCAGTAGAGAAGTCAGGAGCGATGACACCATCAGAAACTTCCTTAGAGATGATCTGGGCGGTGGGGAGATCGACTTTCTCAGAAAGAGCGATGAAATCTCCAAAAGAGGACATACGATCAGCACCGCGGGCACGAGCATAGGCACAAGCCAGGGGCGAGAGGTTCTCGATGTCCTCAACAAAGTAGATCTTACGCTCCACATCGGAGAGAGGCAGGCCCACGGCCGCGCCGGCAGGAGATACATGCTTGAAACTGGCGGCCGCCGGGAGACCCAATGAACGCGAGAGTTCGCGGACCAGGGGCCAGGAATTGAGGGCGTCCAGAAGATTGATGTATCCGGGGGAGCCATTGAGGACACGGAAAGGCAGAGAGCCGGTGCTGACGAAGGCTTGGGCGGGTTTCTGGTGGGGGTTGGCGCCGTAGCGGAGCTTGAGCATCTGGGTGTTCTCTGCATATCTGCGGCGGAAGAAGTCGGAGATAGCTGAATCGTAAGCAGCCGTATGCTCGAAGGCTTTCAGAGCATAGATATTGCGGGCACTAGGAGAGATAGAGCCATTGACATTGAGCTGCTCGAGGAAACCGGGGTAGTCCTCAGGGTCGGAGAGGATAGTGACGCGGGAGTGGTTCTTTGCGGCGGCACGGAGCAGGGTGACACCGCCGATGTCTATCTCCTCAACGGCCTCGTCAATGGTGACGTTGATTTTGGAGATGGTCTCCTTGAAAGGGTAGAGGTTGCAGACGACGTAGTCGACTTTCTCAATTCCTTGTTCGATGAGGTCTTTTTCGTCAGACTCGATGTCTCTAGCCAGAATACCTGCATGGACAGCAGGGTGAAGGGTCTTGACTCTGCCAGACAGCATTTCGGGGGCATGGGTGATGGCGCTGACGTCCTCTACAGGGAAACCGGCCTCTCTGATCATGCGAGAAGTGCCTCCACTTGCGAGGATGCGGATCCCGTGGGAGGAAAGGCCCTTTGCGAGGTCGAGCAGCCCGGTTTTGTCGTAGACCGAGACGATTGCCGTAGGAACGTGGTCAGTCATTGGGACGCAGGGGAGAGTATGGAGAAAAAAAAAAAGGAAACTTGGCTAAAGTGGTATTTTTTTTTTAAATCGAAAAGTATGGGGGAAAAAAAGCTTATAAGCAGATAAGGTTTGAGCGATGAGTGGGAAGTATAAAAAGCCCGCAAACTCTTCGAAGCTGGCCAACAACGCATTTTAGTCCTTTGCCTGGGGCTGGATTTAGCGGGCCGCAGCCGTGCCGGTCTAGGCCGGGTGGCTGGTTCGCGCATCCCCAGAAAGGTAGAGCAATTTCTATAATCTTGGGTGCGCTGCGAACCGCGTGTTCTGGAGTGCAATGATTATGGGCATATTTTCGACGTTTCCTCCGTTGCGTAGTGGCTGTAGCAATTTAGAGTTTCCTGGTCCCAAAACCCACCGGGCCTGCTTAGTCTCCTGCGTAGTTTTCAAGCAATGGCCTCCATCGGAACCGGCTACGACCTGTCGAACTCAGTGTTTTCGCCCGACGGCCGAAACTTCCAGGTCGAGTACGCTGCCAAGGCCGTGGAGAATGGCTCGACCGCGGTCGGCATCAAGTCCGCCGACGGCGTCGTGCTCGCCGTAGAAAAGATCCAGCAGTCCAAGCTCATGAAGCCTAACGCCAACCGCCGTATACAGGCCATCGGCAAGCATTGCGCCTGCACATACGCCGGAATCGTGGCCGACGGCCGCCACCTCGTCAACAACGCGCGCGCAGAAGCCAAGCAATGGCACGATTTGTACAAGTCTCCGATACCCGTCTCCTCCCTCGCAGATCGCCTGGGCTCCTACGTACAGGCTCACACTCTCTATAACTCTGTCAGACCGTTTGGAATATCCGCACTCATTGCAGGGTTCGACGACAGCGGACCCCAGCTCTACATGGTCGAGCCCTCGGGCTCCTACTGGGGCTACCGAGGAGCGGCGGCTGGCCGGGGGCGTCAGACTGCCAGAGTAGAGCTCGAAAAACTCTCGCTGCCGGACATCTCGCTCGAGGACGCCGTGAAGGCTGCTGCTCGCATAATATACCTCGCTCATGAAGAGTCCAAGGAAAAAGAGTTCGAACTCGAAATGATATGGGTCACAAAGGACGGCCAGCAGCAGATCCCCCAGGACCTTCTCGACGAAGCCATCCGCCTTGCCAAGGACGAGGACGAGGACGAAGATATGCAGGACGACGAATAGACGCTTTGGCTAACCGACCTACGAACTACTCCATTATCTTTCTTTTAAATCATAAGCTGTACATAACTACAGATTAAGTCATCATCTACTTTCTGTAACGCCACAAACTCAAGGTGTTGTGACGCTTCCAGGTCTTGCGGCGACCAGCAGAAGTATGGTTGTACAGATGTCCCTTCTTGATTCCACGGCTCTTCTTTCCGGCAGACGTAAGTCCACGGTTCTCGCGGTGCTTGTGAACAGCCTCGGCGATCCAGTTGATGCGAGGGTCGCGGCGAATAGCCTTATGGCTGGGATCGACAAGAATGACCTCGTAATACTTGTATGTAGCGTCCTGGTTGATCCAGTACGAGTTCAACACTCTCAAGTTCGAGCATCGGCGTCCCACACGCTCCTCGGCAGTGACCCGGGTAGATCGCTGGTACTTCATAGCGTTCACACCGTGGTTGGTCGGCTTACCGTAGGTGGCTCCCTTAGAAACAGGTTTCTTGCGGTCTCCGCGGCGCACACGCACACGATAGATCACATAACCTTGCTTGGCCTTGTAGCCCAGACGACGAGCCTTGTCAGGACGAGAGGGTCTCGAGGCACGGTGGATAACGTTAAGCTGGCGATATTCCCAGCATCTTACGCGAAGCAAGAATCGCATAACATCGCTCTGCTTCTTGCGCTGTAACTCCTGAAGATATTTGTAGGCTCCCATTCTTCTTTTAACAAACGATGTGTCTGTGCTCGTCGTGTCTCGGGGTACTGCTTGACACCAACTCCCAACCGTGACTGTTTTGCACAGCCCTTTCACAAACCCTACATACAAACTCTAACAGCCGCACACAACATGCTCTATATTATCGATTTCTGTTTTATTTATCTCTAATCCAGCCGATACACAGTCACGGAGGCAGAGTCTAGTGCCTCAACAGCTACTAGCGCATGCTCTTTGCATATCTCTTTTAGGACATCGCGATCAATGCCCAGCTCAACCGTCAAAACCACCTTTCGCGCAGTCCGAGCCAGTAATGGCTCCAGTTCTGCGTCCAGATCTAGCCCACCACTGCTCCAATCAAAATCTGAGTCCCAGTCGCCCAGATCACCTTCAGTGTTCAGTGTTATTTCTTCCGTTGCAGAAGGATTGGGCGTAGATGTTGGCACCGTCACAACTACCTTTCTTTCAGCTGCCATGCAACTTTCTCTGAGAGAAAGACCTGGAACAAACGTACCAATAGTCCGGTAGACAACAACGTTTCTCTTTGGCTCAGGGTCTTGCGCAATGCTTGAACATCCAAAGGCTGCAGCAAACTCATGCACAACTCGACGAGACTCGCTGGGCATAGATGGAAACGAATAATGCCTATTGAGCCTGTCCGACGCAAATTCCACCATCTTCTTTTCAATTTCATCGCAGAAGATTCTCTCATACTTTCCTCGGCTGTAATATTCTATTAGGAACTCGGTGTGACAAGGTTCAGAGGTCGACGCCGCAATGTTTGAAGACCTGGAAACTTTCAAGGCCTGCGCTAACCGCCTGTTGCGCTCTGCAATAGCACAGTTCTCATCGCATTCCAAGATATGACTAGGAAATGGGTTTTCCTTAGTACTATTACACTGTACGATTGCTGACTTGAGGCCGCAATCGCATGTGATAGTCATCTGAGTTCGACATGCAATCTTCAGGTTGCATTCAAAAGGAGCATGGCATTTACTCATGTCTTTGTGTCCGCAGGGGCGTAGCTTACCACAAGGATTGGAGCAAGGGCGACAAACACCAGGTTCATGACAGATATCTGCACATCTGTGCAAACCACAAGGCAGGCGTTTACCACAAGCCTCTCCACAAGACACTCGTGTCTTGGAACAAGCTTGATTTTTCACCATAGATTTACCACAAGCACAGCGTTTAGTCATCAGGTGGGGACAGGGCGGGCAGTTTTCATCGTCCATATGACAATCATGCTGAACAGGAGGATGTCCACATGGTGGAATTCTCGTGCAGTTATATGTACATTTCGGCGGACTAGTTCCGCACGGTTGCGGAGGCATCAAACGGGTTCGACCACAATAACACTCTATTTCGTGAAATATTGCTTGTAAACATGGCTGACATGGACCCCTATGACATATATTTTCACATCGGTGATTTCCGCAAGGCAAGAGCTTGTCACATATCCTGGTGCATATATGCTCGGGCTCAATATGGGCTGCATCACTATTGTGATCACGTCTCCTTCTCGAGGCAGTGCGCTTGGCCCAACTGTGCTCACCGCTGCAGCATATTTTATTGCATTTATGATTTTGACAGTTAAGTGTGGCCTGGCAAATTCTTTGGCAGGTAGGTTTGACATCATCTGGGTACTCTCCACATATGATCTCAACAGAAGAGTAACCACACACACATTCACGCCATACAGACTTTTCGCATGGATTGCAAGGTCCCGAATGGCATTCAAGTTCACAAGAATGTCCACACGGCAAGGTTTTACCACATTGTAACCCGCAGGTTGGAATAGGCTCCTCGCAGGAGCTTCGGTCACGTCCTAGGAGATCTTTCACATATTTCTTACCACACGGACATTTAACAATAAGTTCAGGACTCTGAGGGCAATGAGAAGGATGCATTACCTGAGGATGACATGGCTTCGGGCATGTGTGGATACCACAATCGTAGGGCCGATTGCAGATATGGTCACACTGTGCAGCACCATCCCATACACGCACTTTGTCGCCTAGCTTCACAACGCTTCTCATCTCCTTGCCTTTCTCTGAACATTTCTTTTGGAAGACTTCTTTTCCACAGTAGCAGAATACATCGATCACAGTCTGGCAAGGACCACACAGACCTTTGTGACATCTCCTCTGACAAGAATGCAGTCCACAGGGCATTACTTCATGACATATTTCATCACAAGACCAGCCTTCGTAGTTCGTATCCGCACATCTAGCTTGCTTTGCCCTTTTCCCGCAGAAACATCTAGTGCTGATACTTACTGCCCGACACGGAGGATGAGGACCTGGATGACAGGTAATATGACATACATGAGGGCAGGTAGCATGTTTAATCCCACATCGATTTCCGCAGCTGTGAGGTATAGAGCTGGCTTTCTTGTTGGGCGATTCGACTTTCCCACACCAGCAACGGTACTCATGGGGCACAGAAGCGCGCACAGTCTGACAACCAGGGCAGCGCCATTGCGTACCAGATGCGGGCCTTTGCGAAGAGGGTGAGCTCGGATTATTAGTCCGAGACGCCCATTTCTGGACACAAGACAGGTGGAATACATGAGAACATACATTGCAGGACCATATTTTGGATCGCGCAGTTACGGTGTCGTAGCAAATAAGGCAGTCGTAGTCATGATCTGAAATATTCTTTATAATAGAGATCACCAGACTATCGTCATCAAGCCCAAAAGACTTGAGATACGCAATCTCAGCTTCTAGAACGCCCCATTCAGATTTTGCAGCGGAGCCGTTGTTGTTGCCGTTCGAGGACGAGAGGTGAGAGCCAAAGTTAGTCTTCCTTAGGCGATTTGATCTATTATGTGCCCTGGGGCGTTTGTTCGAAGTAGAATTAGACTTCTTCTTTGATTTCGAAGAGTCTGTTCTGCCTGGAGGGTCTCCATCCTGCTCGATTGACGGCATTTGGCAGAATCGACGGATCGCAAAAAAGCCTCGAGGGAGAGCGGGAGCGGGAGAAATAGAGTTTATGAGATCAAGCAGCCAGAGCAGCAGCATTCTTCTCCGACGCAATGTCATCGGACGGCAAAGCTAGAGCGTCGATGAGAAATTGCTCAATTTTGGACCAGTACTCGGTGCTGGTGCAAGTGTCGTTGTGGCCGTAGTGCGGGAAGCCGTAATATGACTTGAAGGCCGATCCACAGCTGTCATAGAGCAATTTCGTGTGCGAGGGAGGCACGATATCGTCCTTGAGGCCCACCAGAAACAAAGAAGGTATTTGAAAGGCTGGTACAAGGTTCTTTGTGTCCCATACTTGGTCGCAGAGGAAAGCGAAGCGAGACAGGAGAGGGAAGGCCGACGGAACCATATCGGTTATGGAGAGGAATGTATTCTCGAGAATAATGGCTTTGAACAAGTTGGGCTCAATTGAAACCATGTAGGAGGCCACCGCACCGCCGATGCTCTGGCCATACAGGACAAATTCGGTGTTTGCGAGCACAGGGTGCTCCTTGAGAGCTGTCAGAAGCGCCTTGGCGTCTTTCTTTATGCCTACCTCATTCGGAGAACCCGAATTGCGCCCGTAGCCTCTGTACGACCATAGCACGACATTGTACCCCATCTGGTAGAATTGGTGTGCAATTGGAATGCGGACGCCCATGTTACCAGCGTTCCCATGACATATGATAACGGTGTGAGAAGAAGGAGTCTTTGAGTCGAAGATTAGATAGGTGAACAGCGTTTCCTCATCTTCAGTGATCACCGTGAGATCCTCGTACGGAAGATTGTACACGGATGGCTTAGACACCGTTGACCGGGCGTCTTTGGGGAAGTTGTTCATGTAGATGATGTAGTTCTGCATCAGATAGATCGTCAACAACCCTGCAGCGAGCGTTGTTGTCACGAATGCCAGACCATATTTAGCGGCTTTCCAGACTGACGAAATTAAACTCATGCTTTGCGGTGCCAGAAAACGCAATGGCGAAGGTGCGATTGTGGGAGAAGCTGGCCTTCGGGAGGCAACCTAAACTCTACCATTACCGTCCACCAAACCGCGAAGATGATGGACATAAATGGCATCAACGTCGATATAAATAGGCTGAAAAAGGGCGAGGTTAATCTAGGAACGTCGATTATGGCTGTGGCCTACGACGGCGGCGTAATCCTTGGTGCAGATAGCCGCACAACCTCGGGCGCCTACATATCCAATCGGGTCTCGGACAAACTCACGCAGGTGCACGATACCATCTGGTGCTGCCGATCAGGCTCTGCTGCCGATACACAAGCTGTTGCAGACATGGTCAGATACCATCTATCAAACTATAGCGTGATGAATGGCCGGCCGACCACCCAGCAAGCTGCTGCTATATTCCAGGAGATCTGTTACCAGAACAAAGACATGCTTACCGCTGGCATAATTGTTGCAGGCTACCATCCCAGATACGGTGGAGAAGTCTACGCTATTCCTTTAGGCGGCAGTGTCCACAAGGAGCCTTATGCCATTGCAGGATCAGGCTCTTCCTTCATTTACGGCTACTGCGACAAGCATTTCAAGCCGAATATGACCAAAGACGAGACAATAGAGTTTATGCGAAACGCACTGTCGCAAGCTATGAAATGGGATGGCTCATCTGGAGGTGTTATACGCATGGTCGTACTCACAAACGCCGAGCCAGAACGACTCCTATTCCTACCAGGCGAGTTCTAGACTCTCTAAACGGTTTTGCTGCTTGAACCATGGACTCGCTTATCTCCCCCGTTTTTGGCCCGTCTATCAAACTGACCCGTAGTCTTCTATTACGTGCGCTACTGCTCTTTGAATCTCGTTAGTCCTGACTCAGCAACTCATTCTATGAACATATCACGCATTTGTCTATCGAACTACCTGTAAAAACATCTTAATTATAAACAGATGCAAATAAAATTTTTGTAAGCCTGGTTTCTTATAGTTAACGGATAATCTGCCAAAAAAAAAAAATCTCGACAACAGCAGGATTCGAACCTGCGACTCCAGAGGAGAAAAGATCCCTAAAGTGATTCGAGTCTTTCGCCTTAACCACTCGGCCATGTTGCCGCAACCTATCCCTAGTGAACATCCCACGTTAATATAAGCACAGAACCTAAACGCATGCTTGGTTATTGCTTTAACTTCAGAGTTGTATGTACTCAAACGCTGTATATTTATTCGATTCATTAGTTCGTAAGCTATCCAAAGAGTGAAGTGACTGCGGACAAGGTAATAGCAGTAGCTGAAGCAATAGCTCCAAATGTGGTGGTGAAGTAGACAGTAGTATTAATTATACCAGCGAGCATATATCGCGGTGCAAATATCTTCCACACCATGAGATGCCTTCGAAAGTGTGCTGCAAAAAGGAAAGACGAAAATGTAACAACAGAATGATAGAGAAGGAAATAGGCACAAGATCGACTAATATGCCAGAGTAATGCATTATACAAACCTCGCTTAGGAGCAAAATTCCAAAGTACAAATAATGGAACAGCCATTGCAGTGATAATGTAAGCGCCCAAGCTGTTGTATATTAAGCTTAGATGTGTCAGGGGAAATGATATCTTCTCAGTTAATGCGAATGCCATATCCCACTGAATGGAGGGAATCGTAGCCTGGTGTCCTGTTGTAAAGAAATGCAAATTGCCTAATAGTCCTAGCACTACAGGGCCAAATGCGGACTCGTTGATCCTCAAGATATCCACAACATCCACTAAACAGAATATTTGCCAGATCATAGCTGCAAGAGCTAGACCTCCTACAGGCTTGGTTGATAACGCAACAACAACATATGTAATCAAGAGTGCATATGTATACAGAGATCCATACACATTCGCAAAACCTTTGATGACAGTACGGGCAGGAGTTTTCGAAGAAGAAACTTCTTTCGTTTGCGACACTGAGATACAGAGAGGGCCCTGGTAAAATAATACACCTCCCACAATCAAGGATATGAATAGCACCGTCTGTCCTAGCAGAAATTTAACACTCTTGAATTCCTCAAAGTTGAACCACTTCTCATTATCCGCAGCCTCACTGAACCAGTACAAGGCTATGAGGATCAACCCTCCCCTCAGTCCATATCTAATAAACAGTGAAGCAGATTCTCTGTAGGAATCGGATCTATGATAATAGTTAGCTATTATTTCTGGAAGAAAAACTCCAATTAATAATAGCCCACCTAATACATAGGGGGAAGTAGTGACAGAAGAACCGGAAGCATAGAAGGTAGTTTCACAATATTGACTTTGTTCTTCTCGACAAAGCGTTGAAAGAGATGCAACTCGAGTTAACAAAGTGAACAAAGCACTCTGATATACACATAGATATCTTTCTGTTTTGTCATCAATACCGAAAGAACAGAGCAGCATAGCCAATCCCGCAGAAGCAACTAAGAAGGCTGAAATCTTGTCTTCCCAGACTGTGAAAGAGTTTGACGTAAACAGTAATAAATGGGCAACAGTGAGAAAGACGGAAAACATGTCCCAAAATGTAATAGAGATTCTGTGCAGCTTGGGGAGAAGGAACTTGATGTAACCAACAAAGGAGCTTGCTATGAATCCGCATAGAGCGTGCTTCAGTTCAAAACCATGTCCGAGTACCTGCGAGTAAATAATAGTAGCTGCAAGGCCAAAAGATCCATATGAAAAGGACTGCATAAACAGACTGCCCCAGGTGTCAAAAGGCCTAGCTAGCAAGTATGCGGATAGAGCCATGATAGATGTTAACAGAACGAGTAGACCCAGAGAAATGAGGGAATAATCAAATTGAATCCAGAGCTTTCTATAGGACTGCAAAACAGTTGTTTGAAATAGTTCTAACGACTCGGCGGCTTTTTGACAGTTTTTGGCGGATTTGGACTTATAACATTTCGCCCAGTCTTCGGAAGCCCTTTGCCAATCAGACTTCGCAGAGGGAATATTAGCTGAGTTAGAGGATGCCTTTTGATATGTTTCATGGTACTCCTTGATTTGTGAGGCAGAAGCATAGAGGGATGTCGCGAGTTGCAGGTGGTCATTACCTTTAACACCAGAAAAGCAATTTGAAATCGGTTTTCCAAGGTTTCCAAAAGGGATTGGTATGCCTAATAGTAACGATATAGTAGGAACTAGATCTATTTGAGTAATGGTATCGCAGTCAGGGGTCATACCAGGATGTGTCGGATAAAAAATGTCCTTTTTGGAATAGAGAAATAGAGTGGATTCTACTTCAAGCTGAGAGTCACCTCCATGATCCCCTTTTGGATCCATTCCATGATCACCCATTACGATCAGAAGGGTCTGGTCATCGATGTTTTTAAGAATTCTGCGTATAACTGTATCCATCTGAGTAAGCTTGGAAGCCATTTCGGAATGGTTAGGGCCATACCGATGACCCGCATGATCGACTCCAAGGAAGTGCGCAATTAGGACATCGTATTCGGGGTTATCAGACTCCAGAAGAGGAAATAGATGGGAAATAACTCCTTCGTCTAAGGAATGCAGATCCCAAACATTGAACGATTCATAAGGATAAGAGAGGTTAGGATGGAAAGCGCTTGGGTAAAGGGAAAGCCAAGTATTGTCACCCATAAATGCGATACTCTTATTTGCAGCTTGCAGCTGGTAGATCCACGAATCTGCCTCTATTGAGGAGCCATCAAAGTTCGAGCCAGCGTCGATAAAAGTAGGCAAGGATCCAGTTGTGAGTCCTTTAAGACGCTGCAGCGTGGTAGTAGGGGGGTCGGCAATGAATTTGAACAGAGCAGCCTTATTAGGCGAAGAAGTCGCCAATTCATTTAAGACAGTTAGCTTATTGTGGCAAATGAGTCCTTCTGTAGGAACAGCAAAGTCATATCTTAGAGCGTCTATTAGCACTATCACGGCCTTGGTGAACTTCGGAGGGATCGGGGCCTCGAGGAAGGGAGCCTTCTGTGGAAGTTCTGCGCGGGATAGCAGGAACCCTGTCGAGAAAAGGTATATTCCAGAGACCTGAATGACTAAGAACCACGTGAATAGCAGAGTCAAGGAAACAATTCCTACACGCAGTTTCCTTTTAGCGAGAGATGTCCCCGGTTTCGTCGATGACATTTTGTCGAAGGGTGGGAGAATTGAGGGTGGGCTAGACTAATGCGGACTACAGTCGAGGCAGAGCAAAGGACTTTTAGACGCTAGGACAGTCCACCTGGCCTTGGATAGCCATACTTCCTTGTGGATTGAGGGCCCAAACTACCAAGGAACCGTGCTGTTTGGCTGCACAGAAGGTTACTGGCTCTTCGGGGAAGAGGGGGACCATGTTTCGATAGCTGTAACGTTTGATTGATGATGGAGGAACTAGCGAGGAGACCCAATGAAGCATTAGCGCTGCAAGAAAAGGACCATGGACGACGACGTCGGGGAAATTTTCTGAAGGGCATGTAGCATAAGGAATGTCGTAGTGGATCCGATGTCCGTTGTACGACAATGCTGAGAAGCGGAACAGAGCTAGATGGGAGGGAGTGAATACTATTTCTGAGTCTGGTTTCGAGCTCACAGGCTCGACAAACTTCGACAGTGTTCTGCGCCGAATCTTGGGGTCCATTTCGGGGATATGAATGAGTTTGCGGTCTTCGAGGACACTATACTCTTCGGTGTGATCCCCGAGGCTGATAGGTCCCATCGATCTATGTTTAGAAATGATCATTCGTCCTTCTTCCTCCGATCCCTTTATATCTTTTGCATACTCGATACACCTGTTCGGGGCGTCTGTGAGCAGCGGCTTTGATCCAAAAGTGATCGATCCTCCAAGCCACATTCTCGTCACTAGCTTCGAGCCGCGAGGAGGACCGAAAGCCGAGTGGTATCCGTCTTTCTCCAGCATTTCCTCGGGAAATGCAGGATTAAAGAACACAAGATGATTTCCTGGATACAGCGGATCCCCGTAACCTAGCAATGGGTTATGGATGCCCAGAGTGTTGTTCAGTAACATGAGCAGCATGTTCCCATGACTGGAGCTTAACGAGTCCTTGATTCGCAATCTGGCACCTCCAATCTCTGCCGGAATCACTGAAGCTTCCTTTGCGTCGCTCAAAGCATCAAGAATTCGTCCTTTGCCTGAGGAGATCCTGCGTACTTGCTGTACCCACTTCATCTGTCGCTATCTAAGTATCTCCCCGCATATTCCATATTAAAGTTTAGAGGCCCGCATAGCTATCGGCTCAGTTCGCGTGCTGCTGGCTATAGTGCTCACCTTGTCGGAATAAATTTCAGAACGGCTGAGTATGCAGTACTGCCATATTATGTCTGCAACGGAACGGAACCAGCGGCCGGCGGGCTGTGAAGCCGATGCGCGTGCAACCTTAATATGAGCGGTGCAACGTTATTCCCCGGCCCTCGGGATCAGGCCTGATTCGCGACAGTGGACACCAGACCCACCGGACAGCTGAGAAAGCACACTTCCATGTTTACGGACGCTGCAAAATCGAGCAACGCTTCTGTCACGTGATACAGACGTCTTGACCGAACTGTAACCACTGCGCGAGACGCAGGGACAGACAGCCGGCCGTGTAGGCAGGCTCCAGCTCGGATCCAGGCATAGTCCTCACACTTACCCAGGCCAGGTGGGCCAATTGCAGTTCTATTTGCAGAAGAAGACGCACACGGCACTCCAACCTGCGTGATAGCGCAGAAAGGGTTCAGGCGTCCTGTGCGCAGCTCCTGACCACCATGCAGCTACTCCGCCCTCTCATACAAAAGCACATTAGAGAAGCCAAAATTACCCGATACGCAATGCTTAGCTGTCCTCAAGAAATGCAATCCCTGCTCTCATTGATAGCCATTGATGCCCACGTCGTAACGCCGTTGTCATGCCACCGTGTTCGCGACAAACTATACCCCGAAGGGGGTTCAACTCTCACCGACAACCAGTTCAATACTCGCCTAATGGCCGCCAAGCACAAGCACTCGTCCAATGAGACGAAGCCGCCAGCTAAAGAACTCAAGCCAGAAAACCTGCCTAAAACAACATGGAACGAACTGACCTCCGGCTTATCCTATAAGGTTGCCTGTATCATTGTCACCGTGTTAGCCTTTTGGCTGCGATTCAGGCACATTTCTCACCCTGACGAGGTCGTTTTCGACGAAGTCCATTTTGGAAAGTTTGCCTCCTACTACCTCCGACGAACGTACTTCTTCGACGTGCACCCTCCATTCGCCAAACTGCTCTTTGCTGCTGTTGGTTGGTTAGTTGGCTACGACGGAGATTTCCTGTTCAACGATATTGGCGAAAGCTATATCGAAAACAACGTTCCTTATGTCGCTTATCGCTCACTTCCGGCCTTTCTTGGTACAATAACTGTCCCCATAGTATTCTTGACAATGAAAGAATGCGGCTACAGCCTCCCGGCCTGCTTACTTACCACCGGAATGGTTCTCTTCGACAATGCCCATGTCACCCAGACTCGTCTCATCTTACTCGATTCTACTTTGATATGCTCGGTAGCCTTTTCCATATACTGCTATGTCCGATTCTACAAAGAGAGAAGGCGTGCTTTCTCCTTTCACTGGTGGAAGTGGCTTGTAGCCACAGGATTCTCTCTTTCCTGCGTAATTTCAACCAAATATGTCGGTCTATTCACATTTGTGACCATTGGCTCGGCCGTATTGATAGATTTATGGCGCCTGCTTGATATTAAGACTGGCCTCACGATCAGACAAGTCACCAAGCATTTCACTGCCCGTCTGTACTACCTCCTAGTATTTCCCTTCATGATCTATCTCTTTTGGTTCTATGTCCATTTTGCTGTTCTGACCAATTCTGGACCTGGAGATTCTTTCATGACCCCAGAATTCCAGGAAACTCTCGGAGATAACCCTCTTATGAAGGATTCCCGCCCAGTTCACTATTATGATAAAGTCACACTCCGTCACACTTCCACCGATAATTACTTGCACTCACACGATGCTCACTACCCACTCCGCTACGATGACGGTCGAATTTCTTCGCAAGGGCAACAAGTCACCTGTGTCGAACATCCGGACGCGAACAGTCAGTGGATTATCTACCCAGCCTTTGATGAAGATGTGCATGTTGCAGGACGAAGGGTGCTGTTTGGGCAGAAAGTCAGACTCTTTCATCCTGCTACTGATTCGTTTTTGCTTTCTCACGATGTGGCTTCACCATATTACCCTACTAACCAGGAATTCACAACAGTAAAGCCTGATATTGCTGCTGAACGAAGGAATTTCACCTTGTTCGAGATCAGAGCGGTATATGGGCGCCCCAATGAAGTTGTACAATCAAAGGCGGGCTTCTTTAAATTTGTCCATGTACCTTCCAATGTCTGTATGTGGACGCACAATGATAAGACACTTCCTGATTGGGGATTTGGGCAGTACGAGGTGAACGGCAATAAAGATGTAAATGACAGAACCAACGGGTGGGTTGTCGAGGAAATATTCGACATAAAGGAACCGGAACGTCTTAATCCTCCACCGAAAGAAGTGAAGACTTTGCCTTTCTTGAGAAAATACGTTGAAGTGCAAGTGGCTATGTTTGAGCACAACAATAGACTTACTTCGTCTCATCCTTACGCTTCCCAGCCCCAGATATGGCCAATGACCCTCAAGGGGATCTCTTTTTGGACCAAATCTGACACTAGAGAGCAAATATATCTCGTTGGCAACCCTGTTGGATGGATACTTGAAGTTTGCATATTAGTTCTCTTTGTGGTTGTTGCGCTTGCTGACTTATTGGCTGCCCGAAGAAACGCCTCTCCTCTACCTGACGCTGTGAGACGCAGGTTTTACGCCTCTACGGGCTTTTTTGTGCTTGCATGGGCTACGCATTACTTTCCGTTTTTCCTTATGGGACGCCAACTATTCTTGCACCACTACTTACCATCTCATTTATGTGCTGCATTCGTAGTTGGATCGATGCTGGATTTTATGACTGGAGTTATGCACGACCAAGTTCAAGACCGGAAGACAGGCTCCAAAGTTTCAGGATCTTTTGAGAAACGTTCGTCAACAATGATGGCATGGACTGGTTGTATTTCGACCGTAGTTGTGCTTGCAGGTGTATTCTTCTTTTTTGCCCCGTTAACATACGGCACACCCGGATTAACTGTTGCCCAAGTGAAGGAACGATCCTGGCTGCATCTTAACCTCCAGTTTGCCAAATAATTCTCCGTCTATTGAAATGAAAAACTCGGTACTCTGCACTCAACTGGGAGTATGTGCTATAATAAATGATTTATATTCATAATTCATGAGATTTAATTATTAAACGTAAAGATATGCTAAGCGTGAGTTGTATCTGGCAGATCAGGAACACCAAAGGAGTTTTCACCCTGCACCTTCCAGGCCAGAAAACGCCAATTCAATTGCCGATTATTGTGTATACAGTATCCATGCGCAGATAAAGGGTTGATAGCACCGGTTTTAGGCATATCACGAATGTATACTAGGCGTCCTACCCGGGAATGTACCATGGCCATAGCGCACATGGAGCAAGGTTCGTGAGTGGTATAGAAATGCATGTTTAAACACAAGTATCCTTTTGGGGCGTTCTCATCTTTTCTTCTGTCGAGCTCTATGTCTGCAACATTGCGAATGCACCTCATAACCGAGTGCTCTATTGGGTTTCCTGTAGAGGTGCGACGGTCGAAATCAACAGCAACAACATCTCCAGTTGCAGGATCGACAGCAATTGTGGCTATGGGCAGATCGCCAGAGTTCATTGTGACCAATCCAGCAACATGCTTAGCTAGGCGACTCATTTCTCGTTTCTCGTCATCTGTGAGTTCGGCCGGAAGAGCATTGGGGTTGCTCCTCCACAAACAAGGCCATATCTTCTGATTCCACTCGTGACACTGTTCTCTAGTCCTCGGAGGATATTTCGGAGCCTGCTTTATTTCTATCGGATCACATGGCAAGCCTTGCAAAATATCCAATAAGTCTTTTTCCGCTATAGAGTCCGTAGAACAAACTGCTAGATTTAGGCGAACTTCTACTCCTCCAGGTATTCTATTTAATCTTCGCAGATGCCCCAGCTCATGCACTTCTCCCGGTAACTGCTGCTTCAGACGTTCTAGGACTACACGAGAAGATTTTGCTGGAATCACTGTAGCATATATATCAACTAATTCGAGAGGCCTATCCAGCGGATCATTGCCTATTTGCTCGAACTCCATTGTGCAGCCAAAGGGAAAAATCTGTAACTAGGTTTGTCACGTAATATTCCCACCTGGATTACGTAAGCTGCTAAAGATATCTGGCCAGCAGCTCACTGAAGACACTGTCACTCGTCCATTAACTCTACTTAATAACCCGAGGGAAAAACTGTCTTCGCGGTCTGCAAGTAGCCTGGTACGCGTAACAGCGCCGGTTCGCGGCTGCGAATAGCGAAGGTTGAAAATAAGGTTTCAACCGAACTTCTGACTTAATCTGTATTACGCTAGCACTGAATGATGTGTTGAAGGCAGCAAATCCCCTCTGTTTAGTTAGCAGCAATTTAAGATTGGTAGTTGTCACTATTTGTGTGTATCTGTTCAGCTGTGGTGCCTAGACCTTAGCTTTCACTTCCTCAGGCCTCACAAAAAAGCTCACAAAAAAGCCTAATTGGCACACTCGAGATCAACCTTCGCGTCAACAGACGCAGAATGAGCCGAAAAGATGAAATCGAAGCGAAAAGGGCCAAACTCGCCGAATTGAGAAGGCAGCGTGAACTCAGACAGTCAGAGCCAGCGACGACTAGTGTTGTTTCTATAGACAAACTGGTAGAAAGCTTTATAACCAAAGAAGCTCCTTCTTCCTCGAACTCGATTGGCACTTCGGTGCCTTCCACTACCTCGAAGGTCCAGACTATTTCTGTCTCTGTTTTTGACCGACCTCCTGCAAGAAAAGAGCATCTAACTTACGACGTTGGTATCCAAGCGGTGGCTATTGTTGAAGAGAAGGAAGATGAGGCACCGTCTCCGAGCCCTACCATTAGTGCACCAGCTACACCTGCGTTAGTGGAAGTTCCGCCGGATCCGACTTCTCCAACAGAGTTTAAGGAAACAGAGAAGCCTGATCGGGTTCTTAATGAGGCAGAACTCAGGGATTTTGTGAGAACATCGACCCAAATCTTCAGAAGGACTTTAGATGAGCCCGACGTACTATTGGACTATGCTGCCCGCGACTCGTCCAAAACGGATCCGGTTCCTTGTATTAAAGAATTTACGGAAGACAAAAGACCTGTGATGTCCATAGATTGGTCTAAAGGTTATTCAGAGCTTCTTTTGGCCTCATATGGATCTAGTACATCAACAGATTACAAAGGCAAAGTAAACATATTCAACCTGAACTACTCTCGTCCAGAGTATGAGTTCAGAGCGTTTTCTCAGGTTTTAGTTGCCAAATTCTCTCCAGGCTCACCAAATCTAGTTGCCGGCGGTCTGTATTCCGGGAAGATATGTTTATGGGACATGCGAGCTGGTGCGGACCCTGTGCTGAGTTCGGCTTCGGCTGCAGCACATGGCCATTCGCACCCAGTATATTCTCTAGAGTTTGTGGGTGAAACAACTGAAAGCATAGTTTCGAGCTCTACAGATGGAGTAGTTTGTACTTGGGCTACTGACCGTCTCGACAAGCCCACAGACTCTATGAAGCTAAACGCACCAGTATGGACACGACTACCTGAAGTAGCCCCGACTGCTATGGCCATACAGGACACAGATCAGTCGTTTTTGGTAGTAGGCACAGAGGATGGGTCTGTGTTTCCGTGCAATCGGCGAGATGCTGCAGGTATAAAGGCTGGAATTGATACAAGAGTGTCGTACAAGTCACATTATGCGCCGATCACATCTCTGGACTTTTATAGAGAAAAGACATATCCTGAAATAAAGTCGCTACTTCTATCCACCAGCATGGACTGGAGTGTTAAACTGTGGAAGATCCTCCCACCTACTGCCGATGATGCTACGATCAAGGCTGAAGCAAACATCTCTCGCGAGGATCCTAATGAATTCGGAGATATGCTATCAGATCCTAGAGCATCTATGGCCTCTAGGTCGCTATTATCGTCAGCATCGGACGAAACATATGCCAGAATTAAGCCACTACGGACGATACTTAGATCTAGCATTGCGTCTGCCGCGCGATGGGCACCGACACGACCATCATTTTTTGCCCTCACTGATAGTGATGGATTACTGGAGATTTGGGATATTTCTGACGGATCTGAGGCCCCTACTTACAGAGTATCTGTGTGCGACAGCGATGGTGCCAGTGTGCCTTTGAACACGCTAGCCTGGGACCGCACAGAGTCTCGCTACATAGCGGTAGGAAGCACTAATGGGACGACGCGGATATATGACGCTTCTTCAGTTGTCTCAAAACCAGCGCATGACTTGTGGTCGTTCGTGCAGAAGTATTGAACGGCCGACCTAAGGGTCGCGGCTGATAAACTTTAATGTCAGAGCACGCAATAGCGCTCCTGGTTGCTGTTGGCTATTTTCTGGACTTCCCGTCTAACTGAACCGAAACACAAAATGACGGTGGATCAAAAGACGATAGATGACTGGAACGAGCAGGTCGAGGGGAAGTCTTTAGATGAGATTCTTATTTGGGCCTCAGAGACGTTTCCGCACTTGTTCCAGACCACTGCGTTTGGCTTAACTGGCCTGGTAACTACCGACAAGCTTAGTCAGCTCTACAACGAAAGAAAGATAGCTAGAAAAGTTCCTTTGGTATTTGTTGATACGTTGTATCACTTTCCGGAGACGCTAGAGCTTGTGGAGCGTGTGCGATCGAATTATGGAAGTGAGATTCATGTGTATCGACCCGACGGGATCAGCTCGGTTTCAGAATTTGAAGAGAAGTATGGCCAAGAACTTTGGGAAACAGATGACTTGAAATATGACTACGTGGCTAAAGTCGAGCCGCTTAGACGAGCATACAAAGAACTACGGGTAAAAGCTGTCTTAACTGGAAGGAGGCGGTCACAAGGAGCAGCTCGATCTTCTCTGAGGATTGTCGATATTGAGCCGGAGAGCGGAGTGGTTAAGATCAACCCATTAGCTGATTGGTCCTTTGACCAGGTGAGGCAATATGTTAATGATAATGATGTTCCCTATAACCTACTTTTGAATAAGGGTTATAAGTCGATTGGAGACTGGCATTCCACATCTGTAGTGGCAGAGGGAGAAGACGAAAGATCGGGTCGATGGAAGAACCAAGCAAAGACCGAGTGCGGAATACATGTCCAGAGCAAATTTGCACAATATTTACGAGAGCAAGGGAGTCTGTAGGGTTGAGTTATGGAATGGTTTTGTCCACATATGCCTTGTATAGTTGTGAATGAACAGCTTGAAGGGTCTCGTATTTTTCCCTTAGCTCTTGCAGTTCTTTTTCTAGGTTTGCAGCACCTAGAGTAGGATTTGAACGTAGTTCGGCTAGGTCGGCATATATGTCTGAAGTAGGCTTGTAGTCATCCAAGAGGACTTGAGGATCTGTCGCGGGGAACGCAAATGGCTTTTCAGCAACAGTCCTCTGCATTGGAGGAATACGGGCTGCCGGAGCCTGGGTTTCTGTAAATTTGAGAAAAAACAAAGGAACCGGGAAACTGATTTTGCGCGTTTGTTGCCATGAGGGTATATCGTAAAGCGTGCAGCCGGTGTCATCACCTACAGCTAATATCGATGCATCTATGCTTAGAGCAAGACTAAAAATATCTGTCGGGTGGGTGAGGGCAGGCTCAGATACGTTGTGTATACCTGTGAGATCCGGAGACTGAGGCACAGCATAGACAGAAGAGCTCGAGGATATGTAAACAGCCCTATCTGCAGGGTCAACGACCATGGTACCAGGAAGGGATGGGAGAACATACGAAACAATTTTCTGACCAGTTAAGGCGTCCCATACAGTGAGGGACTGATCTTCGGAGATGACGAAGAGTCTGATGCCATCGGATGCGTTTCCTGACACAGAAACAGAAGCCTGGAGAGCGGGGAGAGGAAGCGTGAGCTGATACAAAGGATCGGCATTACCTGTGAGCAACATCGCAGTGTTATAGGTATTAACAGTTCCATCTCTGGACGAGGAGATCAACAAAGCATCGTCTGAGGAGAACACTATTGAGGTAATCTGCTGGAAATGAGCGTTGAATGCGTGGATCATTTGGCCCGATCGCAAAAACCACAAGAATAATTGACCGGAAGCTGTTCCGACAGCCAAGATCTGGTTGGAGTTTGAGGTGGACAGAGCTGTAGGTGCTTCCGGGAGGATGGTTTTAGATACGTCATTGAACAGGACGGGGCCGGAGCTTTTCAGCAAAGAGTTGTTCCAGAGACAGCATGAGGACACTTTTTCGGTCAATTTTGGAGACTTTGCGGTCCCTTTCAAAGGAATAAAATTATATGGTGTAGCCAGGAACATGTGGGGGTTGCTACTGCGAAAAATAGAATTCCCAAAATGGCTAAAGTTTGCAAGCTTCGAGGGCTCGCCAGATGACATTCAGTCCGAAGGACTTTGTCGGTTAAATCTGTAAGCTAAAGTTAGAAAGCACTTGACAAGAAACCGTATAACGCCAAACCGTTTAGAGTTTAGCATCTCTGAATCCAGGGCAAGCAATTCTCGATGTACACTCCGCAGCTTGCGCATAATTATCCGGCAACCCGCTTTCCTCCAATAGGAGCATCGTACTCACTCCTCAGGGTGCAGCTAAAATCCAATGCTAGCTATTTTAAATGCCAAGCGAAGTCGAATATTTGCTGAGCAACGTGCTTAACCCTGAACCTTGAACGGCACCAAAACGACATTTCTTAGGGTGCTTTGCATGCCTAGAGCTTTGGCTACCCAGCTGCTTCGAGCGGTTGACGTTGGGGCATGAACTGCCATTTTTAACTGCCGACGTGTCATCCTGCCGCCATGTTTACTTTAAACGGCAATTACTGTAACGGCGCCGAATCTGACCAGAAATAGCGCTATTCCTCCGCCTTGTCGTTTCCACCCCCGCACACTCAATATCACGCATCCCTGGTTGTCGTGCGCAAACTTAACTCTATCGTTCCTGAGATGAAAAGCATAATTGTTTTGTCCAGATGCTTGATTTGCAGTAAACTTATTTCCCCTTGGATCAGATTTACACTTCCCGAGCTTCAGCTAGCCAATGTTTGAAGCCAGCACCGCCCTGGGTGATCGCCCTAGCGCAGTTGAGTGATCGCCTCCATACTCTGGATTAAGATTACCTAAGGCCAGCTCTCTACGCCGCAAAGCATTGTCTGCTACCTAAAATAGTATCAAATTCTATCCTCCGCTAGGTTTTCTGCATCTTCTTTTTTAAACTTTCTCGGGGTAAACGTGGAATCAGATCCACTGAATCTATTGGCCCACTACATACTTTATTTTTCTTCCTCCAACCTTAGTTTGCTATCCAATGACGAGCCCATACTGCTAACTACTTTTCTTGCACCCGCTCTATAAAACAGAACTTCTCCTCTCGACTCGCTTGGCTTTGCATTCAAACGCTAGGCTTCCGACTATCCCGTCTCCAGCAAGCCGACTCATTCTTAGTGTTCTTCCTCTGTATTTTAACGTGTTGTATAACTAGCGCTCACTCCGTACTACCCTTGACTCTTCAATGAGATCGTTTGCTTTATTCTCGTTGTTCCTTACAGGTGTGTCGGCTTCACAATTACCTACCAACCCGGCAAAGGTTGGTGACTTGCTTGACCCTTCCGAGGTCGTTAGCGCGACAGTTGCGTCTGCTGACACATCTGCTTTCGAACTCCCATCGCAAGTCATCTACTCTGTCTCTCCCACGGCCTCAGACCCTTGTGAGAGGGTCAACGATGCTTATTACGACAACCATCGTAATGTGTTCAATTACACTCTTGCCATGGACTGTCTCTTGAACATTCCAGTCAATCAGACCTTTGCTAACGCTCTGCTCGAGTCCGTCAGAGGCTGGCTATCCACATACAGCCTGCAGAGCTGGTATATGGACCCTCCTACTGACTCCAAAATGGCCAAGGTCGACATTAACGCAACACTCGATTCCATCTCTACTGGAATTGAGAATGGCGACTTCTCACAACGCTACTATCTCGACCGAAATCTCACCAACGCCTTTGCTGCCTTCTACGACGGCCACACCGTCTATTACTCGTACTGTATCATGCCTTTCTATTTCTACCACAAAAGACCTTTGATCGCTCTAGGTGACTCTAAAAGCGATAATTACACCATATATGCTCTGACCATGAGTACTTCCAACCCAGCTAAGATCTACAAAGAAGTCTCAGAGATTGAAGGTGTTCCCGTCATTGATTACCTAGAAAACCTCGTCGAGGATTACGAAGAACTCTCGGAGAACCCATACTCCGACTTTAACGCCCGTTTCATGGACCTCCTCTATAATCCCAAATTGGTTAGCTCTGGTTCCAGACAGGGTTCATTTGCTCTTCGCATCTTCCCGCCTAACAATTCCACCATCAGCTTTACTTATGCCGATGGTGAAACAGAAACTGTACCATGGCTGGCTCGCCTTCGTTCGGGAACTGGTATATCGGCTTCTAGTGGCCGTCCGTTCGTTCGCTCTACCAAATATTTTGCCAGTTATATGTGCGACTATCCTTACTATGTTCCTGATTATTCTAATTCAACTCGCTTCAAAGATCTCTACAGTGGTTTTGCGAGCAGTAGCTCAGGAGTATCCAAGCGTGACGATGAGCAGGATCTACCTAGCAGAGAATACAAGACTCTTCAAGAACTCCGTAACCTGGATCTTGAATTCCCCGATCTGGATGATGAGAAGACGACTCAAGTGAATACTGAAGACGCATCTCTCGCTGATGCCGTTACAGACTACTCAGTGCCGGCCACATTCAATCAAACTCTCCCTAATCCGTTAGGCCAGACCGATGGAGGGGAGGTTCGTTATTACAAGATCCCCTATGGCGGTAATTCGGATAAATCTATTGGTGTTATTGAGATTACCTCTTTTTCTCCCTGGGGATCATCCTACTCCAGTGTCTCTTCATTTGCTTCAGATTTTTCAAATGCGATAGAAGACGCCTTGGATGCGTTTGCAGAAGATGACGAAGTGGAAAAGATCGTTGTTGACGTCACCAACAACGGCGGTGGCTATATTTCTTTTGGCTTTGCCACTGTTCTCATGCTTTTCCCTAATGCATTACCGTTTTATGGTGTCAACGTTCGCCTCAGCCCTCTATCGGTTTACTTGTCTGTCAACAGCTCTCCTTCGTCTTCTACCCTGAAGAAGTGGTCCACGAACAGTCTCTACAGCCAGAGTACAATCCTTGAGTACCTCAATGCCATTTCTTTTAACGACGCTAATGTCCTGCAGCTGAATGGCAAGGACTTTGATGGCAACGGTGATTACATCAAACCATACGGGGTTAATAGTGACTATTTCTCTCAACCTGCTGTCTATAATGTGACATCTATAATAGAAGAAGCATTCACTTCATTCAGTGCATCTGGCTCCCCGCAATTTGCTCCTGAGGACATCCTTCTTATTTCTGATGGGCGATGCGGCTCTACCTGTTCTATATTCTCTGAAGCTTTGTCGTCCATTGGTGTTAATACTCTAACCTATGGTGGATACCCTGGAAGCGACCAGAATGCTCAGGTTGATGGCGGGTTCCGAGGATACCAAGTTTTGCAAGTGGACAGCATGTACTCATATTTCGATGAAGTGAATTATTACTCTTATCCAGATGTGGCCTTCAATTTTGACGACAATGCTATGCCTGTCATCCCTCCATTTAGTGGATCTTTGACTTTTAATCTTCGCAATTCGTTTCGCGAGAATAGTTTCGACGTCCCTCTTTCTTTTAGCATTACACCAGCTGCTGGACACCTGCCTCTGAACGTGTCTATGATTTATGATGGTGAGACTCTTTGGCAAGCAGCTGCTCAGGAAGCTTGGGGAACTGATGGTACCGGAAGCGGTACCGGATCTAATAGCGCTTATAACAGTGAAGTTGCTACCGAAGCCACACAGTCTGCAAGCGCTACCAGCGCTTCCAGTTCCTCCAAGTCGTCGTCCAAGAAGAGCGATGCACACCAGACGGTTTCTTTGAGCTCATGGAATTTACTCCTTTCATTGATTCCTGCCGTTTTTATGCTTTATCTTTGAAGATCAAAGTACTTTATTTATACTATGTTAGTATTACCTGTAAGAATATAGCACGTAGATCTCAGTTGGCCCTATAGCCGGGCGGTAGGGTTATTTTGCAGCTGAAGTTCGACATATCATGAAGATGCGATGGATCATCAATTTATTGCTATTCATTGGCCAGTGCATCGCCCTTGAGGATGGATTATCGTATCCAGTATACGACATCTCGCTGAGTGGAAGCAAAATTGATGCGTTCGAAGCAGCTGCACTTTCTTCAACGCCGAATTTCGAGATTGTTAAGATGAACAACCATGACTATTTGTGTAACATTTCAGCGCCAGAGAACGGAGACCAAGGTCAGACGGATGTAATTGAATCAACTCCAGATGAAGTACTGAACCTTTTAGAGCCGTTGAACGGAATCTGCCTGTTTACTCGAGTTGGCTGGTGGAGTTATGTCTACTGCCACAAGAGATATGTTAAGCAGTTTCATAGATCAATGCACCCAGATGGGGAGCCAGATCCGTACGAAGCTTCTTTTTACCTTGGCAGACATGAAGACCGTGCTTCAGTAGAGATTGGACGGGGATCTCCGTATTTACTGCTGAACTATAATGAGGGAACAGAGTGTGATCTCACGGGACTCTCTCGGGAGGTGAATGTAGAGTTTGTGTGCAATGAGAACATCGACCTCAGCAGAATTATGTCGGTTAAGGAAATGTCTACTTGCCGTTATTCTATGAAGGTTGAGACGCCACTGCTGTGTGCTAACTCGGAGATGAATCGTCACCTCTCTATGGCCCAAGGTGGAATTACCTGCCGTATAATACAATCGGAGGGTAGTACTCCGGAACTCGAGCATGTAACTTATGATGAGGTTAAGCCTGAGAAAACTACTGAAGACTGGTTAACTTATTTGATGAATGAGAATGGAGACTTTGAGGACCTCCAATCTATCGAAGAAGCCGAAGGACCTATCTCATTTGTCATAGGGCTTAAACAACTATTACTGGATTTTCAATTTCACTTAATAATGCAGGAAACTCCGTTTGGCGCCGTTCCCATAGGTGATGGAATGATGTCGGCGACGTATAATCTAGCTGTTGAGGGCACAAAACTCGCATTAATAAGAGTAACTGCCGATAGCGACTACCAAGTGTACTGGGAGATACTGGATAAGAGCGGAGATGGGCGTAAAGCGAACGGTAAGAAAGTTATCAGTCTTTTTCGTCAGGAACTGCAAGGAGCTCTGCTATCTATGGTGGATATAGCCGAAGAGTTGAATGAACAGCCCACCCAGTTTCCTAGATCCAACGTGGAAACTGAGCAGACACTAATGTATACGTATTCGATATCTGGAGACGGCACTGGAAAATGGTTTAACCCAAGTGGAGAGGAAACTCATACCGAGCAAGGGGGATTTACTGAGGCAGTTAATGAAAAGCCAGAAGAAGATCAGCATATTGACAATGAAGAACCTGAAGCTGGGAGCGAGGAAGAGATTCATAATGCACCTGAAATAGTAGAAGAGTATGACGAATCTGATCAGCAAGTGGATATATCACAGACTGAGCTGCAACAGCCAGACAACAAACCTACCCAGGCAGATGACAATGAGCCTGATGCATCCGAGGCTCTCGCTGAAGCACTTGAGGATCGAGACGACTCTCAACCACAAATATACCAAGACTATGCTGACAATATTGAAGACTCTGAGAATCTTCAAGATGCAGACGTTAATTTAGGCGAAAGTCCTTCTCAAGAGTCTCTGGACGATATTGATTCGACGATTCATGAAGAGCTATAGTATGTTGCATTAGAACGATCTCAAAACTTTGTTTGACACACTCCCAAGAGAGTATACGATGTGATTGGCTGATTTAGTGAGCTGGAAAACCTAACTATGTTAGTGCCTTAACTTAGGATAAAAAAAGGAGTGATATAAAAAGCGAACTATTTTGTGCGCAACGTCTTAAATTTCTTGCTTCTATTCAACACCGGTTGATTGGGTTAAGTCGAACTTTATAGAATGGATATACCGAGTAGATGTTCGCCAGATGCCGATGTAGACACCAGCACAGCTGAAACGCCGTTCTATTCTTATCTGGAGGACAGGAATCTTCATCTCATAGAAAGCAAAGTACTGGGGACCTCTCCTATGACACATGCTACCGATGACCTTTCTCAAAGTGTTGCCAGTTTATCCTTCTTTAACAACGCCCACGAGACCGATGCCGAAAAGGGATTGAATGAGCGATTGCCCAAAGAGCCGTCCTCGCCAGAGGTTGTTATGCCGCAGAGAATCAGTGCCCCGGCCACGGAAGATCCCGAAGTAGTAGCTGAGTTGAGCAAGATATACACAGATATAGCCAAATGCATAAATATCCGCCGAAAATACATGGAGATATCCTTACAGCGCCCCGGCGATGACCCAAGAAACTCTGATTCCTGGCATGTTTACCCCGAACACCCCAAGCCAATGTACAAAGAGACCAAAGAATGGACGCAAGGTGAGGTGAGTCGAAAATTTGGCGAGAATATCGGTGAAGATTTCGATCTAGAAAAGTGCGATATTGTAGGCCTCGATCCTGAAATCGACTACCGAGTCAGCCCGTTTGGGGTCTTCGAGATCTACGATACCCGCGAGCTAACGGCCTCTGAGAATGACGAATCCTTTAAATGCAAGCCTTTGGCAGATATACCGACTTTGAAGGATTATTATCTTGACCTGGAATTCATCAGCTCTGCATCGGCTGAAGGACCGACGAAGAGCTTTGCATTCAGAAGATTGCAGTATCTCGAATCTAGATGGAACATGTACATTCTTTTGAATGAATATCGTGAATTGAGCGAATCGAAGTCAACACCTCATCGCGACTTTTACAATGTGCGTAAGGTAGATACGCATATCCACCACTCAGCCTGCATGAACCAGAAACATCTGCTTCGTTTTATTAAATACAAGATGAAGAAGTACCCTGACGAGGTCGTGATCTACCGAGACGGAAAGTATCTCACGCTATCTGAGGTATTTGAATCCCTCAAGCTGACTGCCTATGATCTATCTATTGATACTCTGGATATGCATGCTCATAAAGACTCCTTCCACAGATTTGATAAGTTCAACCTCAAATATAACCCTGTTGGAGAATCTCGGCTGAGAACTATTTTTCTGAAAACGGATAATCATATTAAGGGACGCTACCTGGCGGAGATCACCAAAGAAGTAGTATCTGACCTGGAACAAAGTAAGTACCAAATGGCGGAGTATCGAATCTCCATCTATGGACGGCACCCTGAAGAATGGGACAATTTAGCTGCTTGGGTAGTTGACAACAAGCTCTTTTCTCCAAATGTGCGCTGGCTAGTGCAGATTCCTCGTTTATACGACGTGTATAAGGCCAGTGGTCTCGTCAGCACCTTTGAGGATGTCGTCAACAACATCTTTCAGCCACTGTTCGAGGTTACCAAAGATCCTTCCAGCCATCCTAAGCTGCACGTATTCTTGCAGAGAGTGATCGGATTTGACTCTGTGGACGACGAGAGTAAGCCTGAGAAGCGCCTTTACAAGAAATTCCCCACACCTAAATACTGGGACACATATCAGAATCCTCCATACTCTTATTGGCTATACTACTTATTTGCCAACATTGCTAGTCTGAATCAGTGGCGCAAACGCCGTGGTTTCTGTACTTTTGTGCTACGTCCCCATTCCGGAGAAGCTGGAGACATAGACCATCTAGTGAGTGCTTTCATTACATGCCATTCGATCTCGCACGGCATAGTGCTCCGGAAGATTCCTCTGATTCAATATCTGTTCTACTTAGAGCAGATAGGCATAGCAATGTCGCCGTTGAGCAACAATGCGCTCTTTTTGGCATATGAAAAGAATCCGTTCCAGTCATACTTCAAACGAGGCCTTAATGTGTCGTTGTCTACAGACGATCCTTTACAGTTTTCCTTCACCAAGGAGCCGCTGATTGAAGAGTACTCGGTTGCAGCCCAGATCTATAAGCTTTCCAACGTTGACATGTGTGAACTTGCAAGAAATTCCGTGCTTCAATCTGGTTATGAAGGATCCGTGAAGAGGCATTGGTTAGGATATAACTACGACAGACCCGATGGACGAGGTAACGATATCGCGAAGACAAATGTACCCGACATTCGCGTTGCTTTCCGCCGCGAGACTCTTGAACAGGAATGGAGTATGCTGCTGCGATTTGGAGAGGTTGATATCAAGCCCTACTTCACCTCCGACAAAGGTAGCTACGAGTTCCACGAGATGAATGCCTTGATTCCAAATATAACTGGCGGCAGCCAAACGCAAGGGTTCCCTGGAGTAAAACAGAATGCGCATCGTCGACGGTCCACCTTTTCGGACCATTCCAAGTTGTCCATGTCCATGATGTCCAACATTGAATAGACTCGCTGATAATGTAGTTTATGTTGATCTTCGTTCATGCCGTTAAGGGTCTTTTCTAACAAATGATGATCCGTCGAACGAGTAGTCAGACAAGTAGTTTCCCACTTCGCCTTGAGGTACGCCAAGATACTTTGCCGCTTTCAGGGGCGAAATAGCTGAGTAGGCTGATGTTATGTCAGCGAGAACCTGCTGCCTGATGTTGCGGAGGAGCGCTTGGGCGTACTCGGTGGTTATCTGATCGGTGCCAACAGCTCCAATAGCTGGATAAAGCGCATCAAATAGACCAGTATAAAAATCTGAGTACTTGTAAGCAGCCAGAAGTTCTACCAAGTTGGATACAGCAGGTGGAACGTCGATTCCGATTCGAGAAATGAATGCCTTAGCTTCCAGGAGATCGTCCGCAAGCAGCAGGCAAAGAACCGTCCGAGGCACAAGCTCTGTGTGGTTACCTGCAACAATATCAGACTCGGCTAAAAGATACAGATCAGCCGCCTGGCCGAATCTGCCGCTGTTGACGAGCTCAGCGGCCCGAGAATCCATATAATGCGTGTCGGTGTCCAGCTGTGGAGGCAGCCCTAGCAGCCCTATTTCAACACCTGTCGTGTCCTCTAAGGAGCCCCGGGAGCCTGGTATTCTTACTTCTCCGCAGACATGGATGCAGAAACCAAACGTGCTTTCGGGGTTTTCCGGGCAGTGATTCTGCTGATTGTAGGAACCACGGCCATTGCGGCCCGTCTCTTCTCTGTGGTTCGGTTTGAGTCTATTATACACGAATTCGACCCATGGTTCAACTTTCGAGCCACGAAGTATCTAGTCGCGAACGGTTTCTACAAGTTTTTGAACTGGTTTGACGACAGGACTTGGTATCCTCTTGGCCGTGTCACAGGAGGCACTCTCTATCCTGGGCTGATGGTCACTTCGGGTGCAATCCATACCATCCTCCGTTGGTTCTCTTTCCCGGTCGATATCCGAAACATATGTGTGCTTCTAGCTCCTGGCTTCTCGGCGTTGACGGCGTTTGCTACCTATTTATTTGCCTCAGAGATGAAAGACTCAACAGCGGGTCTTTTTGCTGCAGCATTCATGGGAATTGCTCCTGGTTACATCTCGAGATCTGTTGCTGGTTCTTACGATAACGAGGCCATCGCCATATTTCTATTGATGTTTACCTTTTATTTATGGACCAAATCAGTTAAGCTTGGCTCAGTATACTACGGAATGATGACTGCTCTTTTCTACTTCTACATGGTTGCCGCATGGGGTGGTTATGTCTTTATAACCAACATGATTCCTCTCCATGTTTTTGTCCTCTGCCTTATGGGCAGGTTCTCTCATAGAATCTATATAGCGTATTCCTCATGGTACGCACTTGGAACTCTTGCATCTATGCAGATCCCATTTGTGGGATTCCTCCCTATCCGTTCCAGTGAACACATGGCTGCCCTCGGTGTGTTTGGACTAGTACAGCTATTAGCCTTTGGCATGTATATGCGATCCATGGTTTCTTCTGCAAATTTCAGGCACTTGCTGTTTGCAACAGTTGGAGTTATTTTAGTCGGTGGATTTGCTTCGATTGTTGCGCTCACAATAACCGGAACAATTGCTCCTTGGACAGGCCGTTTCTATTCCTTCTGGGACACGAACTACGCCAGGATTCATATCCCGATTATTGCATCTGTTGCAGAGCATCAGCCAACTGCTTGGCCCATGTTTTTCTTTGATACGCATATGCTCGTTGGCATTGCTCCTGCTGGACTGTTCTTCCTGTTCTCGGAGTTGCGAGACGAACATGTGTTTGTTATTGTTTATGCAGTTCTAGCATCTTACTTCGCAGGTGTGATGGTCCGCCTCATGTTGACACTCACGCCGATACTATGTGTTGCTGGAGCCATTGCGATCACTACACTTTTGGAGCCGTATCTGACAGCTACGTCTGACGAACCACCGAAAACAAGCGAACAGAAAATGACTTTCTACAAGCATATAATGCGTCTGTTGGACTTGAATGCACCTAGGTATGTCTACAGAAAAGGTATTCGCCTTTTGACTACAGGTATTGTTGGTTATTTGCTGTTGCACTTTGTGTTCCACTGCACTTGGGTCACTCAGAATGCCTATTCCTCTCCTTCGGTAGTGCTGGCTTCTTCTAGACCGGACGGATCTACCTATTTAATTGACGACTACCGAGAGGCATATTATTGGCTGAGACAGAACACTGACTATAATGCTAAGATAATGTCATGGTGGGACTACGGCTATCAAATTGGAGGCATGGCCGACCGAACAACGCTGGTCGATAATAACACCTGGAACAATACGCACATTGCGACAGTTGGCAAGGCAATGTCTTGCAGCGAAGAAACTGCGTACCCGATTTTACTCAAACACGATGTGGACTACGTTTTGATAGTGTTTGGAGGACTCATTGGTTACTCCGGAGACGATATTAACAAGTTCTTATGGATGGTGAGGATTTCGGGTGGTATTTGGCCTGATGAAGTGAAGGAGCGAGACTATTTCTCGCCAAGAGGCGAGTATAAGGTAGACGCGGAGGCTTCACCGGCAATGCGAAACAGTTTGATGTATAAGATGTCGTACTACAGGTTTGCGGAGCTGCTTGGAAACAATGCTGTTGACAGACAGCGAAAACAGCTGATACCGAACAACCCGATTGTTCTGGATACTCTAGAAGAGGCCTTCACCAGTGAGAACTGGATGATTCGAATCTACAAAGTGAAGAAGCCCGATGTGTTTGGAAGATCTGCCCAGCAAGCTCGACAGTGGAAGGACGGCAGCCATCTGAAACTTCAAAAGAGCACGGAACTGCGTATCTGAGCACTGCTCAAAAATCTAGAAATTAAACGAAGAGTCCTATGAGATGATTAAGCAGTTGTAGATTGCCATATTAGCTGCGAGACCGGTAGTGGTGACGGAGGCCCGGAGGGAGTTTCTTCTTTCGGCGTACTCGATGTCGACCAAAGTAGGGTACCTGGGGCCGGTTGGCACTTTCAGCTATGAAGCGGCCTTAAAACTGAGCAGCACGTCAGACGAGCTGGTGCCCTTAGAGAGCATCGACGGGTGTATTCAGAGCCTGCTGGCCGGAGAGGTCGATGCTGCAGTGGTGCCCATTGAGAACTCGACGAACGGCAGCGTGGACGGAGCATTCGACTCAATTGCCAGCATACCTTGCAGTGACCCGGAAGCTGAGTTTAAGGCAACTTCGCAGACGTTTGTAGATATCAATCACTGTCTGCTGGGTTACCGGGACAGTAATATCATCTATTCTCACCCTCAGGTGTGGGGGCAGATCAAGGACTGGACCGGGGCGCACTTGCCCAGAAACATCGAGAAAATCGATGTCAGTTCTACATCGAAAGGGGCCAAGCTGGCTGGGATAGAGAAGACTATGGCAGTGGGATCGGAGTTGTCGGGCAAAGTACATAACACCCCGGTCCTTGTAAGGAACATCAACGACCGCAAAGGGAACCAGACGCGGTTTCTGAAGTTCAGCAGGTCTGGAGGCGACCCAATAGATACTACCAAAAAGACGCTAATACGGCTACAGGTCGAGCACACTAGAATAGGAGCGTTGTCGGAAGCTCTGGGGATACTAAGCGAGAATGGCATGAATCTTACGTTTATCACTAGCCGACCGGACCCGGCACAGGAATGGCGGTATATCCACTTCATCGAGTTTGTAGGCGGAGACATACGAGGCATCGACAGGCTGCGTGAGAGAAGCTGTGCGGTGTATGTGCTCGGAAACTACTAAATCCAGGATCACCGGCCGTACTTCTGGAACACCCAGTCACTGTTGTCTAGCGGGCACACGTGGCGTGTTTTCAGCCACCTGGATATGCAATGGAAGTGGAAAGCATGGTTGCAGGCGCCCCAGGCCACGCTGCACTCGTCGTCGGTCAATGCGCCCGGGTTGGCCTGACACTCAATACACGCATCCATGATGTGATTACGGCAAATGGCGCAGTTCTCCACCACAATATCCCAAGACCACAGCGCCACCGCGTTCCATTTTTTTATTTCAAATCGTTTGGGCTTATTTTCTGCTGGAACAGCATCGACTTCCATAGAACTCTCCTCCATAATGGTCGTCCTTGGCAGAGTCTGGGTGGGTGAACCTCTCCTTCCCTTTTTGGGCTCCCATCGCCCCTCACAACAAACCCTTACAACTCCTACATCCACCTGTATCCTACTTCTACCTTAATCTTACCCTAACGTGTGCTAGCTTACCGTAATGGCTCGGCCAAATCCCAGCACAGACAAGAAACCAAAACCCTCGGATCCCTCGCGGGCCTCCAAGAAGCCCGCAAAACGGAAGCCTTCTACTCCCCGAAGGACTCCTCCGCGCGACCAGAAGTATGCTGCCGGCTCCTATTCGTCCTCCTCTCCCGCACCGTCTGCTTTACCAATGCCAGACTTTATGCCGTCAAGATCACCGCCCCTGGCTCAGCCATCTCCCCATTCACCCAGCGATCCATCTCCTCAGCGTTCAACCAACACCCAGGTCGCCTCTTCCAGTTTGCAGTCTCGTTTACAGCGCTTCATACAAGATTCGGACAATGCAGACGTGCATGCAAACGAGCCGCTCCCGCCAAAACAGCTTGAGAATAAGCTGAAGGCCATTCTAAGGATCTAGTTCTGGGCCATGCCTACCTCGGTTCCTAGAAGGCGATGACACTCTACGCATCTAGCAACGGACGTCTAGTCTCCTCTTTGTCATAGCATATTCGTTACTAATCTTTATCCTCCTTATCTACTTCACCCTCGTTCTCTTTATCGCTTTCCTTTCCTTCGGTCAACCTGTGCACAGAAGTAGCTTCCACCACCTCCGATCCAGACTGCACGCAATCATCGTCACCGTCGATCTTCTCCGAGTTGATCTCCTCGTCCTTGTCTCCCTCCTCATCCCCTTTAGAAACCTTCGTCTCAGATTGAAGTCGGATCAACGGAGATTGTGTAGGTTCGGTGGCTTTGCCTGCGGAGACAGACTGCTTTCGAGATCTATTACCTTCTGCAATATCAACACGCTCCTTCAGTAATTTTAGATAGTCCCGCGTCTTGCCATTTTCCTCGTATTCCAACACATCGTATAGATCAGTTTCGCTCACCTTTGCAAAAGGGCTCTCCAGGTCATCAGCAAACGTGCAGAGGAAATGTGCCCATGATGGGGCAACCACATACTTTGTGTCGTAGTCTTGGCCGAATAATATAACTTGACCCCACGTGCCTGCTGGTCCGGGGTTCAGATCAATGCCTATGTTATTTCCACACCGATCGCATGCCACCGGGACCCACCCCGCGTGCGAATACACCGGCTGCACTGCTCCTTCAGGAACACTGCCTTGGGCTTCGATGAACTTCCCTAAAGCTTGTATCCGCTTTTTCTCGGCAGGAGTGCGGCCCTGAGGTTCCGAAACGGATCCCGCTGGTGAATTTGGCCGTGATGAGCGTATGGCAGCAGCATTTCGCGCCTGTGTAGCCGCAGATACCGGAGGAACATATGGCCCGTTCAATACAGAAAGAGCCGATTTGTACCTGTTGAGATCTTCTTCATATTCAGTTGCAACTTTCCTCCAGTTGTTCCATTCTTCTTCAACGCTTTCCATGTCTAATAGAATCATTCCAAATAAAAGGCCGCACGGTCTGCCAGACCGTTCCTGGCCATCGTGGTACGTGAATGACGCCTTAACGTCCGGAGGCAGCGAGCAGTCGCGATCGTTCTCGAATTCGAGCACGTCGGCATGCGTCGCAGGATCATTAAGCTGATCACTCATCTCGGGAAAATTAGCATCCAACCACCTCTCAATGCGTCCCCAAGACACAGAAACCGGGGAAGGAGGCGCGACACCGTCCCGAAACTCCCCAAGAGCTATTTCGGCCTGTTCTCTCGTCACAGCGTACGGGTTGGCGCTGCTAATAGACTCGGAGTCTGCATCGGCAGAGACATTCAGCGGATTGCCAGCCGCCTGGCTCCCGTGATACGTCGCAAATCGATCGTGTGTAGTAAGAGAATACACAAATTCCTTGAATCCATCCGTGAGCTTTCCCATTATGGTATAGACAGTTACAGGTTAGTTTTCACGTGTTTCCAGCGAATAACTACGGTTCAACAAAAACAAAGCACGCAGAAATACAATATAAGAGCGCAAATCACTGGTACTCGCCCTCTGCTTGCGTGTATAGCGTGTCTCCAAGTAAGGGGCTCAGGGTGGTCCAGGGATGCTCGTGTTGTTCGGTGGGTTAGGGGACAGTGCTCCACCGCCTTGCTACAATGAGTGGTAGGGCGGCCTACGTCGGGGCTGAAGGTCAGTGTATAACATATATCTCGAAAGCTAAACCTGCTCCTGCTGCTCTTCGATTGCAGACGGACGAAGCTTCTCCATATCACGGAACAGGCATCGACTTACCAAAAAGTACATAGAAACAACAATACAAATGATAAATGCAAGAATGCCAAAAAACCAGCCAAGACCGCCCACATCTTGTCCAGGCACAGTAACATTCATACCGAACAGACCCGTGATGAGATTAAGAGGAACAAGGATGGTACCAATTACTGTGACCTTGGAAAAGAGTTCAGTGACACGGTTGTTCGCATGGAAAGACTCCACTTGAACCTGGGCAAGGTAGTTAGCATGAGACCTAGACAGGATCTTCTCGTAGGACACCAGGTTCTGGTACATAGTCACAATATGATCGTGAATATCACCAAGGTATAGGCCAATCTCAGTTCTAGATGCATTGCCGAAATGCTCATTGCAACGCTTGGCGTACATCTTCACGACATCGGCTTTTCCCGACAACAGGCGCAGGACCGTCATGATCTTCTTTCTCGCCTCGCCAATGCGCTGTAGCATGCCGCTGTGGTCATCATGACGAGCAACAAACACAGAGTCCTCAATACCATCGGCTTCCAGTTCGATTTCATGGATTAAGGGTGCATAGTAATCGACAATGTCATCGACCAGGGCATAGCACATCCAATCGGCACCCACAGTCATGTAATCGCGCAGTTGCCTAATGCGGTTTCTTACACGCGCAGGGTGAACGATATCAGCAAAATGGAATGTCAACAGGCCCTGACGAAATACAACAATGTAAACATTCTCAGGATCCATGTAATCCTTTGAGTCTTTGTCCGCATTAAAGGTGTGGAAAGAGACAAAGTAGTAATGCGGAAACATTTCCACTTTTTCACGAGCATCCTTAGTATGAATATCTTCAGCAGTCAAAGGATGGATGTCGAAAGTCTTAGCAAGAGTACGCATCTCGGCATCTGTTGGGTTAAGACAGTCCAACCACCAGGTGCCTTTCTCCTTCTCCGACCAAAACATGTTCGCCAAGTCCGCATTGTCCTCATCCAGCAAAGCGCACAGGTGAGACGCGTGAATAGTTTCATCAGATTCAGAGCAGAAGTAGGAGAAGCGATCGTCCCATTGCTCTTCACAGGGGAACTTCTCTACTGGGTTCTTGTCGACCAATTCCGAGGACTCAGAAGCATCCAAGTACGCATCAGAGTTAGTGCTTGTGCGGCTAGGAAAATAAGCACTATTAACTTCACTTCCACGAGACCAGAGATCTACTTTCTTCGGTTTTTCGGTGATGCGAGAGTAATACTGGCTGGTCAGAGCATGGCGTTCCTGTTCGACATACTCGTAGAGCTCAGAGAGGTCGATGTTACCCTTCATAGTGGAACCAGATTTAATAGGGATACAGACATCTTCATCTGAGAGATCGAAATCAGAATTCGAGTCCGATCCCATGGAGTTTGCCCGCAAGGCGGGGGTAGTAGGCAAACGGGCATCGAAGTGCATCGAGTTGTCGGAAACCCAGGAAGAGTTGGACTTGACTCTTGTGAGGGGTATCCCGTCACGGTGGCCCGTAAAAGAAAGGCGGGGTTTAGCTGTTCCAAAAACAGAGGACGATCCTTGGTGCATGAGGGGATTAGAGGCGGACGCGCCCGGAGAAGAAGGGTGGTCATCCCTGCTCAAGCCCGAGATTTTGGTCTTGTTGTCATAATCAGATGGCTTAGGACAAGGGGCATAGTTGTCCTGGAAAGCGTCAGCAGTATCGAGAGAAACAGAGGAGTCGTTGGTTCTGGCAATAATGTGAGAATCGAACGACTCGTCAGAAGAACTGATGGACATGGTGTCAGAGGGGGAATTACCGCGCGAGTCCATGGTAAGTCAAAACGGGTAAAATGACTGATTCAGTACCGAATATGGTATGCGACAGAAAGAAAGAGATTAATAGTATGCCATAAAAGAGCGATCTATGTATATAAGCCCACTCAACAGAATGTAGAGTTAAGCCCAGTTATGGAGGCTCGAAAAGTGGGGAGTAGGAGCACAGCATGCACGGAAGAAGGTGCAAGATGCAAATATAAGTAGAGGCAAACAGCGCGTAGGATGAGAGGCTCTTTTAAGATGTACTTACTTCGAAGCAAAGGCAAGCACAACAGTTAAAAGCGACCGGGCGATATAGTCTTACTAGGAGCTTGTTACAGGGAAAAACCGAGTAAAGCAGGAAAGCAAAAGTATTACAAAAAATGTATAGTTTCTAAGTTGCAGAAAGCACGAATTTGTATAAGCAAAAAGTGCCTTTTTGTCGTAATACCGAGAAGTACAAAAGAAGGGTAAGGAAAAAAAGCCTGCAGGAATAGCAAATCCATAACAGTGAGGCGCATTTTAAAGTTTTTCTCCTTGCGGTATGGGAACCGTTCCAGGGAAAGAAAAAAACTTAAGGTTTTCTTCTATTTGGGAGCATAAACGGCGCAAAGGGAGTTAGGTGGGCTACTTTGCGGTCGGAAGACTCGAGGCGGCCTTTTGCTGTGCTTTTGCTAGAGCATAGACGACTCCTGCGAGGAATCCGATTGAAATAGCGGTAACCGAAAAGAAGGTTACGGGAGCGTCAAAGAAGAGCAGGCCGCTGAGGGCGATGGGGAGCTTGTTGAGAGCACCTACCATGGAATAGGTGGTGGAGGAGGTGACTCGGATGCACCAGGCAGAGCAGTAAGAAATAGAGACCGTCGAGATGCCAGAAAAGATCATTGAGACAATTATGAGGTTCCGGGAGGCTGGCGGGAAGTTTTGGCTCATGTTCGCGGAAGACCAGTCTTCCATGACTAAGGAGCAGATCATTAGGATGGGGATCGAGAGCAGGTTGTTGTAGTACATGGTATCGAAATCCTTGAAGTTGGTGAGCTGTATTCGTTTGCGCATGATAAGGACATAAGCAGCAGACGAGAAGCAGTTGGTGAGCATCCACAAGTAGCCCTGGCTGATGGTAAAGCCCACAGCATCTTTGGACACCGGCGTGGTGATATCGGCCCAAGCAGCTACAACGGAAGAAAGAACCATGAGCGAAAAGGAGCCAAAGATCATAGGGGTGACAGGGGAGCCGCCAAACCAGATCTGCTCGCCATAGGCAATCAAAATAATAGTAAGGTTCTTGAAAATCGTGTACACCGGAATAGAAAGGAACTGTAACGCTTTAGAAGACGTGTATATCATTATAACAAGAAAGAGGGAGATAGGGAACCACTTTTTGGCGTCATCTTTGTTGAAGTCTCTGTAGGTAATAAACCCAAGCCTTTTGCAGATCTCAATGACAATAGTACAGACAATCGACTGGATCGCAAGAAGCAGGAAGTTCATGTTGAAGGAATAGCCGGAAACCACATATTTATTGGTCAAGGTCATCAGGATGGAGGACGCGCAGTAAGACAAAACCGGCAGCACCGCGGGAGACATCTTGTATGAAGTATCTATCCCGGACTTATGTTGATTCTGTGCCATGGCTGCGTACGATAAAGGCTGAGATCGAAGTTGACACGCGCTATCGGTGAGAATCTAAGTTTTCAGACTAAGCGTCAGGGAATCCTGGTTGTCATGGAGCCTGTTTATTGGTAACTGCTTCGAGCAATACCCAACCTTAACTTTATTAAATTTTTTTCCTACAGTTCGACTCTACTGAATAGTATTCCACGTGTGCACCATGTCCATGATTCCTTTAGCGACCTATTCCTTGGAATTAATTCCCGGCATCTCCGTACAGGCCATTGAGGACGACTTTCCTGTGACGGTCCGTCTCTCCATGGCTGCTATTGACCCTACACAGACGCTGGACGACAATGCTACTCCCTCGACTGTTCGTATTCTGAAGGCTCCTATGATAGGTCCTTTGGATAGCGACGACGAGGACGATGATTTCGATGATGTCGACGCCGATGTCGATGGCGATGAGGAGATGGAAGACGATGACGAAGAGGATGACGAAGAAAAGGACGAGGAGGACGAGGAGGACGAAGAAGCAGAGGAGGAAAAAGAAGATGATTCCGACGACGAGGATTCCGACGACGAAGGAATAGAGATCGAGGAGATCGTTCTGTGCACTTTGGATCCCAAGATTCAATATCAACAGACTCTTGATCTGGTTTTAACTGCTGCTGATGAGATCTACTTCGAGGTCTCTGGTTCATACCCTGTCTACCTCACCGGTAACTATGTTGATCACCCTTATGATCAGGACAGTGACGACGAAGAGTATGACTTTGATTCCGATGAGTATGACTTGACTCCTGATTCTGATGAGCTGTATGATTCCGATGAGCTCGATGCCATCACCGAAGGTCGTCTTGAAGAGATCGTTGACGAAGAGGATAGCGAAAGCGGCAGCGACAAGGAAGACAATGAAGATGAGGACGATGAAGAGGAAGAGGAAGAGGAAGAGGAAGAAGAAGAGAAGCCTCTCAAATCTAATAAGCGTTCCGCTGAGACTGAAGATCATAAACCAGCTAAAAAGCAGAAATCAGACAAGAAAGTTGCATTTTCCGACGATGTTGAGAAGCCAAAAAAGAAATTCGAGTCAAAAACTTTAGACAATGGCCTGATCATTGAGGATCGAAAGAAAGGAGATGGACCTGGGGCTAAGAATGGCCAAAGAGTAGGCATGCGCTACGTCGGCAAACTTAAGAACGGAAAGGTGTTCGACTCAAACACGAAAGGCAAGCCATTCCAGTTTGTACTTGGAAAAGGCGAAGTCATCAAGGGATGGGAACTTGGTATCAAAGGACTCGCTGTCAACGGAGAGCGCCGACTCATCATTCCTGCTAGTTTGGCGTATGGAAAGAAGTCTCTCCCCGGCATCCCCGCCAACTCCGACCTTGTTTTTGATGTCAAGCTTGTCTCACTCAAGTAAATCATGTCTAAAGTAATATAGAATAGTTCATAAGATGTCCAATTTTGCTGTAAAACTAAGTACGCTTATTACAAGTTCCAATCGGCCCGCGAAATCTAACTCTGCTTCCAACTATGCACACTCTCAAGGCGCTTGCATTGCAGAAGTGCCTCCGCCACATAAATCAGATCACGGATGTTGGCGATGCTCCGTTTGCTCTTATGGAACCGATTTTAAGAAAAATGTCTCCTATAGGCCTGGAGGCTGTAGAGAAGGCCTCACCTCACCTGATACAATACACAGACCCTATATGGAAAGACCTGCTACTTCGAGATTTCAACTCCAAACAGCTACCTAAGAACAACTATAGATCTGCGTATGCGCGCTATTACAAAGAAAGGAAGAGTAACCTGAAGAAAGTATCGGAGAAACTCAGAGCTTCAAACAACACTATAAAGGAACAGAAGAGTATGATGAAGATCACGCCTTTGGATGAAGTACCCGTTTCAGTCAGAAAAGCTGAAAGGATCAGAAAACTCTCACAAACACCAAAAAAGAATTTGTCTATCATGCAGAAGGCTCGTTTAGAGGTGCGGGACAATCTGATGTCGAGAAATGCGGCCATCGGCAGGACGCTGCGCGCACCACGTCCGATGAATGTGCGTGCGGTTCGCGGGAGTGAGTTTCCTAAGCATGAAGCAGACATCACAGCCGAGCCGCCAGCTACAAAAACTAATGCTACTGCTACTAGAGTGGTGCACGCGGCTAGACCGACTGCCCCACCGTCCGTGTTCTTAAAGCCAAGGAAATAACCCATATACTAAACAGTCCTATTTAGGCGCCACAGTGGTTGAATAAACAGCGTACTCGGATGCTGCCTTGTTCTTAGTATTGATGAAATCAGAAATATATGCAGGAAGGGGAGCTTCGTTGTATGAAGCAGGAACTGGAGCCTCGAAGGTCTGAGAAATGGGCAGGACCCCGCACCAGATCTTCTTGTTTTCGTCGACTATGTCTTCATTAGACTCAACTCCATATCCTGCTCGGATCTTTGCCGATGCACTATCGACTGTGATCTTCAGAATGCTTGTCGCAGCTAATTCGGCTTTGGTAGGAGGCGTACGGCTGTTCTCATACCTGCTGGGAACGATCTTGTCCGTGATGATTGTCATTGCGTACAGCTTCTCCTCCGGGTCGGTCACAACACTGGCAGTACCGTGGATCATCGCAGATCTGTAGTTATAGTTGTGGGAATATGGAGTATAGGTCAGCACATACCCATCCACAATCGATGCGCATACGCACACTTTCATTCCTTCAGTACCAGCTGTGTTCATCATTCTCGCTGAAACATAGCCGTGGATATAGAGCTCAAGGGGCTCGTCGATGCCAGCACTGGGGTGATCAAACGATCCCATTTGGCCTATCATAGGTAGGTTCACAGGGAGCCCGTCTACCACGAAGGAGACATGCACTACTGGGCACTCGTTGATAATAGACTGCACAGTTCGGCATTCGTAGTCGGCATTCTGGTTATATCGTACAACCTTATTCTGCTTGGTTTTGGGGTACTGAAGAGATTCAACCATTGTGTATTCCAGTCCAACTGGCTGTTTCTACACAAATATATACTGCTGGGGATCTCCATTTTAATCCGCGATACGCGAACGCTATTGTGGATGAAGTTTAAGGTTTAGATTTACTTATTCTGGGCAATACAAGAGACCTCATTGGACAAGGTCGATAGACTCTAAGTCTTATCGCTCACTGTGATCAGACGGTTCCTAATGCTAGTTGGCCTCTCATTGTCGATCGCTGCGTCTGTCCGCACACTCAGCGAGCTGTAGACCAGCAGTGACTCATATGCCGGCTGGCTCGTAGCCCCGCAGTCTCCATTGTCTCTCGAGCGACAAGCGCCCTATGCGCGCTACCCGGGCTGGGTCGAGGCACCTTCTCATCTCGGCTGTCGCCCAGCTGTGACGTCTAGACTGATTTACAGTTAGACTATTCGTGCTGGTGTGATCGGCGGTAGTAAGCCCTAGAAGGGCAATCACAAATATTTTTGATATCGTACGCTCACTAGAGCGTATAATATTACACATCTATTTAGTGCAGGTGTTGGCTGTAATAGATCCGAAACCGTATTTAGTATTCTCGTAGGATTGCCTGTCCAGTGGAACACCCATCGCAGCAGGGCGGCTGGTTGACAGTCTTCTGGCGCCTAGCATCGGCGTATGAAAGAAACAGCGATCGCTTATAGCATTTTGAGTGGCCCGTAACTACTGCACGCGATAAGATCGTATACACATGACTTCGGCTCAAAACTCTATTCCTACCTAATGATGGGGTGTGCCAATAGGCCAGCATTGTTCCAAACTCTAACTAGTACACTGACAGGGAACTTCTACCTCGATATCGCGATGGACGAGAAGACTGCTATTCTCGAGAGAATAGCTGTTCCTGAAACAGAAATCAGTAAACTGCAGAATATCTTTCGAGAATTTGCGAGCTCTAATCCTGACGATGTGTCGATCGATGAGCTAAAACCTCGAATTGAGCTCGAGCTACGAGCTTTTCGCGATATGTTGAAAGCACTCCAACTACAAGCTAATGTTGCGAGTCATGAAATTTCTAGGTACACCAACGAGTCCAATAATCTTGTTGAAACAGAAATATCCCATCTAGACATAGAGATTAAGAAACTGAACATGGCCTTGGAGGTTGCAAAAAAAAGACGCTCCGAACGAGCAGACTTGAACTTATGTGCAGAGTCTATAATTTCGGGCAAGATGCCTCAACAGAAGTTTGCAAATGGAATAAAATGGCCGAACTCGAATTCTGCTGGTCAGCGATACCAGGCGTACTCCAAAACATCTGCTAGGTACATGGCTGATATTGAAGTACTACAGGATCGCATCGCTCTCGAAGAAGCCGAATCGTCTAGGATACACGATGATCTTGTTAAGCGAAAACAGTGGATCGAGTCTGTAGTAGGTGATCTAAAGGATAAGCAGAATGATTTACTCATGTCCCTGTCGGATGGCTCAGCAGACGAGGACAACGATTATGATGCAGAAAAGGATGATGCCGAGCAAAAAGATGACGCTGGCGTGGAAGATAATGAGGAACTGAATGACACAAACGAGACCCCTTCCGATGCCAAGTCAGAGCATTCAAATAGCCCGGACGCCGGACAAAATGACGAAGATATGGAAGACTATGAAGACGCATCTAACTAGGTTTAATGATGACTTACGTACTAGCTAACTTACCAAATATAATCATCAGAATACCGTCATAGAAAATTTATCCCACGCCGAACTCTGTTCGTCATAGTCGGGGTAGTGTCGACACTGTGCCCCTCAGAATCGTCGATCCGACCATACCAATTTGAGCTGGGAGCTGCATAAGATTGAGATCTTCCCAGCTGCATACTGGACTTAAACCTGTGCATTTCTCGTTCGCAAGTTTGAGCGTGTTTAGAGTGGTCCATTTCCACATATCTTTGCGGATAGCAGCGGTTTCGATGCTGCTTAAAAAAGGAAGAGTATCCTCCAAGGAGTACGTATATCTCAGGGTAATGCAAATAAGGGTATCTGTGTCTGTTCAATTGACGGTCCATTTGCCGTAAATGTCGAGCTATCAGCGGCGCTCTCCAAGCCGAGTATTCGCAATGAAATATCAGCAAAGTTCTCATCTCAGATGGGGTTTTGAGAAGCAGGTTCTCGACGTCTTCTTTGGAGTTGACGTTTATCGCACCGTAGATATGCCCACCCGCATACTCATATTCGAATCTGCAGTCTATTACCTGAATAGTGTCGTAATGTTCTTTGTAATGGCCGTCCAGTGCCTTAATTAGCGTATCGCAAGTTATCCGCCTGAATGGATCGCCTTCCTTGTGCTCAGAAGGTAATATATGACGGGTCTCTGAGTCAACTTGCTGGAACGCTGCAGATGTATCAATGGAAGGATTCAGATCAACAGGGGTTCTTGAGCTGAGCAAATCTTGAGGGTGCTGAAACATGCTCTGAGTTCGCCGAAACTTGGACGATCTTATCTGGCATGCGTTATGAGTATTGATATTTGCTGAAGGAGGATTAACGTGTAAGGAAGGTCGAGAACGGCGAAACGGATTGATAGGTGATCCACAGTGGTTCAACGGGGAGTCACTCAAAGGAGAGTATCCCGAGGGATCTGAGATTTCACGCTTTCGACTAGATATTGGAGTTCCTTTAGGGCTGTTAAACAGATCTGCTAGTTCATCTTCACCAATAGTGTGTGAACGGGATCCGGTATGCGAACTAGTGACGTTCAAAGAGGACTTGGAAGGTCTTCTGGAGGAATAATACTCATTCGACGAGTTTAATAAAGTCTTAAGAGGTACTCGAGAAACTCTCGTAGTCTGCGGTGGAGGAAGAAACTGCTTATTAGTTGGGGAAGCAGAAATTGAAGAGGAGCGGTTTTTGGTTGCGTGGAGCGTGAAGGAATGAGTGAGTGACCGCTTTGGAGCCGGGCGGCGAGAGTCGGGGGCCAGATGAAAGTTCTCTGACATGTCTGCTGCCAATAAAGAAGCTGGGCTGTCACAGGAGTGGGTTATGAAGGAGCGACGACGAACCATGGCCGAAAGAGAAGAAGATCTTGAGGGCCATAAGGCGGGGCTTGCGTCCTCCTGCTCCGAGTTCATGTCGTCATCTTCGTCATCAGACCCATGGAGAGCCGAAAGAGAAGATGTCAGAGTTGAGGAGCTACTCAAGGACGGGATAGAAGAAACGGAGTTCCTGCCAATGTGAAAGACGTCGTCGGGGTGAAAAGATGAAGCGTTGTAGGATTGGCTGTTCATGGTTCCGAAGGCCAATTATAGCTAAGAATAAACAAAACAGCGCAAGCAAAGGAAGGACTCTGTATGTCAGAGAACAAGGAACGGTTTGGGTGCTTCTAGTGGTGAAGGAGACAGTGCTTTGAAGCAGAGACTAGTAGAAGGATTTAGGGCTTATTCAGAGGATTGTTTTCTTTGATCTAGATTGGGAAATATGCAAAGGTTTTGCGATTGGTTGCTGCGTAGAATAAGGTTGTGATGATTATTACCTTACCTAGATTCGAGTGGTTAGCCGAGTGGTCACGAGGGCAAGGCGATCGGTATGGAGCTTATAACACCGTTTTAAAAAATGGGGGACTGCCTGCACGATTTCACGCTAAGCCTCGCGTGCTGTACTGGGTCTAACGTCGCATAGTTAAAGTGCATAGAAGCGCTAGGCTGTCTGCGAAGTAGTATCAGAGACAGAACTGTACCTTAAATCGCTTATGCAGCTGTAAGCTCTTTACAGGAAACATTAAAATGCAAAACTCTGACGCTAGCTTACAAGAATGTGCAACTATTTCAACTTGGTTCTCATTTTTAACTAATAAGGTTTACAAAGCTACTAGATCCAAGGTGTTTTATAGATTTCAACCTGTCGCACTAGTAGCCAGGGGTGCTTTGGCTCCTAATTAAGCGGTGTTCAGCTAGATAGAACGGATCGAATTTCAATACTGCAAGCAGACGCAGCTGTACGTTGGGTTCCCCGTGTTCCGAATATACTTCGCCGTGGAACGCGCATAACAAAATATAAAGTTCGAAGCCGTTCGGAAGAGTTAATATAACGTTTGAAATGCTTCTCTGTCTTTGGTGTTAGTTATCCCGATTATTTACCGACCTCTGCATGACCTTTGAGCATCGAACCCATCCGAGCTGTACTGATCTCTCATAGACCTTAGCGTACCCTGACACCTACCGCAATACAAGCCTACCGCACCAAATGAAAGTGTATTTGCAGTACGGTCCCTAGGCCTTTCTTTATATTCTGGTAGCTTGAAGATACAGAACAGATCCTGATTTGACCCATGAAACTAGTTAGCGCGCAGACATTCTCAACGGTGTACTGTTTCACGTTGCCTGTCAGCTGCCTGGCTTCCACTCCACTAAGCTAATGCCGGCTCCCAAACCCGTGGGGGGGGGACTACTATCCCATTGGAAAACAAACTCTATTGGGCATCTAGGCATCCTGATTGGGGAACACCCACAGCTACACTTTTCCTCGGCAGAATTGCAACTGCTCTTTCCTTTGCTTAACCGGTCGCATATAATGACCTTAACCTCAGATGTGCCTGAGCACGCTGGCCCAAGGACTGCATCACTCCAGTCTGCGTCACTAAAGCCATCTGACTTCGACTCAGAACAACAGAACTGGTTTCAGCGAAAATGCCCAAAGCCGCTGTATCGGATTATAGTCTCCAATGCCGGCCTGAAAATCGTAGCAGTTTCTCAGCTATTTGGCTCTTTCATGTCTGTTTCTGCTAGACTGCTAGAAACCAGATCCGATCCTCCGTTCCACCCACTCCAGATCCTTTTCACCCGCATGATTATCACTTCGATCTGTTCTTTGTTCTACATGTACAAGACAAACGTTCCCGATTTTCTCCTGGGACCTAGAGAGGTTCGAGGACTACTCATTGCCCGCGGTGTGACTGGCTTTTTTGGAGTGTTTGGACTCTATTATTCTCTCAACTATCTTTCCCTCTCCGAAGCCACCGTCATCACCTTCCTCAATCCTTCGGCATCCGCCTTTGCATGCTATTTGCTACTGCATGAGCCTTTTACAAGAAAAGAAAGAACTGCTTCAGTTATATCTCTTATTGGTGTTGTTATAATAGCAAAACCAGGTCCTTTAGCGTTGCTAGTAGGCGATGCCGACACTGGATCAGTTGCTGCAGCCACTTCTTCCATTCTACCTGCCTCACCGACCACTATCGTACATTCAGTGCTCAACTCGACAGCTCCTCTTACTAACATACCCAATGAGAGGGTTGTAACCAGCTCTGAGCGTTACATTGCTATCGCAGTTGCCTTGCTCGGAGTTTGCGGAGCTGCAGGCGCATTTACCTGCATCCGATGGATAGGGAAGAGAGCACATCCTCTGATAACGGTAAATTACTTCGCGATATGGTGTGTGCTCGTGTCAACTGTGTCAATTATATCTATTCCAGGAATGAAGTTTCTATTTCCAAAAAATCTCATGGAATGGTCTCTCCTATTAGCTATTGGTATATCAGGTTTCCTGATGCAGTTTTTGTTAACTATCGGATTGCAACTTGAGCGGCCCGGTCGTGCAAGTAATATGCTCTATTTGACAATGTTCTATGCACTGGCATTTGACAAGCTTATCTGGAGGCAAACTCCTAACTGGCTCTCTATAGTTGGCTCAGCGATGATTCTAGGCAGTGCAGTCTGGGTGGCTTTGCAGAAAGATCCGTCTACTAGCCCAGGTCGTGAGCAAACTCAAGACCTAGAGGATGTCAGGGGTAGCGATTTGGATGAGGAGACCGTTCCTTTGAACGAATGGGAGATGGACGAATCTGGGTTGGATTTGGATGGCGCTGATAATTCTCTTCGGAACAGGACGTAAATTATGGTAAACGTACAGGATTTAGATATGACATACATGCACATGTTTATTAGAACTGTGAAAGCCCACCGTGTATTTCGTCAGGGATAATCTGCTTGTGATCTTTTGGATTTGCAGCAGCTTCATACATGCTGACAACAGGCTGCTTAGTTAGAGCAGACCAGTCACCCGAGAGTCCGATGTAATATAACTGCGATTCTTCAGCACCATGATTGGATTCAATAAATAGAGTGATCTGCTTAACATTGCTAAACAGTGTTCGCTTCAAGGGATACTCTGCTATTTCATTAGATCTGGGATGCTCAATCTCTGCTGTTGGTTCCATGTCTGAAGCAGTATCGAAATCCATATGCTTATTGACGAATAGCTTTATTTTGTTCACAGCATGCTCGTCATCGGTCGATCTGATAGATATGCTATGCAACCGTACCATCGAGATAAATGGAATCGTAATAAGCAGCTGTTCATCTGCATCTGACTCCAGTACTGGATCGACATTCATTCTCTCGTCGTACGGACGGATGATCTTCTTTCCGGTGTCAGGCACAGCTTCATTCAGAGCTGTCACATAATCTATGTCAATCTGTGCATAAAGGCTCTTTGCTCCAGCCTGTGAAGCTTGTAACCCGTGGTCGTCATAGCCGTTATGGCTGTGATCGTGGTGCTGATGGCTGCAGGACATGTCTCAGTTTGAGAAATGTCCCCGAGGGGCCATTGGGATATACCATTTTGGGAAGGTCGGAACAATCGCCCTTGTTCGATATTGGGCCTGATCGTGTTCAGCAGGTGGTACTGTACAGTATTGAGTGATTTTTACATAATTTAAAGTATTTCTAATTCGATAAATAATTATTGAACCCAACCTGTGCTGTTTGCCGTCGAGCGTGTGCCGGTTCGGTATGAGCGTCCTTAACGTGGGGTAGATCGAGTAGGCCCTACTCTGGATCTCTAAGATGGCGAAATTCCTCCGCTATCTGCAAACCACCCCGGTTTTGGGTCCATGGCCTTGCGAGTAGCTTAATAGAGACAAGTCTTCATGCAGGTAGCCTAAAGCACACGCCCGTCTGCGTAGACTAAATCTACAGCCAAACCGTTCCGAAGATATTAAATAAGGTTAGCGGAGATCATGGAACCCTAATATATATCTGAAAAGTCACAAATCTACCTTAGCCAACGTTTTTCTCTTTAATAACCCCCCGCATTCATGAAATATTTCGATTATGAGGATGCACCCGTGACTTCGGTCTTGGCTGGTGGGTATAGCCACCCTCTGGCCAGGGAGTGGCAACTAGGAACTAAGCTGACAAAATCTGCGTTCATATATCCTCTCTTTGTCTCGGATGTTCCAGATGACGATACTCTAATCGAAAGCTTGCCCGAGATGCGAAGGAGAGGTGTCAATACCGTTATTCCGTATGTAAAGACCTTAGTAGACAAGGGACTCAAAGCTGTGATTCTGTTTGGAGTACCGCTGGCTCCTGGTGTGAAGGATGCTGTTGGCACCGCTGCCGACGACCCCGCGGGTCCAGTAATTCAGGCGGTCAAGCTCTTGAAACAAAACTTCCCTTCCCTATTTGTTATGTGTGATGTTTGTTTATGTGAGTACACAGACCACGGCCACTGTGGAATCCTTAATGATGACGGGTCGATTAATCGGTCAGAGTCGATTCGACGGATAGCAGCCGTGGCTGCGAACTATGCGCTGGCTGGCTGTGATTGCGTAGCTCCTTCGGATATGATTGACGGAAGAGTGGGTGCAATAAAAGGCGCTTTAATGAGTTTAAAGCTTGTACATAAATGCATGGTCATGTCATATTCTGCAAAATTTGCGGGGCCTTTCTATGGCCCGTTCCGAGACGCTGCTGGCTCTGCTCCTGCATTTGGAGACCGACGGTGTTACCAGTTACCTGCTACGGGGCGCGGGTTGGCCCGACGTGCTATTAGACGAGACATCCAAGAGGGCACGGACGCTGTGATCGTCAAGCCCTCCATATTCTTCGGGGATATCGTGTCAGATGCCGCTGAGCTGGCACGCGATCTGCCCTTGGCTGTCTACCAGGTGTCTGGCGAGTACGCAATGCTCTATGCAGCAGCTGAGAAAGGTGTTTTCGATCTGAAACAAATCGCATTCGAAGCCTGTAACTCGTCGCTCCGGGCGGGCGCCTCTTTGATAATTTCATACTTCACACCCAAATTCCTGGATTGGTTAGATGAGTAAAGCAGCCTTTCACGCAAGAACCTTAGTGCGGTTCTCGACCTCGGTCTTGACTTCTTCAGTCTTGTCTGACGGCGAAGGCAGTTCTGTTGGCGGAGCAGGCATGTCTGGCACAGTTGATTCCTGTGCTGACTGTTCTGATCCAGCCACTCCGGCCTCCAACTGCCTCAGTTCCTCCTCTATTTGCTCTTCATCGGTTCTTGTAATACTATACGACATTAGTTTCGATACTTCTTCCTGATAAGCAATTCCTTCTGCCGTTTCGTCCATTAGTTTCTCTATCCTTTCCATATTCATTTCGGCGTTAAGCTGTTTGAGCACCTTGTTGCCCTCTTCTAGGCCGTACAAGACGTCTTTCTGCACGAGGGCAAACTCGACCTTGTCAACCAACTGTTCTAAGGTCTGTAGCTGTTGGTCGGTGCGGTTCAGGAGCTGTTCCTGGTACTTTCGCTTCCGTAGAGCCAGTAGAGCCCGGCGCTTATCCGCTTTCTTGAGACATTCCACCGCAATGTCTCGTTCCCGGTTTAGCACTGCCTGTATACTCGTCTGGTATTCCTGCAGCCTGTCTCTTTGCAGCTTAAGGTTAAGGATAGCCCGATCCTGGGCGGTTACTTTGCTGCTGCTGTTGCCCATTCCCCTATGTGTGAGAGATTAAGATTTGGTGGGAGTACTGCTTAGGGCCAGGACACGCAATCAGAGAGTCCTGCCGCTCGGCAACTTTTGCCTATTGCAGTACTTGCATCACCGCAAATAGCGTACTATGGCGCGTATTGGTATCTTCGCTGACTTGGCTTTGTAAACCTGCGCTATCAGCCACCTAGCAGCAGCTTGCCCCACACAGTTCACTGCTCCTTTCCATGTTTAGTCTCCCTTGCGCTAACTTTATTTGCAATCCTGAGTCGTAATCTTACCAACTACCAACCACCTCTTCGCTTGCCTACATACATTGCAGCCGCCCCTCACTTTCCGTCGCAACCGTTCTTTGAGACATTTCTTAATTTTATTCACGTTATTCCTCCAAGACTGTCGACATGGGTTGTTGTGCCTCTTCTCCAAAGGAGCGGCCTCCTCCTCCTACTCAGTCTTCTTCTAACCCAGCCGACAAAGCCGTCGAGCCAGCGCCTACGCCTGCTGCCAAAAAGCTGCCCGAGTACAAAGTTCTGCTGCTTGGAACAGGCGAATCCGGTAAAAGCACCATTCTCAAGCAGATGAAGATCTTGCACCAGCAAGGTTACTCGCAGGAAGAAAGGGCCCTCTACCGCAGCTCGATCTTCAAGAACGTAATCGACTGCGCCAAGACTCTTGCCACTGCCATGAGAACACTCAACATTGAACCGCAGAACCAGGAAGTAGACCTGGACTTTATTATTGATGCACAGCTCGACGCAGACCCGAACATTCCGCTTAATGCCCTACTCGCCAGAAAAATTAAGACCATGTGGACCGATCCCGCAATGAAACAGGTCCTTGACCGGCAGAATGAGTTCTACCTCATGGATTCTGCCTCATACTTCATGAATGCTATTGATCGGATCGCTGACCCCGAGTACCTGCCCTCGACGGATGACGTGTTGCGTGCTAGAATAAAGACTACAGGTATCTATGAGTCTACGTTTGTCACCGATGATATGGTTCTGAGGATGGTCGACGTCGGGGGACAACGTTCGGAGCGCAAAAAATGGATCTCATCCTTCGAAAGCGTCACATCGGTGATTTTTTGCGTCGCGCTGTCGGAATACGATCAGGTGTTGCTGGAGGAAGGAAACCAAAACAGAATGCTTGAATCTTTAGTGCTCTTCGATTCGGTAATCAACTCTCAGTGGTTTACTCGCTCCTCTGTGATCCTGTTCCTGAACAAGATCGACGTCTTTACCGAGAAACTCAAGAGATCTCCGCTCGAGTCCTACTTCCCAGACTACACTGGCGGTGATGACCCCAATCGTGCCGCAAAGTACATTCTCTGGCGCTTTACGCGATTGAACCGCTCAAATGTCAGCATTTACCCGCATATTACACAGGCTACAGATACTAATAACTTCCGGGTCGTCTTTGCCACTGTCCGTGAAACCATTCTTCAAAATGCGCTGAAAGATTCCGGCATCATATGAGCCCGCCGTGCCTCTGCTCTCCTTTTGGCGCTGTTCGCTCTGCTTCCTATTTCCGGCATTCTCTCTATTTCAGCGAGCTCATCCCACTGCAGACTTCGCCATTGTAATTTTATTTTCTTTATTCTCTGCCTTGTAGTTCTACTTCCGTTTTGCTCGCTTATTGCTCATCACTGCTCAAGCAACATAGATAAGGTTTTAGATTCCAAGCTTATTTCAGTCCCATCTTCCGGTTTTGGTAATACCATCTGGTTATAATATCATTCTAAGAGCCGGCTGCCCAGACACTCCTATTCCCTGACTGTACTCTGCACGCCTTCCCCAGATAGTTTAGACTTCAACAATGTCAAGTGACTATAGCCCCGGGTCTCTTCGCCATAAGGTAGCGTATTCCTCTTTCTTTCTGCCCTGGAAAACTCGATATCCGCAGAATGGGCCGATCCTGCAGCTCAGCCGCACAATGGCTCGGCACAGATCCTCAATTGCACTAAAATCAGGCCTTTTCAAGGAAAATAACTCAGTCAGACCCGCAGACTAACTTTACAGAGAACCTTTACAGGTTTTACCCAAAAAGAGATCCGAGCTGTCGAGGCCCTCATCCCCTCGAAGGCTCGATCTATTTGGAAGAAGTACTCCACCAGAGAGTTCCATACCAAAGAGGAGTTTGAGAGCGATTTTGTTCGCAATGTAGAAACCACTCTTGCCCGCTCTATATACAATTGTGACGTCTTTGCTGCGTATCAAGCAAGTGCCCTTGCTACCCGTGATAGACTTATCATCTCATGGAATCATACTCAATCCCAAATGGCCATTCAAGACCCCAAACGAGTTTACTATTTGTCCCTGGAGTTTCTCATGGGCAGAGCCATGGATAATGCCATTCTCAATCTTGGTGCAAAGCCAATGATATCTGACGCTGTCAGTGAGCTGGGATTCCGTATGGAGGACATTCTCGAGGAAGAGCCTGACGCTGCTTTAGGTAACGGAGGCCTCGGCCGCCTTGCTGCTTGCTACATGGATTCAATTGCTACCCTGGAATATCCAGGATGGGGTTATGGCATTCGTTATCAGTATGGCATTTTCAAACAGCGCATTGTCGATGGCTACCAGGTTGAAGCCCCGGACTACTGGCTTGCTTTTGCTAATCCTTGGGAACTTCCCAGGTATGAAATCCAGGTAGATGTCATGTTTTATGGTCGTGTAGTTCAATCAACTGACGATGACGGAAAACTTCGCTACTCCTGGGAAGACGGCGAACTCGTTCAGGCAGTGGCTTACGATGTTCCGATTCCAGGATACTCAACCAAGAATACCAACAACCTTCGCCTTTGGGCTGCCAAACCTACTCGTGAGTTCGACTTCCAAAAGTTCAATGAAGGTGACTATCAATCTGCTGTTAAAACCCAGCAAGAAGCCGAAACTATCTCTGCAGTACTTTACCCCAACGATAACTTCGACTCAGGTAAAGAACTTCGTCTTAAACAACAGTATTTCTGGGTCGCGGCGTCATTGAATGATATTATTCGCAGGTTTAAGAAATCTCGCCGCCCCTGGCGCGATCTCCCTGAGCAAGTAGCCATTCAGCTCAACGATACGCATCCTACATTAGCTGTGGTCGAACTTCAGCGTATCCTAGTCGATATGGAGAACCTTGACTGGGATTTTGCTTGGTCTTTGGTCACACGGTGCTTTGGATACACAAACCATACGGTTATGCAAGAAGCTCTGGAGAAATGGCCCGTACCCCTTCTTGAAACCTTGTTGCCTCGTCACCTTGGCATTATTTATGATATCAACCTATTTTTCTTGCAGTCGGTTGAGAAAAAGTTTCCAAAGGATGTGCAGCTTCTTCAAGATGTTTCTATTATACAGGAAGGTGCTCCTAAGCAAGTTAGAATGGCTCATCTAGCCATTATTGGATCTCACAAGGTCAATGGTGTAGCTGAACTTCACTCTGATCTCATCCAAAAAACTATCTTTAAAGACTTTGTAAAAATTTTTGGAAAAGATAAGTTCACTAATGTTACCAATGGAATCACGCCTAGACGTTGGTTGCATCAAGCTAATCCCAGCTTAAGTGCCCTTATCGCTGAAAAGCTCGGAGGCTATGATTTCCTTAAAGATTTGAGCAAACTTTCTCAGCTTGAGAAGTTTGTCAATGATACTGATTTCCGTTCTAAATGGAGTGCAATTAAGAAAGCCAATAAGGAACGTCTTGGAAAATACCTTAAGACTCAGAACGGCATCGAATTGAACACCGATTACTTGTGGGATATACAGGTTAAGAGAATTCATGAGTATAAGCGCCAACAGCTGAATATTTTTGGAATTATATATAGGTACCTTCAACTCAAGAAGATGACGAAAGAGGAGGTAGCTGCTACCCCTGGCCACGTCTCTCTAATCGGAGGAAAGAGCGCTCCAGGGTACTATGCCGCTAAGACTATCATTAAGTTAGCGAATTCTATTGGCAGTGTGATTAATAGTGATGAAAGCATCCAAGATAAATTGAAAGTTATTTTCATCGAAGATTATAATGTTTCTAAAGCAGAGATGATAGCGCCTGCTTCAGACATTAGTCAGCATATTTCTACTGCTGGTACTGAAGCTTCAGGTACTTCCAATATGAAATTCGTTCTAAACGGCGGCCTCATACTTGGTACTGTGGATGGTGCTAATGTCGAAATTACTCGAGAAATCGGAGATGAGAATATATTTCTTTTTGGCCACCTTGCTGACTCTGTTGAGGAACTTCGCTTCAAGCATCAGTATCAGAAAATCGAGATTTCTCCAAAGCTTCTTGAGGTCTTCGATTCAATCAATTCTGGCACTTTTGGGGATCCTTCTATTTTCCAGTCTTTAGTTCAATCGATCACCAGTCATGGCGATCACTATCTGGTTTCAGATGATTTTGAATCATATATTGAAGCTCATTCGCTCATTACTGAGGCATATGCTGACACAGAAAGCTGGACGACAAAGTCCATCATCTCTGTATCCCGTATGGGCTTCTTTTCATCTGATAGGGCTGTTCAGGAGTATGCTGATGAGATCTGGAATATTGAGCCCCTCAAAGTTTGTGAGGACTGAAGCTTTGTAAAACCGTCCTTTAACAAATGTAATAGAGTACAACAAACATTTATCCAAAGCCAATATATACATACATACATTATGCTAGATACTGATAACGATCTGAATCCACTCTCGCGAGATATTCCTTGTCGATTAGAAGATCGATGCATTTCTTAATCTCTGGGATAGAGGGAGAGAAACGAGGTGAGATTTGTGTAATAGCTTCTTGTACGAGCTGTACATGTTTTAACTGCTTCCGTGCCTTCATTATTCGAACAAGAGCAGACTGGATTAAAACCTTTCTATCTTCCTCGATATTCTTCTGTGTAGCAGTAACCTCTCTTTGTTGTTCAAATTTGAGCGGCTGGTTCAGATTTAGTCTCAATTTCTTACCACGAAACTCTCTATTATAGCGGTATTTTGTTTCCGGTGCATCAATCAAGGCATCAGAGGGCTCCTTAAGTAAGACTTTAGCTTTCAACAAGATACTGAGAGAGCCCGCAAGAAAATCTTTATTCAACTTAGTTATATTTTCAAGTTCTGAATAAGTCAGGCAATCACAATCGTTATAGCTCATCAAAATGGCCATCTGAAATGCTGAAACTTGAAATGTGTATGTAATAGATCCCTCGCCATTTGTAGAGTCATAAGTAGCACGTATTTCGCCTTTACACTGGTTATAGAGCCACTCCAGTTTTCGTCCTGAATGCTTGGTTTGATAAAATTCCTCAAACTTATTCAGAGCTTCCCGAAGAGTAGCAGGAAGTTCAAAATCAGTTTTCGCAGGTTGCATGGTCCAAGAGTTGGCACCAAGAACAAGCATCTCCACGTCTAGTGGCTTTGTACCAGTTGGAACATCACACGCTGCCACAGCCTTGAAAGAGCGAGTGAGATCAGAAGATATACTTACATCCTGAAACATTCGTTGTAATACTGCAATATAGTCAAATCCGCAAGCTTCCTTCAGTTTTGCTATCATGCTTGCTTCTGCGGCATCACTAATGCTTGTTCCATTGACTAATCGCCGAGCAAGGGCTCGAGCATATGACTTCTGAAAAATGTCTTTGTCGTCTATATAGAAAAATATTGTCATCACATCATCAAGAGCTACTTCCAGATCATCTTCAGTGGATATGAGAGATTTACTGGGATTCAAAAAATCGTTAGAAGCAGCTGCTGCCGCAGCTGCAGCACGAGAGGAAGCAGATGATTTGCGAAGTAAAGTGTCACAGTACCTAGCAATTATATCAGGAGAACGTATTGTCTTGGTGGAAGCTTGATTTTCATTAACAAAATCGCGACAAGCGTTGTCGAGAGCTCTGACGAACTCAGGGTTATTACCATACGCCGACTTTACTAAGGCAGCGTAAGTATTATGCACGCGAAGAAGAGTGGTGACGTACGCCTGGGGATCTATTGGAGGAGTGCGGCCTTGAGGAGCGCTCGGGTGAGCAGACGAAGTACCAGGTTTGTTAGCTTCGGGACTGGTCGCTGATGTTGTTGATTCAATGAGTTGTTGAATGCTCAACAAACCCTGTTTCCGTACATGGGCTTCAAACTCAGACATTAAAGATTTTAGTCCATCGGGTATCAAGGATAGAAGGCGATAAATGCAAGCAAGGTCGTCAAGACCATGATTATCAAGAAGAGTTTGATGTTCAGCGACAAATAATTCTGTGTAAGCAGAGATGAGGACATCGTATATGATGTTCAGCAGCTTCGGTGTAGTAGAATCAGCAAGATAATCATGTAGTCGCCGGCGTTCTTCGGCTATTCGCATTTCCGCCTTTCTCATATAGGCGACCACAGGGTGGGAAGCAACAAATCGTTGTGACTCTTCTGCATAATATTGAGCTGTGGCCTCGAGGAATCTCGACTCAAAGCATTGCTCGTATACGGACAATATAGGTTGAGAGCTTGATGATGAAGGTTCAGAGCCGTCGATTCCGAGAGCCACAAAAGACTGTATGAGGCCGTGAAGCAGCTGTATATCGATAGTTTCGCCGTCTCTGTCTTTACGGATTGTCGCTAAGGCGGCATCTACTAATGACTTTGAGCAAGCAGCAAGCATGATATCTTTCCACTTTATCAGGCAAAGAGTGTACACGTCATATACATTTGTACGGCCGTCATCGCGTTGGCGGGGTACCCAATGACGATTTATGTAAGCAAAGACATTCGTGAGATACTTGGCGCCAACAGAATAACGATTATACCTGTCCATATATTCTCTGATGAGCTCTTCGTCGTGGTAAGGTTCGATTTCCTTTTTCAGAGTGGCCAGGTGGTGACTGATATAGTTTGAGAGCCTTTGGTAGATTTCGACGCCTCTAAACTCAGACGAAGAGGATGATTCGGTACCCCAAAAAGGAGCATTAGATACAGGCACGTTTGTGCAATAATTGTGTATTATGGAATAGATGCCCATGTACATTTGAGGAGACAAGGCTACCTGATCGAGTGGCTTTACAAGCAGAATATCTAGGCCTTTTTCGACAAACGACCAACTTATCAGCATGGTTAATAAAAGCAGGTTTGGATGGAGTGGGTCGAATATAAGCTACTTACACTTCCTCAAGACTATTAGGATTAGGTAATTCGATTGCTGAAGACATAATTAATGCGATGGGGGGAATTGGCTAGTGATTGTTGCACCAAGGTAAATAAGGTAAATGTGGGTCTGTCATTTGGGACCAGGTATATATGTCAGGGTTACCGTAATGCTGGAAGGCAGATGCATTTTGTAGGAATCCAGCGCAATAAATAAAATATTTTAAGAAGCGAGACTGAATTCTCATTCTTCGCAGGAACATATTGTCGGCGCTGAGTGGGCCAAAGTCATCGGCTGACTCTCTCGACGAGTCGGAAGACCGAAACTGTGAATGTAAGCACCCACATCACTAGTACCACGCAGAGCATGCCAGATAGCGCTCTTTGTCTTTGACATATAGCGAAGTCATAACTGGCTGCAATCCCGGGGATTTCGAGGGCCGCGGAACAAACCCAGTCTATGTCAAGCATAGTATCTAGCGTCAACGAAAGACTGGCGGAAATGAATATTATAAACAAGAGGTCCAGCATGATGAGCCGCATCTTGGCTTTAGCTTCGCGTAGTCCAAGTGGCTTACTTGTGTATTCATCGTATGTAATGTACACCAGGTACAGAACTGCGACGGATTGCACACAGATGCACATGATAGTGGACGGTAATTGGGCGACACTCGGGGTGATTACTCGAGACTTGCGGTAAATGCTAGCCGCCAACGACAAACATGCTATAGAGAACACAAAGATAATTGTCCTGAGTGTCAAGGGAATAAAAGGGTTATTGAGCATGATATACATGATGTTGCTCCTAGTGAACAAGCCGATTGGTCGCGCATACCATTTGCGGTTACCTCGAGAGTCGGCTTCATTGGACCCAAAAATAGAGCTATCTATTCCAATCCACTCTTTGTCTAAATTATGCTGCTGCTCCTCGAGCATTCCTGGAGGAACGGGGTTAAGTATGGACGGTGGTATAGTTGGTCTTGATCTCTGTAGGTATTCATACCATCTTCCGCGAGTACCTCTTTCCGGGCTCGTTGGAGACAGTGTATCATCCGTCATAGGATAGGAGTAGTCGCTCTGCGATTGGAGAACGTTCACAGGAATTACGTTCGGAGTAAGATATCTGTCTCCAGCCAGCAAAAACGGTTGGCGTCCATTCCGCTCCAAGTCTGTGATGTCTCTAGAACTCATTATGTGGTGTCGTACAGTTCCAATAACTATATTCTCTGTCCTATGTCCACAAAGGAACTAAATAAATAATAAAAGGTTATGGAACAGCCTGCGAAAGCTTGTCTATTGGTGTTGTCTCTCAGAATATGCGTCCATATCAGGCATATCCCAACGGCGACTCCCACGCCTTGGGTTTCTCTACAATCTCTGCTGTTCCTCTTTGTTAATTTCACTCCTGCCGCACGTAGTACTAAGCCTTCCAACACCTGGAACTACTCATAGCTGGATTTATCGGCAGGCAATTGCCAGTTTACAGGAGGCAAGGGTACATACCAGAAAACCGACGTGGTATGCTATGCGGCCTAGCTCCATCGAGGTAACCCTACCGCATCTTTAAAGTTAATAGGTTCAGGCCAATCACAACCTCGAGGTTGTCATACTAAGTAGATCCGCCTCCAAACATCATAAATCCAGTGCATGCGAAAGTAATGCGTCTCTGGTACTTGCCGCTTACAACGCGAAGAGCACTTGTATATTGTGAGCCAATCAAGCAAGGCCTCAATGGAGCCAAACCTAGCATCGAGCATCGAATAACAGCCAAAATAGCAGAAACGTGGAAGAGCTGGGAAAAGGCCGAACAGAACTGGAAGAAAGTGTTAGTGACTCAAATCAACCGAGCTCTCGACCGCATTCCATATGAAGAATGGAGCCTGAGGTCAATACCTGCCTTGCCCAAGAACTCTAAACCCCATTGCTCCATATTCTACCCACAGGGATCGGTCCTCGAGGAAAACATCTCAAAGTACATTCTTGATCTCACTAGAAGAAGAATCCCGTACCATCGAAAGTGGATGGTAACCTGTGCTGTTCTCAGCCCATTCACTCTTCCTCTTGCAGCAGTTCCAGTAGTTCCCAACATTCCGGGTTTCTTTCTTCTGTACAGAGTATGGTGCCATTCCAAAGCCCTCAATGGGGGTAAGCACCTCGCTGCTGCACTGTCCTGCCATGGGTTGAAAATCTCTCCAGATGAGAAACTCGCAATAGCTTACGACGTGCCCCAATTTCCTGGCAGACCGCCTGAAGCTAGAAAGGAGCCCCATGTACCCCACACTATCACCATCGACCCGCGCGAACCTCTCGGCCGAGAAGAAGTCTTGCTAAAAAGCGATAGAATCCCTCATATTGCAGCTATTTTCGGCGAAGATCATGCTGAACAGATGGCTAATGAACTGTATCGGGCGCACCGACAGATAATGGCAACTCTAAACACATCCCCTCCTAGCATTCCTACAGATACTAAATCGAAATAGCCAGGGGTCCCCTTCGAGTCCATAATTCTCTGTTGCTCTAGGACCTCAATTACTCTCACATTTACCGATATCTCCTAATTCCTCGTAGCGGTAGGGCGTACCTTGTGAGCCGCGTGTTGAGGCGTAGAGGACCTTCTTATTGGCTGATATGCCCGCTTGCAGGGAGAATTTGAAGACTATCTTATTAAAGTTTTTGCCGACAATATACCGATTTAGTAACTCGCGCGTTACCTTATACTCTCGCTCGCATTCACCTTTTGTGCGGCTAAACGACACACAACCCCCTTTAAAAGCAACAGATCTATTTCCTTTCAGTGAACGGTGTGTTTTCCCATTTGTTGCTCTTTCTTTTGCATAGTTTTGTCCCACGCTGTATCTGCCTTTCTTTATCATTTTGGACCCCTTCTAGTTAATCGCAGACTCTGCAGTTTTACCTAGCCACAATCACCCGTGCACCTCTAGCTATTCCACCGCTTTTGTAGCTTACATGTCTAGACACATCAACTTCCCCCCGCGGGACGCGAGCTCCTCTCAGGGGTCGACCCCTAGCTCCACCTCCCTTTCCCGCGATAACTCATTTCCTGAGAACGAGCCCCATGCTATCACCACGGATATTGCTTCTGATAGCAGTGTACCCTTAAATCGGTCAGCACGTCCATATATACCTATTTCATCCGATTCACGACACTCAGTGATCAGGCACTCCAACTCTGCCAAAAAACCTGCTCCTCTCCCTAGCTCTTCTCCTACAAATCTCGGTTCCGAGTTTGACCGTTACCCGCAACGCGTCTCCTCTTCAACCTCGATCAACGCTCCACTACTTAGGTCAGATCGCAGCACGCTTAGTGAGGATCCGCCTGAGAATCCATTTGTGACAGATGCTGACTTTTCTCCCTTTGGGGGTTATCCTGCGTCATCTTTCCCTTTACACATCGACGATAAGGAAGTTGATGACTATTTGCATAATCCAGACCCCATCCAAGATGCTAAATTTGATAGAACCTGCCACAGACTCGACAAAAGAGGTGCAGCCAATATAGCTGGTCTCCTTTTACTTGCCTTAGGAGCCATAGGCATATTTGTTATTCTTCCTGTATTTACATTTTCTGGACTTACCTCAGCAAAGCCAAAGACTTATGAAATCCTTTCTGGTTATGTTTATCCTACTCTGGGTGCTATCAGGACTTCTCTCGTTGATCCGGATACGCCTTCCAGTGCCAAATATAAATATTCAGAAGTCACTGGCAAAAACTACACCCTCGTGTTTTCTGATGAGTTTAACCTTAACGGAAGGACATTCTTTCCTGATGAGGACCAGTTTTGGCAAGCGGTGGACTTGTATTATGCTGCCACAAAGGATGTGGAATGGTATGATCCTTCAGCTGTCTCAACAGACAATGGTACACTCAACATACGCTTGGATGCCTTCAAAAACCATGACCTGTTCTACAGGAGTGGTATGATTCAGTCTTGGAACAAATTGTGCTTTAAGTCTGGGTATATAGAGGTTTCTGCATCATTGGCTGGTCCAAGTGGTAAGGCTGGCCTTTGGCCTGGTATCTGGACTATGGGCAACTTAGGCCGTCCAGGTTACTTATCAACTACCGAAGGAGTATGGCCTTATGGCTACGACGTATGTGACGTGGGAATCACTTATAATCAATCCCAATCTGACGGACTCTCCTACTTACCTGGACAAAAACTCAACAAATGCACATGTTCAGGTGCTGATCACCCAAATCCAGGTACTGGTCGTGGTGCTCCTGAAATTGATATCCTCGAAGGATCTGCCGATGGTGATGCCGGAGTTGGTGTGGTTACACAGTCTTATCAGATTGCACCCTTCGACATTTGGTGGAGACCGAACTACGATTTCCTTGCCATCAACAATTACTCTATCACCCAGATGAACTCTTATTGCGGTGGACCATTTCAAGAAGCAGTATCCGGAGTGACTAACTTGAATAACTCTTGGTTTGACGGTGATGCCTACCAAACCTACGGTTTTGAGTATCAACCCGGTACTGCAAGCGGATTCATTCAGTGGTATGTAGCAGGCCAACCTACACTATATATGGATGGTCGCAGCCTTTCAGCCAATGGAAATGTTGGACCAAGGCAAATTTCTCAAGAGCCAATGTCGATTGTTATGAACCTGGGTTTGTCTAATGGCTGGTCCTATATTGATTGGCCTTCGTTGGTATTCCCTACCACTCTGATGATTGATTATGTTCGCATCTATCAAGATACATCTGACTCTAACTCCTTTATTACCTGCGACCCGCCTGGCTACCCTACTGTAGATTATATTGCAAATCATCCGGGTGCGTATAACAATCTCAACGCTACTTCCTGGGCTCAGGCAGGCTACTCGTTCCCTAAGAACAGGCTCACAGGGTGTTAGATCTATTTATATTGGATACAGTATTATGTCGGAATCTAATAAAATTGTAGTATTATATTATCGTAACCTTTCTAAAGTCATGAATTCAGCAAGTTCGGGGCTCATATCTGGCGTGTAGATGTCCATAGGACTCATTGCTCTTTCCATATGGTTCCACACTTTAGCTTCCTCTTGCATTGAATATTGCATGTCTATCTCCTCTAATAACCTAGTTTCTTCCATATGCAGTAAGTCTTCTTCGATATCTTCAGTTGACTCATCCATGCTATGGTCACTATCATTATCGCTTGCCGTGTCACTCGAAAGATCAGAATTGTCAGCGATTATTACTAGATCCTCAGGATGATTGATAAAAAAATCTCTGTCGGCTGTCGAATTCCCTGTGTATGGATCAAACCAGGTGTAAAGCTCGCTTGTCCTCTGGTCTAAAGAAGCAAATCTTGTAGTCTGAGATTTGAATGTCCTGTGTTTAGGTACGCCAGATTTTAGGCGCTTTTCATAGACATCCAGAAATGTATTGACACTGAGTGAGTCTTGTAATTCCTTCAGCGCCTGCCCCCGGTCCTTTACTGGATACTTCAGACGCCAAGAGAGATACGGTATAGATCCTAAGTCGTTCATTTTTTGCTTGATTGATCGGGGAGATCCTAGCCTGCTGAGAGCTAAGGCTACAGTGAATTCAGATACGAAACCTTCATCCAAAGAAGTAGCAGACATAATGGTTTCCTCCACGAGTCGTCTAGTGTATCTGACAACCATATATCTTATGTACTGGATTGCTTCTCGAGTTATTCCAATAAGGTCGTCTTTTGGCTCTTCATAGAGCTTCTCTTCAAAACCATGACTAACCACTTTGCTCGAATAGTCAAAATATATCAAAGAACCAATTTTAACTAAGTATCTGAGATCGATTAGATCATTCTCTTTCAAAGTCGTTCTCCAGAACAGTAATTGATCAAGCGCAGGTTTGGAGTCGATCTGCTCTTGCAGCTCTCCCAGCATATCTACATGCTCAAATTTTAAATGCGTTAAATCATTATTAATTGAATCATTCACCGAGCTTTGGGCCCTAGATTGATGTTCTAGGTCGTCTTGATCAGCCATTTCGGTGCTAACTCGTTCTATCTCCATAATGCACTCAGAAGATAGTTCAGCAGCAGCTGGAATATCCAAGTACCTTATAGAACAACCCTCAGCAATCACAGCTTCTTCCAGAACCTCCATATACTCTGCTACTTGGTCGATTGGCTTTCCAATCTTCTTAGCTAGAATATCCAATCTCTTGGTTCTACCAACGTATTTAAAGAATCTGAATTTGTCTTGCGCACTCCAGTAAATACCGTTTATAGTAGAATGCTCTAGTTCCTCGCAATATGTAGTTTCAGGCTCTCTATCGAGCACTTCGTCGATCATATCATGTAACAGGTCGTCATACATGTCACGAAGCCAGATACAGTTCGGCCGATTGGGAGGTGTTTAACTTGTGCAGCCTCAAAAGGATATCCATTTACTACAGGACTTTAAAATTACATGCTATTTAAGAGTCAAATATCATGCTCTGAAAGTTGGTCTAAAAGATCACGCATGCCAAACCACGGCGCTTTCAGGCTCTTCACTTTCAGTAGCTGGTACATCCGAGTCTTCATTTCCGTCCGCAAAAGTAGCAGCGAATGGCGAGTCTTCGCTAGCCAGAGCCACAGCTTCTTTAGCAACCGATAATCCTTCCTCGGGTGAGAGCTTCTGTGCTTTTTCTATTTTCTCAAGGACATCATTAGCCTTCTTCTTTAAGGCTAGTCGCTCCAAGAAGAGCTGCTGACGATTCTTCTCAACCTCACATCGCTCTAATTCCAATACTCGTTCCAATTGATTGAACTTCGACATTTTCAATTCAAGTTTCTTAAGCTGAGTGCTAACCAAGTCATTAACCAATTTCGTCATTAAGCGTTCTTGATCTGTTGCAAACACATGAGCACGAGCTGCTATAGCACCTAGCGATATAGAGGCCATCTTCTGCACGTCAACATTGCTGGAAGGCTTCTGCTCAGTATCTTCAGTCGATGTATTCTCCTTCTTTTCGCCGCTTTCCGTCTCTTTCTCTTTCTTTTGTGCTTCAAGATTCTCTAAAGCAGTCTTCGCGGCTTGAGAAGCTGCGTCTGCTACTTTAGGATCGACCAGCGATGCCAGAAACGAAACAACTGAAACAACTGGGTTATCAGCATGAGAAAATGGGATCTTGTTATATTTCAGAGGCCCTAGAGATTCCGGATTCTTCTCGAGGTACGGGTCTTCAATTGGTAGCTGGAGAAACCTGGCAACGCATTGTTCGCGAGTACGAGTTCCAACATGTTCTGCGATTTTTCCCCAGTCATCTTCATGCATTTCAATTCCTTCCAGAAGTAAAAGAGTTTCTTGATCTGTCCAAGGTCTATCCCGCTCGGTGGAGTTAGCGTCAATCTCTTCCATTTTCATATAATCGGCGCTTTGCGTGCTTGAAGGAAATCTACCCTCGACAAAACAAGAAGGACAAAGATCATGCTTCTTGGTTTTAAGATTATGGTATCTAACTCGGGTAGTATCAATGCCACAGGTAAAGCAATAAATACGTTTGATTGTAGGCGCAACAGGAGGTCCCATGGGAGATCCATCTGTCCGAAGAGGATTTCCTTTTTCATCATAGATGTTCTTGCGAATCTCGAAATTGACTTCAGGAAGCGAGCCAGAGGTAGTTAGAAGGCCTGCGGTAGTGCCAGTTGAATCAGGCAAGCCTTGCGTGGAAAGCTTTGAGCCAAATGCGGGCTGGAACGGGATAAGTCCTCTCGGAGTATCTGCGGTGATAGTGAAATGTCCTGTATACGGAGGTGTGATAGAAGAAGGGCGAGTATCAGAATCGACTTGATAGTTAATCAAGCCCCACTGCTCCAAGAATGAATGAACTCTCATTATCGCACAAACATCACCTGCGAGATTCCTACGGCAAGCAGTGACTGTCAGGTACTCTGTGGGGTTCAGTCTGTAGGTGTTGATCATGAAGTCGCGGTAGTCTTGGTAGACCTGAGGAGTCTTGGAACGGTTACGTCCATTGAAAAATTCAGGGAGCGATTTCTTTTCTATGGAATTGATTGTCGACATATCAAACCAAAGAGAGTAAGATGGAACGACAATCTGATGCGTTTGCTCAGCTAGGAACTTACGAGCTTTTTCAGCTAAAGCAGCAGCCTGTGGAGACTGTTTATCGGAGGAAGCGGGAACAGATCCATTAATTTCGCCATTGGCCGCAGGACCATTGGGTTCAGCAGTCGATTCACCTTCAGTTTTAACAACTGGGCTATGTTGAGGTTCACCTGCATTACCAGCAGAATCGTCGTGGTTGGTTGGTTCTATGACAGCTTCGGTCTGGTTTGCTGGGATGTCAGGCATCGCAGCGTCTTCGACAGCTTCCGGGGTTCCCAGGCTATTTCCAGTAGAAGCATTTATTTCTTCACGTTCCGGTTCGGACGACATGGTTTTCAAAGTTTTTCTTCAAGCGAGAGGTGTTAAATTATTCGGCAGAGAAAGGTCTTTGTTTGCTGAATGACAAAAGCCGCAGTTGTTTCTAAAGAGGACGTGCAAAAATTAAATATCTCCGCAAGTCTAATTCACTTGTAAGAAATTAAAATATTTGCGTTCGACGAAGTAGTCAATTATCGTTGGGTCGTTCCGATGGAAACAGCTGTAGTTGTACGCTTCGAGCGAAAAGGGTGACAGCAGGGGACGCAAGGATGTGTGGAGTTAGAGGAACGCCGCGAGCGAAGATGGTTGCTATGTCAAGAGACTAGCCCAACCTGCCATTGTAACCCTTAACCCTGTTATCTTGATTCAAGCCTGATTTACATTCTTGCGGGTGTGTACATTGACAAAATAGTGTCCACCATGGGCTGGAGTAAGAAGTTATTCTCGCCATTAGTGAGGTTTCATAGCCCCATAATGCCTCTTTGCTGTGTAGATTCTACTGTTGCAGCATCTCATTCCTGATGTAGAACTCTAATATGAATAAGCTTTCAGCAGAGCTACAGCCCTATTCAAGGCAGAGAACCCTATCTGTTTTGACTAAAGCGAGGAATTCATGGGGGTCTCCCTGCCTCCGATCATAAGTAATAATCGAAGGAGATCAGTGTAGCATACGCATGCAATAACTCCGGGCTCAGATGCTGTTGACGCCATATTCGATAGTTTCTGCTCTGCTGGAAGATTTGGCGTGTGATGGACATCATGGTGTTAGGCTGGAGGAACTATGGGCACGGGCTTCTTCTATTGTTCCCGGGTTCGATCCCCAGTTCAAACCCGTGCTCTGGAAATGGCTTTTGTCGAGAACTAAAGAGATCCGGATTCATTTGTCTGGTGTTAAACCGGCTGATCTGCAGTCCAAAGGATTTTCGATTGAAGACTATCAGTTGGTTGAGGACAATTATGCCGATCAGATCACTATAGCCGCTGCTAGTGACATATGCTGGAATGTACTCACTGGCAAATCTGAATCGGAGAATACTGAAATAACACCTTTATTGTTTGATATTCTGTGCGCGGTTGCCAAGAATAGAGCTCGAGGGACAACAGTTATTGAAATATCTTCGATATCTGGTCAAGATCCGCGATCTCTTTTCAGTCGAGTGAACCGCTTGGTGCAACTTGGTTTAGTTGTAAAGCGTCCCTTCGTATGCAATGGTACAAATACCAACATCGTCATATTGCGCAACTTTGTCGACAATAAAACTTCCTCAGAGCTAGAATCAGCCACTCCTTATTCCAATATTCACGCTATATGTGAGCAAATCCTGTCCAGTCTAAAGGTAGCAAAGAACAATATACGGCAGATTGATGATTTACGACATCAACTTGGCTGCACGTCTTCACGAGAAAAGCGCAAGCAGTTTCTCCGAGCTTTGACTAAGTTATCGTCTAAAAAGTTCGTAAGACGAGTAAAAGTACAATCTTTGGCAGACGCGGATGTGATTGCTGATACTAGCGAAGAGCCTGCCTCAAATGACACTGAAAAAGCCAATCTGATACGCTGTGTCCAGCTCTTGAGTTATCCAGAGTCTGCGAATGATGCTGAAGATTCTGAAGACGAATTTGAAGTAATGAGCGAAGCTGAAGAAGCTGAAACTGATGCAGGAACTCTTCGAACCTCCGCTTCTTTTTTCTCGAGATTCTATCCTCTAGAGGTACAGATATATTGGTTGGTGTTGCGTTCTAATACTTCTGGAATTACAAGTATTGACCTCAACAATTTTTTTGCCATTGGTAATGCTTTTCAGCGTCCTATATCTGGTATCCTTGAGCGCTATGCTATATCCTTTAATCCTAAGAAATCGAAGGCATTGAATGGCTGTGATTTGGTAAAGGTGTCAGATACGTCAGGAAAGCTGAATATATATAGATGTTTCATTGCAGGTCTTGCTAAGACTCTGAATATTCGCACCTCGTCGGGTCCCATTCCACGTTATGATATCTCTCAGCCGACCAAAGTTCGCGGCATAAAAGAAGATGCCTCCTCTTTGGATAATTCATTCAAGATATTGCTTAGTCCTGTTCTAGTTACTCAAAACGATGGCCTTACGGTTATAGACTGGAAGCCGCCGAGCTCCGTTGGTGTATCGCCTGACTCGCGTTCAGTTCCATTGAGGCCACGAGGCAGACCACGAAAAACTCCGTTACCCGCTGATCAAGATTCAGTGCATGTTAATATTATCAAGCGTGGTAGAGGTCGACCAAGGAAATATCATGCCGCGATTGAAACAGCTAGCTCTCCAGGAAACGCTTTGCAGAGTGCGGAAATTACAACGGCTGTCACTACCGAAAATGAGCACGACGATGTCGATTCAGAGCAGCTAGGCGATTATATAAGGGTTTCACGGCCCAATTCTCCCTCTAAAGATCTTATCGTGTTTGAAGAACATGATGATGATGATATTAAGCCTCCAATTAAGCGTATAAAATCAGGAAAGCACTCAGAGCCGCGCGCTATGAACCTCGCTGCCACAGCGCGGCAGAACAATGTCCTCACTTTACTGAACGAGTCCGATGGTATAATGCTTTTAGGTCAGACTCTAACGTCACGATATCAAGAACGGTTTCTCACAAATAATAGCCCTCAAATAGACAAACGCACTTTGATGAGAGACATATATGCTTTAGAAAGTAAAGGACTGGTTCAGAAAACATGTGTCATGCAATCAACTGCTACCGGCAAAACTGTTGTTAAATGGTTTTTGTTGAATAATATTTTGGATAGTACTTCTTCATTTGTCAAGGAGCAGCAAGATTTACTACTGGAACAAGAAAAATCAAAAACTAGCTTATCCACTCCATTGGACATTATTCGAGAAGATGTATCCTATTATTCGATTCCTCCACCTTCCGATGATCGTGTGGAACGTTTAGAAAGTCGAGTTGACAGATTAATTGATGCTGCTGGTCCGCTTTCTGCTGAAGGTGCAGCTAAGGCTAATGCTGAAATATCGCTGCGCTCCAAAAATAAAGCTTCTCAAGTCCAAAAGAATCTGCCGACAATCCCTGCATCAAGACGTCGAAAACTGTTGCAAAGCATAGTGCGCTCTAATAAGCGAGCAACGGCCCTGCTTGAGGCACCTTCTACGAGCTCTGAATTGTCTCCTCCGTCTTTACCTGAATCGAGCCTTCCACAAGCATCTACTCCCTCTAAATTAAGAATGGCTAGGTTTAGTCGAGAGGAAGCGGATACATTGCTTCGCGTTGTAATTATTGTTCGATCGTTATTTCCGTCAGGGGGTGGCGCAATAGACTGGGATTTGGTTGCTCATACTTTCAACGGTCAGTATAGCATCGAATATTTAAGGTCACGTTGGTCCAAAGTTAGGGATTTATATGGAGGATCTAAAGTTATAGCAAGTATGACTGAACAATGGGAGAATCTTTTCCTTTCTGCCTACAAACAAGGACTTGTAAAGAAGTTTGACCCTGAGAAGTTTGACATCTTTTATTATGAAAAATTCTGGCGCAAGAATGAATCCAAAATGACTTATCCACTAGGCGATGAAAAGTCAAGTATACCTGATAATATTGACTCCATTCTTTCGCAGTATTACTTGCATACAGAGCCGTCAAGTGTGTCTATTGAAACTGAGTGGAGCGAGTATGTATCAAAGGATTCAGTTCAGCCGCGCTTACTATCCGATATGCTGAGTGATGCTTCATCTGACATAAGAAAGATGCAGGTCTTAAGTGAAACGTGTTTTTCGTATCGCAAAAATGTGCATGTATCTGAAGAAATTGATTCGTCTTGCGACGAAGCTATTCGCTTGATTCGATCTATCATTCTGAACCCTGAAGAAAGCTATGATCCCAAATTGGCTGAGGTTCAATTGTCTAGATTGGATGAGAATTCTGTCTCAAAAGGTTTAAGGGCCCTGGAAAAGATAAAAGCTATAGTTCATGTGCAAGGAACTACGGAGAAGCAAATTCCAGGACGTAATTACGTTCTTTCAGATCGAGCCATATCTATTTTACATAATCGTCACCGTATGGGTCTTGAAGAGCTCTGTCTCGCTGATAGATACTATGCTGAACTTGAGAATAGTTCTGGTAAGAAAGTCAAGCTGTCCCGCTTACAAGAAAATTATAATATGCTTGCGATTATTTCTATATTATGCAATATCGATCAGACTGATCTTGTTCGAGATAACATGACGGTTGGCTCTTTAGTGGAAGGATATCTTTCTCGCGCTGTCGATAAAGATAAACTTGAATTCGACCTGGCTATATCTGTTGGCAATGCATCATCTTTCAGTTCGCTAGCGGAAGCCGTTGCCGACGTAAAAGAGCCCCCAACCAATGATATGCGCTCGGGAATCAAATCTTGGTTAGAGGTGTCCGGAAACAAAGTCAATAAACAGTTTTGGAACAGGATTGCTTGCTACTTTTTGTGGACAATTGAAAGCTGTCCAGGAATCAGTGTGCAATCTATGGTATATAAATGTCGATGGTTTCTGACAACAGAAGAGGTGAAGTTTCTTGTCGATTTTTTCCAGCGTGTGGGTTCACTTAGAGACGATACACCGGAAGGATTATTTCTAACAGAAGATTGGTTTCGTCGCTGTCTTTTGAGACCATTGATCTCATAGCGATCAGGTGCGGCTCTGACCACAGTCAGGGTTCGCCCTCCCATTTTTTGAGATTACTCGTCTACACACTTGAGAAAATATCATAGCCATATAGATCAATTATATATGACTTAGAAAGAGTATTGACGCTGTTGTTTATTTAGAAGTATATATATATGCGTTTGGAATTAGCCTCTGTCAAAAATTTGAACGAGATAGATCCAGATACTGTGATCTCAGCGCATGCAATCGAGGGATTGAAATATCTTATAATTAGTCTTGTATCTGGAAAAATCAGTTTTTTTATTACTGATGAACGGCCTAATTTCATTGATATTGCTCTTGACCGGCCGAAATGGCCCGAGTTACATATTATTGACAGTACAGGTGCCGGAAAGGGAAATGGCAGCGTGTACTCTGATATAGTTGAACCTATCTTGAAGCTCTTTTCTATTGATTTTAGGTATTATAAAACCGCTACTTTTGATTCAATATCTCAATTTGGATTGGAAATAAGTAAGGTGCATTCTAGTGCGAATGTGATTTTGATCTCTGGAGACACAAGTCTCATGGAATTGCTGAATGAGGTGCATGAAGTCGGCATATATTGGAACTTAATTCTTTTCCCGGCAGGGACCGGAAATGCCTTAGCTACTTCGCTAGGCATAGATGTAGCAAGAAGTGCCGCTATATTATGTGGTAGTACTTACCAAAAGGCCATGGTCCCTCTGTTTCCAATAGTCCTTCCTGCCGAATCTGAGAGGATCTACACGATTGCGAGAGGTGATGAATTTGAGTCTAAAAGACTAAAAATTAGAGGCAAATACTGCGGTAATTCAGTTACAGTTTATTCGGTTGTCGTATTTTCATGGGCCTTACATGCGGCATTAGTCGCAGATTCAGATTCCCCAGAATACCGGAAACTGGGGAATGAAAGATTCAAGATAGCAGCTCAAGAAAACCTGAAAAAAGAAGGAGCCTATCGAGGCTCCATTGGTTTAGAGACTAAATCTCCTGAAGGTTTGCGAGGCCCGCCAAAAGCTGCACTAAGTATGACCACTGATGACTCATATTCGTATGTACTATTTACTGCAGTGCCTCAATTAGAACCAGGATTTGCAATAGCGCCTAACGTCGTTCCATTAACTGGGAAATTTAGTGCCGTTATAATCAAGCAGCTGTCAAGCGATAAGATCTTTTCTTTACTAATGCAGGCTTTCGATCACGGGAGGCACATTCAGAATCCGGTAGTATTTAATGAAGAGGTTGAAGCGGCCAGCCTGCTCATATCGGAGGAAGACGATCGAAAACGTAGAATATGTGTTGATGGCGCAATATATGTCGTGCCGCGTCGGGCAGTGATTAAGATAATGCCGTCTGTGTCTTCGGGTGCCTTATTGGTGTATTGACGTGGTCTTCTCCGTTAAATAGCACCCGTGCCGAAACCTTATTCGCGATAACGGTTTCCATTCGAACTATTTTAGGTTCCGTCAACACCACCCCGCAATTTCACATAGCAGCAGTACACACGTATATATATATTTATATTACGCCGGAATATTTGTTCTATATACACATGTTATTATTCCACTTTTATACTTGTATAACGACTGCGTATGGTTTAAGTAGCTATTACATATTGTTAATAGGGGTACCAGCTGACAGGCACAACCTTAGGCTCAACTGTTTGGTAACCTTATCTCCCGTCACTTCCAAAAATAAGCTTCGATATAGGAGCGGCTCTATCAATTAACGCCATATCTGTCGTCTAAATCAGTGCCTCAAGGACCGTATAGAAGAAAAGGCTGCCTACTTTATAATCCATTCACTTATATAAGGACTTGTCTGCACAAGTGCTGCAGTATCGGTCGCTATCACTTTTCCTTCATTTTATAGAGATATAATACAGCTGATAAGAACAGCGCATGTATCTACATTCAACTCTTGCTATTGTTATTAGAATCATCAAACCTTATAGGCAAGCACTATGAACGCTAACTCGCATTATGCTCCTGAGAAACACGAACAAGTTAATGAGTATCTCGCTCAGCGAAAGCGAAATCACAGATTCTACTGGTTCTCTGTCGTTCTAACTCTTTTGGGTGCCGGTATTCTCGTGTTTGTCGCAACTCTCTGCCACCAAAATGGGGAAAACCTGTCCCGGCTCCTTGGTAAGCAAAAAACTGAGATACATCCAACTCCTCCTCCCCACTTCTCTAAGCTCCCGTTCTATGGGATCTTATCGGACATAGATTTCCGAGCACAGTCCTCAGTGCGTCAGTGTCCTATAGATGTTCCTTTGACCTGTACCAATGAGACTATTCAAACAGATCTTTGCTGCTTTAGCTCCCCTGGAGGTTTATTGTTGCAAACACAATTCTGGGATAGTTCTCTTAATAATGGACCTGGTAATCTCTTCACCGCCCACGGATTGTGGCCAGATAAGTGCGACGGATCTTTCGACGAATTCTGCGATAAATCTCGGGAAGTTCCATCTGTCAGGAGTGTTTTGCTATCTGCTGGCCAGAATGATCTTGTACAAAAGATGAGTGACATATGGAAATCCAATAATGGCCAGGATGACCGATTCTGGACACATGAATGGAACAAACACGGCACTTGTATCTCTACCCTTAACACTGAATGCTACGAAAAGTCTACTGATCCACTAACTGAGGCTATCGTTGATTATTTCACAAAAGCGGTTGATCTCTTCTCTACCCTCAATACATATGATATTCTTGCTGAGGCAGGAATCGTTCCTTCGACAACCAAGACCTATACATTTGCAGAGATAATCAACGCTGTAAAGAGTGTTACTGGAAATGAGCCAGTTATTCGTTGTCGCTCTCAAAATCTTAATGAAATCTGGTATTTCTTTCATGTACGCGGACCTGTGCAGTTTGGTGAATTCGTCTCCACTGACCCTGACGGTGCTAAGTCTAACTGCCCTGCTACGGGTATAAGGTATTTGCCCAAGAAGAACCCTGGTACTCCTCCGGGCAACCCGAGCCATCCTGCACCTCCATCTGACCCGAACGAGGCATTCTCAGGTTCTGGTAACATCAGGTTAAGCAGCCAGCCTGGTTGCCTCATTTCGGACGGGACCTGGTATATAGCTGATGGGTCTTGTGCAACATACCGGGCCACCAGAGAGGAAGATTCTGTTACGCTTCATTCTTCGCGTGGTTACTGCGGCCTGGTTGGTGGTGCCTTCGTATGTGGATCCAGCATTACTAACCCCACTGTATTTCAAGTCGACCAAAACGGTTTCCTTAATCATGAAGGCGGTAATGTCTGGTACGCCGGCGATGTTCCTTCTGGAACTGAGCGTAGTTCGCTTTTCACTCAGAGACGTAAATCTTCTGATGTTGGTATTCAATTATACTGGTCATAATTGATATTTTTGCTATAACTATTTGGTGGTCATCTGAGATCGTGTGTAGATATCCCGCTCCTTGTAGAATATATACTGCTCTCCTCCCAAAGCCTGTATGAGAGAGACTGTACCATGGCAGCTATAGAGATTCAAGACACCCCTTTGGGTGACGAAAACTACTCAGTGTTAATGCGATTACGTAGTGCAAATAATTTTGTTGTACTTCCACCCGAGAAGATTGCTCCAGAATTTGAACGAGATGTCAGTGAGGATCAGTCATTAACACTCGAAGAGCTTGTAGAGAAGAACTTGTACTATTCTGCCGCTGAAAGAGTTAGATTAGAAATTATCTCAGCTCGAGATTTACCTTCTGTGTTCTCCGGCTGGGTTAATCGATTGCAGTACTTGCAGAAAGCCGGATTCCCTCAAATTGCTACTCGGGAAGCTAAAAATCTGGGGGATCTATCAGCTCCCGAGTATAGAGATACAACTGGAAGATCTACAGTTCCGTGGAAACTACGAACTCTAGTATCATTGGCATGTTTAAACCAAAGCTCTATTAATGACATTATATCTGGCTATTATGCTCTTGCGAAGGAATGTTATATAGAAAGGAAACTTTCACCGGATACTGAAGACCAAACGCTGTGGACAGCACGCTTGAATACTTTGGGAATTGAGCTTTCAGCCGCATTATGTGAAGCTCATAACTTTTCTGCTGCTCAAAGCGTTTTGATTGCGATGCATAATGACATCCCTGAAGATCTCGCAACCTGCACAGCCTTGGGTCTGCTCAATACTTTTATTGGGGATGCCTTTGCTGCTAAGTCATGGTTCGGAAAGCTCCAATCCGGTGAGAATAGTGGCTTATTGAAATCTTATACCTCTATTGCCGAAGGCAATTGGATCGACGCCATAAGTGCGTTAGAAGAAGCTCTGAATGACCCACATTCTAACCGTGTAATCGTTCTTAACAACTTAGCACTGTGCAGGATATATAACGGACAAATTGACGAGGCTATTGATTTATTTAAAGAGATAATGTCTTCCGGCACAGTTTTGGCTGATGCAGTGAAGAATTTGAGTGCTCTATATACCCTGAATCCGGGCTCATCGAAACAGCTCAAGAGCGATCTAATTGATTCAATCAAATCCGCCGGTGTAATAAATTTACCTAATATTCAGTCTCTCACGCTGAATTAGCTTTGATAGCTTTGTTTATAACAGTTCCATACAATATACTAATAAACTCACTACCTATACTATATATGGATGTTGCAGAATTACAGGGATTGCACGAAGTTGCTTGGAGCTAAGCCAATATCATGACTACCTTCCCCGGTATATCCAAACACCTCTACTTCCCACCATCCATCTTCTTGCCTGCGCAAAACTAAGAGTACCTCGCCTCGCTTAAAACTGACCTCTTCATCAGGAATCTGTGCGCTATAATCATATTTAGCTTTCACATACCCAATTATAGGCCTTCCATCGCGAGATGTGGCTGGCAGTTCCACTCTTTGTCGAGATTGTTGACGCTTATGCGAGATATTCTGGGCTGATTGTGATCTCTCGCCAGTAAATCCATTAATTTCGCGCATTGGGGCACTCTGTGCTAAGAAACTGTCGTTGTATGACTGCGAATGGCTTATACCTTCAGGTGAAACACTTCGACCTGATGCATTAAGATATTCTCCTCCTGAAGGGCTGCGCATGGATACCATATTATCGGTAGTCATGCCACTATTGTGTAGCTTATCTTCTTCTGTGGGCCAAGCATGTGCCGATATATTATTGCGCCTTACATCTCCCGGACCTCTCTTCTTCGGGATAGTGGCTATAGGTCCCTTTGCAGTCATTCGTGACGGAGACGTCGGAGAAATCTGTGGTGTCACAGAGTCGTTCTGTGTCTCAATGTGCATCTCAAATGTACTCTTTGTTGGAGAAGAATAAGTAGAACTAGGAGTAGCCGAAGCTGGTGAGGTGTCCAATTTCAGATCTTCCAAAGCTCTCAGTAGCGGATCTTCCCCAGAAAGTAGGGCTCCCGGCTTGATCCTAGATGATATTGCTCCCATAGAAGCCGATTTAGGAACTTCGCTTCTCACAGGAGATGCAGATCTCGAGCTGCTTGCTGACACAACGAATGATTTCGAGGTTTTAAGTGCTCTATCGTATTCATTGTTAGTTTCCGTATGCACACTTTTACCAGAAGTTTTTCTTTTAAGATGATCGACAAATGAAATAGTAGAATCATCATTGGCATGCATGGAATTAGCCCGAGATCTAGAACGACGATCAAATGGAGAGTACCAAGGACGGTCAACGGCATCTCCTGTTTTAGCCTCCAGCAAAGTGATTTCGTGGACCGACTCCTCAGAAATAGCAGATGGAGGGTTAAATGTATCAGCTATAGCGACCCCAATTGAACTTGAATAGTCGCTGCTTGAAAGCGCAGTAGCCTGAGATACAGTTGAAGCAGTTCCTGGACTGGGTGACCTATTACTAAGACGAGAATCAGTCTTTCTGTCAGGAGGAGCCAAGCTCACAGATGTCAGTGAATTTATAGATGAGTGAAAAGTGTTGGGGTTCCTGTTTCCATTAACTCCTCTAGTTTCGTATTCACCTTCCAGGTAGTTAACAAATACTGGCGGGCGTATGTGCTCACTCCCAGTCGCATTATCTCTCACAAAAGACTGAAGGTCCTCAGAGACATTACACTTCTCCAGGTATTGTCGAATATTCTCGCTTGATTGGTCGTCGTCCACGCAAACAGTGGAACAAATGTTGGAATAGTTCCATAAACTTATCTTAAGGAAATCAATACGCTCTTCTTCCATGACTTGGAACTTGTCGCAGGCTAGTTCCCATTCAGAATTCCAACGTTCCATTGTTTCTGCAAGAATATTAACAGCACTCTGGTACTCTCTCTGAGAGCTAATGACACTGATTTGTGCTTTCTCCAGCCGGCCATTGTTTTTCTGCAAATCTTTACCAAGAAGCAGATTACTTTGAGCATTGCATGCATTGATTCTATTTGTATCGCTCTCGAAACGCTCTCTAGACTTTTCGAGGTTGTGAGACTGGTGCTGCTTTGTTTTGCGCAACTGGTCGATGGTACCTTCAATAGTCTTTCGGCGTTCACGGACACTATTAGCAAATGAGTTTAGAGGCTGTTCAAGCTCTATGGCAATCTTCTCGGACGCTTTCATATGAGATTTGGCGCTTTCCTCTGTTTCGATCCGAATCTTGTCGCAAGCAAGCTTGAAGTTTCCGGATTCTCCAGATCCAAATGCTTTTCTCGATAACTGCATCATTTTCTTGGCATACTCATGCTCTATGGCCTTTCTCTCCTTGTAGAAGTTGAGGATATCGTCACAAGTGGCCTTCGCAGCATGCATTCGACCTAACAGAATATCGACCCCGCTGTCTGCTTCATCCCAGAAATTCTTGGAGAATGACAAATCCATTGAAAAATAGTCTTAAGGAGTTATCAATAAAGGTTCTAGCTAAAACACACAAATCTTCTTATTCTTCGATAACTCCACAACGTGTGATACAGAAAAGAAAGTAGCGAAGTGTAAGAATCGAAACCTGCTGTCTAGTAAGCCGATTGTGTTTATGTACTTCCGGATTGGGAAAATTAGAAAGGTATGTGGCCGGGTAACTTTATGCAGCCCTGCTTAACCCTACCGCCATCCAGGGTTTTCCCTCCCAGCGCTGTCGACCAGTTCTAGACACTATTTCCCTTCTCACCTTTTTGACGGTTTTGCCTGTTTTATCGTGAGTCTCAATCTAGAGCTTTCAGGCGATCATTTGGTTTTCTTAATCATATATTCAAGTTGTCAAAACTTTGTATACTAAATAACGCTTGGACCGTCATTTACACTTCTTTTCACTTTAGTACTCCGAGAGAAGGGTTCCCCATTATAATCCTGCGGATTTAGCTGTCGTCTTAGATCACAATCAACTGTATAATCTGGCGTGATCGAATCTTGCCTGCTTATATTTGTTCAATTGCATTATTTTTTTAATTAACTGTCAGCTGTGAGGTTTGGCTTTTCGAACCTGATCGATTTCTAAGGAACGCTGGATTCCTCAAATAGCGAAGTAGTAGCCGCTCAGGTTTGTCTTCTACTCGATAATTCTGACAACTCCGTTAGAAATAATTCTGGCCTGTTAGTTGCTTCCGAGACTGTTGCCTCCATAGACCTCCAAACATACCATCTAGTCCTTCAACGTGTACTCTCTCGTTTAGACTTTCATTCTAGTTCAGGTCAATTATCCCCTTTTGAACTATTTATAGGCAGTGAATTTTCCAGATTACAAGAACGTGGAGATCTTTTGCCTGCTTGGAGTTCTGTTTTAGGAAACCTACTTTGTTCTGATACTAATTCTTCTTACTTTTTCACTCTTTACTCCCGTTGCTTAAGTAAAGCGCCTTGGTCCTTTCTGCTCTTATCGCTGAAATTTTCTTTTGCAGCTAAAACAGCTGATTTTGAGCTCAAGTATCTTAAGAGCACTGTTAGTCATCTCATACCAGAACTAAATTCCTTTGCTAAGATACCCCAAAACTTACAACGGGTCGCTTTTCTAGTCTACGAGTTACTGAGAAAGGAAGAATTTCTTTCTACACCACTGTCAGAGTTTTCATCTGTCCTTGCGGATAAATTATCTTGTTCTGAAATGCCATCATCATTAATTGATCGAATTCGTGAGGCTGGCCCTTCTCTCCTTAGAAACCATGACCTCTTCATTAAGGAACTATCCGGAATTGCAGTCATATCACCCTTGGATTTGAGTTCCGTTCTCACCCTGACAACTTATGACCGCTCATGGTCTGGAACGTCTCTTGGCGCTTGTTTGCGTACGGCCTTTCCCCGCGAGAACTGGTCTGTCATTGTTTCACTCCTTGACCAGGTCCCTGAATTTAATGTCCACTCACCGCAAGATCTTGCTAATTTGTTTGTAGCGTTGCAGGCCATTTCTCCAGATAGCTCATTGCTTCATACATTCCTCAGTATCCGCTGGACTAATCCTGCTATTCGCAACTCAGTACTACAACAACTATTTCTTCTTTCACCTGCTGATTTCAACTTTGCAGATACTCTTCTCATGAAGGTTGTCTCTTCCTATGATTTTCCGGCTAACGATCGGCATTTCGACCTTGAATTGGCAAAGTATAGATCTGAAACGCTCAATGTACTTGATGTTATACACTTCTTGTTTGATTCTGCCAATCAAAGATCGCATAATGAGATTGCAGCAACGATCTTAGATAGATCGGTGAAAATACTTCCGGAGCTTGTTTTTATAGGCGCTTTAAAATGTCCTAAACCTTGGTCTCCACTTCAGGATAGAGCGGTCACTAGTTTATTTGATCTTTTCTTTGCTGGGCATCCCTCAGAAGGTTTTGTTTTCTCCGTTGTTTTCAACATTGACGACTCTTTTCTTTTGAGCATGTTTATGGATTTGTTCTCCAGAAGTGCAAACGTTATGCCCAGAATAGTCGAGATCTCTCATGAAATTCATCGTGTGGAAGAAATTGCTCGTTGTAAGTCTATGAGTTTCTCCATCGAATTCGCCTGTGTTGCTGCTACCCAGAATGTTTTAGCTCTTGATGCATATCTACTTGAACGTTATGAACTACTCGGTGACGCATTTGTGAATACACTTTTGATCTTCTTAGAGGTTCGTTCGGCCCAGGATTATACCGACTTGCAGAATAATCGTGATTCTGTCTCAATCCTCAGCTTGCCTGTCATCTCATTGTGTTTGGCCTTTCTGTCATCTCTTTCGCTTTCTCCTGAGCTTTTAGAGAAACTTCAGGTTGTACAGACTCAATGCCTTCAAACGTACTCTCGACTGATTAACTGGGGACAAGGTTTTGATGATATTATTTTATTGAATTCAGAGTCTAATTCATTTTCTCCGTATATTGAGCGTGAAATGAAAGAATCTTATCAGAAATTGTACGAGCAGCAGATGTCAATTAGCGATTTTATCATTTATCTCCAATCATTGAAGGAGTCTCAGGACCCTACTGACCAGGATGTGTTTGCCTGTATGATCCATTCTCTTTTTGATGAATACCGGTTCTTCCCTCAGTATCCTGTCTCTGCACTTGCAACCACTGCAGTCCTGTTTGGATCTTTAATTCAATACCGGTTGATAGATGGTATTGCGCTCTCTGTAGCATTCCGCTATATTTTAGATGCCCTCAAGGATTCACCAGAGTCTAACATGTATAAGTTTGCATTACAAGCCTTACTCCAATTTCAAATACGACTTCCTGAGTTCCCTGAATTTTGTTCAATATTAGTTCAGATCCCTTCTCTTGATTTGGTTCAGCCGCAACTATTTGAAAAGATTCGTGATATTGCACTCTCATATGGTAAGCGAGCTGCTATCGAAGTAAGCACCCCTATACCTGCTACCAACTCCATTTTCTCCTGTATTAATGTCCGACCAGATGTTTCTACAGCTGTTGACGAAGCAGATGCTATTGATGATAAGATTCTCTTCATTGTGAACAATGTGGCTAGAAATAACATCGATTCGAAGATGACTGAGCTAAGTGAATTATTAGACGTTCGTCAATATCGTGCTTTTGCGAAATATTTAGTGGAGCGAGTGAAACTTGAGCCTAATAATCAGAAGTTGTATCGGCAGCTTTCGTCTGCTATTGCAAACCCGCTTCTTGATTTCAAGATTTTGCGTGAAACTTATATGGCAATTTTAAAGGTAATGTCATCTGAGAATATTGCCTCCTCGTCTACCGAGCGAAATCAATTGAAAAGCCTTGGCTCTTGGCTTGGATGGATCACGCTGGCTGAGAATCGACCTATCCTTCATAAGAATGTTGCTTTCAAAGAGCTTTTGATTCAAAGCTACATTACAGACAAGTTGATGTTTGTGCTTCCCTTCACATGTAAAGCGCTGGAGCAAACTATTCATTCGACTATCTTTAGGCCTCCAAACCCGTGGACTGTCGCTATATTAAAACTTCTTGTCGAGTTTCACAAATATGCTAACTTAAAACTTAACCTCAAGTTTGAGATTGAAGTATTATTTAAGGCTCTGAAGATCGATATTGATGATATAGAGCCGTCTGACCGCCTCAGATCTATTTTGGCTGTAAGAGAGCAAACTGGTGCTACTAATACAACATCGTCTATTACTAAAGGGATGGATGGCTTGAGCCTCCAGTCATTGGATGACCATAGTATGAGTCCTGCTGTTCGACCAACAAGTATTGCCGAATTATCTTTCAGTACTCAGGCTCTACTTGCTGCACATTTCGAAATCCTGGGAAAGTCGGTGTTTGTTTCTCAGCCAACTTTGAAAAAGGCGTTTTTATTAGCGCTGGACAAAACAGTACGCGAAGTATTAGACCCTGTTGTTGAGCGTTCTATATCCGTTTCTTGTGTTACGACGCGTTGCTTAATTGCGAAAGACTATGCAACGGAAGCTGATGAGCAGAAGTTAGCTTCTGCTGCATCGAGATTAGTCCAATGCTTGGTGCGCAGCTTGTCCATGGTTACAAACTTGGAAGGTTTTGGTGCTGCACTAGAAGTGAATATTCGCTCCCTTTTAGTCTCAAGTGGCATATCTGAACAAAGTATACCTCTCGACGCTATTACTACTGCTGTCAACGATAATACCAGGATCATACTTTCAATCATCGATTCGGCGCTTAAAACACGAGCGGTACAAGAAATGAATGAGTTGCTTCTACCTGCTATAGTTGTTCGACGACAGCACCGTGAGAAGCATCCTCGAGAGCCGTTTGTGGACCCCAATGTTCCTAGATTTCCAGTAAACCTCCCAGAACCATTGAATATTTCAATTTCAGGGGTAACGGACGAGCAGCAGCATTTGTATGAGGTTCTAGGTCAATCTGCTGGTGTTAATGTATTGCAGGATAGAGCAGGAGTAAATGCTTTTTCTCCCCCTGGTGTGGAATCGATTGTTCGTCCATATACTCAGTCACCGAAACTATCAAACTTCCGAGCTATTAATGATTCTAAGCATGAGAGTGCTCCTAAGATAGGACCCGCTGACAGCATAAATGATGAGCTTGCAGCCATTGATCAGATTATGGATACGGTGGATAACGTCGTCAATGAGGCTGTTGCTCAAGTTTCGACGCACCTTGAGCAACTCTGTGAATTTTGCAAGACCAGATTTTCTAAAGATATTTCAATATCTGATCTTCCTTCGGAAGGGCCTGTAAAGAATGGAATTGCTCTGATTATAAACACAATTAATGATTTTGTTTCGCATCCCGCTGCTGTTGAGTCATTTGCGCTCAAATGTTCGGAAACTATTATCAACATGCTTTTCACCTACTATGACGTGAGAGTAGATAGAGAAATGGTTGCTTTCTGTTTGGATCGGCTTTGTGATTTGTCCCCTGGTGTTACTAGGGATATTATTCGTTGGTTGGTTGAGTCTACTGATGAGAGAAAGTTTAATGTTCCAGCCATTCTCACTTTGATAGAAGGTGGATTCGTTAGCCCTCCAGAACTAGATGTTCTCATATGCGACCAAGTTTCTGATGATAACCCTCTTGCTACCTCTTTCATATGCGATTTGATATCTGAATCTGTTCTTTCATCACCTCCTAGAGCTCTGAGGACTGATTTTACAGCTTGCTTACAAGCTTTGCACACCTACTATTCGAATAACCCATCCGATGTTAAGGTTGCAAAACTTTTTGAGGATTTATCTAACACTAAGTCGCCACTTAATGATGCTCCTCCTGGATTATCTAAGCAAGTTCTTAAGGAAGAGATGGGTGTGATTTTTGCAGAATGGATTAGGCTCACGCAGCATCCGGCTCAGACCCCTAAGCTGTTGACTATATTTATTTTCCAGATGATAGAAGAAGGCGTTTTTTGCGACCTCGAAAACCTTTGTCTTTTTTATAGAGTTGGTGTTGAGATGGCTGTTGACGGATACCTGAAAGAGCAGGATAGCCGAAGGACTGGCGATGAGGTGTATATACCTATTGACTCTATGGCGAAGCTGATAGTTCGAAGTCTCTGTGTTTTAGATACTTCTGATTCTTCTATTGGGGTCAGTGGTTATTTGAAGATAGTTTTAGCGGTTATTACTGCTGTCTTTGCTCATAGACATGAGAGCATGGGAGCAGATTTTAACGAAAAGCCTTTCTTCCGTTTGTTTTCTAGTCTCTTCGCCGAATGGAGTTCAATATCGAGCTCGCCCACTTTGAAGGCTGCGATTAGTGACAACGAGTTCTATGAACAACTCTCTAATACCCTTCGAACAATACAGCCGATTGCTTTTCCTGCGTTTACCTTTGCTTGGTTAAGTTTAATATCACATCGGTCATTCATGCCAAAAGTTCTCTCCCTTCCGAACTGTTCTGGATTCCCGTTCATGTACGGTCTTATGGAGGCAGCGCTGAAGTTCCTGCGTCAATATCTTATGCCTGGACCTATGAGTAATGCTGTTAAGGTAATATACCGAGGATATTTACGTATCCTCTTGCTTTTGCTGCATGATTGTCCCGAATTCCTAGTTGGTTTTCATTATAAGTTTTGCGCGCTGGTTCCTTCTGAATGTATGCAACTGAGGAACATGTTTTCTTGTGCTTTCCCGAAGTCTCTGACGTTGCCAAGTCCTTTTACTCCTGATATTAAAATGGAGAATGTGCCAGGAATAACTAAATCTCCTTTCATATTAGGAGACTATTTCGCCATTATCGAACGCGTGGGAGCTAAGGAGATAGTTGATGACATGATGAGCACTCGAGATATTACCCCGCGGAAGATATCACACTTACTTGAAAGCTTACGAGCACCTCAGCACGGAGAAGCTGGTTTGGGCTTTGATACTATTTCTACTGATAATTCAGCGGTGAATGCGTTGGCGGTTTATTTGGGTATTCTGGCTACATCTGATGCTCGTAGTACTTACTCCAATGAACACCGAACTAAGCTTAACATACACGGTATTCCTTACCAAATCATCGTGAAATTACTTGAATCAAGTGGATGGGAAGAATGCTATTTCCTCATTGGCGCTATGGCCAATCAACTGAGATATCCGAATAGCCATACGCAGTACTATTCTGCTGTGCTTCTTTCTGTATTTAATGATTCATTGCATGGACATAAAAAGGAGGAAGTTCAAGAGCAGATTACCCGAGTTTTATTAGAACGAGTCATCTGCAGTCGACCTCATCCTTGGGGTGTTCTGGTTACATTTACCGAATTACTAAAGAATCCCGTGTATCAGTTTTGGGAGCTCGTTTTCATTAGAAGCTCTCCGGATGTGGAGAAACTCTTTGGTACTTTGTACAATCATATATGTGTTCCGGCTGCATGATTTACTCTCAACTTCTGCATGGATCATGGTCATATCCAAGTATCTGCTGAAGCAATGACTTTTTTTTCAGTAGAGCAACGCTTTATGTCAATATCATAACTTAATTGAGTTTGTTTTATTGTATTAATAGGTGCAGAAAAGCTATTAAATGAGAAGTAAAAGATAATTGCCCGGAACTAGTATTTAGGGAATTTTGCAGTTCCTTGGTTTTGACAGTGTACCGATAAGATTCAGCCACGGGAATGGTTTTCGGCAAGAGGGTGAATTAGACGGGCAGCTTATTGGATTGGGATACCTGTTATTCTGGCAGAACTGACATCTAGACTAAGTCAACGGGTTAATGACATTCGGCACAGTTGTACGCATATCGAAAGGATGGCTGGTATAGTCTCTCGGTTAGCCAGCCTTCGTACGCTGAGTGGTAGCTAGCTCGTTTGGTCTGATTTAAATCGGCTTGAATGGCTTATTCAGGAAGCAAGCTAGTTCTTCTACCTAAAGCGACTAGCACGTAAAGGCTGGATTAAGTTAGTAGCTGCTCGTATCTATAGCACGGAAAGCTCTGTCGGGCATGCATGCCCTCTGGATTAATGAGATGATATAGGAAAGGATAGAATAAGGGCTATTAATAAATTGTGATATTGCCGAAATCGATATGAATGACGCTGAGCAGTTTTACAGAATTAGCTGGGCCTCGGAGTTGACTAGACGAGAAAGGGACTAAACTATAAACCTTAATTTACAGCAAATCGATTTTCGACTTGGTGTAGGACCGAATTGGTCACAAGCTACGAGCAGGGTTTGTAGACAATGAGGACAGCCAGCTCACTTTGATCACGGTTTGCAGAATCTTGCTTTTCAATGGCCGTAAACGAAATGATTCAGATCCAAGAATGAATGTGTAACTTGATTCGAAGGTTTGCGCGGCTGAGCGCCTGACCACCCTGTTGCGTAGCACGCATCTTATTTGAGACGCGGGCACAATTGGAGTAGTTGGGAACAGGTCAACACCTCTCTAGGCAGGAGATATGATTTTACGTTACCGTAGTCACACTATCCGAGTAGTAGTTCTTCGAAGATTACCGGTAGAGTTTTGTATTTCAAGTAGTTCAATACAATTGCCGACAAGCCATGTGATTAGCTGAAGCGTTAGAATGTTGGGGTTTTTCCACTAAGATATAACGGGCTTTCAGTCTCTCTAAATTAGCCAGCTCTCCCCAAGTGACTTTAGCACCGCGTTTCTGAGCCTATGGTTGTGACCTTTGCCCGTTTAGAGTTTCTGTTTAGGGGGTAAACGGCAGACTCAAGTAACGTGAAACCCTAACTTACAAGGCCCGTTCTAAAGCACTACGCTATCACTTAAAGTTTATTTCCCATGCCCCCAGCTGCTAGACCCGACTTGAACCCCCATTTATAATTCGACCATTTTACCTTTCCTGGCTCTTCCTACACTTGTGTGCCACTGTTTCCAAGTACCTGACTTGGAATCCACTACGGAATAACGCAAGAAGTCTGCAGGATCTCTTCACCTGTTTTATATCGAAGCTCTGGTATTTAGATTTTCTGAGCTCTCTTCAATTGGTAAGTATTCTTAATCGGCTGAAGCCATCCAACTCATCGCTGGTTTGCCATTAGCTGTTCGCCATCGTCGGCTCACACCCCTTCTATTGTCACATCAGATTCCCTCCTAAGCTCTATTCGCTTTGTTCGATCTAATCTTAGCTTAACATTTTTCTTTTTGTTTGCTGTTACCTTCTTCGGTTTTTCTTCTCTTAGTATGTTCGCTGATAGCAGTTTAGGCCCACCTGATTGGTCGCTGCGTGTGACCGGAGTTCGCCATCCTGGTCGGCGCCTGACGTTAATCTTTACAAAACTATGATACTCGATGTCATTATATCTCACTGGATATATGCTTTTCTCAGGATAAGATCTGTCTATCTTCGCTACCACAGGTTCCCTTCCGGCTATCAGCAATCCTAACTAGTTTCGGAACACGCCGAAATGCCGTACTTGGAATCTTTTTGAGCCCATCACTTCTCACCCACACAACTTTAAGCTCTCTTTTGGACGTTTCTAGAGGTGTTTTGCATTCAGTTTCGTCTTATTCGAATATTTAGCGCACTTAGACGTGCAGTTCGGGTGCGATGGCTTCCTCTGTAGTCTGAAGTTTCGGCGGCGATTTACAGCACATCTCGGCTTCTCTTTTGTTTCTCTGAGCTTCTCGTAATCTTTTGCGGTGATAATGAAGTGTATATATAGATTGAAAAATAGATGTGTTCACCTCATTAAAGATCTCTTGTTTGCTGGATTGGTTTAGTGCTGTACTAGACAGGCTTTTTCATTTTGAATCAACCAACTGGTTCTTAGCATAGATCAGTGCTTGCTTACATGTAACAGAAGATCGTACCTCTGTTTATCTGTTACTTGTGACTAGCAGGCTCTATGCTAGTTTTTTAACGGTTTGTGTGTAAGTGTATATGGTTATATATTTCCTTTGCGCTGCGTTACACTGCCTTTTTTTGTATTTTCTGTTGAAGTGCACCTATATCGTTCTACAAATAGCTGATTGGACTTTTCTTCTTTCTTAACCATCGTTCAGACTCTGAGAATTAGAATCAGTGAGACTTACGGAGGCGTGCCTCTTAATGGGACCTTTTGTTTTAGGAACAGCCTGACCGTTTACATATCTTGATACTAACACTATAGAAAAAAACGCATACCACACTTTTCACAAAATGATGCCCGCGCCCATAGATATTGCGCAGCATTCCAGATCATCTCACCAGCGATTTCGTAGGGAATCAATGGCCCATTCTCAAGGAATGGGTGGTGTTTCGTGGGGTGCAATGTCAGTGGGCTCATGGCTGCGAGACGAAGTCATAATGGCTAACCTGAGCAACCAGGTGCCAGATCCTGCTGTTTATCATGGTCAAATGAGCACATCTCCTTCGTTGCACTCCTCTTCTTATCTTCCTCGTATGGAAGCTTCTTTTTGCCGTGATTATAGCTGTTGTGGGAAAACTTTACCAACGCTCCATGACCTCCTTCGTCACTGTGAAGAATCACATATAGCTCCCTCCCCTCCAGTTGTTGAGCCACCAATGATGCGCGCTATCCCGAATCTTGAAGCAGTGTCTACCACGGAGGTATTCCTGTCACCTGAGTCATCTAACCCTAGCACGCCTATGGTTGGTGACGAAGATGAGGATATGTGTATTGATGATCCTGGGAGACATCTATATGTGATTGAACAAGGAGAGAATCGCCCTTACAAATGCCCAGTTATTGGGTGTGATAAGACATATAAAAATCAGAATGGACTTAAATACCACCGGCAGCATGGACATCAAAATCAGACGTTGAAATCTAATGATGACGGTACATTTTCTGTGATCGATCCAATTTCTAATACACCGTACACGAATGGGTCGTTTGAAAAAGATAAGCCATATAGATGCGATATATGTGGTAAAAGATACAAGAATTTGAATGGTTTGAAATACCATAGAGCGCACTCGACTCATTAAGATCTTGTCGTTTCTTCTAAATATGTGTTATGATAGAGCTAACTAACATTTATTGTTGGTGGGTGCATTTGTGTCTTGCATTTTGCATTTGAGCATTTAACTGCGCCTACCTACCATATTGGTGAAATGATGTCAGGATACTTGGTGTTCTTTCAAAAATTCCTGTGGATAATTGGAGCAATGTTCGCTAGAGCATCACTCTTCGTGTTATCAATGGGCTGTGGGTTGACTTTTATTCCATTCTTAGCTATTTGCTGCTGATTCTATGTGTCTTTGTTATAAGCCCTCTTGTTATTACCTCTCAAAGGACTAGAATGAAGAGTACAGCTTCTGCAGCTTATCAGAGGGTTAGTGACTTTAAGTTAAGTACGGAACGGTATGATATAATTTGTAATTAGTTTGGAGCTGTGGCTCTTGATCTTTGATTAGTTAATTAGTATTGAACGACTACTGACCAGTCAGGAAGGTAAGAATTAATCGATTAAGTTGAGTTCAATGATAGCTGTATATTAAAACATTGTCACACAATTGTATGTAGTTTGTCCCGGTGGCCGAGTGGTTAAGGCGACGCCCTGCTATTCTAGTAGTTGAGGCGTTGGGTTCTGCCCGCGCAAGTTCGAATCTTGTCCGTGACGCCATTTATTTTTTCTTTTATTTGTTAATTTTAATAAGCTGATTGCGTTTAGCTGTTTATAGTATAATAGGTTATAACTAATTTTTTAATTCACGTTACAATGTAAGCAAAATAAAAATTGGTATCTATGTTCGAACAGAGCTTCCTGATCTGATAAAGCAAGAACATGCTGAATTGTGAGTTTATTGTAAGAATTACGAGTATAGTACTGCAAGAGATAATATTTAGAGTGTATTACAACGATCTATAAATTATGGTGTATAGTTCATGTTTGCTGTTAATTAGCAGGTGAGTCCATTTATCTAAACTTCCGATAGATTCTTCTTTCGAGTAGCCTATTTTCCAGAATTTCCAACTTTATTTTTAATCTGAACATAGAGAGATTCTGGTGACAACTACTGCGAATAATTTATCCAACTCTTTTGTGATTGCATAAATAGATAGGAAACTATTATGAGCTGCCCCATAAACCACAATAAACCAGAGACCAGCAAATGCCCTGTGGATCACGGATCGGCTTCAAAAACAGAGGAGTGCCCGGTAGACCACGGAGCTAGAGAACATTGGATGAGCATGGCAACAAAAGAGTCTACAAAAGCTGACTTCACATTGGACAACGAACGAGAAGTTTCATCTATACCTAAAGGTGGGAATGGAGACGGAAATTGGATTTATCCATCGCAAGAACAGTTTTACAATGCTTTAGTGCGGAAGAACAAGAATACCAGTCCTGAAGATATGCAGACCATAGTTCCAATTCATAATGCAGTAAATGAAAAGGTCTGGTTCGAGATAATGAGATGGGAAAGGGATTACGATTCATCATCTTGTGGAGGACCTAGACTAGTATCATTTCAAGGGGATGCATCTAAATTATCGCCGAGAGCGAGATTCAATAAGTTACTGGGGTACAAAGCTCCCTTCGATCGGCACGATTGGGTGGTGGATAGATGCGGGAAGCATATCGAATATGTCATTGATTTCTACGCCGGACAAAGTAAAACCCAGGACTTATCGAAGCCGTCGTTTTATTTGGATGTGAGACCAAAACTGAACTCTATTGACGGGGTTACCATGAGGATCCGTAAGTTCTTTGGCCTATGATTCTTCTAATCAAAGTGAAGCGTTGGGCTTCTCACTCCCATCCCTTCGACACTTCGATTAGAATGGAAACATCACAACGTACTTCGAGCCTGCAACAACGCACCAACGATGCCATAAATCAGCTTTCTAATAAGTTTGTAGATATAATAGAGCTAGCAACATCTGGGCATAAATCCAAATCGACTTCGGCGGCCGAAGCGTATCATATTCAGTGCAACATAGAGTCTATGAAAAGGTCAACTAATGACCTAATCAATGTGACAAAGTCGTTAAAGGAAAACTGGGTGTTCAGTAAAGTTCGACCAGAGATTAGAACCAGCGAACCTAATACCATAAAACAAGAAACAACTGCTATAGAAGTAACATTAGCGGGACTGCTTGAATCAGAGCTTTCTAAAGAGCTCGATCTACCCTTGGATGCCTCCGACACTAAAGATGAGAAGAAGAAAGATGAACTTGATGAAACCTGAATACTTACTAATTACAAAAAATACAGTAAGACGTATTAGCGCATATCCCATATATTCCATTACCATTGATCCTCAGTTAAAAACTTAACAAACCGATATATGAGGCTGAACGTTTCGCGACCAGTTGGAACAATCTCTGATTCAGGTAACAAAAAGCCATAGGAACCTGAATCACGCAATTTCACCTGGAATGCAGACATGACTTGACTATGATACATATAGTCAATTGCAGAGCCACCCATGACATCAAGAGCTCTGAACTCGTTGTCGGGAGATGCGAATCCTCTAGCCTTACATGCACGATCGACTGTGTAGGATTTTCCAGTAGCCAATCGAATCGCTTGCGCAAGATTATAGCCCAACTCTTCCAGATTCTCGAGGTCTCGCGGTTGTTTCTCACATGTGTACGCATAGGGGTACAGGATTTCTTCGGCATACGAGTGGAGGTCTAAATACCCCTGCACGTCAGCGTGGGCAGTTATATTCAAGGCAAACATCGTGAGAACTTTTGATTCGTATGACTCAAGAGGGTGATCACCAGGATAGAACTCTGAACAGGGCGAAATACCCCAGGCAGGGCGCACTGATTCTTCATTCATCGAGCTACCACCCCAATGCCAATTGAAGTTACGGTCGATGTCTATCCCAAAACAGAAGGGCACCGTAGTTGGTTGCCGATTTTTCCTCCAAAGTCGATCAGTTGTCCACGAGTATTCATAACCATCGACATTGACAACTGGAACGAAGTAAAAATCGAACTTATCGAGCATTTTTGCAACATGTCGAGAAGAGGTTTGCTTGCGGAGAAGCCTATCTATGGCGAATAAGCTAGATGAGACTGAAATCCATTCTCGACCGTGCTGACCGGAAGTTATGAATATTGCCTTACGTCTCTCATCAGATGATATATCCTTTGAAATGCGTACAGCCCAAATCGGGCGGTTTTCGTAGGATGACCCCAGGCTGCGAACAGCGACATTATTAGGAAACTCTCGTACTATTGAATCGAGATATTTATAGATGTTATCCAAAGAGAGATAGTGCTGCAGGACGTAAGAAGAATTCAGTACTTGTTTCCCGATTTCAGATGGCTTACTGTTTGTGATGAGTTTCTGGACATCCGGGATCCAAATATGAATATGGTCGTGTAGTTGCGCTGGAAGCAATGACAGAAACTGATCTAATTGAGAGCCTTGAATTAACAAGTCAACGTCATCTACACCAAATCGCCATACATCCAGATCCAATAGATCAACTGCCTTCAAAAAGGGGGTCCAGAAAGGACTTAGCACAGCAACGCGCACAACTTTGAAGCCTTCATAGGATTTCTGGTTACTGTGTGTCCCCAAAAAAGGGAACTGAAACGCTGAGATATGAAGGGCAAAAAGCAAGAAAACAGAAATTACCCGTAAAAATCGGCCAATCATATCACTGGAGCTGAAGCCAGGTTCTGTATATATGTAATTCTCAGGCCAGTGGTAGGCTCTGCTGAATGTGTAGACTTTTATGGGTTCACAGTTCCGTCATGACATAAACTCTAATCTTTCCAGTGCGCGGTGAGCTCGACACTTAGCTGGCATTAACTCGGATAACACGTCACTTTCCCACATCATAAACGCTATATATCCCTTGCTGATCGATATATAGATATAGCAGTCAATGCTGCTAACAGTTCTATCTTTTCTTTTCTGTTAATACTAGAAGTGTTCCTGAACAACTAGGACATCCCTCCAACGGCGCTTGTGCTCTCAAACTCGTCCTCTGAGGAATATCTCCAACTGTATTGCTTTCAAGCGGCTGAAATTGCATTACTGTAATGAATTTTTTCCCCCCAAAACTAATTAGAAGGCCTAATTCTACTACACGCAGCCCATCGGATTCTAGGAGTCAATCTCCTTCTTCAGCTGAGTCACGGACCCTGGCGGAAACAAGGAATATTCGCACTTCTAGTTCTCAGGATGCTATCTTTGCCGACACGAAAAGTTTAACATTGGCGCAAAGAACTGAAAAATTATCATTGGATCGTCTTGCGACATCTACAAGCTCCTCTAATGAATCACTACTGAGGAACCGATCTAGCTCCTCAGTTGAATCTCCCATATCCACAAATAGCCGCCCGGAACTAATTAGATCAAAATCATCCGAAGACTCCCCAGCTGTATCTAATAGATTGCTACAGTCTTCGAAAAATTCGAAGTCATCTAAATCGCTCAAATCCATGTTTCGATGGAATCGCAGTGGGTCCCTCGATCAGACTTCAGACTCATCTGCTATGAATTCTTCAGCAACATTGAGCCGCAACATTTCAAATACCTTGGGTCTCACTGAAGAAACAGCTTATGCTTATAGTTCTGGACCTTCTTCACCTATGCATGGTGCCATACCAGATGAGCTGCCCAGTAACCTGGAGACGCTTTTTCACCCATCTTCGTATGTTCATCGCCTGAAGAATAGAACTGCCTCTTTCCTTCTAGGATCAAGATCATATGCTTCCTCCCCGAAACCAGCAAGATCTATACAATCACTATCAGAGGACTCCAATGACTCACAAGAAACCCGAGAGTACTTGCATAAATATCCATCGAGTGTAAATTTGTCTCGTTCATATTCGTCTCAGGATATGCAAGTACACGCGGAGAACTTAGATGATAACAAGGCGAAGACAAGGCCTCGAAGTTCTACCCTTTCTTCTGTAAGCCGTCGCGCCTCATTTCGATCCGGTTCTCCCGAAAGACCGATTCGGGATAGTATACCAGCAGTTAGATCTTCCAGAAGCTCATTCATTCGCTCTAGCTTTTCTCTCGACAGAGTACCAGGGATATCGAACCCTTTTCAGCGATTTTCCGCGCCTAGTCCTCGACGCAGCTCAGTGTTGGAGAGCGTTGGGACCCCCACAGCATTTCCGCCATACTTCGATGAATGCGAACAGGACTATCTCCAGCGTTTAGTTTCTTCCTTTGGACATTCAGCAGTACCTGCTATTTTATCCAAAAGTAATGATTCTTTTTATTCCCGTTGTCTGCACTTATCCCTTTCGACAATGGACTTCTCAGATTATCCATTGGATATGGCTTTGCGGAAGTTGCTCATGTATGTTTCTCTTCCTTCTGAAACGCAGCATATCGATCGATTTCTTTTGCAGTTTGCTAGAAGATACCATGAAGATAACCCTGTTCTCTTTGAAAACGAAGAACAGGTGCATTTCATAGTGTTTTCTTTGTTGATATTACACACCGATGCTTTCAACCCAAACAACAGACACAAAATGACCAAAACGGAGTTTGTGAAAAATTCGAGCCAGGTGTTCATTAGTGGAGAATTGCTCAATTACTTCTACGATAACATTACCTTTGTGCCCTTCATCCGTCTTCCACCTGATATTGAAATCCCAGCGGAACCTTTGGACGAAATGCAAGCCATTGACTTGGCGCAGAAGCTGCGAACGAATGCTGGAAATTACACTAAGCTATCAAAGGAGCAGCTTGAAATGTATTATTCTATTCTGAAAGGCGATTTTGGACATTACAGACCAGTACTGCCAGCTAGTTTATTTTGTGATGAATGTCCCTATATAAGTCTAGGCGGGGATAACGGCGAAGACTCAATTTTATTTGACCCTATTCAGATGAATGAGCTCTTTCACAGAGGATACGCCCTTCAACTCGTCTCATATCGTTCTAGACCCAGCGCTTACGCACAGAATGAACACTTAGCTGCGGAAACCTCACATGGAACAGTGTTCATAAAGGTTCTAAAAGTGGGTATTTTGAGACGACGTGAGAATCGTAAGCTATCATCTCACAAGAACTATCTAAAAGAAGTCGGAGTTTTGCTGACAACATCAAATCTATACGTTTACAAGGATACTAGTTGGATCAAGAGCCTTATGCGTCAGATGTCAGAACCCGTTCATTCATCGAACAGGGCTCACAGAACTGGTCAGAAAAATCTTCACGTTGAGACACAACTAATGGAAGGGCTACATTATAAACTATTCCAACCTCCTATTACCTCTATGGGTTCAGATATAGTCATAGACTTGAACAACATGGTGGCCTTAGTACGGAAGAACCCCGCTTCAGCGAATTCATTCGTTATCTGCGGTCCTAGCGGGATAGACAGCGAATTTGAAGCTAATGATGAAATTGATTTAAAGCACTGGACATCATGTATTAATTATGCAGCTCTTGCTCGGACTATTGGACTACAGCTAGAGTCTTCTCTGCAGCTTAGTAAATCTGGAAATAGACCAAGAAGTACATCGTTAACGTTGAGAAAGCCAGATGACAGTGCCTCAGGCACAGAGTTAAACTCAACGATTTCTGCTTCCAGAAAGCGACTCGATAGTGATGCGTCTTCTTACGGGAATATGTTGTCAGAGGACGCTAACCGTGAAAGCAATAGGAAATTTCTAGAATCAAAAATGAGGCAGTTCAAGCTTCAGAATATTGACCAGGAGAAATTACGGATGGATTATCGAAGGCAAGTAATATTACTGCAAACCGCCGCACCTATACAAGCTCGAACCCGAGAATCAATTATAACGGCTAGTGCGAAACTAAAGACTTCTTTAAACTGGATATGGCTTGATTATGCCAGATTACAAAATTACCTGGCAGTGGCAAAGGCCATAATGAAATTTGAGTCGGATGACCCTGAGGCCTTCAAAGCTGGCCTTGATATACTCTCTCCTATCAGTGCGACACGCCGGTTTGAGGGAATATTTGAAGTGGAAGATCCAAATGTGCAGAATTAAGATAAAGATAATTTGATCTAATTGTTATGACGCAATGACAAATATTTGCAATTGAATCATCATATGTCGTAGACCGAGCATTGAGCAATTTTGTCAGGCTCATAGGAGGACTTCGCGAGTTGTTTTGAAGTGCCGGTCAGACACATTTGATCCCATGCTTATAACCCTTGGGCATCCGTCACGGTCTCTTTCCTGTAATGTACATTCGTTGCAATAATACGCTTCTGAAGCCCCAGAGCCGCCACAGAGAATGCATACATCCTTTGTTCGCCCAAAAGAGCATTCATCACATATTCGAGATTTTGTAGTAGGACGGACAAAGGAATCACATGCAGGGCACCTACCATCACATTTCTCGCATAGTTTCCCTACAGAGGACCCGGGTAACTTCATACAAACAATTGCGTCGGGGCGATGTCGCGACATCCTTTGGTCGAAAGTTAAAAACCTGCGGGTTGTAACTTAGACTGAACAAATAAAAAGTTTTCATATTAAACTTTAACAAAGCTGTAAAGTTTATTAGAGAACCAGCAAAGTCTCGTGACAGGAAAGGCCGTGAATTGATAGTTAATATCAGAAGGACATAAAGCGGCCAATTTAAACATGCACTAGTCGTATAGACATCACAATTGTTTAGTAGAATTTTAGTCTGAAAGATTTAACAGTGAAACGTTTTTCAGGGTTGCTTCTACTAGAGTGTAGAACGTCAAGATGATCGAATGATCTGCGTACCAATTTGATTATATCTAGGTATCTCTAACACTCAATCATTAAAATGAGAATTAACAATAGATTCAGTGCGGCAATCCACTGCATAACTTTACAGGATTAGCGGCTTGCGACCTCGTAATTTTATTGGGTTAATAAAACGAAGACGCCAAACTGCACGGCTTTAGGACGTTTACTTTACCTCACATCAGACTAGCGAGCTCCCTAACTCTACGCGACTAACCGACCAAGGCACTTATTAGTCTGTAAAAGTTAAAATTTCTGTTAAGATGCCATGCTGAATCCGACAGGTTCGACTCAAATAGCAACGGTGGGAGGTTAGGCCACCAGGATCGTCGCTACTAGAAAATAATCGAATCGATATTCTACGGTAGAGCAGTTTTTAGAAAAATTACAGTTGTTTCTCAGTTAATAGCACATCAATTAAAAGTCCATAATTAAACAAAAAAATAGTCAAACGATGCAATTGGTGTTGAATAACTGACTTTCCCTATAAACCAGTTCTGCACCCTAACGATGATTAATGTTAGGTTTGAACGTTACCTTGTCTGACATAAGTTTAATGAAATGTAACGTAAATTAGTGCCAATTTGAAAGTTAAATAGCCATTAGCTTTATAGGTAACTAGGAAAAGAGCGGCCAAGGTGCCAAGGTTCTCAGCACTTTGGATGTATCCGTGCAATTCCGTCTTAAGTATTCAAGAATTAGAGCATGCTAGAATTAGTCAGTTTTGGTAGTCTACTGCCGAGCTACCGAACAGAGCACAACCTCAAAGGTGAATGTACCTGAGCGTATATTGTTAAGTTCAAACTTTATTCAACGCACTAGGGAGATTGTACAGACGTTTATCATTTAATTTTGGCTATCGTTTATCAATAGTTTACGCGCCGTACTGAACCGAAAAGATGACAGTATAAACTTTCACCAAAAGAAAGATCCACTATGCTGCAAAGTATTTACCAAGGAGAATAAGCCAAACGATCCATAGGCCATTTTCAAGGTAATTGGTCGACAATGTCGAAGATTATTTAATTGCAGACAGAGAATTTCAGAAATAATCATAGCCAAGAGTTCTCTGAAAGGGCTGGAAAAAACTTAATATTCTGTGATTAGCGCATAAGGAATGAAGATTTAGATTCAATGTGATGTGCTTAAAGATACAAGGACAAAAATCTCAGTGGATAATGTTACAAGAACCTTAACGAAGTACACCCTGACCAGAACTGGTTTGGAATAAAGTTTTGTACCTGAGCCATTGGCGTAGAATTGCTCATTCAGAATAAGGTATGAGCTTAAAAGTACACTAAAAATTAAACAAGGACTGAACCGGGAAGGCCACTCTTAAGTACGTTCACTCTTCGGGGCTAAAGCGATAATATAGCAGTTGGGAAGAGGTAAATGGTGAATAGGATATGAGCGCCTAATGACGAGATTTTGCTTCAGTGGGAGTTAACTCAGTTTGACAGATGATTCACTTCCAATTGCACAGGAGTGGGTAAAGGGTCTATATTTCTCTAGTGCAGTAGTTTGCGATCTAGCCTACGTAACTAATGTTTCACTATTAGTGTTACTTTCTGGGGAGAGTTTTGAACTGTAAATGTAGAGTTTAAATATGAGATATTGGAACGTTAAAAAAGTTAAATACTGGTGAGGCACTTGATTAGAGTTTTCAAGCAAAAATAATCGCTTGCTATTTGTTGATGAACGACGAAAAAGCTCCATCCGAAGAACCTTGAGTGCCGTTAGTTCGAAGTATACAATGGCAACGACAGAGTTGTAAAAAATGGTCTTAAGACGACTACTATATATATTTGGAGCCTCAATCGTAAATAACCATAACTGTGCCAGGTTTTTTAGAGATCTGTTGTACTATTGGCAAAATATCCAAGGACCAAACGCATAGTAATATCAAAAAACAGGAGAATGTTCCTCGCGGTCGAAAAGCTAGGGCATATGTCATCGTCGAAGGAATTTATGGAGGGAGAACAAGGCTCACAAGATAAACAAAAAGTGCAAATTATTCAAACTGGAAGACCATACCGAAGTCGGAAGCAACGTCCATGCGACTACTGTCGAAGTAGGAAACACCACTGTAAGATTCTCACATCACCTCCTTGCGAGCTATGTAAGTCCAGCAACAAGGAGTGCACTTTCCTTGCAGGGTCTACTAAGAGAAATCGTGCCGGAGAGGGACGGAGTGGAAATCATGGAGTTACCAGAGGGAAGAGAACATATAGGCATATCAGAGATAATTTAACACGGGGTCCGAGTCCCAGGCAAGCGACACAAGTTAGCGAGCTACAACCTGGTGAGCATCATCCTCGGAGGCAGGGAGTTGACTCTGAGTTGTACAGGAATTATATGAGCTCAGCGACTGGCAGACTGGATCTTGGTGTGTATCCATCTGAGGCAACCACGCCGAATCCTGTAACAGGGAATGATCCTCATCCGTATATTTTCAACGATATGCAATACATCTTACCACATCAGGGTTTAGAATCAGTTCCTGATCCTTGGCCTGAAACAATGAGTACTCATTTATCTCCATATTTTAGTGAAAATCAAAGCTGGAGTAGTGAAGCCAACTCTTATATTTTGGAGAACTCTACGTCTCGGGGAGCCACATCTCTACCAGAGATGTACTCAACAGATGGATCACAATATGAGGAGACAATTCATGCACAACACAGATACTCAGTGGGAGATATATACCATCCAAATGAGCGAAATGATATTGCTTTGATGGGGGACGAAAACATATACAGAAGCCAAAATACATCTGATCCAGAGTATTTCTCACCGGATTTTCAATCATACGAGAACGCACCTTCGTTCCGTAATCCATATTCGCATCCACATAATAATCCAGAGCAATAATCACATAATAATGGAATTATAGAGGGAAGTAACTATAACGCGGAAGTAACCAATAACTAGTACAATAGATCGAATGAATTCATAGATACCTCTCAATTAGTTAAGTAAAGTTTCAAGAATGTAACAATTTTAGAACTCTATCCTCGATAACACAAATTCTACTACAAACACCAATGTCCAGCCAATCAGGGATAGGCGGTGAGTGCACATAATCTCGAAATAACTGCAGCAATTACTGACTAAGAATAAAATAGCATCAGAAAACCTCTTAACAGAGTTTAAGCAATTCATAGATTCGACTTCGAGAGCATTGGTTTCTAGAATCGACAAAGGTAAAGAGCCAAATTCAATTTCTTGAAATAATTGCCTATATACTAACCCCCAGAAACTGTTGAGCCGCTTGTGACACTAGAGGCTAAAGATACCCCCGAAAATGACTTTACTGAATTAGCTGATGCAGTAGGGGAGATATGCGCTTATATATTTTATCGAGAACATGACGGCCCAGGCGGACTCATGTTCATCTCTTATGTCCCGGACAATGCGCCTGTTCGCCAAAAGATGCTGTATGCTTCAAGTAGGAATTCGCTGATGAGACAGTTAGGATCGGACAGATTTGGCCGACATCTTTTTGCTACGGAGAAGAGTGAATTCTCGAAAGAGGGTTACAATGCCACTAAACAGCACGAAGCTCTTGCAGCGCCGCTCACCCGAGAAGAGCAAAGCCTGAAATATGTAAAGGAGAAAGAAGCCGACTCAGTCAGAGGAACAGGCCAACGTGTGTCTCATGTAGCTGCCAGCGGTGTAAACTTTCCATTAACCAGTGAAGCTCTTGATGCTCTGAGTTCTTTAGATACAGAAAGCCTCATACAACTCGAAATCGATTTCCTTTCAGAATCGGTGAAGCTTGCCCAGTCGATCAAATCTGCAATCGATGATGTCGGCTCTACAATCCATGCGAACAATCCCCGATTTTCTTTCTACAAAGCTCCAGGAGGTAAGATCATCTTCATCTACACTTGTCCTTCTGGTTCGCCAATTAAACACCGCATGGTGTATGCTGCCACTAGGAGCGGAGTGATAGCCCAGGTAGAGAATGCAGGTATTGATATTCATGCGAAAATCGAGGAAACTGATCCTGTTGAAATTACAGACTATCTCAAAGAAGCCATTGATCCGAAACCTGTCAAACAGGAGCCCAAATTCGCAAGACCTGCTCGTCCTCGACCATCCCACCCTAAACACCAATAGCGACCCGCCTATCGATAGTGTCATCTCCTTGACATGTTTAAACTTTAGACCTTAGCCGCAATTACCCCATCAGGGACTAGAGCCGGATTACATCCACGCTGGCCATTATACTTAACGAGACACTGCTTACCCGAGTAGCCGGCTAACACCAATAGAGTTTCCTAAGCGAGACAATTTAGTACTCATAGGATGTACTACAGCGAGCTGGATAATCCAGTAGTAACAAGTATCGGTGAAGTGTCTTTTAAGACTTCACTGTCGCTCCAGATTAGAAGGGCCGTCATATTATCTGTATACAGTCATCGAGATATATAGCAGGAGTAGACCTATACACCACTAAATGGCACTAACTCATCGGAGGATATGAATCTTAATCTCGGAGCCCCGTGTGAATCGTTCTCGCGTCACTAGCTGGTTCCGATTGATGGCCGGGAAACCACACATGGCAATGCTCGATTCTGTAATGGCGACGTATGATTGGCTAAGAAACCTGGGGACGGACAAATTCGGGGCAAGTTGTCATGGAAACATTCGTTCCTCTGCCCCGGATTTTCAGATAAGCTTTACCACTTCCGCGACTATGGACCGAGGCTGTATATAATTCAGTTCCTTTCTCTCTTTGTCACAGCTAGTTTCTTTTCATACAGCACTGCAGACTAACATCGACTCATCTACCTGAATCGATAAATTTTGCCTGGGTTGCTAGTTATCTTATTTTCAACTAAGAAGCCTATTAAACAGCAGAACTCCTCTCGTCCGAATACTCTAGGCTTCAGCTTGCTCCTGGCTATCTAAGTATTTCAAGAAGGAACAAGAAAATTGTCTGTATATCCTACATTGCTTAGCATTTGACTACAAAACGATTTAAAACGCAGATCTAAATGGCCGATAAGAAAAAAGGTAAACCTACAACGGCCGTTCACCTTATTGCTGGTGGCTGTGCCGGAATGCTCGAAGCTCTTTGCTGTCATCCTCTCGATACTATCAAAGTCCGCATGCAGCTCTCTAGCCGGAAAGGAGGCACCAATGCTAAGAAGCCTGGATTCTTTGGGACTGCGAGCTCTATTGTCCGTAACGAAACTCCTCTTGGCCTTTACAAGGGTCTCGGTGCCGTCATTGCTGGTATCGTGCCAAAAATGGCCATTCGATTCTCATCTTTCGAGTTTTACAAAACTCTTGTAGCTAACAAGGAAACTGGAAAGGTAACTGCTGGTGGCACCTTCGTGGCCGGACTTGGTGCTGGTATTACTGAAGCCATACTAGTCGTGAACCCAACTGATGTTGTTAAAATCCGCCTCCAAGCTCAAAGCCATTCCATGTCTGACCCTCTTGATCAACCAAAGTACCGCAACGCAGCACATTGTGCCTATACTGTTGTTCGTGAGGAAGGTATTTCTGCTCTTTACCGAGGTGTTATCCTTACTGCTCTACGTCAAGCCACTAACCAGGCCGTCAATTTCACAGTCTATGGCGAGCTTAAAGATTGGGCTAAGGCGGCCCAGCCTCAATTCCAGGATGGTGAGCTTCCATCATACCAACACATGTTGTTCGGACTCGTTTCCGGTGCCATGGGCCCATTGTCCAATGCTCCTATCGATACTATCAAGACTCGTATGCAACGTGAAACCGGACGTTCGACAGAGAGCGGTCTTGTTCGCTTCAATCGCATCGCCAAAACTTTGGTTCAAACTGAAGGTTTCTTTGCTCTCTACAAGGGAATTACTCCTCGTGTTATGCGTGTTGCACCTGGTCAAGCTGTTACTTTTGCTGCTTACGAGTATTTCCGTGGTGTTCTCGAAAACCTTCCTATGCTTTCCCAGAACGGTAAACTTGATTATGAGGAATAAGGAATCTCTTGGTTTCTAAAAAAAGGGCTGTAGATTATGTTGTTGTAAAGGACTTAATCTGCGGATCTATTGTTTAACGCCCGTATGTTTATCCGATAAGTCTAGTATCTCAAAATTTCGTATTAGTTGTAATTATTTTGTAGAGTAAGTGAGGTCATTTGGAGTATTATTTGCTGATTTCTCATCAGTCGATATATTTTTGCAGAAGTTCTTCTGCCTTTTCTTTCCAAGCAGCAGAATCAATGTCAGGTCTAGATGCTATATAAGCGTAGACTGCTCTTGATACAGTCTTATTGATATCAGTATAGTCAGTGCTTCTCAAAAGTCTTTGGCGATGCAAGGGACGTAATCTATCTCGCACAAATGTCTGAACCTCCTGTTTTTGATTAAATGTAACAGAATGAAGTGGAGTAGAATGATCACTTCCTGAACTTGAAGTACCTACAGAATCATCCATAGATAAAGCATCACTAAATCGGACCATATTCGCTGTAGTGGAATGGTTCCGTATTTCCTCTAACAAATCATTGAATCGCATACTGTTCCGTCTAGACGCAGAATTGTTTGGTTCTGTCCCATGTTCAACTTCCGGAATAGAACGAGATGGGGTTTCAGGGCTCCTTAAACCCATGCTGATAGAAGGCCGAGAAGATGTTAAATTCAAGAGTGTATTGCTTGTGTGCCTTCTTGCTTGAGAATGTACCGAGGGCTGCATAGAAGCAGCTATATCTAGATGTGAAGAAGCGCTAGTATCTAAACTCCTAGCTTGCTCAAACATACCCCAGGCTTGTTGCTCTTCGGCAGATAAAACTGGCGAAAGTGGTAGTACAGGCACTGGGGGTCTGTCAAGCAAAGAAGAGGAATTCGCTGCAAGAGGCGAAGAAGAAATTCTGCTTTGTCTAGCTCTACTGCGAAGCTGATAGGGACTGCGAGAAGCTATACTTGCTGATTGGTGACCTATAACTTCTAACGCAGCGAGAGCTGCCCTGCGCGGACCTAAGTGTCGCCTATATCGCAGACCTGCAGACTCCCTCAGTGCAAAAGGCGTGATAGCATAGGCACGAGGGCGACGATTTCCAGACGAGCTGCTTCGCCACTGAGAAATAGTATACATACAATCAGGACAATACCAGTCACCTTGAGGTACATCATCAAAGCCTAGGCAGGAAGAATGATACGGAGCCTCGCATTCATCGCAGATCAGTAGCTCCTGTTCTCGAGCATTGCTATCGCAAACTCTACAGGGCAGCCAAGACAAAGCAGGCAACTCATCCTCGCTCGAATGCAGAGACTCTTCTACAACCATGTCCTCTGCAGTAGCAGTACGTTCTTGCACTAAGATGCATCTTAATTCAGGACCATCAGGTAGATCTCTAATCGAGATAGAACGAAAAGATTGGCGACACAGAGGACAAGTCGAAGCTTTATTTGCCCAGCACATGATGCACTGAAAGTGGAAATAGTGATCACATGGTAAAACACCAATTTTTGCAGCAAGTTTTTGGCGTTCCGAATGAGTTTTGCTTCTAGTTCGAATCGGGGTTGATGAAGTAGCACTTGATATCACAGCGAGCGAAGATAGATCCGTATTGAGGAAAGCATCTACCTCAGCGGAGTGGAAAGATATATAACAAATATTACAAGACTCCTCCTCCGTCATAGTCCATCAATATTTTTCCACCTATTCTTTTCAACTTTATTCAGCAGCTCCGAGTAAACCAGTTCACCTTCCGATTACACAAAAACAGAGAGGCCATTTTTGGGAGGAAGCAGAACAGCGAGCAACGATGACTGGATTAGGGTTCTATCAGAACAGCTTCAATTGGCTGTCTATGAGGCTGACAGTATTATCATTCTGAAAGGGTCTAAAATGGCATTAGATAATCATTACTTGCTACTCATAGTTTTAAGGCTCTATCTGAGCTTTATCTCAATGAGCTGCATATAAAAAGAATGCACCATGACAACACAAAAATCTACATCTGCTTCAGTACTCTTAGAAGAAGGACAGATATAACTGAAATAGTTTCTCACAAAAGAATTAGCAAGAGAGGCACTAATATAGAATTATACTAGATATACTTGTATCTCGTTAATTGCAAGCCTGTGAAAAGTGTTATGCTACAGTTACGCGGGACATCGACCCTTCTCTGATAAAGGTTGCAATAAGGTTTCAAATCCTTAATTATCTCTTATAACAGCAGAAATAACAAGAATTAAGCTCTCGCTAAATAAAACTATATGTTAAAGTTTGTACAACTCATTGAATAACACGCATCAGATAACCCACATTTTAGTCATTCAAGCAGCAGCAACCAATTTAAATTATGCATCTCATTACAATTAAAATAAAATAACCACGGTCCATATTACGCCAGTACTATTTTGACTGTAGCTAACATTACTGCACTTTAACCCTGCCATGACATTAGCCCTACATAATCTTAGTCTTGTTAAGCTCGTAAAACACCAAATGTGACTTTCACACCTTCCCATCCCAGAACTCAAGGTTCCATTTAAGGTTGAGACTGATAACCCCGAGGGGTCGCTGTACTCTAAATTGTTTATATTTGGCAGCCTTTTATTCTCAGAAATACAGTGCTTATATTCTTTAGAGAACGAGTTTTATATCCAGTTTTCTATTTTAGTGCGAGAATATCTTATATTCTTTGCAATATACCCCAAGAACTTTACAGCATATATCAGGAAGAGTATAAGGACTAATAGGCATTCGCATACAGCGATACAGTAACATTAATGTCGCCAAAAAGATAGCATGAATACTAGAGCATACGGGTATTTTATCTATTAGATTTAATACTACTTTTCGTATACTGTAGCTGAGCTCTATTTCAGGGACATGAGTTTCTTCCTTTAACAGGTTGAAAGTCTAATATAATATATGGTTAACTAAGAATAAGACTAAGTTTGAATTAAGATTATTAGGCTTATTAGGGTTATATTTTGATCTGGAGGATGATATATACATTGCCAAGATAGACTAAGGTAGATATTTTACGGGCTTTATTCTATTGGTTACAATAATAACTGTGCGCTACTATTAAGTAACGAGGACTGAAGTATAATGTTCAATGATATTCCTTGAGAATGTGAATGACTCAAAAACTTTATGACAGAATTACACGTTTGACCAAAGGTTTAAGTCTAAGGGATTTCTGTTTTCCAACGATCGTAGCAGTTTAGGCAATTACCTGTTAAGCCATCGTATACAGGCTTAGCGGTTTTCACGTTTGAGCTACTGCGGAATGTATCTAAGCAGTAGAACGCTTTAGCCGTTTACTGGACTGCATCGCCCAGCGTTATACTAACAAGTCGCCAGGCCAATTTCATCCTGAAGCAATACTGATAGCATTGGAGTTAAATCATCTAACTAATAAATTTAGGAATGCAAGTCATCATTTCGCACTTATTCTTTAAGGCTTTAAGGCTGTTATAGAATGGAAAAAGGCCCATGGGGATTACAGGACGAAACTTTCTTCGGATGGCATATAGCACGACTTTAGGTACCGACTACAATCAAAATTGAATTCAAAATAAAATCATCGAATTTTCGTGGCAAAACTGTACCTTAAGTAAAGGAGTTATGCTTCAGCAAGTTCACGGAGACGACGGATGGTGGAACGGGCAGTAGAAGCAGAAGGAGTAGAGACAGAGTAGGCACCCCCAGCAAGAGTCTTCCTGCAGTGCTTGCAGTGCCAGATACCAGCTGCAGTTCGCCTTACACTAGTCTTTCCGCAGAAAGTGCAAAGGTATCGAGCATGCTGCTGTGTTTCGACTTTCTTGGCAGAACGGCGGAGCGATGAACCATATCGAACACCATATTTACCTGTGATCCCAACTTTTTTGGTTCTTTTCGACCTATACTGTTAGAATTCAGGCAATCTAGATTGAAACAATCAGGCCGCAAGAGGCTCATATGATATTACTTACATTTTTAATACTGTGTAGAAAGTAAAGGTGTGCTGAATCAGAGTGTCCCAAGCTTAGGTATTGCGTCTCAGGCGGTCAGTAACCCTAAGCGTGACGGCTATATAGGGCTTTGGTTGCCTAGCAACGTTTCCTTCTTGTGCATAGACCTAATAGCCCTACATCGGCTAGGTCTCGAATATGGAGCAGGTGTATATATACATAGAGCAGACAGGATCTAATCAAAGAAGACGTATCAATGCCCGAACCAGACCCATTGACTACTCCATTTCGATTCGGCGTGGTACAACCTGACCTTTATAGAGGTTCATATCCTCAGCCGGTGAACCTCCGCTTTTTGAAGCGACTGCGGCTGAAGGCGATACTAAGTCTTACTCCGCAAGAACCAGAACAGTATTTGAAGGATTTTGCTGAAGAGAACGGAATCCAGCTAATTCACTTGACTGTGCAAGCTGCTGGAAAATCCAAAAAGACTGGCGTTTCCATTACACAGGACCAGGCCAGGACTGCGGTCAAGGTTCTAATAGATCTACGACACGCTCCGATATATGTGCATTGCTTGAATGGTAGTGAGATTACAAGCTTGGTCGTAGCATGCCTTAGGAAGATGTCTTTTTGGAGCTCTTCTTCTACCTTTGCAGAATTTCAAGTATATTCACCTACGTCGACGGCAGATCATAGGTTTGTGGAGGAGTTTCCAGTCGACATAGAGATGCCCCAAGAGCCGGTTTCTTGGATATGGAAGGGGTTGTCAAAACAAGGAGTTGTGGAGCACGTGCTAAATAAGATGTCTAAAAATGAAGCATGAATTATGGGGAAAATAGGATTTTTAATAATTGGAACACGATCGATTTATATAAAGAATTGGACTTTAAGCCCCGATTAGTGCAGGTGGGCGGCGGCCTTTCCTCACCCTTTTGGGACTTCGAAAGAATACAACTTTTCACCATAGAAATGGAGCCGATTGTAAGGACGATATCAAAACGATGCATGTCGATAAAAGCGGGCACACTATTAAGCCGAATGCCTGTTGTCACCAGCGAATTAAGTGATTTTGAGAAAGCCTACTACCATTATTCCAGCGAGATGGAAAAAAGACTTATGTGGACGTTTCCTCAAAAATTCTTTTTCAGACCAGACTCTCTTGCCGAACGAGACTTCGAAGAACTCCAGACTCGGCCAGTGGGAAGCGAGAAGGGCATTTATTATCCATTTGGCCGACCAGATGTCGTTGATGGCAGAGATAGAAACTCGAAACAAGAAATAAATCTCCCTGCTCCTCAATACGATCCCGATGACCCGACCTCCATGTCCCGCCCGATCAGACCAAACCCTCGGATAACTAAGGCAGATGAAGACAATGATCTTAAGTCTCTTGCAAGGGCTTTGGACAAATCTTTATATCTGTTAGTGAAAGAGAAGGGGTCGGAGACCTGGTCGTTCCCCACGTTTATCACTGAGGCTGATTACGGTTTGCATATAGCTGCTGAGCAAGGACTCTTTAGGACAGGAGGTTCCAATATGAACCTCTGGACTGTATCGAATGTTCCGGCATTGGTCCAGAAGGATGCTAACTCCAATCGAATCTACTACATCAAATCGCACATTCTAGCCGGAAAGTTCCAGCTTTCGAAGTCCTCACCTTACGACGACTTCATGTGGCTCTCCTCATCTGAAATTCCAGCTCATATCTCATCGGATTTGTGGTTCTGTGTAAATAAAGTTCTAAATTAATGACTACACGCTTTTTCCAGTGTCGTAATTGCTTCCCAGCGGCTATTCCCCTGTTTAGTATCTACCTATCTCACCCCGAGGACATTTCTCCCACTTCCCTCTGGTGTTCCCACTAAAATTAGTGAGCTGGCCTTTCAGTATGGCTTCGCATAATAGATCCACATCTGGAGTCCATTGGTCAAATAACAGCGAGGACCCTTTTAGTAGTCCGTTTGATGACACCGACAGTGCGTCGAATCAGTATGATTCCTACTTAGATCCTATTGGCCCTACTCCTTCATACAATGATCTTCACGACGATGTCGCTTATTCTGCCCATCCTCCTTCTCAGCTCGGCCGATTTTTTGCCACTTTGAGAGGTAAAATAGGAATTGCACCAAAATATCAAGGAGTCGACATCCCTTTAACTGATGCGGCGCCGAGAGCAGGCGAGGAAGCTGCAGATTCCGCAGCTCCTGTCACAGAATCCCCGTTCGGTCCAGAGGCTATCAGGACTCGTCAGATCCCTCTCTCCGAGCAAGAAAGCCAGCCAAAGCAGGATTTTGATCTTATTACTTGGTGGCGTCGTGTGAGGCACAAGGATAAATACGCTGATCACGTTCAAGGTCCACGTGTGGTTCATCTCAATGACCCTGTTGCAAACCGTCTTCTGAACTATCGCGCCAATCACATCAGTACAACTAAGTACAATATAGGGACGTTTCTGCCTAAATTCCTCATTGAGCAATTCTCCAAATATGCCAACATGTTCTTTCTGCTCACTGCTATAATTCAGCAGGTCCCGAATGTTACACCGTTCAATAGATATACTACCGTCGCAACTCTGCTTGTTGTTCTCATAGTATCGGCTATCAAGGAGTTGACTGAAGATTTCAAGCGAAGAAAGTCAGATAGAGAACTCAACAATTCCAGAGTTCTTCGTCTTCAAGACGGTATTTTCACAGAATGCGCCTGGATAGATATAGCTGTAGGCGATATTGTGAAAGTCGAGTCGGGAGACCCATTTCCTGCCGATCTAATATTACTTACATCTTCTGAGCCGGAAGGTCTTTGCTACATTGAAACGTCAAACCTAGATGGAGAAACGAATCTTAAGATTAAGCAGGCGCACCCCGACACCGTTGACTATATCGACCCCTCCGTTTTAGGCGATCTCAAAGGACAACTTCTCTCCGAGCACCCTAATAGTAGCCTCTACACATATGAAGGGACTCTGAAACTGGAAAAAGGTTCCATGAAGAAGTCAATCCCCTTGAGCCCCAGTCAGATGCTCCTTCGTGGTGCTAATTTACGCAATACTCGATGGGTTTACGGACTTGTCGTGTTTACAGGACATGAAACTAAACTTTTGAGAAATGCTACTGCTTCTCCCATAAAACGAACGGCAGTGGAGCATATGTTGAATAAACAGATCGTTATTCTTTTTATCATCCTGATTTTGCTTTCTTTAATATCCTCACTTGGTAACGTTATTTCTGAAGCCACATCAGGACAAAAACTTGCATATCTATCATTGGGCTCTCCAAACTATGCAGGTATTTTCTTTAAAAATATACTGACGTATTGGGTGTTATTTTCAGCTATGATTCCAATATCCCTGTTCGTTACGTTGGAAATTGTGAGGTACTATCAAGCTTACTTGATCAGTTCGGATCTCGATATATATTATGAGGAGCATGACATTGCCACTGTTTGCCGTTCTTCCAGTTTAGTTGAGGAACTTGGCCAGGTTGGATTTATTTTCTCAGACAAAACAGGAACTCTAACTAGGAATATCATGGAGTTTAAGGCATGCTCTATAGCGGGTATTTGTTACATGTATGACATCCCAGAAGATAAAAGGCATCGCGAAAATGATGATCTTTCTACTGGTGCTTTCAAATTCTCAGTGCTGAATGAGAAGCTTAACTCCAGCTCCGAAGAAGCTACGATCCTCAACGACTTCCTTTTACATCTCTCAGCATGCCATACAGTTATTCCAGAAGTTGATGAAAATGACGGCATAAGTATCAAATACCAAGCAGCCTCTCCTGATGAAGGGGCTTTAGTTGAAGGTGCTGCCAGTCTGGGATATAAATTCATTGCTCGAACTCCAAAATCAATTGTCATAGAGAACAATGGCATGGAAGCCAATATAGAACTCCTTAACATTTGTGAGTTCAACTCAACGAGAAAAAGAATGTCCGCCATTTTTAAATTCCCAGATGGACGTATCCGACTGTTTTGCAAGGGAGCTGATAGTGTTATACTTGAAAGACTCGGCGATAATAATCCTTATGTTACCGCCACTACTAAACACCTCGAAGAGTTTGCTGTAGAGGGATTGCGCACGCTCTGCATAGCTTATAGAGACATTCCTGAAGACGAATATTATCTATGGGCTGCTGTGTATGACGAAGCTGCAACATCAATGTCAGAGAGACAGGAAAAACTTGATGCAGCAGCGGAGCTTATTGAGAAAGACCTGTTTCTTTTGGGAGCCACAGCTATTGAAGACAAGCTGCAAGACGGTGTCCCTGATACTATTCACAATCTGCAACAAGCGGGTATTCGAATATGGGTACTTACTGGCGACAGACAAGAGACAGCCATTAACATTGGAATGAGCTGTAAGCTTCTCGCAGAAGACATGAATCTGCTAATTGTGAATGAAGAAACCCGCGAAGAAACTTTAAGCAATATTGAACAAAAGCTTGAGGCTATTAACTCTCAAAACGTTGGAGAACTTGATATTGACTCTCTTGCGTTGGTTATTGATGGTGTATCTCTTGGGTTCGCTCTTGAAAAATCAACTGAAAAGAAGTTCCTGGAGCTGGCCTGTAAATGCAAAGCGGTTATATGTTGCAGAGTCTCTCCACTTCAGAAGTCTTTGGTGGTTAGACTTGTCAAACGCCACCTCACCTCTATATTACTAGCCATTGGTGATGGTGCTAATGACGTTAGTATGATTCAAGCTGCTCATGTCGGCGTCGGTATAAGCGGAATGGAGGGTACGCAAGCAGCACGCAGTGCAGATATCGCTATTGGGCAGTTTAGATATCTTGAGAAACTGCTTCTTGTACATGGCCTGTGGAATTACAATAGAACGAGCAAAGTTATTCTTTACTCATTCTATAAGAATGTAGCCATCAACACAACTCAGTTCTTTTTTGGTTTTATGAATATATTCTCAGGACAAACTATGTATGAGTCCTGGACACTCACTATGTTCAATGTTATCTTCACCATTTTACCGCCGTTTGTTCTTGGAGTATTTGATCAGTTTGTGAGCGCACGCCTCCTAGTCAGATATCCTCAGTTATATCGATTGGGACAACGTGATGTGTTTTTCAACCGTAAAGCTTTTGGTGGATGGGTTATAAATGGATTTTTTCATGGTGCTCTTATCTTTGGCCTATCGGTTGCGGCATATAGAGAGAACCTTGCGTTAGGTTCAGGCAAAGCTGCAGATATGTGGGTGTGGGGGACTGCAGCGTACACTGCAGGAATTCTAACAGTCCTCGCAAAAGCTGCACTGATTGCTAATATTTGGACTAAAATTACAGTGGTAGCTATTCCAGGGTCATTTGTTCTGTGGCTTATAATACTTCCTCTCTATGCCTGGCTGGCACCTATCACTAATGTTGCCAAGGAGTTTGATGGAATATTACCTCAGTTATATGGCTCTTTAACATTTTGGTCGTTGGTATTTTTAATTCCTATCATGTGTCTTATTAGAGACATTGCTTGGAAGTATTACCATCGAATGTACCTGCCGTCTAGTTATCATTTTGTTCAGGAAATTCAAAAATACAACATTGCAGATTACCGTCCGCGAATGCAGCAATTTCAGAAGGCAATTAGAAAGGTACGCCAGGTGCAACGAATGCGCAAACAGAGAGGATTTGCTTTCTCTCAAGCAGAGGAAGGCCAGGCGCAGATTGTTCGTGCGTACGATACAACGATTGCCCGCGGTCTTCTAGGCGAGACATCTGATCATGCAAGTGCTGCAGCAAGACTGAATGTAACGAGCGAAGAACAGAGCCCCTATTTGTTCTAACTAAAGAAAAATGATTCTAAGCTATTAATTCCTCTAAATGACATCACGATTAACTCCTTCACCAGTGTATTAGCCATCGCAAAAGCTTATATTACCTATACTTTTTACCTTGGTTTGAATATTGGGTAACTTCTCGATCCTAGGTATTAGATAATAAATGGCGCCGAGAGAGTTGCGAAGAGTGGTTGTGACTGGCCTAGGAGCAGTAAGCCCTCTTGGTTTAGGTGCCGGAGTGAATTTCGAGCAAGCATTAAAAGGGGCTTCTGCGATACAGAGCACCTCGGGTATGTATAAAGACGCCGACCTTCTCCCTTGCAAGTCTGCCGGAATAATTCGTAAGAGTGAAGATAAGGAATACGGGAAATTTAAAGAGCAGGGAATATTTCATGCTTCAGAATGGTGTGATCCGTTCACTAGAAGGATGAGTCGATCAGCTACTTATGCTATGTGTGCAGCTACAGAAGCCATTGAAGACGCACAATGGACTCAATTATCTGAGAATGATAGGGAAAACACAGGAATATGCTTTGGATCGGGGTTTGGTGGGTTTGAAGAAATTGTTGATGCTGCAGCGGTCTATGAACATCGTAAATATCGAGGTGTACATCCAGGACTGGTGACCAAGGCATTCCCTAACATGGCTGCAGGATACATAACCATAAAGTATGGTCTGAGCGGACCCAACCATTGCGCATCCACAGCTTGTACAGCAGGAACACACTCTATAGGAGATGCTGCGAGATTTATTCAGCACGGTGATGCCGATGTCATGATTGCCGGGGCAGCAGAAGCACCGATAGACTATTTATCCATCGCAGCATTCTGTCGAGTAAAAGCACTTTCTACATTGCCGCCCAAAATAGCCAGCAGACCTTTTCATAAAAATAGAGGAGGATTTGTCATGGGTGAAGGTGCAGCAGCATTGATTCTGGAGGAACTCGAGCATGCTAAAGCGAGAGGAGCTCGAATATACGGCGAAGTCATTGGGTATGGTCTTTCCGCAGATGGACTTCACGAAACCAGGCCGACGCCAGATGGGGCCGGCGCTCAGAAGTGTATGAGCAGAGCAATAAATGATGCCGGTATTGACGCTTCGGAGATAGGATATGTGAATGCGCATGCCACATCAACTCCTGTGGGAGACCTATCCGAGGCTCGTGCTATTGATGCCGTAATTGGATCGAAGACTGGAGTGACCGTGTCGAGTACTAAGGGAGTGACTGGCCATTTACTTGGAGCTGCTGGGGCTATAGAAGGCGTATTAACAGTCATGGCTCTAAAAGAAGGGAAAATACCTCCTACGTATGGATTAGACGAAGTTGATCCGGAAATAGCTGAAACTGGACTACGTCTTATAACAAAGGCAGAAGAAAAATCTATACAATACGCTTTGTCCAATAGCTTTGGGTTTGGAGGAACTAACGCCTCTGTGATATTTGCTAAATATAATTAACTACGACTGAAATATAGACATAATAGCATTTAATCTCATTATATTATGTGTGAACTGGAAATTTAGACAGAGCAGCTCCGAGGACGTGGGGAAGCTAGAATTAAGCTTTTCTTGTGAGCATTGGGACCGGGGTGCGATACTCCCACTCCCACCCCACCTCGATTTATATATGGATTCACCGGGACCAGAAGCTCCCCGCACGCCTGTGAAAGGCGCATATGATGATAGGTGGTCTCAAGAAGGAACACCTAAGATACCTGTCTCTATGACAATCTCAACCGACTTGACTAACCTGACTGGGTCGTCAGGGGATCTGTATCAAGAAGCTACCGCATTGAAGTATCGAAATGCAGCCAATATGTTTATAAACCACAGGATTTCTGAAGCTTTTGCTGAGTCCGAAGCTTTGCTAGAAGTTAGAAGAGAAGAAATTAGAGCTCAAACTTGGAATAAGATATGGAGCCTTTATTTCGCGGTGTTGGATTCTATTGCCAAATCTAAGGGGAAGCTGGCCGATTCTGAACGCCCTTCACCTGAGGTTGCTGAACAAGTCCGAAGCGCATATGAAAGTGTCAAGCATGGTGATGTATGGATTAGAGTCACAAAAGCTAATGGAGGGGTAGGAAAAGTGCCACCGGCAATCATGTCTACTTTGATCATGCTTATGCTGAAACATACTACTTCCCTATCATCTTTAAAGGAATGGACTGAAGACTATTTGAATAACTATGTCCCCGCAGACCCCGATGCTGTATCAGAGAGCTATTTGAAAGTCTGTAAACTTTATGTGTTCCATATTCTTGCTAGACTTCAAGAATGGAAGCTAGCTCGTGAATTGATCGAGGTTTCCCCTGTCTTCAAGCATGAGGATCGCACGGCTCTGATGAGATCGCTAGAAGCTAGAGAAGAAACTCTGAAGCAAGAGAGAGCTGAAGAGGCAAGGAGAACAAGAAAGGCTATTGAACGATCAGCTAGTCCGAGATCGGTGACAAGTAGAAAAGACCGAGGAAGTCCAGATGTTCCGAGAAGAGTTATATCTGGGCCGGGAAAGTCAGCTTCTAAGAAACCGCCTGTTTCCGAGAAGCCACATTTATACTCTCTAAAACATATAATATTATCTAGGTTGTCAGACATTTGGGCTGTTATGAAAGATCACTCTTCGATGCTAAGGCTGCTCAGTATGTTAATCGCGCTCATAATCATCTTTAGCCGGCCTGCAGTGAGAGCCCGACTAATTCCTATGATTCGATTAGCTATGAACAAACTATTGTCAACATTTGGAATGGCCGTTAAAGTTTCCTACATATAGTTTTATCTAAGAGTATGAATTAATGAACCTGCTATTTGTTATACGTAGAACCGTTCCTGAGCGCACCATGAGTAGGGCACGTAGCCCTACAGTCAACCACTTTTGCTCCTCCCAGATACCGTTCTGACATCAATATACTCACAACAACTACAACTGGCTAAATCAGACAGAGGTGCGTTTGGTTTAATTGCCGGGGTTAAACTTTATTACTATTTTGTTTTCGCATTATGCTAGAACTGGGTAAGTTGGACCAATATATGATGATGCTTTAGCATGTGCGATCTAACCATAACCTAAAGGATCTAAATCGCTGAGTAATCCCGATCTTTTAAATCAAGTTTTCGAGCCTAAAGACTCAATTAAGGTACCACAGACCTGCAAGGCTTCCGAAGAAACGCCTGAATACAAATCTTGGCAACATATTGCCGAGACAATTCAACTTCCTGTTGCCTCAGACTGGGACCCTTCAGCTCTGCCCATTCTTCGAGACCAGGATCGTTCTTTGTTACCTCCCTCTTCAACTATACTAAATAGCCAGTTAGATTACGCAATTTGCAAGCATTGCTCTAACCCGCTCATTAAGAACTTGCTAGCAGATCATATCAAGAGCTGCCTCGAGAGAAAAGCAGCCGCATCGGCTAAAAAGCCCACAAGTGTTACTGTAAAGCTTAGGCTGAACCCAGAGAGCTCTACACAGTCTCCTGAACCTAGCAATATGAATTACAGAAAGAACGAATCTGGTAAAAAGTTGAACAAGAAGAGGAAAGGTGATGATGATGCTAAAGAGACGAAGAAGTCCAGAAAGTCAGCCAAAGGCGAGAGACAATCAACCAAAATCAAGGTAGTCGATGTTGAACGACAGTGCGGTGTACCTCTGCCAAATGGAGGATTTTGTGCTCGTTCTTTAACGTGCAAAAGCCATTCTATGGGTGCGAAGCGCTCTGTCCCAGGCAGATCTCAGCCTTATGATGTGCTTTTGGCGCAGTATCAAAAACGAAATCACGCTAAGCAATCGGCAAATCATGCTGCAGGTGCCGATACAATAGATGATGACGATAGCGGGGAGTATGGAGTTGGTAAGATGGACCCTGATGAAGAAGTGCAACTTATCCTAGAAGCTATTGCCAGACATGTACCTATTCCTCTTGAGACAAAAACAATAATGCCTGCCAAAATTAGGACGAATTATTTCAGAATGCGAGAAATGTTTGCCAAATCTTTAGTTCCTTCTATGGCGGATAGGTCAGGGTTAGGCAACATTGCTGGACGATCGGCCTTGATCGATCCTACGCAGCCCCAGAATCTACATCTTATTAGGGCAATGAATCATCGAGTGATGTTAATGAATAAGCAGCAGGCTGCTCAATTAGCTGCTAGGCAGCAAGCACAAGCACAAGCACAAGCACAAGCACAGGCACAGGCTCAAAACCTAGCTAGGGCTCAACTTGCGGCGAATTCTGTAAAAGCACTTCAACCAAATAATTCTCCAGCAACCCCGAAGAATTCTGAGAAACGATCATGAATCTTGTGAAGTTAATACATTTAGTCCTACCTAACCCTAGATCTCTGCTATAATATTAGGTAATGTGGATAAATTGATGAAGTGTGAATAAGAGGACTAGAGAAGTAAAATTAACCGACGCTTCTATAAAGTAATATGTCGTATATTAAAGTTATGGCAGTGAACTGTTGACCGTGGAGTGGTGGTTGGGACAATTAGCCGTTTTCGGATGTTAGTAAACAGAGATTCTCATTCTACACTATCTAACACTTAGATATTAAGGCCTAAGATGATGAATGCGGTTGAAAAACAAATTGCAAGAGTCGAAATCTCAGATAATGGAAGAGCTCAAGATAAACAGAATAAATATGGGTCCAAATGGTTAAACCACGGCGCCACTGTTCAGAGCACCCGTGATCGTTCTTTAACTCGGTTCCCTCTTGTGAAGCTTGCTTTACAACCGGGCGCTGCCTCCGAAGAAAAGCAACACAGTCGAGACAGCACATCAACCTCACAATCTTCTGCCGGAAGTGCACAATGGAAGCCAGCTAACCAAGTGTTCGAAGAGAATAGCGACGGTGACTCTGCTCAATCAAGGCCATACCCTTTGCAAGACCTTGAGAAACAAAGGAAGGCGCAAGGGTGTCGTGAATTCAGCCTCGCAAGCTTTGAAATTGGTAAAAAACTTGGTAAAGGAAAGTTTGGAAGAGTATACTGTGCTAGAGACAAGTTAACCGGATACGTCTGCGCTCTGAAAGCCATGGAAAAGAGCGAGTTGATGTCTTACAAGGTAGAGAAACAATTTAGGCGAGAGATCGAAATCCAATCGAATCTTAGACATCCAAACATTTTACGACTTTATGGCTTTTTTCACGATTCAAAGCGAGTTTTCTTGATTCTCGAGTATGCTGGACAAGGAGAGCTATTCCGAATTCTACGCAAAAAAGGAAGATTTGATGATGCAACAGCATCGAACTATATCTATCAGATGTCACAGGCATTGACATATTTACATAAGAAACATGTGATCCATCGAGACATAAAACCAGAGAATATCTTGCTCGGAATAGATGGAGATCTGAAAATATCTGATTTTGGATGGAGTGTTCATTCCGTAAATACCAGAAGACATACAATGTGTGGCACACTTGATTATCTACCACCAGAAATGGTAGAATCCAGCGATTATGACGAGGCAGTTGACTTGTGGTCGCTCGGAGTTTTGACATATGAGTTTTTGGTTGGATGTCCTCCATTCGAGGAAAGTACAAAAGCGGCCACATGTAAGCGAATTGCAAAGGCTGACTACAAGATACCCAGCTTCGTATCCCCAGATGCTGCTAATTTTATCGGGAAACTATTACAGAAAGATCCACATAAAAGACAATCTCTAGAAGCCATACAGACACACCCTTGGATCGTCAGAAACAGACCATACTGGCGTAAAAGCTCCTCATCAAGCTTGTCGCCCTGAAAAGTCCCAGAAGCATCTATCTATAAATTTCATCAAATGGTCGTGTATCTCTGAAACACGAGTTCCATACCTGATTCAGGACTCGCTCAGCCATTTCATCAGAGGTACAGCTAGGATGTGATTTGATCGAAATTAGCGCACGACGCTTAACACATTCTTGTTGCTGTTTAACGAATTTGAACTGCGTTATCAGACGGTTTTTTATTAGTTCATTCATCATCCGGCACTCTCCAGACAGATTACTTGCTCTAATTTCCGAACATGCCACATGCTTCAAATTCATCCAGTCTATATTAAATTTGCAAAAATCATATGCGTGCATTAACTCATGAGATAGAACATCTTCCAGGTGGCTTTTGTCCATAATGTAGTTTTCGCAAAGGACAATCCCCAACTCTGGGCTGAATCCCCCTCCTCTTCTTTCAGCACAATGAGCGCATACTATATTATCTTCGTGTATATTTCCTCCCAGTTTCCGAACATTCTCCATGAGAAATCTAACAGTAGGAGAATAACTGAGCATGTACTTTTTATATTTCTCGCACCTTAAGCATTCATATTCCGACTTCTTATAAGAGAACTCTAGTTCTTCCTCTGGTGTTAATTTCCCACCGGCTACGACCTTAAAAAACCTATAAAGATACTGCGTTCGGCCAATTTTCTTAACGTCGTTCTGTTCATCAGCCATTTCAACCCCTACGAAACTTCTATACTAGATCGATCGGAAGCTAGCTTCTACCACAAACCTTATTCCGAAACCTTTCCTTAGACCTGAATCATGGTAGGTAAAAAGCTCACCATTGTCATAAAACTGGGATCTTCTTCCATATGTGATGAAGATACGCATGAATTACGCTTGACAAATATGTGCTTGATTGTCCAAACAGCTGTAGAACTTAGACGAATGGGTCACAAAGTTGTCTTTGTCTCTTCAGGTGCTATTGCTGTAGGTATGCGACGAATGGGATTACACAAAAAGCCGAAAACAATGCCCGCAAGACAAGCTTTAGCCTCAATAGGCCAGTCAAGACTTATGGCATACTGGGACAATTTCTTTCGACTTCTGGATCAGCCGATTGGACAAGTACTTGTAAGTAGGACAGACATTTCAGACAGACATCAGTATCTCAACGCTTCTAATACACTTAATGAACTCCTTTCAATGGGAATTATCCCCATTGTAAATGAGAATGATACTTTGAGTGTAAAAGAGATCAAGTTTGGTGATAACGACACCTTGTCTGCAATAACTGCTGGCATGGTTAATGCTGACTACCTCTTTTTATTAACCGACGTCGACTGCCTCTACACCTCTAACCCAAGGCTTGATCCCAATGCAAAACCTGTAATGGTGGTAGAAGATCTCTCTCATCTAAAAGTCAATGTTGACTCCCCTGGTGGGGCGTTTGGAACTGGAGGAATGGTGACTAAACTAATTGCTGCTGAGATAGCTTGTTCGGCTGGAGTTACAACTGTCATAACTAAAAGTTCAGTACCTGGAAATATACATGCTATTCTGAACTACATAGAAAGATCTAAAATTGTGAGTGGAACCCAAACTCCCGATGTTGCAGATGATGCCGCACTTCGGGAACGGCAAGAAGTTATCCCTAACGTTATCCCTGCATTTAATCCTCTAGAGCAACAGCCTCCTATCGACGAGGAGTTTGATGTTCCTCTACATACTAGATTTGTGCCTAGCCGTCATCCCATCAGAGATCGTCAGTTTTGGCTCCTGCATGGCAGGAAACCCCATGGCAGCATCCTTGTGGATCAGGGCGCTGCTCAAGCTATTACTAGAAAAAAGCGTGCAGGTCTGCTTCCTGTTGGTGTGGTTGGCGTTGAGGGAACTTTTCATGAAGATGAACTTGTCTCTCTGAAATCAGTCAAGAGATCACTGGACGGTGCAATTGATCCAGAGTCTGTCCCTGTCGAGATCGGTCGAGCTATCTCTAATTACTCCAGTGCAGACTTGCAACGTATTCGCGGTGCCCACACTCAAGAAATCGAAACTATCATTGGCTATTGTGATAATGAATATGTGGCCGATCGTGTGAACATGGCTTTTTTTATCTGATACACCTGCCCGCCAGTTTTTCTAAATTACACAACTAATAACTATTGTACAAGATTCACCATTACAGCTATAAGCATGGAACAATTATCCATAATAGTGTCGCAACAGCAGTAGAACTCCAGAACATGTTTATATATCTGGAGTCGAACTTATAGCGGTTGTCTTTTTATATCCATTTTGTATGCTCGAAAGGCTATCAAATTCAGTCCAATCGAGAAAGTGAAATGGAAACATAGCTGGTAATCGTCAAATCCGTAATCACATGCAAGTCAGTATCAGTGCATTAATCATAATATTTACATAAAAAGTTAAAATCTCAAACACCGTTATCACTCTAGAGGACGGTGGTGAATATACGCTTTGCGGACGCGTTTAACTATAGGATTAGTTTCGTCGACTTTATCGACAATCATGTAGGCATTACCACGAATGGACATTCTTCCCGTACGACCCACCCTATGAAGCAATTCCATAGAACTAAATGGTACGTCATAGAGAACGACATGCTTTATTTTTTTTAAATCAATTCCTCTTGCAAGGATATCAGTGCATACCATCACTTTTACTTCGTGATCTTCATCGGTGATCTCAGCCTCTCGAAACTCCTGTAACGTAACCTCAATCTGAGCACCATCAGTGGATGATCCATCTACTGCATAAGTATCAAAGCCTCTTGTTTTTAGACCTTCGACAACTTTATCAACAGTAGATCCATGATTAACAAAAACCAACACTCTCTTCACCTTATTCTGCTCAGAATTCTTAAACTTAATCGACGCCAGAGTGTGCAATAGAGCTCTCATCTTGCTATTTCTATATAAATCACTGGAAGCCTTGATAATCGAAAAGTTGACTCTGGCAGGCAGTTTATGAAGCTCAGGTGATACTATGCGAGAAGCATTAGGAAAACTGTGTTTAATCTCGCGCTCCATAGCCGTGGGTATAGTGGCACTGCAAAACAAAAAGTAAGAGATATTTTTCGAAATGGAACGTATATTTTGAATGCTAGTTTTATAAGCATCCTTAAAGGAGACAGTATCAGCTTCGTCACAGACAACAAACTGAACAGATTTAAATGCATCAGGATGAGCAAGCATTAGCGAATTCAGCTTTTGAGGATTGGTACATAAAATATCCCGAGGCACTTGTTTCATTTTAGTGCCGGGGATCAAATTCGACATCCCAGCTATCGAGAGATCAGGGATATTAAGGCTACTTATAGCGGTATGGAGTTGCCCAACTAAAGAAGGAACTGGAGTGAGTATTATCGACCGATAGCTAGCATGATTGCGGGGAAGATTAAGGCCCTTATCTGAGCCCGGTGTGTATTTTAGAAACTGAATAAGGGGAATTAAATACGCTAAAGTCTTACCAGAACCAGTTTCTGAGGCTAAAACAATAGCTTTCGTTGTATTTCGATCACAATTTACAACGTATTTTGTCATCTGTGCCATTTGAACTTGGATAGGACTGGGCTTAGCATACTCCAAGTTTTCAAGTAATGACTGTTCCAATGCAGCGCTTAGTTCGCTGGAGATCGGTAAATCAGCAAACTGTGATGTTAAATCAACTTTAGTAGAGCGAGCCTGAACAGTAGCTGTTTGATCAAGAGTTCCAGCCTTCAAAGAGTTGGAGTTCCGGTGAGATTTAACATTCTTGATATCTTTCTTGTATGAAACCAGTTTTTTTGAGTAGTATCGTATGCCACCTTCTACAACTTTTCGAATAGGTGTGGAGTATGACATCATCTGCCACAAAGCTCGTCTTCTTAAATTAGATAAAATCATATTTAATAAAAAGAATCGATCAGCGTGGGTTCCATTTCCGAAGGTAGTACAGAAATATTGTACGGGATCTCGAGGAAGAAAAATATTCCCAACTAAGTGGGAGTTAGGATCTCGAAAAACTCAAAGCTTGGGTTGGAACAAGTCTCGAGTCATCGCATCAGGAACCAATGGGAGAGGGTTAATTCCTATTTTCCAGTATTCCAAATCAACAGCATTGCCGTTAATACGAGTAAACGATTCTTCCAGAGACTTGTGACTCGGAAGATAAGCAACTGTCCTGCATAATATAGCATCAAAGAGTTCCGGATCAAGGGGAACGTATCTGAGGATTGCTTCGATAGTTCTCAAAGCTTCCTCTAGTAGGAGAACTTCGTTGGCTGTAATACCTCCTCTTATTTTAGGTCTGACGGGCGGTATATATTGCTGCATAACATTCCATAACGTTTTAATACGAGAAGACATGAAATCCTTACCGTATTGCATAAGGAATTGCAGAGTCTGAAGAGCAGTAGAAACAACATGCTGTTCTGGATCCTTCAATTTCTGTAAGATTTCAGGAAACACCGTATGGATAACAGGAAGTATATCTGAATTATTAGCAGCAATTAAGGATAAGCCCTGCTGTAATATGTGCAAAAGATCATATCTCACAGTTGAAGAACCTTGAGTCAGATGATATTGAGAGTAAAGCACAATCTCCTTCACTAGCTTATATACATGATTTGGAATGTGAATATCTGACAATGACAATTGATCTTCATCTATTTGAGTTGATTTCAAGAACTGTTCTTCGTTTACATTCTCAATATCATCTTCGTCTTCCGGGCTGACATGCTCTTCTTCTTTGCGTCTCCGCTCTTCTATCTGAGCGAAAAGCTCTGGAAAATTCTTCGGCGCATCGGCATCAATTTCCTCAATTTCAGCTTCTTCATGAGCATCCAGAGACTTTATCTTATCTATCACATCTTGAATAGTTTTACAGGACTTCGGACTGGGTTCGATGATGGCTGATTGAGACTTCTTATATATATCTGCAACTTCAGCGACAAAAGTTGTTAGAAGCATAAAAACTGATTTGCTGATTTGAAGATAGCAGTGAAAGGTATCCAACAAACGAAGAAGTGTTGAGATAATGTCGGTCATGCCATAGAGCATTGTTTCATCCGAAACACTAATGAGCACTTTCAATGTCGTAAATAGTTCCGGAGATAAGTCAGCAGAATTAAGCAACATACCACCAGTATTCAATATATAGTCTGCATTCTCGTTCAGTAAGTCATGAACTGACGAATATGAGCAATTGTGAGCAATGTTGATTATTACGTTTTGTGCAGTTTGACGGGCCAAAGGAGATTTCGAAGACAAACCACTGGCTATGTAGTAAAGAGAGTCCATTAGGTCCATTCTAAAATCCTTACCTTTGACGAGTGAAATAGAATCAAGTACAAGCATCGCTGATGAATATAGCTCAGCATTGTTCTCAGTCTGATGCTGCACAAGAACCTGAGTAGCATAGTCAGTATAGCACGCTAAGATATAATCACTATTTGGTAGTTCTTCATCAGAGAGAAACAGGTTAAGAACATTTTCTGCTTTGAAACCACGCAGTAACCGAGATACCACCCATAACATCAAGGCTTTCTCAATGTTCGAATAAGAATCTAAATCTGTTAAGATGTCAATAAGTATAGAAGAGGCCGTAGTTGTATCCAAATTGTCAAAGAACGTGATTAGAGCTGAAACCGTTTCCGTGCCGAAAACAGAAATAATGAAAAGTGGATTAATATCGTTGGCGCTAGAAGCATTAAGTGAAAACGACTCACGTATTGAAACAAGCTCATTGACAACTGGCGTAAATAGAATGGAAGACTTCTTACCGCCGGACATCTGAAATGACAGGGGTGAAATAATATCTTTCAGGATAAGAGTCGACCATAAAGCCTTGGGGGAGTTTTCAATCACATGAACACTATTTTGTACAACAGCGAATGATCTAGACATAGACGAACCTGACTTCAGGGAGAGAGTAGATGAAAAAGAGCTGTAGTGCTTTTGAATTGTGAATATTATAGCTTCTTGAACTTCAGGTGGGGCTGATTTGAATAAATCATCAATTTTATAATTATGTGAAGATAAAAGAAGCTCAATTGAGGAGGGCAATATAGAGTGCAAGGTATTTGGGCAGTGACACACTATAGTAGTTGCTAAAGCTAGCACAGAGTCGCGGACCTTGTCTTTCGGCGAATCTAAGAGTGAAGACAGGTTCAAAGCACCAAAAGCAATTCTAAACTGATCACAATTCAGCGCTAACCATTCATCTGTTCTGTAAGGCTCTACAATACTGTCTGAAAATAGGTTTAAGGCCAACTCCTGAACAATACTGAGAGCCTTAGCAATATTAGAGAAATGTTGTTTTCTGGATAGTAATTTGACAATTGTGGAACATACTCCAGGAAGCATCTTAGAGAGTATTTCTTTATCAGGGACTAATTTAAACAGCACCAACGAAATAACAGGTAGAGCGGAGCCTATAAGTTGGGCATCTGTAGTCGAATCAACAGTCTCGAGTAATGTCTGCGTAAGGTGGAAGAGTACGCCCTCATGCAACTTAAATACACCTGGAGATGAATATGCAAGTAAGTTTGAGAGAAATGAAGTTGCTGTAATCTTTGTGGGCGTCGACCTAGGCGAGGTGGACCAGACAAGGTTCAAGGTCAGAATACAAAGTTGGTAGGTAAGCTCCTCGGACAAGTAAGCTCTCCAGAAGAGAGAAGTAATTAGATCAACACATTGAAGAATAAGGTCAAGAAGTATGTCTGATAATGAGTTATTCTTAGCAAGCAGTTGTGAAAGAGGGAAAAAGGCGTAGTCTCCAAGTTTGGGATCTGCAACAATATTCTTATAAAGCAACTGTTTCAGGTGATCCTTGTATGATAGCAGAGATTCTGTTATATTCTCCGAGTCAGATAAATCGGGATCTGTCAAAACCAACTTAGAAAGAGGGACAGAATGTTGCTTTATGGAAAGAAACAGGCTCTTGTCGCTCATCGTCTGAAACTAAAGATCGGACAGGTTGGGAAGAAACCAAGGAACTTACACCAACAGGAAAGAATGGAGGAGATCGATAATCTACTGCGTGCAGTGGTGCGGATGTTTTACGAAACCAAACATGTGCTGATTATGGAAGCAATACTAATACATAAGGTGCTGACAGATGATGACTTGGTTCGATTGTTAGGAATTCAAAGGAAAGAAATCCGGCTACTGTGTGCTAAATTAAAGGAAGACAGGCTAATCTGCGAAGTTGTTAAGAAGGAAGAAGGACCAATGCACAGACCTATACAGAAGACATTCTATTATGTAAAATACACACATTCTGTTGACAGTATCAAGTGGCATATGTCGGTCATCGAAAACAAAACAAAAGAGGAAATGATGAGTCAAGTGAACTCTCAAGGATTTGTCTGCCCGATGTGCGGTTCTCGGTTTTCCTCTTTAGAGGCAATGGCAAATGCTTCTCCAGATATGTCGTCTTTCTTGTGTGCTGTATGCGGGAATCCCTTGCAGGAAGAAAAACAGAGCAAAAGTGCTCAACTAGGGCAGGAGAAGCTAGGCAGGCTTATGGAACAGGTTTCTTCTATCATTGATTCCTTAAAGAAAATAGACGACATGTTAGTGCCTAATAACTCCTTTGAATCTACATTGGCAATTGCCGTACCACTACAAGAAACAACTCTGCACGAAACGACTTTCAAGAAACCCTCCAAAGCGCGAACATCTGGTTTGGACATGACTTCAGTTCCTAAGACTCAACTTCATGTCGATATCACTACTGCTGAACAAACAGAGGAAGCCGTGAGAGCTGAAGCTGACAGAAAGCGTCACCTTGCAGAACAGAATGCATTACCTGTATGGCACTCGACCTCGGCTCTTACAGGAAAAGACAATGACGAACTTAATACCACTGCTGTCAAGACAGAAGACGGAGAATTGGAAGCTGCACGTACAGGATCAATTTCAGAACCAAGCAAGGCAACAAAAGATGCGATTGCTGAGTATTATGCTAATCTCCAGGCAGAAGACGCCAGCGACGATGAGGCTGAAGAGGATGAAGATGAAGAAGACGACTTCGAAGACCTTGACGTGCCAGAAATCACTCAGCAATCCGAGTCTAAGCCATCAGAGGACCTAGACCAGGTGGATAGTGATGAAGATGGCTTCGAAGATATTGCCTAAGATATATTAATATTCTTTGGACAGAACGACCTTGCCGATTACGTGTTCCTTTAGGAAGAGAACCCTGGAAGTACCCATATAATGAATCCAAGCTGCGATATTCATCTATAATATTTAGCAACAGCAAGTACCTTGTATCAGATGATCATTTTTGCTATATACAGAATGTTCTAAAGATCGAGAAAGATTGATACAGTTGCCATTTGTTAAAGTCTATATCACATATAGCCCGATGTATTACGAACCTTAACCCTATTAGCTGCTATGTGTAAAACTTAAAGTTTCTGACGTCTCTCATTGCGAGTAAGATAAAGTGGCATCGCGTTATCCTGGTTTACATACACAATGATGGAGGGCCAGTACTAAGTTTCGCTAAGTCAAGACAACCTTGATAGATACGTTACTTAGGAGGTAGCCCGACTATTTCGGATGCGCGGGCAGAATTATAAAGGCAATGTAACCCTAAAAAGCTTATAACTGAGCCTAAAAGACATTAATTTTATTGAAGTGAAGCATCTCTACTTAAGCTCTGTTTTATTATTATAGAGTGTAGAGGCTTATTGCGTAAGAGTGTTTGTGCAGCAGTTCACATAGATAATAAAACTTCAATAATTGCACTATAGTACTGAGTACGTCAGTCAAAGATATGAGTACAGCTTGAATAGAAGGCTCTAAGAGATATTCTAAGGCAATGCCTATGTCGTAACTAAAAACTCAAACAAATCAACGTTATTATGATATTACTCTGTTTGATTATGTATTCTGCTCAAGATCTTTACAGCCTAACAATTTGCAGTATGAGCAATTGAAGACATGATTCAAAAAATGCATAGAAGTACTTGAAATAGTAGAAATGCAGGAAAACCATTATCTCATGTAAACCTTCACTTGGAGTTATGCTCCCAATATGTATAGTCGGACACAATTAAAAGCATGTTATAAAGTATATATCTGTTAAGGTTATGTAGGGCTGATGTTAGGGTAGGGCCAGGGTAGGGTTAGGGTGTTAAAATAGTTCTTAGAGATTAAAAATATAGTTATTGTATCTGAAGGATAGCTGAACAACCCAAAAAGTAAAAGAATATGTTTCTTAAGCTTGTAAATGGTGCGTGAAAGGCCAAAACAAGGGATTTTGTACGCGCATTCTTAGCTGGGTTTAACAAACTCTAAAATAAGGTGTTATTTAGCGAACGCTTAAAAGTTTTTAAGTTTTCTATGAACACAAGGAGAATGGGATGTCAGAGTAAACCTATATTGATCACTCAAGTGACAGATGGTACAAGTGCTTGGATAGGTGAACGCTAAATTAGGGCTAACATAATGTACAGCGGCTGAGTTAAGTCTGAAATTTATTATAAAGGAAGTTAGCATGTATAGTAGAAAGTGTGGTATTCAGAGATGATGTAAACGAGGGTATTGCGATCCATTACGTATTCGAGAAAGGCTTGACCGCTCGCATGTGCTACCTGACACATAAGTTCAATAGATAAAGGTGATGACAAGCGACCTTACAAATAAATGATCAGGACAACAACGCGTAAGTTGGTACCTCTATCTTTAAGGAAACAAACCTTACTCGAACCGTATCTCATTGACGCACTGAGTTAAACACTCTAGATCGACAGCTTGGCAGCTACATCTGGACCATACATCACGGCACTGTCTATCCAGCAAACGTAATAACGATTATTCAAAATCTGTACATTCATATATCATTTTGGAGTTCATATCTTATCAAAATACTACTGTAAATAACTCAAGGTGCAGATATAAATGATAGCCAAATTCGGGGTAAGGGTTATTGCTGTTTACCTGCGACTAAACGAAATGAGAAATGTAAACAAAAAGCTAATTTCACCGCGCGACTTTAACTAACGCCTTCATACCCAGGCCTCTATAATATACCGCCCTACTTAGAGCAGAGCTTGCGTATACAATGACATCGAACGAGCCGTCTTCTCCATTAACCGATTTGCCAAAGACTCATATGAGGAGAAACTCTTCAAACTCGGTGCTATCCCAACATTCGCGTAAAGCTTCGATCGAAATGGATGGCATTGAAAATGTCACGAACTCCACTCCGCCTTCTTCGCCATTTCAGGAAACTCCTATTGTTACTCCTCAGAATAAACACGTATCAAGCTCTCCGTTAAATTCCAAAGATTCTGCAATAGCTTCACTGAGCGACTACAATAAGCCTTTGAGCCCTCTAAAGATATCAAGAAACTCAGACCAAGTGCCTCAGACTGGGCCTCTTTCAAGATCAGAGTCACTTTCCAAGCTCAGAGGTCCGCGAGAGCCAGTACCCAGCTCGATGGCTTCCGGAAATTCTAGCTGTTCTCTTCGAAAACGTGTCACATTTGAGAATATTCCTCAGATACTTGAGTTTGACCCTCACACAGACTTAAACGTCCCTTCTGCAGACAGCAGCTATGCTACTGATTTTTCTGATGAACCTGAACTAGCCGATGCTCCAATATTAGAACCTAGTTTTGACGCTGATATGCCCATTGACACAAGTGGCTTACCTGCTACAAGTGGATTAGCTCGAACCCCAAGTGGCCGACCATTACCGCAGATTCCTGTGGATTCAGCGAAAATCAAGGAGCAAGACAACAACTCATTTAATAATGCTCAAGCCTTCAAGGACCAGCTAACTTCTGACAAGCGGGAGCTGTCTTTACAAGAACGTTTAGACATTGTTATGTCGTCAAATGCGCATGACTTACAGAGTAAGCAAGAAACTAACGAGAACCATTCTATTATTTCAGAGTCCAGAAAAATTTCCATTCAGCTGAGTGATGAAGTTCCTTCTGCGAGAGATCTCGAGGAAAGTAATTCTGTGTATGAAGTGCGAAAGGAAATCGCAGCCGAAGAAGTACCCGGCGACAGTGACACTATTCACAAACTGGTTGTAGTTGGACCTTTAAGTCGCAAAGAATCTCTTTTAGAGGCTGAGAGACGCATACAGACCGAGAACCATTTAGCATCTTCCGAGAGCAATAAAGACACAACATCTACTCACCGTGAAGACATATTGAGTACGTTTAGGGCAACAGACAATGTGATGAACTGTGAGAATACCGATATTATAGTTGAAGAGGAAGAACCTGAAGTTGACACTGCCTCTGAGTTTTCTGTCAGTCATCTCACAACCCCAAAGCCTTTAAAAGTTCCAGCGGAAAAGCGCCGCTCCATGACTCCTCAGTATCGACTAGATTTCGATGTTGATGAAAGTGAGCTATTAGGACTTGATGCATATTTTCCTGACGAGAAGCAAGACTGCACTCGTGCAGCCGCCCAGAATGTAAATGCTAAGTCAGCAATTACGACTAAAGAACGAGACCTTGCTGAAAAATTAGAGGGAATGTCTCAGAAATTGGTCAAGAAAGTGGATGCTCAATTGTCGCTTAATTCCGTGTCTGCCTTACAGTCAGCTTGCTTGAAGAAAAAGGATGCAGTTTTGTCGGCTGATAAGGCAAACTCAAACTTAGAGAGTCCTCAATTCATACAGGAAATTCCGACAGTAAGTGCTCCTACACTCCCTACTTTTCCCAGTCTCACTCCATCGGAGTTCAGTGAAATTGCTCAGCGTAGACGCCAAGTCAGTGGAGAGAACCCAGAATCGCCAATGCCAATATCACCCGAGAAGGAACCAAACAGCGAATACAGCTCAGCAGTCTCTTTCAAAGAATTGCGAGACGTACTGCAACACATTTCAGATCCCAAAATTGATATTGATTTCTCAGTAGAGGACTTTTCTTCTATAGTCAACGACGCCTTAGACAAGATCTCACCTTTGACAGATAAACCTCGAGACAGGAAAGGATATAGAATGCGGGAAACTGAGGAAATGGTTGTTGCTCATTTTGCAAGTGCGAAGGGAACTCCTACTCAATCAAGGATTGTTTCACAAGCGGCACCAACACAGCCAGAGAGGATACCACCACGACCAAGTATTGTTCCACATATCCGTCAGGAACCTAACCTTTTAGCTGCCTCTATTATGAGCGGACTAGAGCAGCCAAGTGCTCCATCAACAAGATTTCACCGACCAATAGAAGCACCTGCTAGACCATCCATGCTTATTGAACAGACTGAAAAGCTTGGATCACCTGAAAAACGACATTATTCTGCAATAAATAACTATCTGCCTGATGTGAGCCAACCACAACAGCTGGCTAAAGCCAGTAAGAATAATACTGGAGCTCGAAAGATAAGTGGTGGGATTCAGCAGCCTAGCCAAGCGAGGACTTCAACAGCCATACTCAACGACAGAGGGCGACTTTTCTTGCGCGTTATTGAGGTGAATGATCTAAGTTTGCCATTGAAAGGAAGAAATTTCAACTTTACCGTTACATTGGATAACGGAATGCACTGCGTTACCACGCCTTACTTGCCGTTATCTAAGAACGCTAGTGTCCAGCAAGAGTTTGAATTGGTTGTGGGCGATGAACTGGAATTTATTTTAACACTCAGAGCATACCAGACATCTAATGGTAACAGTGCAGCGCAGAAAAGCAGTGACCGCCGTAGCACGCTGGGACGACTATTTTCAGGAAGAAGACATTCAAGGGATTCGAGTTTAGAGTCTGTTGATATCATGAACCAGTATATGGCGCCAAATGGATCATTTGCTAGGGCCTATATATCTCTAAGCCAATACGAAAAAAGAATTTACGGAACTCCGCAAACTTTTGAGGTCGCAGCTTATAACGAGTGGGAAACCACCCCTAAGATTGTTGGAGGATCGATAAAGCGGCGGGCCCCATATAAGATTGGCACGTTAAAGATTGAGATGCTGTTTATCCAGAAAACTTTTGCAACAGAAGAACTGCCTCGAAGCCTGGCGAGTTGCGTAAAAGCACTCAGGGCCGAGGCATGGCACTATGAAGTTCGAAAAGAGGGGTTATTAATACAACGAGGAGGAGATTGTGCATACTGGAAGAAACAGTTCTATGTCCTAGTGGGAAATAACTTGATGTCCTATCATATGACTAGCAGAAGTGCACGAGCTACAATTAACCTCTCAAATACTTTAAGAGAAGTCCATGACGTCGATAGCTTGATCAGAGGATGGCAGGCTATTGAAGGTATCCAGAAACCAGCCCAAGTATCAAGCAAAGACAACTTTGATCCAATTAATAGAAATGATTTCATGGCATGCGGATTTATGATAAAGTTTCGAAATGGTGAAGTAATCGACTTCTGTGCTGGTTCTCCTGAAGATCGAGATGCATGGGTGAAAGGAATTCAAAGTTCGCTGGCCACTCGAAATGTCCAGAGGCATCCTTGGGCCGTGAATGTACTGTCTAGGCGACGTGCAATGGTGTAATAATAATTGTAGGATTTATATATGTATTAATGAGTCATTTTTTCGTAGTAACCGGTATCTCTAACACCTTTGGCGGCTCATAATGCGGATCTAACCAATTTATCTGTATAGTCGGGATTTGAGATAATAAAGGAATGAAATGGCTAGTTCTCGAAGAATAATGGATACCAATAATTCCACATTTCTTACCTAAAACTGCTTCAATCAGTTTATCAGAGCCTTTAGGCAAGGAAACTAATTTGCAATTCGATATGGGAACATCGGGCCGCAGAGCCTTAGACGCTGAAGCACATAGTAGCGGGAAGTGTGACAATAAAAGAGGCGGATATATATCAAATCTACATACTAAAACAGCTATCATGTCCGATGACCTTTCTAAAGCTCTGTTAGTAGAATTATAAGTGAATGTATAGTCACGGAGATCATCATCTTTAACTATAGGGCGCATGGTGTCCAGAACTTGAGTAAAGATGGAACGAGCCAGTTCTTCAGAAACCAAAGGCCAAGCTTGGCCTTGATACGGTGAATCTAAAACCAGCTTAGCAGCTCTGCGCTTGGTTTTCGCCCTCAGCTTCAGGGAATCATTATTCATTAAGCGAGGTGGTGGGAGGATACAGAGTTTCTAGGAGGACTATATAGCAGAAGAACGTCATATATCTATTATTCATCTATCTCTTCATTCTGAGTCATATCACTAGCAGTGGTTTCATTGATGCCTTCATATAAATATTGAAAGGTGCGCACTGCTGAGAATCTGTCAACAAAGGAGAAAAAAGAGTAGAACGAGTTGTGTTCAGCTTCCTCTTCATATATTTTGTTGTATATGAACTTATTTTTGAAGTCATCAATTTGGCCTGCGAATTTTTCAAAATTAATAGGCTCATATCCGTTCTTCTCAAGGATTTCATTACCGGAATCATATACTGGATGGTCCAATAATAATCCAAGCGATGGGGCTTTCGGGATATTGATCTTGATATTCTTGAAAGCATCATCGATTAAAGATGTAGACGCACCAACTCTTACAGCCAAAACAGCTAGAGAAATCATTTTTCTAATTTGATGGAGCATGAATGAATCGCCGTGAATTTTAATAGATACCCACTCCATGTTATTAATAACAAAAGGCTCAGAGACGTTGATAGATTTAATATGACGAATGGCGCTCGGGTCTTTACTGTCTTTGCCAACAGTGAAATTATAAAAGTTATGAGAATTCAAGTACTTTGATAGCATTTCTCTGAACTTCTGCAATCTGGCAGCAGCAATTCGGTAGTTATATCGATGCTGAGAATCAATAGCTCGAACAGATTTGATCTTAGCTTCATCAATCTCTGGCAGTTCCCTTGGCTCTTTGCTCAATTCATCAAACTGTTTGTTTTCAAGCTCAAATATTTCATCAGAATTAAGCCCATTGGATTCATAATCAGCGATTATCGAGTTCCAATATGCTTCAGTGTCTTCCTCTAAAGGAGTAGTAATCATCCTCCTTAGATATGTACCCGGTTTCGGAGACAGCAAAGAATATGTAGGAAGTAAGTATTCGTACACTCGCGATCCACACATTCTTCTGCATTCGAAGCTTTTATTAATTCGAGAAATATGCCATATCCGTATCGTTTCCGGGAGAAAAGAGTTAATTTTGGTAACAATGTCGGGGTCTTCTATAATGAGCTTAAGGCTGAGGACATTGCCTGCAGCATGAACACCTTTATCAGTACGAGCAGCTCTTATGAGTGATGATTTACGGTGATCATCAGCATTCAGTGACCAGATTGCGCCAGCAGATACCATAGCTTGAAAGATCTCACCTTCAATAGTTCTATGAGGTGGGTTAGCCTGAATGCCATGATACCCCGTACCACAGTAGCCAATCAGTACAACAACTTTCTTTTTAGGGAGTCGAGGTTCTCGGGATACCGAAGGGTCTGGAGGCCTGCTTAGTTTTCGTCGTTTGTCTATTCTGATATCACTATAGTTAATATTAGCACTGGCAAAAAAGCATCTGCGAGACATACCTTGATTCTTCATTCTTGCGTTTATTATCCGTCTGAGGATCATCGGAAATCATTATAAATAGCTAAAAGTGAAAAGACAACTGGTCGCTCGAATATAAACAGGTTAGATAAAAAAAAGTATGTTCGACAGACGCAGGATTCGAACCTGCGCGCGGAAACCGCATTGGATAACCTAAACTTAAATTCAAGTCCAACTCCTTAACCACTCGGACAGCCTGTCGTGGTTTGCTAAATGGGTTGAGACAGTTTATTATTAAGCTAAGTTGATAAATAAAGTTTTTATTTGCGTTTCACGCAAATTGACATGGCGGAGTTAAGAAAGATACTGGCGACTTCAAATGATGAAACCCCACACGAGCTCTAGGATATTCTACAGAAGTATAGCATATCAGGTGCGCAAAGTTATAGAAAGCTGCCCTCCTGCATTGATTGACACTGGCTGCACCCATTGCATACCAAAATACCCTGCTGATCTACCCATTGATACTTCTCGTAATCTGAATGGTACAGCTCCAGAACACTATAGGCATATAATATTTGGTACTGGAGACGATGCATGGCCGTCTAGAATAGAATCGGTGAAGTACGGTTTCCCAGCTGCTTTTAGGTCGGCAAAACTGCTATACTTAATGGAGGATCCATATCCTATTGCAGTAACATACGCGAAATTGTCTGGCTCTCTGGAAGAGCCCTCGATGTATATATACCCCGAGAATATCCGCATCCCCCAGGTGAGGTTTGAGGATGCAGATATTATTGCTGCTATCTTTGCTAGAAAAACTGATATAACTAATCTATCTCCAGAAATTTCCGAGAAGCTTCAAGCACTCGCTCCAGAACCTATACAGAAGCCTCTGATGCTAGTGTGTGGGCATACTACTAGAGATATTAGATGCGGTATTGCAGCAGATGCAATAGAAGCTGAATATAACTCGTTGATGTCCAGATCTAATGAAACATTTGGTGTCGACCTGCGCGATGAAGTGGATTTCTCTATTTGCTCCCACGTAGGCGGGCATGTGTACGCCGGTAATTTGATCTACTACTTTCCTTCTGGGGAGTCAGTTTGGTACGGGCGTGTTGGACCACAGAATATCCAGGGAATAATTTCAGAGACCATATTGCGTGGAAATATAATAAAAGAGATACATAGAGGTGGAATCACCAGGCATCGATCCTGATGATCAGCCGTGCGGCTCACACGCTCTATTTAGTTCCGCACCTGAAACTCCCATCTCCCGAGAAAGAAGTATGAATCAGGATCGGCCAAGACTGATTGAATTGTTTTCGCGGCGTTTAAAAGATAAAATCACCGATAGTGCTTTTGAGAATGCAATTTCCCGTGAAGTGCGAGCATTATCTACCGAAGACATTCAGACTAAAAGACAGAGTAGCTTGCCATACGGCCTCCAGAGCGTTACTTTAGACTACCTAGATGCCGATAGTGAAGCCAGGTTTGTGAAATCATTCCCAAAATTTAGAAGGCATACACAGTATTCCCTTGCTGGTAAAAGTATTACAGGGCTGAGATCTAAATTTTATACAGCAATGGCACTATCTCCTAGTGGAAAACGTGTGTTGCTAGTCGAGGATAAGAAGTGGTCTGTATATGAAACCTCACCGAATCCAGATCAGGTGCCTACACTGTTATGTTACGGGCGAATAACCGGCGAGTATGGAGCTGCAACTGATGGAACGGCTCGAAAAGCGCCTGAAGTCTGGCCTCATAACCCTGCACATATAGAGACTGCTTCCACTAACAGCACATGCAGCGACGTTGAAACGACCACAAACGCCGCCACTACAACTGAGCGATCGACTAGCTCATCTTTTGTGGCTACCCCCACTGCTTTTCCTACTCCAGGTGAATACTCTATTGCTGCTATGTCTGACCGCATCATCACTTTGGTGAGCCCTAATGGTGTTTTGCAGGTGCACAATATCGAACGCGGGGGCCGACCCGTGTATCGATACGTTGCACCGTCTGCAATCCGTGCAATAGCAGTCTCACCTGACGGGTCTTGTATCGCTTGTGGATATACTGTCTATGATGCAGTTAAGGACAGCGAGGAGCCAATAATTTCACTTCATAGAATTACTTCGGATATCATGAATTCTCGAAGCTACTACAATAAATTCCCTGAACCTACAGTGGCTTCACTGCCTATTGCTGACCCAATCAACACACTGGCATTCTCGAATGATGGCGCATTTATTGCCTGCTCAACGATCATGCAATCGCGATTTATGGTCATAAATGTTAGCAATACTGAAGAACCACGAGTTATAATGATGTCGGTCCGCAAGATAGATAATAGCAATGAGTCAGAAGGTATAACATCGATGCGATTTTTTCCAGGAAATCGTCTTTTGGCTATAACATGTCGTGCATACGATGCAATACCTATAATAGTGGATGTTATGGGTAGCTTTGTTGGTTCAGGAACCACTGAAGATAGCGGAACAATTGCTAATGCTACATTGGTTACCCAATTCCCAGAAGTAGGATCCTCTGTGTACTCTGCTGCAGTTTCTCCCAGAGGGAATGCGATTGCCTTTACATCAAATTCAGGTCAAGTAATAGTAGTATCATATTCAAGACTTGGACTGGTGGACAATTCCTATACTGTGATACAAGCCGGAAAGACTACAAATGCCAATAAAATCACAGAGGCACCCGCAATTCGATGGACTCCGGACGGCTATAAACTACTGGTGATTGATCGGAGAGGTGTTCTGAATATATACGACTTCTCAGCTGGGTACCCTAATACTAAGGGTATGGACGAATGTCGTGTGATTCAACGGAGCTCATGATCAGCACGGTCTGGGAGTAATGATCTACCTACGTATGACCCTCTCCTACTAACCGATATTCTATCACTGTTATTATAATTACAAACACAGAGGACGTTGATTATAGAACATTGGCCTATTTAACTGGAATACTTCTTTTCATAGGCTCATGGCACTGGAATATATTCTTAAAACCTCCTGCTCTTGATACAGTTAAACCTGGCTCCCTTTCCTTACCCCTAACCCCGATGACATGCCCCGGATAATATATGAGCTGCCCCACCTAAGCTTTATCCTGCAATTCGATTACGAACATTACCTGAGTGGCTTTTTTTATATTCTGGTGAATTATTCAATCACTTTTAAAAAATAAACTTACAGGATACATTTTGATCTACGTATAACTTTATTAAGGATGACCGAGAATGACGGCTCACGAATGGACATTTATCTTCGGTTAAATGATGACTTTGATAAGGATTACTGCTTCAGTGTGCCTGAAGACAAGCCTATATCGTTTCTCAGGGAGATATTACTAAGTATTCCTCAAATCACTGCTCCTTCTGCACTTTATTACAGAGAACCACTTGGCTTTGTAGTGGATCGCTCACCTGGATACCTCACTGCTCACGGCGATGTATTATTTACTTCCCGCCATATCCCTGAACAACTAGCTGCCAAACGCCTAGATGAGACGCGCAAAATCAAAGATGTTTGCTTGGACGGACAGCTGTTTATTCCTGTGTGGAAAAAGAACATTATATTTGAAGTCTTTCTGAGTATTGTGGCATTAACATGGCTGTATTTGAACACCCCATTCTACATCAGCCCAACGCCCAGGTTTACTCTTACTAATTTACTCAACTATTTGCTTTCTTATTTGCCGAGCTCTCTTGATATGCCCAATTTGCCTCCACTGGCTCAATGGGCCGTACTTATTATCCAAGGATTGATCTGTTTCGCAGTATACCTAACTTTAAGCATTGGCATTGTGAACCCTCCAAAGTTTCGATTTATTCCTCAGTTTGTATTCCCTACATCAAAAAATAAATGGGATGTCACCAAGGAAGATTTGCAATGTATCGGCTGGACCGGCGCCAGAAAACAGACACCTGCTGAATGGAGATCGTTTTATTTTACTAAAAAGAAAAACGAGGGCGCTTTTAAAACCGATAAAAAAGTCATAGATGGGGTATTATTAGGACCGGGCGAGGGTTGGAACTCACCATTTCCTCCAAAACATGCAGAATTGTCAGAGTTATGGGTGTTACCTTTTGATTCCGTACCCGAGCGTAAATGCTTAGCAGAGGCTATCAAGAAAACCCACTCTGACACAGAGCGATGGGAACTATTGAAGAGATATAGAAACCGTGGGAATGATGAACCATGTGAAGAAACTAAATCAAAGGTTTCTCGTAGGTTTGCCTTAGCTGACTTTAATGCTGACTCTCGAAAGGATAAATGATTGGCAATGACACAATGTGTTGATGTTATAATTATCAAAATATTACTAAATTTTGAAAATCTAATGATTAGTAATGTTATTATTTACTCAAGCCATTTTCAGTGGTAAGCATCTGTGTAAGCGTAATTCGGGCTTTGCGTGCACTGGTGGAACAAATCGAATGTTCTTTCCAAGGGGAGGCAGGTGAGTTTTGCTGTGATTTGGATTTTAAACAGTTAGCCTTAGGCGTTGACATTATTCCCTGAGTTATAGAGAGTGCTTTGGTAAACTCGTCCCTTAATAGAGAGATCTCACGCGCTTTGTGTGAAGCAATTCGTTTCAATTTTTCAATAGAGCGCAGTATGCTATCGGCAGATGGTGCTGAATCAGAGCCATATTTACAAGCCAACTCAGATTTCAGTTTGACATAAATTTGCTCCAGCTGAAATAACTGATCTTGAACATTTTTAAACGTCGCTCGAAGCCGCAGTAGTAGCTCCTTTGCATGGTAATCCAACTCACCTTCACAGGAATACATATCATCATTATCGAAAGATTGCTTTAATCTTGAAGTGACCTCAGCCAGTCGTATAGAACGAAGCTCGAGCTGCACACTGTAATTTTCTGATTTTTGCAAAACTTCCAGTGCATCCAGCAGTTTTAGGTTAATGTCATGAGCAGAGTTTGATAGCTCATCCACCTTTTGCATGCCGTAGGTTCGATAAACACCCATAGACCAGTGAGTGGGACTAGATATTTCAGGAATAAGGCCTTCAACCGGGTACGGCTGTTTATGCAAGGACATATGGCTGGAAAGATCTCCAACATAGCCAGATGCGGAGTTGATATCTCCATTGAAAGAGTTCACTATATACTCAAATTGTTGCAATGTATCTGCTGATTTTGGAATCTGATCCCCAGAACTACCATCCTGGTATTCCGGTATTTTATTTAACTTTTCCACATAAGTCTCAAGCTTCAGCACATTGTGCTCCTCTGCATTAGCAAGCTCTTTGAATGCAGAAGTATCATTTTCTGTATCTACTTCAAGCGCAACAGCATCTGGTTCACTTAGCTGGGAATCGGTAGTTTCAAATTCACTAGAGGGAGCGCTCACTAGTCTCTGTTTAGATCGAGGTGTATCTTCTTCACCATTTAAATCAGCCGTAGACTTGGATTCATGGTACAGTGAATTTGTGTGATCCACAACAAGATCTCGAAAAGAGTATCCTTGAGACTTTGGAGTTTGTACAGATATATCTTCTTGCTCTGATTCTGAATCTGAGATAGCTGAATTAGATTCTCTTGGAACAGACTTTGTGTCAGTTTTAGCAAGTGGGCTAAGTGTCGTAAAACTGGAAGAGAAGGGAGCAAAACTTCCAGATTTGAGCGCTGACTGGGATGATGTCTTGGACAAAGATAAGTTGGCTGGTGAAGTGCCGAAAGTGCTAGTTCCGAATGCAGGTACAGTATCTAACTGAAGTTTGGATTCAGATGGCCAATTAGATATGCTCTTATTGGAACCGTCAGACAGAGATTTATCGGATGATTTGGCATCTTCAGCATTATCTGTATACCACCTACTATCAGAAGTGTTAGTTCCAACTTCAGAGCCGTTATCAACTGAACTGGCGGCATTAGTGAATGCAGAAAAAGATGCGGCAAGTTGAGGCTTACTGGTAGAAGCAAAAGAAGAAAAAGGGGAAGTGCTTTGGATATTTGCAGCAGATGAAAAAGCAGAAAAAGCAGAGGAGCCTCCAGTGTTTGCGGTAGAAGCAACAGCAGAAAACGGAGAGGCAGACTTATGTTCCCCGGGTGAAAAGGCTGAATACGGCACAGCCTCCTGAGGCTGTGCAGCAGACGCAGAAGAAGATGAAGGAGAAATATTTCCCAGGCTTTTGGAAAGAGTGACAGAAGAGAATGGAGATGAACTCGAGGGTTCAGATAAAGGTTGAAACGCTGAAAAAGCGGAAGATTTAGATGGGACAGGAAGAAACGGGGAATTGAACACACTAGAGTCCGAGTTACTGTGTTCTTTAGAATCTTTCGTAGATAAGACAGGTAAAGAATCCAATGGAGACGATGGTTCATTGATGGTTAGAACAGAAGAAAAATTATCCAGAGAAACTTCATCTTTACTATCTTCAGAAAAGATTCCGCTCTTGAAGGGCGAGCTGAAAGCAGTAGGTTTTGATACATCACTAAGAACAGGAGCCTGAACATCTTCAGTGCAACGAGGTACATTAATCTGAGATTCAACCATAGCATTAGAGGTATGAGGTTCGGAGTTTTGCAAAGGTTCAGATTTAGTACTTGTAGCCGGAGGAAAGGTGGTCTGACCGAGAGCATCACCAGCAGGCTGATAAGAATTATGCTCAGATATGTTTGAAGACTGACATACATGGGAAAAATCATAAGTTGATGAGCGGATATTGAGAGAAATGCAAGAAGAGACTGCTTGAGCAGTAGATTTAGAACTTGGAATCCCCGGCCCATAGACTATGGACCAAGCAACTAAACACCCGGTATTGGTTAACACATAGATAATAGGCACCGGAGGACAATCTTCAATAGATGGAACATTACATGAAACTTTTGAATTGGATTGAAGGTCCAAAGCCACACCAATGGGACCCATTTCTCCAGCATCAGAAAGAGGTAGTTGCGCTCTTGCCGTATCTTCAAGAATATTCCACGAAGCTTCCGAAGACACAGGGACAATATCGGAAGAAGGAGCTGCGGCAATAACAAGGAGGTCTTTCAAATCAGGTTCATTGAAAGGTAGACTTGAGACGTAAAAATAGCCCGCACGATCAGAAAGGCCGAAAGGTAAACATATTTCCTCTACTTTATGGTATTGCCAGTGCAAATCAAAAGTGGATTTAATAATGAAACCTACATATTCTTGATCATCCGGGGTAAATGATTCCGATGTATAGACAACAAGAAAAGCGTTATCTGAAGTCCAGAAGACAGAGCAAGGGTAAGTGGTTTCGAGGTTTGACGGTGCAGGGATAGTTAATAGTCGATTGTTAGATAAATCAAATTGAGTTAGAGAACCGTCTAATTCCGCGGCTACAAATTTCTCGCCGTCAGAAGAAAAGGATGCAGAAACAGCAGATCCAACGTGTGAGAAGGATTTCGATATAGTATCAATAGAGTATAGAGCGTTCGATTTAGACACAAATAATAGATGATTGGAGTATCCTGGACTAGGCAAAAGAAACTTAAGATCTTCGCAAATGCTCACGGTGAATGAAAGATCCAAGTCGGGTCGAAACTCATCAGGACCAATTGGGAAGAAAGTAAGTAGACCATCAGAACCACCGCAAACTAATAATGAATCTGTACAGTTGAAGGCAAGGTGCGTGATTTCATAAGACACTTCTAAAGTATTAGGCTGTAGCGGAGCGGTTTGTTCTAGGGATGAGCGCACTGTAGATAGTTTGGTGTGATACAGCGAATTTCCATGTGCAGCGACCAAAATATCACGAGACCGCGCTATTGCTAACTGGCTGAGGCATCCCGGAGGAGAAGATTCATAGCCAGGAGTAAATTCAACCGGAATACCAGCTCCAAGACCGAGAAATGCGAGATCTTCGGTCTCAATGTCGGGTAGATTGGATGTCATTAAATAAAAAGTGATGCGTTGTGGTAACGGTGAAGTTTGGGAGGGTAGGACTGCGTGGTGGGTTAGAGTCAGGATAGCTCGAGTTTCGTGATCTTGTATTATCGGTAAGGGCATAATCCAACTGTAGAGAAGTATTGAATGTGCTGTTTAATTGCAGTAAATGCCAAAGGTACATGGTGCCCAAAATTGCACCTTGGATCGATCTGACCGAAACAAAGCCATATTTGTTCATTAGATTCAGGCAGACCATCAGTAGATATGTAAATCTCGTTACTTGACTGTTGGTAATCAGTTGATAGAGGTAATTGACATACGGAGTCATCCTTATGTGTTATTCTCCACAAAGATGGGTGATCTGGTAAGAACGGATCAGCAGACAGACTGATCGGTCGATACTGTTCATCCAACCAGTCAGCAAATTGTTGGTTTCCTACTTTAGGCTGTCCAAAAGTAACAATAAGCAGACCTCTATGCTTTACAGACTCTTGAAAAGAAAGTGATATACCTGCCAGCAGTGCCATTGCTCCTCCTAATGAATGCCCGACAACAACTATAGGAGTTTCAGGGAATAGGTCGATTAGACGATGGACTACACTTAAAACAATTGGCTCAAGTTGCTTATAGGCTGTATGAAAGCCTGAATGAACACCACAATCAGTACATCCATGCTGTGCTCCATAGGGATCAAAGTCGCTTTGTAGGAAATTAGAATCTACAAGGATGTCTCTAAACGAGTTTGTCCCTCGAAAGGCGACAACTATTTTCTTCTGTTTTGACGCTGAGCCGTCGTCAACAGCAATATACCCTGTGCAGGATTGGTTGTCATGTTCTGTAGCGAATTCCGTTATCAACGACACTCCCGAGAATCTCGAGCATGATGAGGTACAATTGAATGGATAGGAAACGCCGGGAGAAGGCACACAATATGCGACATCTTCAAGGCGAGATAGTTCGAGCAAAAATTCAAATTGTCCTACAGAGATATGATCATTGGCGATCTGGGTCTGCGTAGCAAACACTACTGCTGTCACTATACACCCGATTATGAGTTCTAGCATTGTGGAGGGAAGAGCATCACTGAGTTGGGCGATCCACTAGCCCCAAACGCTTAGTAGAAACATAGTTATACGCCGTACATTCCGATTGCACTCCACTCATAGCTCTAGAAGCCACTTCAGGTCAGGCAATTTAGCTAAAGAGAAATACAGAGAAAATACATTAATCCTTTTGATCTAACTAAGTGGAGCGAGTGAGGAGCATATGCTGAGATAGGCAAACCTTAAAGACATGAACTCTAAAGTGAATGGGGAAAGTTTTCTCTTTCGATTACATATACGTAAGAAGAATTGCAAAATGGCTACTCGCGCGCAATTTGAGAATTCCAACGAAGTAGGAGTGTTTTCCAAGCTGACAAATTCCTATTCATTAGTTGCCGTCGGCGGATCTGAGAACTTTTACTCTGTTTTCGAGGCTGAGTTGGGTGATGTGGTCCCTATCATTCACACAACCATATCCGGAACACGAATCATTGGTCGCTTAACTGCAGGTAACCGGCGAGGTCTGTTGGTACCTATGGCTACTACTGACCAAGAACTACAACACCTGCGAAACTCTCTACCTGACGAAGTTCGCATCCAGAGGCTCGAAGAGAGACTCAGCGCTCTTGGAAATGTTGTTTGCTGTAATGATCATGTTGCTTTAGTGCATCCAGATATCGAGAGAGATACCGAAGAGATAATTGCTGATGTATTGGGTGTCGAGGTGTTCAAACAAACAATTGCTGACAATGTCCTGGTTGGTTCGTATATGGCTTTGAGTAATAGAGGCGGATTGGTGCATCCTAAGACTCCTGTACAGGTGCAGGATGAGCTTTCCACTTTGCTTCAGGTTCCTATCGTGGCTGGTAGTGTGAACCGAGGCTCTTCGTTAGTTGGTGCCGGTATGGTAGTTAATGACTGGATGGCTGTTACTGGTATGGCCACCACTGCTCCTGAATTAAGTGTGATAGAAAGCATATTCCACTTACAGGAAGGTAATCCCGGTGAGATACCCGAGAATCTGCGTGATACCTTGATCGAAACCTATACCTAAGTTACTGCTTGACGAAGATTACTGAAATTAATGCCAACGGGTTTGAATAAGGATTGCTTGTTATACTAGGGTTTTAAATGTAGTCAATACATTATATTTTTCCTTTAGATCTTCCGCAACGGCAGCATTCCCCGGTCTCGTCACCAGCCTTGCTTCCATAGAGCCCTTTTCAGCAGCGTCTAGTTCTAGGACGTTGTCACTAAGGAATAGAACTCTTTGGTCTGCTCCAATGTGCTTTAGAATCTCTTTGTAAGAATTTGGGTCCTGTTTCGGTCCCACGGTACTTGGATCAAAATAACCGGACAAGTATACGGTTAAGTCTCCAAATTGAGTGTGGCCGAATAACAACTTTTGTGCAGCAATCGATCCGGATGAGTATATATACACCGGTACACCCTTGGAATGCCACTCCACTATCTTTTCGTAAGCATCGTCATACAGAGGTGCTTTAATATCACCTGAGAGATAACCAACTTTCCAAAGATAGCCCTGTAAATTCTTCAATGCAGGAGTTTTTGAGTCTTCTCGACTCAACTGCTGGACAAAAGAAATGAAGGATTCGGGATTTTCGAGACTCTCGGGAAAAAGCTCTTTAAAGCCGTCCTTGTAGGTCTGAAAATCACCTTCTTTTGTCCATTCAGACCTCACAACTCCAGGCAAAGCATTCAGAGCATATGGAAATAGTATGTCTTTCACAAAAGAGATCGGACAGACTGTTCCTTCTATATCCAATAGTATTGTCATTAGCAAAGTTTAAGCTTCTAGATCGAATTTAGTTGCATCACTTACGTTCTCTTACACGGCCGTTGTCAAGTAAGAGAAACACTTACACATATTTGGTGCTACATATAAATTACTATTAAACTATGACTACTCCAATGGTTGCAATCTGTATTCAGCCTGATCGAAAGTACCGACCACAGGTTCTAAATAAGGTTTCTAATCCTCCGGTTTCGGTCTATAGCATGTACCAACATTAGGCCAAGGCTTGTTATTAACTATAGCATTTCTAATCATAAGGCCTTGATTTGATGGTGCTGAAACTATCTTTATGTTATCTAAACCTGCTGCTGCAAGTTCTTCTTGACTTATACGGAGCGGATCAGGGGCGCGGAATTCTGTACTTTTAACCAGCCTGTAGTATACTCTTAGAATGCAGCAGGTGAACTGTACCAGAAAATATACGATTAGATCATGGCATGTTTGTCGAATTCTTTCATAGTTGAGATGCGATTTAGACATGGCTTGATGTCATAATCAGCACATCAAAAATCTCCGCACACACGAATCAATGTGCGCATACATCTGAGGTTATACGAGGTGAGTATTAAGAGTATCTATGTGTAGTCTATAGAAGAATCGCGAACGATTACAAAGGAAGCTCAAAAGAAACATTCACATCAATCTCACGAGCCATGGAAACCACTTTAGATAGTTGGCACACTTTCTGGGCGGCATCATCAAGATCAGTGAATGAGAAGATCTTCAAGCCAGAGTCGGAAATCAGACGATGAGCCTCTTCGACATTGGTGCCCTGAAGACGGGCAACAATAGGTACATTTATATCCATTGACTGAGCAACAGCAATGAGACCCTTGGCGATGATATCACATCGAACAATACCACCGAAGATATTAACAAAAATACCGGTAACTTGTCGCTCACTAGTGATGAGTTGCAGCGCATGGCGAATAGCATCAATAGTGGCACCGCCTCCACAGTCCAAAAAGTTAGCGGGATCACCTCCGTAGAGTTTGATGATATCCATGGTAGCCATAGCAAGGCCAGCACCGTTTACAAGACATCCAATAGTTCCGTCAAGTTTGATGAAGTTCAAACCATCACGAGCAGCTTCGACTTCGTCGGCATCTTCCTGAGAAAGATCTCGCCAAGAGAATATTTCTTTCTGTCGGAAGGCAGCATTGTCGTCAAAGCCAAGCTTGGCGTCCATTGCAACTACACGGTGATCCGTGGTCTCAGACAAAGGGTTGATTTCGACCTGAGTGCAGTCCTTTTCCTGGAAAAGCTTGTAAAGATCCTTTACAGCTTGCGCAGCAGCAGGCTGAGCCTGTAGAGAAAATCCCAGCTGACCAGCGATGGTGCTTGCTACTTCATCTGTCACTCCAGTAGCCAAAGGAATGGGGGTCTGATGAATGGCCTCAGGGTGCTCAGCAGCAACGCTCTCAATGTCCATACCCCCCTCACTCGACGCAACGATCATTGGACATTGATTGGTACGATCCATGAGAATGGCTATATATGCCTCACGGCGAACGAACTCACGCTCCACAATGTATACAGCAGTGCATGGCTTCCCCTGCGGGCCTGTCTGCTTAGTAATAAGTTTATGGCCGAGCATCTGTCCGGCATACAATTTGGCTTCATAAGGAGATCCAATTAGCTTAACACCACCTTTAAGTCCGGTGTCAAAGGTGCCTTTTCCTCTTCCGCCTGCAAGGACCTGGGCCTTGATGACCATATCTTCCGTGCCGAGTTCTTTGGCAGCCTTCTCTGCCTCTTCCGGGGTAAACGCAGGAAATCCCTTGGGAATACCTACACCATATTGATCCAAAAGATGAGCAGAGCGGTACTCATGCAAAGACAGATATCTTTTAGAAGAATGATTGACAGACTTGAACAGCTATTGATGTTAGAACACACAGATCGGTGGAACCTCGGTTCCTCATTTATGAACCCATACTAAAGGCAACAAAAGGCAGAGCTTCAACAAAACGTTGCCATTTCGCCAATTGAGTCACTATATGTGTAATACTTACGCCTGTAGAGCGGATCTGCCGGAAAACCATTGTGAGTAGCAGAAATCTGGATAACGATGAGTAGGGAACCCCTCTTTTCGAGCTGGGTATTCCGATTATAGAGTTTATTAGTGTTACCCGGAGCACACCACTCTTCTGGTACAAGCGCTGCACGCTACAGCGCAACACATTAAGCCTCTGTTAAGCTGGGAATTGCCGGTTTAGCAAACTGTTGAGTTTCTATTTACAGGATTGGTGAAATATTTAAAAGAAATCAGGCTTGAAAACTTTGTACTGATTTATCAATCATGTCCCTAGATGACGCAATTTGCTCGAACGAACATATTGACTCTTATGTCGAGTTATTGAAGCCGTACACTGGCGGACTTATCAGCAATTATAGAATTAAGCATATCATTGGAAAGATTCCTACGCCCGATCGGAGACTGTTTTACGTAAAGTTACAAGAAAATCATGTGGCGCTTAACGAGGAGAACACCAAGACCCTGCTGGATCAGGATGATTTCAATGAGAAGAAGCAGAAAATGGAAAGTCCGCGGAAAATATCCTCGATCGAGAACCTTGAAAACTCTTTAGTAAAAGAGGATGTGAGTGCTATTCAGACATATCTAGATACTTGTATCACCATGAAAGGCGCTACCGGAAGTCAAGAATCATCTACCACGTCTGCCCTGAGCATTCTATCAACTCTTGGGTTTCTAGAATTCTCTGACCTGAAAATGATGAGTGCTCTACACGATTTGACGCAAATCTCTCAGCTGCCAGAGCAGGTCTCAAAGTATATGGTTGAGTCAGACATAGCCTGTTATGCATTACTGTGCTTGATATCTTTGGCGAAGTCTAGGACTGATATACTGAATTACACGAAAGATAACGGGATAGATATGTGTTTGAGCTTCAATGCCAATGCAAAGCAAATAATATATATGCTGAGCGAAGGTAACTATACTACTGCGATTCAGAGTTACAATGCACTACGACAGAAGCTCGAAAATGATCCATTTATTTCTCGAAGAATATCCGAGTATGACAGCCTATTCATGAGTTGCACGTACTTGTGCCTTATTCAAGCATATGAAGACATATCTTTTCAACAAATATCTAGTCGAACGGGGTTACAGGAAGAAAAAATTATGGAAGATTTGGTGAGCCTAGTTCTTCACAAAAATGTCCCTTTTCGGATCAATGCGGTTGATCGCACTATTGCGCGATATTATCCTACAAATGCTTATTCTGCTTGGATGTCTGCTATAAAGTCCGCTGACAATGTCTATTCTTTAACAAATGCCATATATTTGGATTTCCAAGCCAAGTTTTCTAATCTGTCTTTTGCTGTAACAGATATACCTCATGAGTAGATGACTACCGTCTACCTTTTTCAGGCCCGTGGACATCGATTGGGAGCTAACACTTTTCTATCGATATATCCTAGCATTAATGACTACTAGATGAGCAATAAACCCGAAAAATCCTTAAAAGAAATGCAGAATGAAATTGCATATTCATTTTCTCTAACAAGTAAACTAGTGAGCAGCTGGATAAAACCAGATTCAGATGACAAATCTCGTCCACCACTTGAACTAGATATACGGCCCGATAATCTTGGGGTCGGCTCTCGGCCAGCCCTTACTAAACGCCCACATAAAATGTCGAAAGCTGAAAAACATCTTATTGCAAAAATTACCAAATCTGCCAAGGACCATAGAATATCAGAATCCGCAGTGTCGAATAGCTTACCGCATTCTGACAGCGACGAAGAAGAATCTAAACCAATTGGAAAGCCAGCCAAAAGACTCAAGACATTCAGCCATTTCAAGCATTGATTTTAAGTAGTTGATACAATAATAATATTGTAATATCATAATACACTACACTAAATAATCAATTATCTGCAGGATTCAGTAAAGAGGAAACTTCAAGCTCGCCAGAACTTGATTTCTTATTCTCTTCTGGCGCAGTCGTCCGAATAACCGCAGGACCCGTGTCAACACGGCGCTCATTGTGAGAATCCAAATTATTTCGCACTTCCTCATAAGTATGCCTTCGAGGATTCTCCAATTTTGGTACACTTCGCAAGGGATAAGATCTATGTCGCATATCTGGATGTTCTTGAGAGGTGTTATTCACAGCATCTAAAGGTAATAAATGCCTTAATGCTTTACCGGGACCTGAGTTTGAACTACTTGCAGCAGATGTTAGAAAATTACCAGTCTCACGTCCCGGTAGAGGAGACTGCGGCTTCATCGAACCAGTGTTGGAGGAAACAGCCACTGGCGCAGGTGTTGAAGTCGGGAAACGCATCCCTCCAGGGAATGGAGACCGGGAACCATGCCCACCATCGGATACACCACTAACAGAAGGTCTATGATGGTATATATCAGTACCGGAGACAGAAGCATTACGACTCGCTGCAGTAACAGCTGGTGACTGATTCGGAGGAACTGCAATGCTGGAATTTCTATTATCATGCAACTCTGGTAAGTTCCCTCGAACTTTGTAAGGGTACGCTCCAGAAACATGAGAAAACTTCGATGTAGCACCAGATATTATCGGATCTTCATAGAATGAATTAATGAATTGACTCATTTCAAAGAATAGGGAATCAGACGACTTATCGATGACAGAAAGCTCATGTCGAATAGTGCCTATAGCATCATCAATTGGTAAATTCAAAGAGTTATTCTTTTCAATAATATCCAGATAAGATATAACACTTCCTGCAAATTTTCGTATCATATCAACGGAATCCCTAGCAGACATAGCCAGGCGCGTTGAAAAATCATACAAGGAATCAAACAGTGCCTGCTGCTTAAATGCAGATTCATGTAAATTCCAGATAGTTTGCTCAGTGGAGGAAATGCGGAACTCCAGAGCTTCAATAAGCTCACGTGAAAACCCAGTTGGCTGTTGGTGAGGTTGAGAGGAGTTCGTAGGAACTTGCTGATATGGCTTCTGAGCTGCACGTTGGTAGAGATTAGACCCCGCAATATTCGGATACATATTACGCTCATCATTAGGGAAAGAGCTATTCATATGCATTGGTCCAGTGTAAGGTTCCTGAGGCTTAACGGAAATCGTGGGCATAGACAAAGAATGTCGATCAGCTTCCATGGGTACCTGACCCATAGAATTATACGAAGCAGAAGAAACAGAGCGTCCTGGAATAAAGAAACTTGGATCCCTATTTCGCACCAAGTTTCCTTGAGGGCCAAAATTAATCCCACCGGTGCTATTTCTAAATCCCATCCCAAACTGCTGCATCTGCTGTGGCACAGATGTAGGAAGGTTCGATTTCGCAGGATGCATACTGGTTATAGAGACCAACCCTGCGCTATTTCTGTGATCTCGGGATAAGTTCGGATTTGAAGCATGCCTGGAAGTTCGACGTCTAATTCCTCTTAAAGATTCCAGATCACCTCTGCGAAACATTCCATCGCCATGTTTAAATTCCCATTTGCTGCTTTCACTCGAAGAAGAATGAAAGAGATCGTTCACTTTATGAAAACCGTACATATTCAGCTGACGAACAAATGAAGATACATTGGTATGCTTGAAATATATAGAGAGCATCTTGGAAAACTCTTCGGAGGGTGTAATCAAGAAGCTGTCGTTGGTGTGACTCCAACATATAAGATGTTGAATGGAAGGTTCCTCAAGCATTGTATACAACTTATGTATAAAAGCAGACTGGTTGACTTTCACTTCTCCCGTAGATTCGGTGCTCTTAGATTCTCGAGAAGAAGCAGAGGTTTTGGTTGGAATAGTTGAAGCTTGCAAATTAGAGGAAGGCTCAGAATCATGTTTATGGTGGGAAGCAGTAGTGTTTACAGTTACACCTTCATTAATCGGGGGTATCTGAACAGATGAAGCTGCACCGCCTGTCACATAGTTAGCCTGCCAAGATGGTGACGAAAGCGAAGACTGAGAACTTGGGATAGATTTGGGTATCTCGCGGCCACTCTCTTTAGCCGAGGAGCTCGAATGCAGGCGGGCACGTTTAGGCAAATGATTAAAGCCACTATCTGCGGGTGTTGGACTCTGTGAGGAAGAAGGCGAACAGACATTATACATTGGATTCGATCGAGGTGGATCTCTGGATAAAACAGAGATAGCTTCAGCGTTATTTCCTTTTCCACGAGGGATATCGGGTATGGCTGATGTCGGCGACAAAGATTCAGTAGGAGACTGGGCGTAATGTAACGGCGAAGGTGATGAATGGGCTTTGTCATTAATTTCGGCAGGGGTCGATACACATGAAGCAGGCTTTGTTGTACGCCGTAAAACAGATTTATCGGATGCCGAAATGGCTTCTGCAGATAGTCCACTTGACAAACCAGAAGGTATGTGCAAGTTACTAGGTAAGATTGAAGGAGTCATAGGTGGTTGCTGACTCTGTTGAGATTCTGAGTTGGGCGTAGCAATAGGGTGATCATTGTCTCCGTGCGGATGATTCACTGTGGGCGGAATATGAGGCAAACTAACTTTGCCTGATTTAGCAGAAGGCTTAGAGTTAGGAGAAGTGTCGCTCGAGTTAGGATTGCTTGCATGCCCTGCATTAATCTTAGAGGAGAAATGAGCACCAGATGAGGTAGGAGAGTTTTGTTTCATTTCAGCATCAGACACATTACAGTCGAACCTCCATTCAGGCTCATGTAAAGAACCAACTTCTCGAATATTAGGAGTAGCTGACAGATGTACAGAACTTTGAGAAGCCGGGCTCGTCATAGTAAACGAATATAAGGAAATCTGATAGTGGTGTTTTATTGATAAAGAAAACTGAAAGTGTTAGCATAGAACTCTTGCGTAAGAGAACTGGATAGATTTTTGCAGCAGCAAAGCTAAGCCTGGATCTTCCGAAGATATAAGAGTCGTCGGCGCAGAAACAAACGAACGCGGCCAAGCCCAATATCTATCAGTAAGTAATGAACCTCTCAGATGAATGATGATTAAAAAACCGGAATGAACTTAAAAGTTGATAACGAGCAGTGAACAATACTGAGCTTCGGTAAGGCTGTGAAAAAGAAATAAGAGCTGCAAAGCGTTGAGCTTCGTATAATACCTGCCAAGAGGGGGAAAATCCGATCGATCGATAAGACTGGAATAATTTACAAAAACGTCTCAGTATCTAAGCAGAAAATAAGATAGATGCGAATTACGATGAATGACTATTCCGATTGGTACTGTGCTCTTCCTGAGGGTGGAAGCAGCAAGGAATAGAAGTGCAGCAGAGGAAATTCTGCTGGCACCAGAAACCTATTCGATCAATATCCCTAGGTGAATAACAAGAATATATGCAAATAGCAAAATTCCACCGTAGATTTAAAGTAAAATAGAACTCAAGAGGAGACAACTCAACAGAATGGTGATCGTAACTTGCCTGACAGTACAGAAGCTGGGAGAGAAGTGTATGTAAGCTCTCAGAGTTTTCAGAGTGATAAACTTTTTCGCTGGCGAAAAGGCTAGGAAGGCTAGCCTAAGGACAATCTAAGAGTTCGAGTACTTATAAGAGAACGAAAATCTGCAGAAACTGTTGCTACAGTGAGACAGGCAAGGTTCGCCTGTTAGTTACAGTATTCTGACGAAGTTTTGGTAGGCAGAAGAAAAAGGATAGTTCTACGCAAGGAACTAATGATTTCGACGCAAACAAAGTTGGAGCTATGAAAGTATAATTACAGCTAGTTGACCGTATGACTTTTACACATGGAGCCAAGGTAGAAAATTTAAATCAATCTGAGTTTCCCGGTAGGGCGGATAAAGTTTCTGATGAAGCTGGCCTAGTTCAAGCGAAAGCCGTAGTACGGCCAAGCAGAGATGGCTATTTGCAAAGTTTAGTCAAACATATAGGAACTTTCTTAGAAATCTCTTAAAGCTGTGTAAATTATAAGCAAATTATCCGGTGTGACGGCGGAAGCTCTACTGTGCCGTTCTCAAAGGAGAATTTGTTACAGGTACAATTGCAGAACTTTGTTAGAACAGGAAAATATCTTAAAGATCATTCTTGAAACTCTATCTAATCCTAAAAATGAGGCGAAACTCTGTACCTCGGAGGTGAAGTGCCGTGGTTAACTAGCTTACAAAGTCAGATCAGATTGGCCAATATACAGGTATAAACCTATATAGTGTGTTACCCGACCCATCCGTCAGCCCTGGTATAGCAGTATAGCAATACTTTGCAATTAGAGAACTAAGTATCCAAGTAAGAGCCCGACGCACTTCTCCGAAACCTTATTCATGCTCTTCTTGGGCTTAGTTATCTAATCAGCATTGAAACGTAGGAACAAACGCTTTCATGTACGACTTCATTAATTATAGCGCCGGCTAAGGTCTTTCTACTAATTAGAAATCCATATTTCAACGGCTTCGATATTTTGCTCTTCTAATATTCCGCTTTTCTTGATACTTAAAACTCATTTAACTGCATTTATGTCTCTTCTTGTTAAAGTATAATGAGCCGGACTTGCCAACCTATCTACTGAGCCAGAGCCAATCCCCATTGCAATAGAACAATCAAAGGAGTAAAGTGATTCAATGTAGTTATATTCTCTAGTTTTCCGGGCAAAATACATATAATATACTATTAGCTATAAGAAACATTGCGGCGCGGGCCAAATCAAATCCAAGGTTTGATTCCAGAATTAGTCTATATAGAACAATCGGAGAATAGGCAGCTGCTTAAATGGTACATGAACTTTATGCGATTGTGTAGGAAAAACATAGGCTGCGTTTATTAGTTAGCTAGTTCGATATATTTGATTATTCTCCAACCTGGCGCTAATAAATAACTCAATTAATAACAGCCTACTTTCCTGCTCATAATCTTTGAAATATATGTTGCACAACGCATGAGTTCTTGCCGCATTACCTGAAGGCATTGTTATCACGTGCCAAGACAAGCGCTAGTTTCTCACAATTTAAACTCGACTGTAGAGGTAAACTGCCACGAGACCAAGTAGAAACGAAATGATTGCGGCAATTTAATCTTAAGCACGAATGGTGCACAAACTGTAATAATAATGAATCTTATCTTACTTATATCGCGTGTGTTTTCTAGACAACGCTAGTGCTTTATCCTAATGCCTTTAGTGCAGTCATTTCACTGAGTGAAGACAGCGCATATGAGTTTTTAAGGATAAGATTTGAACTTTTATCATATCAATGCAAAATTGTGCCTCCAAAATAGGAGAGCTGCATGAATAGAGAACTGGCCACGTAAGTATGCCTTGCTATTTCATTTGCGCAGTTTCGAAATAGTTTAGGCACCCAACGATAAGACGTATTAAAGTTTAGGCATGTGAGGCTGACAGCCCATTCGATATAACGACCGGGTTTCTTGGCTAATCTGCTTCAGTTTAAATTACACTCTCTTAGCCTATTGTTATACTGGTTTCGTGGAAAAATACCAAGCATCCTATTAAACTTGGACTGAACTTCGCCTGTACACCTAATTGAGACGCTATAATTGGGAAGACAGCCGACGGAAGGTTTGTATTCAAGGGGCATTATTTTTCCGGCTTTTCATGCCGAGCCAACTTTATTCTTAACGATAAGATGGGGCCTACATCAAACTACCGAATTTAACCCGGCCCACCTGAAATGTATATGATGCAGATCAGCTGGCTAGTACACGCCCAAGCGATCACTCAACCTCGTTCCTTTAGAAATTCTGTGATTTTTGACAGGACCGTATTACAGGGGACATAACACTCTATATTCAGCAATGACGCCAGTTCAATATGTAAGCAACTTTTTCGTAGGCTCTCTATGAATAAGCAACATCGGAGAAACACCCTAGACATTTTGAACCGTTTATCAGAGGATATGTGTGTGCTGATAGCATTGTAGAGTATAAATAACTCTGAGGTGATTCGCAAGGCTATTGCTACGTTTAACACTATTGAGTTCATTGGGACTGTCAAGAAATTCAAATTATCTAATTTAGGTAGTTTTTATAACGAATACCGACTAATGATCGCTGCAGTATTGTACAAAGTAGCACCATGTTTCGATCTCTTCAAAAGCCTCAGTCATGCATAATCTGCATTTTCTGGTTGTTAAGCTCTCGTCTAATTAAAGGAGTTATTGAATCATGTGCGTGAACTCGAGCCAACCTCAGTAAACGGTCTACTTGCTCAGCTGTAAGGTCTTCCCTATAACTTTGGCTTAGAACAAGGAAACCTTGATGCCAAATAACAGGCATTTTAGTCTCATGGTATGGAGGTTCAGTAAAGGCGCAAAAATAGTCCACCACCGAATCCAGAACCTTATGCGGAAGAGCGTATTTCTTCGCAAGTATGGCTTTTATAAATATGGCTGGTCCAGGTGCATAGGGAAGCTCTACCAAGTGAAGAAGCGCCGCTGCAGAGTGTAGCACTGGCACTGATGTTTTTGTCAGCACTGATGAAACAATCACTGCTTCACGTATAGTGCAGCCATCATCTTCTTCGCATAGAGGGAATAGAAACCCTTTGAAGAATGCCGGAGGCTTATATAGCGACTTCATGAGCGCTTTATAGAGATGGGTATTCAGTACTTTATTGGTTGATATATCCTCCTTCACTCTGGGTAAGAGGACATTATATACGAACTTCTGGGCTTCTTTTGGTGGCAGATTTGACACAAATAGTCGGGTAGCCTGTGATACTGAATGCGGGGTCCAATCTTGAGGCGATGTGAGAATAATAACCGATTCCCAGTTTTTTAAGCTGGGAATAATTTTGAATGCTTTAGGAAGCTTTCCAGACCTATATCGTGAAAGCAGTAGACCGATTCTTTCGTAAACTTCGACAACTTTCGGAGGAAACTGAGGCTGCTCATCCTCTTCTGGTTCATCAGGAGCATTGAGAGATTTTTTCTCTATGATCTTTATTTTGTCCAAGATCTTGCTTCCAAGGCTCTCAGAACCAGCTGTTTGTGCCATCAAGTTTTCAAATAGCTGTTCTTCTTGGGTATCACCAAAAGTGTTAATGTCGTCCTCTAGTTCTTTTGGATCATATTCTTCATAAGAATCTTCATCCAAGCTTTCGGTGTCTGATTCCAGAGCGCTATCACGAAACACCACACGACTGTCAAATTTTGTTTCTTTAACAATATCCACGCCATTTCTAGAAGTCTCCTCTGAAAGTTGTTCTCGAGCGAGCTTCAAGATTTTCCTAGACCCAGTAGCATCTATATAGTTTATTGGTTCTTCATAAGCTAAATCTGATCGTCGTCGCTCAGGCTTGGTAGCTTTAAATCTACCCTCTCCATTCTCAATAACCTGACTTAAATTAGGTCTCTGTCTCTCTTTCTTTAGTTTAGGCATCTCTAATGTTCAGATAGCACAGGAAAAAAAAAGAGTTGGAGTCACTACCCAAAGAAGGAAAGTCCCAACTAAATGCGAGCCAAGAGTAAAATTAAGTTACCCTACTTAAATCGGCTACTAAACCCTACGCCTGTTAAAACTGTAAGGCTACCGGCTAGTTTACAGGTGCACTCGGTAAATAGAACGGGTATTTGCCTTCCTTACTCCACTCGGTCTTTGCTCTATCAAGGTCTAGACTATACATATGACTACTGTAGCGGATGGTAATGGCAAGCATCCATTAGAGGACCAGACAAATGGTACGGAACCCCACACTAAGCATCTAAAACTCGCTGATGCTGTTACTAATGGCTTCGAAAGTAATGCAGGTTCAAAAAGCACAACGCCGGAGCCGTTAAAACGGTCAACTCGCGATCGCAAAGATTCATACAAGAAGAGAGAGTCCGAGTTGGGTACTAGTAATGGTGCTGGCGTGTCTGAGGAGATTAAACCTGTTCGCTTAGACCCTCCTCCATACAAACCGTCAGATTTTACTGTCGTGCCTCACGCTCCTCCGCGACAGAACATTGTCGAAATAGCCGGAAATGAGCTTGGGGAGATAATTGATCAACCGTTTAACCGACGCGGTTTTCGATATCAATCGTGTACTGTGACTCCTAGTCTACCCTCTTTAAAATATACACAGACAGAAACTGAACCATTTGCGGCGAGATTGAGTTATGAAGACATTGGATCACACGTTCTCATTGATGAGACTGCCACAATCGTTTCAACTGGTCAAGGCTTTCGGTCGGCTCGCGCTAATGTATGTGTTCGTGAAGGAAAATATTACTGCGAGTTTCGACTAATACAATCTGACTCTACTAAAGGACAGCATGTAAGAGTGGGTTGGTCAAGAAGAGAACTATCTTTAGAGGCACCAGTTGGGTCAGATGCTTATTCATACGGTGTACGTGATAAGACTGGCCAGCGAGTTCATTTGAGTCGCCCACAGGGAGAAGGAAGCTTAGGTCCCCTGAGATCAGGCGACGTGATAGGGCTCTACATAGAGCTTCCGTCATTAGAAAAAGTCGATGTTATTCGTGATAGGATACCCATAAGATATAAAGGACAACTGTATTTTGAGCTGTTGGAATATGTTCAGTCGAAACAAATGCAAGATTTAATAATCAACCCAAAAGGGCAGGCTGCGCCTAAACTGGAAGGATCATCAATAAAAGTATATATAAATGGAAAGGAATCTGATGCACTATGGAATGATCTTTATGCATTCATGCCTCCTGAATCAAAGCCTTTATCTTCTCTCGGCGGTCAGGCTGTAGATGATGGTATGCTAGGTTACTTTCCTACAGTTTCAGTGTTTGGCAATGGAGTTGCACAATTTAACCCCGGGCCTAAATTTGACTTTGAGCCTGAGAACCTGAATATCGGCGAAGATGTGTTTCCAATAAGCCGAAGATACGAAGAACAAATTGCCGAAGATATTACCTGGGATATTATTGACCAAGTAACATTCGAGTTAGAGTAAGCGCATGGTCTGTTTACCGAAGTGCTGATGACATAATGGGACCAATTGGAGTTGCTGCATGCCAAGAGTTATTACACATTGGACATTTTCTTTGCTCTTCCGGAGTACTAGCGAAGTAATTGTCGGAACAGTGAACATGAAGTGTACATTGACATTCAACACACCGATATCCAATGGTAAGCAGTTTGCGACATGATTGACAGTGCATCAGTGCATCATACGAAAAGTTGGCTGGAATATATTTATCCAACTCGCATAATGTCCTTGTTGTAAGATAGTAAAATTCATATATATTCCCATTTACCGCGTAATCAAACTCCGCTAAGAACCCGTCCTCAATAAGATGTGTAATACTTTCTTTTACTTGAATTTTTGTCATTTTCGAATTAGCTCTAGTTTCCTCGACTGACGCACTGGTTGCGTTGGCGGCCCTCACAAAAACTCTATCAAGGCTTGTTACGCACGGCACGGATATGCTATCATCATCTGGGTCAAATATATCCTGTATTACTGCACGTAGAGTTATGGTATCATTGTAGGTGTTGTTAGATTTTGTTGCAGCAGCATCATCCAAGGTATTGACGATCAAAAACACTCGCTTCGAGGTTAGCTGATCAACAGTATCTATCAGGTCGAACCCGAAGCCGACCAAATTAGATTTCACTGAGTTGATCGTTGAGTCAAACTCGGCACTTTCATCTATCTGTGCAATTAAGGTCTTTAGTCTGTCAAAATGAAGTTCTCTGTGATAGAAAAGTGTCTGTATTATTGCACTCACCAAAGACATCGAATTCGACGATTAAAGTTTGGAATTCGAATGAGTGTCTATAAACGTAAAAGGGTGGTTATATTTGGCGATTCCATCACTCAAAGGGGCTTCGAAGTGCTAGATGGTTATAGCGCATGGGGAGATTTAACTGATTACTATAGGGACACTGCGGACGTCCTAGTACGCGGGTTTTCAGGATATAATAGTGAGCATGCTTCAATGCTTTCCAAATACATCATTCGAGAGATCAACGATGGCAGCACTCTTGCTGTATTCTTATGGTTTGGTGCCAATGACGCCTCTAGTGGTAAGCAGGCTATACCAGTGAAGGCGTATTTGAAAAACATGACTAGTGCGGTTGAGTCGTTTTCCACTCTTGGCTGTGAAATAGTCCTTGTGACGCCGCCTCCTGCCAACAGCGCACAATGGGCAGCTAAGTGTAGATCAATTGGACAGGATGACTCTATAGATGTGCGGTCGAATGAATCTATTGCACCTTATGCAGCTACTCTCAAAGATTTAGCGGAAACACATAAGTTACACCTCCTGGACCTCTTTCACACTATGAAGAACTACCCTGATCTATCGTCATATTTGGTAGACGGACTCCACCTGAGCGGCAAAGGCTATAGAAAGGCAGCTTCTGAATTCAAAAAGTGCCTGGCCGCTATGGGTATGGCGCCGGATCAGCTGCAGCGAATGTTTCCTCACTGGACAGAGGTATTGCCGGCTTCGCGCTTAGCTCAGTATTTAGAGTTTCCAGAATCTTAAATTTCAATCGTTCGGGCAGTGCTCGATTCCAGTAAACACCCTATCAAAAGCCCCTGCACCCGTAAAACACTCTAAATAGCAGATGTGGTTATCTGATATACAAAGTAGGCATTTTATTGATATATTTAAGCGGCTATAAATCGTCCTTACTAACCAGCTACTAAGAACTCGGTGTGGCTTTAACGGCAGCGGGTAAGTACATTCTCCAGCGCAGTTGAACCCCTGCAACAGGTTTACTGACATTATACAGGTTGTGTATTCTTTCTGATCGGCATTGTTACGCTTTTTGACGCAGGACTGCTGGCATTTGGCAATGTAAGTATTCGCTTTCCCCTTTCACGTCACTAGCTCTAACTGTAGATCCTCTTCCTGTCAGGACTGGTATGTGTAGTGGGGTTCAGGAAAACCGTATATTTCTTCTCGAGAAAAACCAAGATTCGTGGATCAATATGTTTTGGACTTGGGGTTTTCTTAATCCTTATCCGACACCCCTTCGTGGGGTTTCTAATTGAGTTTTTTGGTATGTTAAATCTGTTCGGCGATTTCTTTGGAGTCATCGTATCATTCTTACGCTCTCTTCCGTTCATCGGGCCTCTTCTCTCTCACCCCTATATCGCTCCTGTAATAGACCGCTTGGCTGGTATCCGTGTTCTCCCTGTATAAACTACCACACCCTCTTTATTTACTGCCTTTTACCGCCGCCCTTTCTAATAATGATTCTGCCCCACCTACACATCTCGACCTACGCTCAGCTTTGCAGAGAAATGGGTGTATAAATCCTAAACTACATTAGTAATTGACGCTAATCAGGTAATCAGCCAATTGCTCCACAATCTTAGCGGCCTCGCCGGCTTGCACACCTGTAGGATAGTGTCCGATCAGTATGGCCTGCTTCGTCCGAACAGCAACAATTCCTGTGGCTTCTTTCTTTCCATAGATACTGCGATCGTTCGACAAAATTACGTAGTACTTCAAACCACTCAAATGAAGTCCATTCGCAAGTAGGGAATCCGCTCCGTCGAACCCCCTAGCCAATTCGCTTGCCTCCGCCGCAGAGATCTCGAATCCTGGAGAAATAGCCCAAGCCGAATCTCCAGCTCGCGAGTAGAGCGCAGCCTGGTCAATCTTTCCAGTTTGTATCAGATTATCAACATACGCTTAGTTTGTCAGTCAATCTATCTTATAGAACAGCTCCTGTGCTACTTACAATTCCAAGACATACTTGTCACTTACCAGACTCGCTAGAAACCACCTCAGCACTAGTCTAATGCCGCATGCCATAGCAACCAATATAAACATGAAGCTAGCTATTACGTGTAAGTGTACTATAATAATTATATACTGATATTACATTATATGTAGACCGTATATGCAACATCTATGTCACCATGGATAAATGCCAGCTTTAGTCTGCCAGATTTCTTTGCGGCATTGCTCTTGATGTCAAGGGAGAATTTCGTTTCTGGCTTTTCAGCCGTAACGCGACGCAATGCATAGACTTCATCCAATTCTTCATCCATAAGTATAGCATACCATTTCCCGTAATATTGAGGGTTCTGTTTCTCTATATTAGAGATTGGGTGACTTCTGTGTGGATTTCCACCTCTTTTGAAAGTTACATTGATTCGATTTTGCTTCAGCTCGGCGCTCAAGCTGCCAAATGGTAAATGCGACACCGACTTCTCAAACTGGTTATACCTATCTTTAGGAATTTCAAGAATTTCCATGGTCTGTTGTAACTCATCGGGGCTTAAACCTTGCAGACTAGCAAGGTTATGATGATGCCTTTCTTTGCCTGGCTTAACAGTAAGTGACCTCAAACCTGATAGGGTATAAACAGATTGCCATTCGCGAGTATATCTTTGCTTTATCATATGCAGGACCTTTACCACCATCATAACAGTGCTTAAATACCTTTTCTCAGCTGAAATGTCTATCAAAGCTTCTGAAAGAGCTAGAGTTTGATCTATCACTGCACTGGTATCTGCTATATAATCAGTCATCGGAAGCCGTAGGCGAGCCATGTATGCTTCAATTAGCAAGATACATTTTTTCTGCGGTTGGTTTAATATGACACCACAGTAAGCACTGAAATCTTGCTGGAGTTTTTCTTGAAGCTTCTGAAGTGGCTTGTCCTCATATTGAGCATAAGGAAATGTGATAAACTCTTCAGCATTACATATCCAAAATAATACATCCCGCAAGTCTGGATTCCTCTTCAGATTTGAAAGAAATCCTCGAAGAGTCATGTGCGAGATATTGTATTTAGCTTTGATTTCCAAGAAAACTGTTTTGGAGAAGATAAACGAATCACAGCTATTTTTGCTCAAACAGCCAGATAGATTCAGTTCCAACAGAGCAGAATCTACATGACCTGATAGCAGTTTATCAATATCGTCTTGCTCTTTGGAAAACAATCCATAGTATGATGGGTTTTTGAACAGACGATTATAAAAGAATGTATGTGCAAGAATATTCAATGCATCTTGATGAGAGTGTACTTTTTCTCTGGCAATTTCGTTCGCTAAAAAATCCGCCAAATGAAACTGCAAATTTGATTCAGCTGGATATCCAGAATGTATAAATTGCTGGTAAAGCTCTTTGCATGATTCTTTAGTCAAAATTACTATCACTCTAGCACCATATCCCAGTAGCGCATGCACTGAATTATGTACCTGATATCCATCGTCAAATTCCTCTCCTTCATTACCATCACATCCAGGAGCATTGAACTCAGGGGTTTTGATAATTACCAAATGTGCCAATAAGTTGACATCAAGTGACAGTGATCCTGTAGAGACTATCACCTGTATGCTGCTACTTTTATAGAGATGCTCGCATATTTCTCGATCAATATCAAGTAGACCAGTATGCCACATGCCAATGCCAAACTGCAAAGTAAACTTCAAAATAGGGTCCACAACCCGCCGTAGTACAATATTTAATTCCTCTTCAGATAAACGTAAAAAACGCTTAGGGTTCTCTTCGATAGAACAAAAATTAGTTAAGTCCATGGCCGTCAGTCTTGCCTGATGTCGCGAATTGACGAAAACAATAACTGGCCTATCAGGAGAGTGCCGCTTTATGGCGCTAAATGCCGGTTTATTCATTATTTTCATTAAAGTTGAATGATTGAGGTTATCAGGGAATTCCTCGATATGCAGTTCAGCAGGGTTCTGTCGAATAGCCTGCGAAAAATTGTACATGGTATGACGTTCACATTTGAGCCAAGTAGCAAAATCAGCAGGGTTGGCTAGAGTTACAGAGGAGCCAATTATTCTTAAAGAGCTCGAACTTGTAGTAGAATGCTGAAGAATCCGAGATGCAGCATTTTCCAAATTGATGCCAGCTGGCGTTCCAATATAGTGAAGATCATCGATTACAACAAGGCAAACTTGATTCAAGAAATCAGAAAGGTTTATGCTTTGGCTTAAGAGGTTAAATACTGAAGAGCTAAAAACTATTAGATCTGAGTTATTCAGCATGTTAGCAGTCAAAGAACCCTCGTTAGTTGCATTAGAAACCCGTTTATCCAGCTTGTGTAGTCTTCCGTTCCAATATCGAAAAAATAATAATGCAGCATCTTTCTGCGGAGATATATAACAGACCTTGGCCTTCGGGTACCGATTCCAAGACGCTAACATAGCTATCTCAAGCGCAGTCACCTTTCCTACATCTCCAGGAGAGCCTATAAATACATTCGCCTCGCTATACCACAATGCGTGAAAGACAGCAGTAACAAGATAGTCGAAAGTTTCCTTTTCATTGATGAATAGAATTTCTTGTGATGTATTGCCTAGCACTGACACGGGGAGCATTTGTAGATCAAGTATCTTATCTTGTAGTAGGTCAAACTCAGGTGGGGCCAAGTGATTTAGCGGAACAGATATAACAGTTTCACAGTTAACCCAGGAATCCGAAATAGCTCGAACATAAACTTCATGTTTTGTAATAATGTGTACACTTATTGCGCATTCGATCTTATGAAAATTCTTATGGTTTTGCTTTGTCAGAACAATCCGGTCAATGTGTAATAACTCAGATGACTCAGCATCCTCAATCCAGATCCAGAATATTTCAGATCTATTATGGAACTTCTCACTCCATTCAAAATCTGAAGATATCTCTAAATTCAATGCCAACATAGTAGGCGTAATAGGTTTAGCTAAAGTTTGAATATTCAGCAAAGGGATATATGAGGCATATCGAATAATTTTCGCACCTATGCTAGGCTTCTGCAATTTTTTGCTAAGATCTGCTGCATCTATAAGTCTAATCTCGGCCACTGATTCATAATGATTATCCAGATAACTATGCACATATTCTGGTAAATTGAATTGAATGAGTGGACTTTCAAATGACCAAACTCGCTGATCAATACTTTTACAAACTGACAGCAACACTCGAGCGAGAACTCCCCAATGCTTAAGGAGGGCAATATTAAAAAGGGCCCTACATATACGAGCAGAATTCTGGGCCACATAATTAGCATCCGATACCAGTGTGAATTCTCTGACTTGGCTGCGCGAGATATAAGCCTGCAAAAGAATATTCGCCTTCCCTCTAGCTGAATCAGCAGTTCCAGCCACTTCACATGGAGAAGCATCATCTCTAAGATGTGCTAGTTCTTTTACCTCCTCTTCACGCGACTTCAGTTGCTCAAACTCACCACTCATACTAATGAGAGCAAAAATATCTGCTTCCGTTGCATTTGGCTTAAGCATTTCGTTAAATATCTCAATGCTTGAATTAAGTAAATAGTAGTCAGAAGCAATTCTACCAATGTCTCGAGGTGTCAGTCTTCCAGTATCTTCATCAAATATGATCATCTGAGTTTCAGACAATCGAGTAGCTGCGGAAGTGATCAGTTCCGATCTGCGTATGACCAAACTCGGGTCATCTGAGATATCTTTCCAAGATATACCATAAGCTAGAGGGTTTTTGCGCATTCTCACATACATATATGTATAGCTTAGCCATGTAACACCCTCATTAATAGAGCTCACTGTGCCGAGTGAGATTTCTGCATTCAAACTGTCGACTAAACGTTTTGAAAAATTAGATTCAATCGGTTTTTGCTGAGTAACCGTAGAAACATAATGATTTAAGCGATCAGCAGTTGTGACAAGAAAAGCAATTCCACATGATTCATACTGAGGGCGACCAGCGCGACCGAATATTTGAATAACGTCACTAGCCGCCAAATCGCAATATCCATTCTTACTGGGATTATAAACCTGTGTTCCTTTAATAATAACAGCAGCAGCCGGCAAATTAACACCCCAAGCGAGTGTTGCAGTGCAACAGAGTACCTTAATATGACCTTTGGAGAAAACATGTTCCATTAGGTTTCTATCAGATCTAAGTAAGCCAGCATGATGCACACCAAAGCCATTGCGAAATAGATCTCGTAACTCCTTAGCTTTAGAGTTCTGCATATCTCGCTGAGACAATGAATAGCCTGGCTCAGCAGAACAATCTAAGTATGATTTCATGTCTTCCTTCTTTAGCATGTCTAAAAGAGTTCTGGCAGTTTTGATCGTATCTTTTCTGGAATGAACAAATATCATGACTTGATGGTCAGCCTTAAGCATCTCTGAAAGTTTTCCAAAAACAGCAATATCGGTGTTTTCGGAAGCCTGCCTAGAACCAGCTTTACCTTTAACGCCGACAAAATTTTGTTGCAAAGGGATCGGTCTGAAAGACGAATCAAAGAAAAACAGGCCTGCACTAACATTAACTCGTAGAAACTCTGCCACGTCAACAAAATTAGGTAGAGTAGCAGATAATCCAACTGTTCTGATCATGCTTTGAGAAGACTCAACTTGTCTCATTGTACGAGCAACTATACTTTCAATCACTGCACCCCTTTCTTCATCCAAAAGATGAACTTCATCTATTATGAGCAGTCTCACCTTTGAAACTAGGTGGCTATCCCCATTCGACTTGCGAGTAACAACATCCCATTTTTCAGGTGTCGTTACTATGACCTGAGTTGCGGCAATCTCTTGGCGAGTTAGCTGCATGTCTCCTGTAAGTTCTCTGACAGTAATTCCAAGCCATTTCAGCTTCTTGGAATATTTATCAACAATTTCAGCAGCTAGTGCTTTTAATGGAGCCACATAAACTATTTTAAAGGCCTTGAGGTCAACTTTGACCTGGTAGTCATTTTCTATGACGGAAGACGTCTTGATTGTGTGGAGCATTGTCAAAAGGGCAACATCGGTTTTACCAGCACCAGTGGGTGCACATATAAGCAGATTCTCATTAGAAAAATATCCAGTTGGATAAACGATGGACTGAATGCGATTTAATGTAGAGTACTGCTTGAAGGTATTACGGCACAAAATATCAGTATCAGCTACCTTTACCAGGGGGATATTTGCTCTTTTAGGAATGGATTTTGAAGAGGTGGGAATAGATATCTCTTCATATGTGTCAAAGAACTTCCTTTCTGTGCCTTCTGGAAGAGCGTATTGAGAACCAAAAGCAGATAAGGTGTTACCGCCAGTCCCTGACTTAAACACATTTGGCATATCCTTATGCGATGCCTTATAAAGTTCCTTGAACTCATACTCCTCTATCATCCTTGACTGTGGATTCTGATAGTCATTCCCAAAAATCTTCTTCTTATGCTTAAACTCCTTATGCTGACGTTTATTCTCCTCTATGTCCTGTGTAGTCCGTAAATGGATGGCACCAAACAGCACGCCATCATTTTGATTATACAAGTCAAATCTACTTCTATTTTCAATGACCCTACTAATAGTGTCCACGTGTTCAGATTTGAAAAGCATTAACAGGGTTTCCTGAAGTTGCGAATCGTCGAGATCGCTGGCAATTAGCATTTTTAGGTTATTGTACAATTCTGTAGAGTCCCCCCCTACATCCTTAGCAATACTCACAGATTCGGATTTCAGCCAGCCAAAGAAATCCTGTTCTAAAGGTTCCAATTGAGGTTCGCTAACTGGATCATCCAACCACAGTGGCTCATTGTACCGAATGAGAATGTGATCATTATCGAATTCAGCTGGTTGCGTAACAGAAGCAGATATCTGCGAGTATTGCACTTTCATGCTATTAATCGCAGTTTCAAACTGGGAAATAAATGATGCGTAATCATTATTGACCATTTCATCGCATTCAGGCAGAGGTTGCTCTGTACTGCCTAGGCACCCGAGCTGAAACTTTCCAAGCTGTTGAACTTTAAATCAGATTCGCGCTTCACCATTGGCTGATAGCCCAGAACTCCTAAGGAATCAGGATTCCTTCACCACTGAACTTGCCCGTTTTAGCCCAACAAATAGTGACTCTATATAGACCGATTTCGCAGTCCAGATTCGTCATATTTTCGTTGTTTACGCGCTCAACAGTTGCTGTGCTGCTAGGTTATTCTAAAAAATTGATTGATTTTTGAGTGTTTATTACCTTTTAGTCGGTGCTTAACTAAAGAATTTTCTACCCATTGACGGAAGTATTCTATTCCTTGATAATATTCTCGCGCATTCCTTATATCTTCTTCCTCGTGCATTTTATTTAGAAAAGATCTTTACTAGTAAACTTTCATCGGTTTACTAGTTCTGTTTTGCATTTAGACCTTTCCTATTGTTTCTGTTCCTACTTTTGTCTCTTTTACACACTTGAATCATCAGAGAAGCGTGTGAGCCAAACGCTTTCTCCTTCGTTTGTTGTACTAGACCTTATCTTGTCTAGTATACCTTCAGCCTGCTCTTATAGGAGTTTTATTCTTTGCCTTTGGTTTTACTATTGAATTAGAAGCTATTCCTCGCTTCTGTTTGTTATATCTTGCTCTACGCCCATTGAATGCGTAAATCGTGTCTGAAGATTGACACACCGGATCATCATAGTCAGTGTTCCTTTATTCAACGCAAAGTCTCCTGGGTTTCAAGCTCATCCGATTTCGAATCCCCCGCTGAAAGAAAACGCGCTAAAGTCTCTACCAATATGGCCGATCAAGACCCCGGTTTGAAAGATGCCGATAAACTTACCGCTGCCCCTTCTACTTCTGAACTAACTGCAGATATTAAGTCTGCTGCTAAATCCGGTGAGCTTCAGCCTCCTGCTAAGCCGCAAAGTATCTTGAAGGTCGACACCTCTGTTGCTGCTACGTCATCTATTGGATCTAACTCTGATACGGCTGAAGCAGATTATGACGATGATTACGATCCTCCTGTTGATGAAGGAGATGAAGAACACCTTGCTGATTATTGTCCAGGAGGCTATCATCCTGTTACTATAGGTGAGGCTTACAAGGATGGTAGGTACGTAATTGTCCGAAAACTTGGGTGGGGTCACTTTTCCACTGTATGGCTTGCAAAAGACACTCTTGAGAATAAGCATGTTGCTCTAAAGGTTGTGCGGTCTGCATCTCATTACACAGAGACTGCCCTTGATGAAATTAGACTGTTACGCAAAGTCAACTCGGCTAACCCTGTTCACCCCGGACGTAACTTTGTGGTCAGTCTTCTAGATAGCTTTCAGCACACCGGACCTAACGGCGTTCATATTTGCATGGTGATGGAAGTTCTTGGGGAAAACTTACTGGGGCTGATTCGAAGATTTCATCATTCTGGTGTCCCTCAAGTGCTGGTCAAGCAGATCACCAAACAGGTGTTACTCGGCCTTGACTACTTGCATCGCGAATGCGGAATTATCCACACTGATTTGAAACCGGAAAATGTTTTGATTGAGATTGGTGATGTTGAACAGATGGTGAAAATGGTTGAAGAACAAGAAAAAGCTCAGCGACAGAAACGAGAGAAGGATCGCAAGAAAAAACCTGAGAATAAAACATCTGGTGCGGAAGACAGAGTTGGTCGGCGTTCGCGTCGGCAATCAGTCGTCACTGGATCTCAGCCTCTTCCGAGTCCTTTGCGTTCTAGCTCCTCCAGTGTTTTGCCCAACCTGACTATAACACCTCTAGCTAATGCTGACACGGAGGCTAAGAAGAATGCTGAGTCAGAAGCTGAGTCAGACTGGGGCTCTCCTTCCCCTGGTGGAATTAATGGCATTCATTCCGAGAGTCAAGATGTCACTGATGCTTCCCGCGAAGGGAGCATATCAGGGATAGAGAAGCATATGTCCGCAGTTGGACTGAGCCGTTCTGGTGGTGCGAAACGCTCTAACAGCGTAGGGAGCTTGTTTTCTCCGTTACAGGTTGCTGCTCCCCCAGTACATACTACTCGTACAGCCTTGGAGGAAAATCTCATATCTGTTAAGATTGCTGACCTTGGTAATGCCTGTTGGGTCATGCATCATTTTACTAACGATATTCAGACACGCCAGTACCGCTCTCCAGAAGTCATTCTAGGCTGTAGATGGGGAGCAAGCGCAGATATCTGGTCTATGGCTTGCCTGACATTTGAATTATTGACAGGAGATTATCTTTTTGATCCTCAAAGTGGAAGGCGGTACTCAAAAGACGATGATCACATTGCTCAGATTATTGAGCTTATCGGAAAGTTTCCTAAGCATTTATCCTTGAGTGGTAAATGGAGTCGTGATTTTTTTCATAGGAATGGCGAGCTTCGCAATATCCACAAACTTAAGCACTGGCCGTTGGCCGATGTACTGGAGGAAAAATACCATTATTCGCACTCAGAAGCAACTACACTCTCAGAATTCATGATTCCTATGCTTGATCTTAACCCGGAGAAACGAGCAGATGCTGGTGGGATGTCGAATTCTCCTTGGCTGAAAGACGTATTAGGGATGGATAATATATCAGTTGACAGGCCATACGGCAGTTGTGGAGAGGGAATAGCGGGATGGGCGAGCGAAGCAAGGAAAACCTGAAGTTGTGCGATATGCTGGTCGGTTCTGTGAACAAGTGACTTCAATCTAAGGATATATTACTATGTATCACATACATATACATGTCTTTCATTTACTTCAGCCAGGCTAGATATATTGATATGAGACAATGTTTTTTTTCGTAGTGCATACCTGCTGGCTAGAGTAGGCTACCCTACTTAGTATCAGTATTTCGAAGAAGGCAGTTGGGACAATGCTAGAGGCGGCGTAGAGATGATGCCTGTTATAGCCATCGACATAACATCAGCACAGCAACAAAGATGGTGTGGCCTTTTAGCAGGGTATGTTACAGAATAAATGTAGAATTGCTCTCAATCTAACCTTCAGGACACAAATATTGCCGCAAAATATGAGCAGGAGCTGGACCAGTTGACTAGGTCCGCTGATTTGGCAGAGGCGAGTATATCTAACCTAGAGGCTCTGAAGCGGCGAGTTCGACTATGGCTAGTGATATACGCATTGATTGCGTATATTGTTTATATACTATACCAATTGCGAGTTGGGCTTATTACTGGTGAAGAATCTTATACAGACATGGAAGTGGTCGCAAGGTATATTCTTTTAGTCTCTGGGCCGTTATTAATCATTTTTTCTGTGAAAGGTCTCAATTTTGTTTTCACCAAGTTGATCTCCATACAAAAGAAGAAGTCTCAGAGACTAAGCAAGGAAATCCACAGAAAGATTGAGGAGCTGAAATCAAATACCAAATTTTACTCGACTCAGCAAATCTTAAATCGATATGGAGACGATGAGCAGACCAAGAATTTGCGGCAGCGGAAGCGAGAAATCGAGAAACAAGAAAAGATACTTAGAGAAAGAGAATTGAAGGCAAAAAGCCTTCAAATAGCACCTCAAGAATCTTCCAGTTGGCTTGATCGAATTTTGGAAACTCTTGTTGGCGCTCAGGGCTCCTCTACGAATGACAGATATGCACTAATATGCTCGAAATGCTATGCTCACAACGGTCTGGCATTACCCAACCTAAATCCTAACGAGATAAAATTTGTCTGTCGCAAATGCGGTCATCTCAACGAGCCTTTGGGGAGTTCTGTCACTCCAGTACCAGATGCAGTTGAATTCACGCGAAATATGTCAGGTGATGACGAACAAGAATATGCATTCGACAAGGATGTGACTCCTGCAGTTTCCAACCCGCTTTCGAAACAAGATAAGTGATCAGAAAAAACCTAAACGAGATTTAGAATTACGAGTAATGGATTGCTATTGGTTTACTAGAAGTTTGACTCAGATATCGAAGTTTACCTCCCAATACGCGTCTAGCAGTTCGCCGAGGTAGTAGTAATTTTTTAGCTTCACGCTAAACCCACTCATTTAAAGGCCGCTTGCTTTCGTTCCTTCCATTGTTAGAAGAAAAAACTTTATTGATCGCAGACCAAATTTTGTTTCTTCGACCGTTTGTGAATCAAATTCTGCAGCAAGCCATTCTGGTTCTTTTTGTACAAGCTTGACCTTGAACTATGGCCGCACAGTTTGCAAGGTTATCTAAGCGAGCAACATGCGTGCTGAGTCGTACGATTCCCTCCCAGATTCGATTTAATTCAACTAGCTCTAAGGCTGTCTTTGAATTTACAGACAAGTTTTATCCTCGTCATGTCGGCAGCGTTGGTGACGACGTAGCTAAAATGCTTGAGGTAGTAGGCTCAGATAACATGGATCAGTTTGTAAAATCTGTCCTGCCAAAAGATGTCCTCGTCGAGCGACAACTTCAAATCGCACCTGAATCTGGATATACCGAAGCTCAATTGATAAAAAGACTCCGTGAAATTATGTCTCAAAACAAGATATATCGTAGTTTCATTGGTGCTGGATATTATAATACGGTTCTACCCCCTGTCATTCTCCGAAACATTCTAGAATGCCCTGAATGGTACACTTCTTACACCCCTTATCAACCTGAAATTTCTCAAGGTCGCCTAGAGAGTCTTTTGAATTTTCAAACCATGGTTTCTAGTCTCACTGGCCTACCTGTTGCTAACTGTTCTCTTTTAGACGAAGGCACCGCTGCTGCTGAAGCTATGATCATGTCTGTCAACTCTACCAAGGGGAAACGTTTTAAGTTCTTTATTCATGAGTCAGTTCACCCTCAGACTATTGAGTGTGTCAAATCTCGCTCTTCTCCTCTCGGAATTGAAGTCACACTGGGACTCCCTTCAGACGACGTAGATCCGAAATCGATTGCAGGTGTTCTAGTTCAGTATCCTTCGACTGATGGTTCTCTCAGTGACTGGACAGAACTTGGAAAGAAAGTTCACTCTATGGGTGGTTTGTTTTGCGTAGCTTCAGACCTCATGGCCCTTACTATTGTGAAGCCTCCTTCTGAATTTGGAGCCGATATTGTACTAGGCACCTCTCAACGCTTTGGCGTGCCCCTGGGCTTTGGGGGCCCACATGCTGCCTTCTTTGCAGTCACTGAAGACTTAAAGCGTCGTATGCCTGGCCGCATAATTGGAATTAGCAAAGACAGGCTCGGAAAGAAAGCCTATAGACTTGCACTCCAGACTCGCGAACAACATATCCGCCGTGAAAAAGCTACCTCTAATATTTGCACTGCCCAGGCCCTCCTTGCCAATATCTCTGCGATGTATGCTGTATACCATGGACCAGATGGTCTTAAGGCAATTGCTAATCGTATTCACAATCTTACATCGGTACTCTATGCCGGTTTGTCTCAATGTGGACTTACTGTCAAGAATCATAGCTGGTTTGATACTCTCACCGTGGAAGTAGCAAGTGCAGATTCAGTCCTGAAACATACTGAATCCGAATACGCGATTAACTTGCGTAAAGTCAATGAGACTACTATCGCTATCAGTCTTGATGAAACGGTCTCTGAGAGCGATATTAATGACATTCTAAGTGCAGTCACTCAGCGAAAGGCGCCGCAAGCTGCCCAAATTGCCGAAGCTTTGGGTCTATCCCCTGCGACTGCTTCCGAACTGCCTGTTGAATTTAAGCGTTCTGGCAAAATACTAGATTATGAGGTGTTCAATGCCCATCATACCGAAACGGAAATGCTGCGTTATATTCATTTGTTGCAGACGCGAGATCTCTCCCTGGCGAACTCAATGATTCCTCTTGGATCGTGCACAATGAAACTGAATGCTACCACTCAGATGATCCCGATTACATGGGCAAATACTGCGAACATCCACCCGTTCGCTCCAATTTCTCAGGTTGCTGGATACATGCAACTATTTAAGGAGTTGGAAAAGGACCTTTCTGATATTACTGGTTTCGACGAAGTCTCTCTTCAGCCCAACTCCGGCGCTCAAGGGGAGTACACTGGTTTGCGAGCCATCCGTGCTTATCAGGACTCATGTGGTCAAGGAAAGAGAAATATATGTCTTATTCCTGTCTCTGCACATGGAACAAATCCGGCTTCTGCTGCTATGGCTGGACTCAAGGTTGTTGCCGTGAAATGTCTTGCTAACGGTGAACTCGACCTTGCTGACTTGCATGCGAAAGCCGAAAAGCACAAGGATAACCTTGCTGCCATTATGATCACTTATCCGAGTACATATGGTGTTTTTGAGCCTACTGTCAGAGCAGCTTGTAATGTAGTCCATGAATTTGGAGGACAAGTGTACATGGACGGTGCTAATATGAATGCTCAGATTGGCCTTACCAGCCCAGGTGAGCTTGGGGCTGATGTATGTCATCTGAACCTACACAAAACTTTCTGTATACCTCACGGTGGTGGTGGACCTGGTATGGGTCCAATTGGCGTCAAAAAGCATTTGGCCGAATTCCTACCAGGACATATTTACAAGGCTGAACATAATTTAGGCCCTAAAAAAGCTATCTTGCCAGTTTCAGCTGCCCCTTGGGGATCAGCCAGTATTTTGCCGATTTCATGGGCTTATATTAAACTTATGGGTGGAAATGGGCTAAAGAAAGCCACGCAAATGGCGCTTTTGAATGCCAACTATATGTTGAATCGTCTAAAGGACCACTACAACATTTTGTACACTAATTCCGAAGGGAGATGTGCCCACGAATTCATAATTGATATTCGACCATTTAAAGCAACTGCAGGAATAGAGGCTATTGATGTTGCTAAGCGTCTTCAAGACTATGGATTTCACAGTCCGACCATGTCTTTCCCTGTCGCTAACACACTAATGATTGAGCCTACTGAATCTGAGCCCAAAGCTGAATTGGACCGTTATTGTGATGCCCTAATTCAAATTCGGAAGGAAATTAGAGAAATAGAAGACGGAAAAATACCACAGGACGTGAATGTGCTAAAGTATTCTCCTCACCCTCCGCAAGATATAGCTTCTGACAACTGGGACCGGCCTTATACCCGAGAACAAGCTGTATACCCTCTTCATTACCTGAAGGCTGCGAAATTCTGGCCAAGTGTTGGCCGCTTGGATGATGTATACGGTGATTTAAATCTCTTTTGTACATGCGAACCTCCGGCTCTGGAAAACTAGAACAGAAAACATTCTCAACAAATATCGATGCTTCCCTCTCAACAAGGCGCTTAATTAAACTATTAAATAATTACGTAAGGATTTATTTTACCAATTGTATTTTGTGTAATTTATTATTTACAGTTCATGATTCCACGATATCAACGAATATGTTCTGGTTGTTGTGCTGGCACATGTGGAAATCACGATAGATTGCGTGAGCAGCATTTGTAGTTTTTGTTCTGACTAGCCATAAACTGCCAGAATATTCATTAAACGGTAATTTTTCCACTGCCTTTAATTCGTTATCGATAAGGTCATAGTCATTCAGGAGCTTAATCATAGCGTAGTGCGGCATTGCTGACGGGAGCCCATAAAGGAGGAGGGAAGCTTTCCATGATTCATTCTGAAGAGATTTGTCTAGTAAGTTATTGTATATATTCGAATGTTTTCCGGCCAGAAATACGACGGGCTGTCCGTTTATGAAAGGCGGGCTTCCGGAGCTCACTAGTTTCTTATATTCCTGGCTCGCGTTTGGTTTGAAAGATAAAATATATCCTCTTCGGCGTTCAAGATTATGGCTAGATCGTGCTTGTGATAGGTTGAAATACAATGGATGTGACTTTTTATCAGTGAACAGCCGCTTTGCTACATCTGACGGAAGGAGTCTCACAAAATCAGACCATTGGATATTGGAGACTCTGGTCGGGACGTAAAGATCATCGCTGTCCGTTATATTCTTTTGGTAAATAGCAGGTATGCTCTCATCTGTGTATCTTGATCGCCTAGGATATTTACGATTGAAATAGCTATGGTTATTCGTGAATCTGGGGTGTTGATCTATATGAGTAGACACCTTATCGAGTAGTTCTACAGGATCCCTAGAGAGCCCGAACAGTCGCGAAGTTATTTGTGCAATCATTCCTGTTTGTGAAGCATCACTTTTCCGTCTGCTAATTAAATACAATCTGCGAAAGGTCTGCCGCCGAAAATTGCTAGATAATAGCATCATCGCCTGATGTATTGTCCCGCTCTCAGTTTTTCACGCATCTCCCAGCAACGCTTTCTTGAGAGAGCGTTTAGCAATGGCAACGCAGTCAGGTCCTTATGAGGCGCTTCGCATTATCCTGAAATATAGAGTGAGTGTGCTCTTATTCAAGTAATGTGACTTCCAAGTTTTGGCGAGCTTGTCTCAGTGCATAACCCCGCAGAGACTGTGATATCGAGATCATGGGAAATCCGGGGTATAAGTGTCGTACGGAAACTTTAAATGAGAAACGGTGCTTACCATTTTCCGCACTCTTCGTTCACAATGGATGTAGAAGAGTTTAGAAAAGCAGCATACGAGTCTATTGATCGAATTGTCGATTATTACAAAGATCTAGGCGAAAATGACACCATTTCCGCAGTGGAACCTGGATACCTCAAGAAGCTGCTCCCGGATAGCTTACCGGAAGAAGGAGAGCCTTGGAATGTCATTAAAGAAGACATTGATTCTGTTGTAATTCCAGGTCTCACTAATTGGCAGTCTCCTAACTTCTTTGCTTTCTTTCCTGCAAACTCATCGTTTCCGGCAATGCTTGGCGAAATGTTCTCGACTGCATTCACTGGAGCGGCGTTCAGCTGGATTTGTTCGCCAGTTGTAACCGAAATGGAGACCATTGTGCTGGATTGGCTTGCCAAAGCAATTGGGTTGCCAAAAACATTTCTGTCCACTGGCATTGGCGGAGGAGTCATTCAGGGTTCTGCTTCTGAATCAATAATTGTTGCAATGGTTGCAGCTAGGGAGCGGTATGTAAAGAACGCCAAAGTATCGGACGATGACGAAATATATCTTCGTGGAAGATTAGTGGCGTTATGCTCTGATAACACACATTCGTCTACTGAAAAAGCAGCTAAAATTGCCGGAGTGCGCATCCATAAGGTAGCAACTGATCCTAAGGATAATTACCGACTTAGAGGAGTGCCGCTGAAAGAGGCGCTTCAGGAATTAAAGGCAAAGAACCTGGTACCTTTCTTTGTATGTGGCAGTATTGGCACAACCACCGTATGTGCTGTCGACGCCCTAGATGAAATCGGACAGGTTTCTAAGGCATGGGATCCTTCAATATGGATACATGTGGACGCCGCTTATGGCGGCGCTGCTCTTGTATGTGAAGAGTATAGGGATTATTTACAGGGTGTTGAATATGCTGACTCGTTTGATATGAATATGCATAAATGGCTGTTGGTAAACTTCGATTGCTCATGTATGTTTGTGCAGGATCGCACAAATCTCACCGATCAACTCACTCTCACGCCCAGTTATTTGCGCAATGACGCTACTGATTCTGGTCTTGTAATTGATTATAAGGACTGGCAGTTGCCTCTTGGAAGGAGATTTAGGTCATTAAAAATTTGGATGACTATGAGGTCATACGGCCTCCGAGGATTCCAGGAGCATATTCGGCGAGGGATTCGGCAAGCTAACATGTTTGCTGACCTCATTAAACAGAATCCCCAATTTTTAATTATTAGCGAACCTAGGCTTGCATTGGTGTGTTTTCAAGTGTTTTCAAAAGGCGGTGAGAACGTCACCAAAAAGGTTGCTGACACTATCAATAGCCAGAAGAAATATTTTGTCACCTACGCTGTGACTAGCGATGGGGATGGAATATTACGAGTGGTACCTGGAAGCCCTCAAACTACCGATGCTCATATCAAAGGTCTTTATGAGGCTATTGTTGCACTTATTTGAATCATTAGTACAGACATTTTATTCGTACCTGTAGATCCCAACTTTCGACAATGGAGCGGAAACCCAATCCGAAAGGGTGGATTCCACCAAAGGCCCCTTATAACCCGTACGATCCGTCAGATAATAGGCCCCCTGAAGGGTATCCTAGTGAGTTTATTCCTCTCAGTCAGCCTCTGATTCAGCCCAACAATGGTCAAGCCGCTGCTCCGGGTGCTTCTGTTAAACGTCTAGAATACACTCCTCGACCACCTTCAGATTTGTATCCAGGACAATATAAAGTGCTCAAACGGCTTCCACCGCCCAAATATGCCGCTGGTGCTAAGTATACGTCATACATTCTTGGAATTGGCATAGCTGTATATGGGATGTTTTTCATGAGATGGAATGATGGCTATGAGAATGCTCTATCTCCATTCTATAGATTCAGGCTTCGAGTAAAGCAAAAACTAGGAATGCCTCTTTCTGAAACAGATTTAGAAGATCTCAAACCGAAAAAAGCACCTGCATCTATTCGTGTGGTAGACTTGGCCCCTAATACGGACATGGGTATATCAGACTCGAGTACAATGATCATGGAAAGACCTCGCAGACATCATTATGTGGAAGCTGAAAGAATACGCATGGATCGAGAAGAAGCTACACTAAGAGCTGTTAAAATAGCAGAAGAGGAAATACGAAAGAGAAATAAAAAAAGCTGGTTTAAGTGGGCTTGAGGAATTAACGAATTAAGAACGCATCATGGCTGTCGATATTCTCGTGAAGATCGATAATATGGCTACCAAACTGGTTAGGTTCATGCAGAGGTTCTAGCGATCGATTCTTTGTCCATATGTCGTAGAATCTCAGAGATTCATCGGATGCTGCAACGCATATAGAAGACCCATCTGGGGAAAGAGCGCTACTTAATGCTCTTACGTTGTTCCCCCATTCTATTGTGCGAAAGAGCGTACATGATGGGACATTATATATTGCAACTCTTACTCTGTGATCTGGATTCGGGTAACCAAAAGTAGCATATATCTGGCGACAGTGAAACGACCATCCAATAGACGTGACTTGTGATTTCACCTTGACGACTTTGAGAAGGGTTCCGGATTTGGTATGCCAGAATCTGAGAGTTCTATCATTTGATCCGCCTCCGGTGCATAGCAGGCTAGACCTGTTTGGGCAAAACCCCATAGCTTTAACAGCGGCTTTATGGAGCCATAAGTATCTAAGTGATACAACTATCTCATCTCTGTAGAGTGGAGACACGTCAATAATGGAACAGTGGTTGTCGTTTGAGCCTGATGCTAGTTGAGAATCGTCAGGAGAAAAGCACAGTCCGCATATAAGCTGTCTGTGCGGTCTAATATGCCCGCAGACTTCTATGTTTCGACTATCTTTGATTCTCATGATAGTGACTGCTCCATTCTCATCTCCAGCTGCAAGAATACTGGGGGTAGTTCTTGCCCAAGCTAGTGAGCATACACTGGAAGTTAAAGCATGTCTGCATACAGGTTGCAGTCTGCCCTTTAACGACTGAAGATTCCAGCAAGATATGGTACCATCGATTCTTCCGACAGCGAGATGATTATACTTGGAAGATGAGACGATTGAGATAGGAGAATTTGAGCGATCTGGTATTGGCACAGGTCCCGATGACTCGGTCCACAGGTACAGATCAGGACCCAAGCCTACAGCGAGTGATCCGGAAGGCAGCCAGGAAAGGATATTGGTATAGAAATCGTCACGCATCGAAGGAGCATCTAGGATTCGGAATGGAAGTAGGTTGGGGGAGCACGATCTTTTAGGAGAAGGTAAACTGACATTGGCTTTGGTATTTTTGGCAGAGGGAGATGAATGTGAGAATTCCAGGACTCGCTGAGAATCCACACCTAGGGCAGTTGCGATGGCAGTTTCGTGCTGGGAATCATGATTTGTCGGTATATCTAACTTGAATTTAGGAGGCGATAATTGAGAAGCAATAAATCTGTCTAAATGTTTTCGCGGGCTAGGTGTTTTAGGAGGCATATAGTAGAATGTGTAAGAGTTGCCCTATTGGGAAGTTGCTGGGAGCAAAAGCTAGAAATCGACAGATGCCGTCGAGGTAAGTATTTTGCTTAGATATTATTCTGCGCACTCTGGCTGACATTACTCTTTAGCTGCCGAGATTTACGGACATCGTTTGCGATATGTCTGCAAAGGTCGCCGTGCGTGATGATCGACAGGCACACACCAAAGGAGTGCCTGGATGATCCGACGCTTCGTGCGACGTTACCTACCGAATGTGAACTACGATTAAAAGCGTTTATGAAATGCAAGAGTGGGTTAGTTGATTTGAGAAAACGAATGCGAGGCAACGCGCCTCTATCTACAGGAAAATATGATGAGCAGTATGAGAAGCTGTGTGAGGGGGACTTCGATCCATATGAGGAGTTGAAGAAAGCAGGACCTATTATATAGTGTGGGGGTCTTGCACTGTATATACGTATTTGATTGGCTAACTATATTACACATAATTCGTTGTAGAGGTATGATGCCCAGGTGCAGGCACTGAACGCTTCTCTAGGAGCGGTGATTTCCTCGTCTTCTTGGACGCTTGCGGTGGTTTTTACTTGGTGCTGCCGGAGATATGGGCCCTTTGGGTATCGTAGGAGTTTCGGGGACCTCAGGTGGAGGGGAATATCGCGACATCTCCTCGAGAAGGTCGTTTGACTTTTTTATGTCCCTCTCAAAGGCCTTGCACCGGTCATTATAAAGGAGTAACTTGGTATTAGATTCATACAGATTATTCTTCATGTTCGTTCTGGTCTCGTCATCTAGTAGCTCGAATGTTTTCAACTGCTGCAATTGGGTATTGATATCTGCTAATCGGTCGGTTATTAACTGCTTTTCCTCCAGGAGACGAATCTCCTCTTTCTGGATGTCATCTTTCGGCATCTGCGCCAGCTTAGACTCTGTGGAGTTGACACTTCGCTCAATTTCGGAGATCTTCCGCGATAGTGTCAGCTTTTCTTGCTCTTGGTGGTCTATAAACGTCTGAAGCGCATCTACAAGCTTCTCTATTTCATTTCCGTGTTTATCGGCGTTGAACCCAGTATGAAGCAGCTCTTTCGCCAGGAAGAGGCTATCTGTAGGCTCCGGTTGTGCTTCGGGTGGCTTCATCACCGGGTCCTGAGCATCATCCAGCACAGTCTCTCTGGCTTTCTGTCGCAGTTCCTCGTCCTGTGCAGCTTTCCTCCACAGCACGCGCTGTATCATGCTATAGTACGCGGGCGATATTCCGGAAACATCAAATATGAATAAAGGGGAGTAGCCTTGCTCGAGCAGCTCTACATAGCACTGGATTCCCTCGGCCAAGGTCTCATATATTTCCTGTGCTTCCCTTTCAGGGAATGTGTCCATGGCGTGAGGAATGCGAGTTCCCCAGCAACCGAATCAAGCCCGTGACTCATTCAATCCTCTCCCACCCCGCCGGGCGTCCAATGTCCAGCCATACTCATGTTCAGCTGTTTGACGTCGCCCACGTCATATTACATATTCCAAACGACCAGTTTAAGCTATTCATACACCCAATAGTCAACCTGCTAAAAAGCGCGCGTGAAAACGACGCAGAAGACGAGCTTGTCACCGTCTCTTTGACCCCGATAGAATGCACAGTGATCTCGCCTAGTAGATACATAAAACAGCTATTTCGGCCTATTTTTGATCTTCTCGGCTCCCAGAACCGGACTCAACTGCTGGACGGTGAGTTCTTTGCAATACAGGTCGACGGCGACGCGGGACAGGCTGGCTCTCAGGTTCTCGCGCTGACCGCTCCTCTTGCCAACGCCGGTATCCCTATTTTCTTTCTCACGACCTACTTCTCTGACTACGTCCTTGCTCCAATGCAGTCAAAAGTCTCTGTCACCAAGCTCCTCGAATCAAAGGGCTACCTATTCTATTCCATGTCCAACTCCTACATTTCCGTTGCATCTAGCAATGATTCGTCCAGCACCCCACAGCTACGACCCACCCCGACCCCTCCCACCAGTGGAATCCCCGAACTGCACTCTCAGGCAACAACACCCCAGGTCCAGGCTGCGCACAAAATCCTGCTAACTTCGGCCCGGGCCGACAAACTCGATCTTTTCTACCTTCTAGTCCTTGAACTCCTCTGTGATCCTCCAACTTATCTATCACTTACACTTGCATCTGGCTCTACTCCGTCACTCATGCTCGACGAACCAGTCGCAAAGCGGCTGCTTCAACGCGGTGTCCTCCAAGGAGCTGACGATGATGTCTTGGTGCCCTTGACCCTCGACCTCACTGCGTTGCCCGAGGACATCTCGGGCGTCGTCTACTGGGTCGCTTCCCACCTGCTTTCGACCGATGGCCCCGGCGTCCCTATGAGTTATCTATCTACTGCAAAGGCTGGAACGGTGTTGGTACCGGATATCGACTTAGATGTCGCAGTAGAAACACTAAGAGCTACACGGGGAGAGTAGAACAGTTGCGACCGTGCACTCGCGCCATTAGTTTAAGGTTCGCCGATCTGAATGGAGAAACTTTAAGTACACCCAGGGCCCGGTTCCGACTGCTTTCTAAATAGCGCTTGTGCTCAATGCCCTCCATGCTGTCCCTCCTCCCGATCAGTGTACGGAACATCGCCTTTAAAGGGGCGCCAGTAAATAGATTATTTTACTCGATCTATTCGCGCAATTGTAGAACTAGAGTTGTTAACAATGCAGTCATCTCCGACGAAGAATCAATCATCCGGCCTCACTCCTCGGCAGCACAGCTCCTTTCGGTGCCTGCAATTGTCGTCGAGCGTCATCTTGAGCTCGGAAACCTCATACTCGACTATGAGCAGCTCAACCGGTACACTCTGTACGATACCAATGGAAGAACAACAGGCGTAATGGAAGAAGGAAACAATACGCTGCTGAAAACCATCATGAGGCAGGTGTACCGCTTGCACAGGCCGTTTCTTGTGTATGTGTATGACTCCTTTGGAGATCATGCATTAACCTTCAGACGCCCTTTTGCACTCGTGAACTCCCGAGTGCAGGTATTTACTCCGGAAGGCGTCTGCGTGGGGGAAGTGCAACAGCGGTACCACCCATTTCGCAGGAGGTATGATCTCTACACATATACGGGCCCGGGCCAGTTCGATCAGTTTGGAAGAATCGATATGCCCTTTTTGTCGTACAGATTTGATATTAGAGATGAAAACTCTAGTCTACTTGGCGTGGTTAACCGCAACTGGGTCGGTCTCGGGAGAGAAATGTTCACCGATGTCGGTGTGTATATCCTCAACATGGATCATGCAATTGAAGATGAGTATAATTCCTCAACTGATGAGTACATACCTCCAACACCAATGACACTCGATCAAAGAGCAGTCATGCTGGCATGCGCAGTGTCCATCGATTATGATTACTTCTCCAGACACTCTCGGGGTTAGCCTCTCCTAGTTCCTTTCGTCCCGACTCCCAAACTGAGTTAATATGGAAACCCCGCTAAGTTAGGACAACCTTTCTTCTTCCTGTCCTTGGTCGCACCGCCCTTTTTAGAGTATAGATATGTCAGGTTGGAATACAATCGAGAGTGACGCCGGAATACTCACAGAATTGGTCGAAAAGTTCGGCGTCAAAGGCGTTCAGTTCGCAGAAGCCTATTCCTTAGACCCGGATGAGCTGGCTTCCCATGGCCCACTCTACGGGGCCATCTTCTTGTTCAAGTACCGAAATGAAGAGCAACCTCAAAATAATCTGGATTTCGACAGCTTTGGCCTGCAAAAGGTCTGGTTTGCCCACCAGACAATTCAAAATGCCTGTGCCACAGTGGCCATTCTGTCTCTGCTCATGAACACTCCCGACCTCGATCTGGGACCTGAACTCGAGGAATTCAAATCTTTCACGTCAGATCTAGATCCCACACTTAGGGGTGATTGCATCGGCAACTCCGATACTATACGATCGGTGCATAATTCGTTCTCAAGGCCGTCCTACTTGATTCGCGAAGACCTCCCTGATCACCACGAGGAAGATGTCTTTCATTACGTTGCTTATATACCTGTCAGCGGAACACTGTATGAGCTGGACGGGCTAAAAAAGGCTCCTATCTCACATGGACTCTGCACATTGGAGGAGTTTCCACAAAAGCTGATCTCTGTGATCCAGGAAAGAATACAATCCTACGAACTATGGGAACTACGATTTTCCTTATTGCCATTCATTAGAGGTAAGAGGTTAAGTGAAGACCCGGTAGATGCAGATGAAGAGCTTGCGAGGAGAGAAATGTGGAAGAACGACAGTATTTTGCGAAAATATGACTTTAGTCCTTTTATTCATGAATTAATGAAACATGTGATCGGTGCAGACGGGCCCAACAACGAGGAATGGGAAAAGAAGTTCGAACATGCCAGGCAAAGTGCCTTTAGCAAGCGCCACCCTCCAGAATATGATTAACAATCTTCTTCGTAATTCGATCCATCCCCGTACGTCCAAAACTGTACAAAAATAACGAAATCAAGCAACAGTGTACCGAAAGACCCTACCAGCCAGCTTGCGTTAACTAGCAGATATGTCGGGGATGTGTCATAGACCAAAATAGATATCACATACATCAGGTTGCCAATGCATGCAAACAGAAAGAATAGAAATGCAATTCCATCGCAGGATTTTCTTTGAAAGTTCAACAGAATTTGCGGAACCCGGGATCCAAGGTACAAAGCAGCACAAAGCCATCCAAAAACCTGGCCTAGGAAGTTCATTGCCAGGTCATCTGATCCATCATCGTCTCCTCCATTTCCATCATCGCTACTAAACACAGTTGATATAAACCATCCAACAGTGCCTGCAACAATCACTAGCAGAACGATAGCAGTGTTACTGAGGACTGCTCTAGTAGTCGAAGGCTTCGGGGTATCCTCCTCTGTATCATCTGTAGCGCCATAGTTTGATGTGTTAGACAGCACTGCTTCGATGGTTTCCTCTACATCATCTATATCTAATTGTGTAGGTACACCATCAGCTTGTAAGTGCCTTAGTAGAGGAGTCGCCGGGCTTAGATGGCCAGGATCGACGGTGTTAGAGGACGCCTTATAGACAAGAGCCTGAGCGAGCAATATGATGTCTGCAAGTGTATAATAAACAGCAAGTATGATCATAGTAGGTAATAAGCGCTGTAGAATTGCACCCAATACATTGAATATGTCGCCCAAGAGCCATAAAACAACGAATGTGATGCTAAGCCCGTCAGCGGACTTTCTTTTGAAGTTTTCGTATAGTTGAGGGCTGAAAACGATAATCCAGCATAAAATAGAGATGGATCCCGTGATCCCAGATACAGCATGTGCATCAAGCAGTAAAGAAGGTGGTGGTGGCATTCTTAAAGCAGTTATCACAGACAATCTAAAATATTATCTAAGATTATATATGTCCTGCGATATGTTCGCTCGGGTGCAGATTAGCTGGGGTAGAGGATGTAGGGTTCAATCGGTAGGGTTGGCTACCAATGCAGCAGCGAGCGCAACTTTAGCTTTGCATTTACTTTTACATCTGCTGCGATGGTCGAAATCGAAGATGTGGACGACGTTGACAACATGGATTACGATCCTGCCGATTTCGTAACAGAGAATAAACCAGAGCCGCCGTTATTTCCTGAAGAACAGCATCAGTCCAAGACCCTTCCTAGCGATTACAAGAAATGGGCTATCGTTTATCCGGTATATTTCGATAAATCGCGCTCTCATGCCGAAGGCCGGCGGGTGTCTTCAGATCGAGCAGTCGAAAACCCGATGGCTGTTACCATTGCGCGAGGAGCAACTATGGCTGGATGGAAAACCGTGCTAGAGCCTGACAAAACGCATCCAAATGACTGGGCGAATCCCGGTAGAGTCAGGGTCGATTTAGCTGCTGCTAAAAATCAGAAGCCATCAATTGTTTCTAAACGCCACTTATTAAACGTCATAGCAGACTATCTAAAATCGAATCCTGCGACAGAAAAGGACGCAAAGTCGATCAAGGTCCAAGGACTGGAAGACATAGATGTCCATACAATCCAAGCCCCTCGAGGATGGAAAGTGCCTGATCTCGTCCCCAACTTATCACCAGCTATCAAGGGCCCAGATATGATGGAAAATCTTCCAGGTGATATGGGTGGCCTGGCGCAAATGATGAAGGCGTTTCAATGATCTGATGAAGTCACCCTATCCACATGTCTTTTTCCCACATCGCTCCAATCAGTTGACAACGAGGTGCCTCCACTTTCATAAAAACTCTTCATCATTGCTCTTTTGGCGTCTTCGTCAGCATTAGCGTATAGAGCTTTGAAGAACTGCTCGGGATCAGCAGCATTTTCCAGCTCATCTCCAGACTCATCTAGTTCATTCGCTATCTTGTCCCAGTCCTTCGCGCCTTTCTGGACTTTCGGTTTAGTAGTCAGGTTATTGGTTTCACTGGTGTTTCTTTCGATCATTCCGTCTCTGTACTCCTTTCCACTGGCTTTAGGACCCGGAATTGGGGCGTCCTCTGTAACCTCAGTCATAACCATATGTATTGTAACGACATTTCTTCTCTGAACGTATCCGTACCACAGTATGTCTTTTCCAGTTAGGTTAAAGTCATAATACAGCTGCTCATATGATGTGGTGGTGTGTAATTCAATCCTTAAGCGCTGAAATACATGATCCAGCCGCATAGTCAAATCATGGGGTGTATCGCGGAATGTTGCGACTATCGTTACGCTTCGATCATTGATATCAACTGCACAGTCTTCAAGTACTGCTTCCCGTCTTCTCAGCGCAACAGGGCCATATTTGGGGACCGTCACTTCCTTAGATATCCTGTTCAACCATACCTGCAGCGATAGATTGGATATCTGGTACTTGTCAGCCTTCAGTTTAGCCGCTTCAAATACTTGTGGATAGGACGGATCGTGAACTACATATAGGCACATTGCCAATCTCGTCATTGCATCAATTTCAATTTCGTTGAGCCCTTCCTGGCGTTCAACGAGTGCTACTGCCTTTCTAGCATATTCTAAAGCATCGTACACTACATTTCGACGGTAAAGAATAGTGCTTTCAAGAGTCATTAAACCAGCATCATCAGAATTCTTTTTTAACTCTTGTATAATGATTTCCTCCGCCTCGTCAAAATGTTCTTTGGAGATCAAATCCTTGCACTGCTTGTATCTTTCCATTGGTAAAAAGGTTCTTGTCCCAGCGTTCGATACCCTGTATATATGACCAGCATACTACGACGATTTGTCAGCACCGCTGCACTGAATTTACGGCCCGCAAAAGGAAATTTGCGCCGTGTGGCTAACCCAATTACAAAGAACACACTACCAAGCACTACAATTTCGTCTTGCGAGGCGTATGATTTTAACAAGCTTCGTTCCCTGATCCCCGGCACCGAACTAGTATCTGGAGAGGTGTACCTCCACAAAGTAGATAACAATGACGTACTCGTATTGAACAATGGATCAATATCTGCCTGGGGACTTGAGGAAGGCAGAACGCTAGATCTGGCTAAAAATTTAAAGAGTGCAGAGATCAATTCGTATCCGCATATCGAAACCGAGGATATTGATTTCCAAGAGTTTGTTGAATCCGGAATGAGTCACGTTGTCGGTGACACAATTGTCATTGTCGGATCAGAAGACAGGTCAAGAGCCTTGCAGAAAGCTGCTTTTTCTTCTGGGATTGCTAGGAGCACTAAATTAGCTGTCATTGAATACAGTGTCGAACAGTTCATCGCGAAAACCCGGCCAATAACGGAAGCTATGGCTTCGGGCGGGGCCCTAACTATCACCGAATCAGAAGCACTGAAGATAATTGGACGACTTCTGCAACTACGAGGCCAATTGAATCTCTACTCAGAGCTAACTGAGACTCCGGATTTGTACTGGTCTGAGCCCGATCTGGAGTCTTCATACAATTTGATCTCTAAGACGTTGGATATTGCACCACGTATAACTATATTGAACCGAAAGATTGACTATGCAAGTGAAGTCGTCAATGTTCTCAAAGCACATATAAGCGAAAAGAAGAGCATCTCTTTGGAATGGATGATTATCGTGCTGATTTGTGTCGAGGTATGTTTTGAAATCGAGCATATGGCAGAAAGGTTTATGCTTGTATAGATGTCCATGCATCCGAAGTTCCAATATGTATACCATCCGTCGAAACAGACTTCTCCACTTTAGGTGAAAGGGATACGGTGTTTCGAACAGCTCTCAATGTGGAATGCCCATTTGACAGCTCATACACAACTGGAGAGGTTGATGTGCTTGATTCTAGCGCTTGAAATACATCCGGAAATACAACCTTATCTACATCATCACCCCAAATGAGATCTAGGTGCTCATGGCCAGCCACAGCTTTCATAACGGTACCTCGAGGAAGATTCGTTACCATATGATCAGGGTTCGCAAGGCTATCATCTTCACCGTAAATCAATGTGATGGGAGTAGTGATATTTTTGGTTGGGAACTTAGTCACCTCGTAGAATCCTTTAGTTAAAGAAAGGCTTGACGAAGGATCGTCATCATACATTTGAAATGACTGGTTCTTCAGCACCTGGAACCAATGAACGACGCTCTTCACACTTGTTGTTGAATAGAGGTGAAAGTATGCAATTAGCTTCTGACGATGCGATATATGCTTACTCTTCCAATTGAATAGAGTATAGAGCGCCAAATCAATTATTCTTATGTAGAGTTCAGGGGTTACGAGGTACTGCCAGAACATAGTACTGGGCAGTATAGCTTTTCGACCAAACAGCACATAGAGTAGAATCGGAGATGCCTTCATTAGCGAGTCAACAAGCTTATTAGATAAGCCTGGCGGAGACATTGCGGGAGCTATGGCGATGAAAGTAGAAACTTTCGTATTCAGTTCGGGATGAATCGCAAGACTTGCAAACGCCTGAGCAGATCCTTGAGAAAATCCAATGTACGCCAGAGACTTGCAGCCCGTTGTACTTAAAATAAAATCTATAGAGTCAGGAATATCATACAATGCAAAATCATCTATGCAAAAATTCCAGAATTGAATCTGGCTCGGTACATGGTATAAATGCTTCTTCGAATACTTATTCCCTCGGTTGTTACCCAGCCAAACGTCATATCCTAGGTCAGATAATGAAAAGGCCAGACTCAGCTTCGGATTTTCATTAACAACCCAGACTTCACTACACATAAGCAGTCCGTGGTGCAAATAGACAACGGGCTTTCTTGCTGAACTGGGAGGCTGGTTCTTACGCCCAGTGATTCTATGCAACGCCAACATAAATCCATCCTTCGTGGGAGTATACTGAACCTCTGCAGCGTACCCTCTAGAATCGCATATATCAATAAAACTTGTCAGGTCTCTAATCCTTTTAATGTCGTTCGAATCTTCGACAGTTGAAAACGTTGAGAGCGAGAGTCGCGCCGCCTTTTCGAAAGCAGCAAGGACGACTTTCGGCAATAGAAGCGTAATAACATGTACCACGCTCTCAAATATTACTAATATGATGCTAACAAACAAAATCGGCCATTCTTGCCGCTGTAGACGTCCCAGAAAAGGCAGAGGCATGTCTAAAGTGAAGAGCGGAGTTCCAGCATGTGCACAGCTGTGTGAACTCTATTCGTATTCATCCCAATTAGGTAACCAGTTGATCGGACAGCGGCTATTAACGTTCATACGTTTCGCTGCTGTTTTCCGTCGGAATGCGCCCTTGAGGGACCCTTTATAAATTTGAGCCCATTCTCGCTTAAACATTGCTTCTTGAGCAATTCGAGCCCAAATTCTCGCATGTATATACTATAAATGGTACGAACAACTCACAGAGCTGTGAGTTGCCTTGCGATATATAATCTCGGATGCCTCTGCCTACAATTACCTGTTCAGCATTCCAAGTCGACTCTATGAAGTTACTTACTTTAGTCTCATTATGCTGTATTGAATCATTTGCTGCTAATATCTATGTTAACTGCGTTCCTGATGCATTACCCAGCGCGCATCCGACAGTCAATAGGTTCGTAGTGGTAGATGTATTCCACAGAAGATTTCTCGCTTCAGGGACGATCAACGGAACAGAAGAGTATAAGATGGCCCGATCACCAGATTCCGACTGTACTATACAGGTTAACGGAAAGCTCATGCAGCCTAAACGTCGGTACACCGAAGTGGTGGAGTTTGTTGGCGCAGACGGCGAGTATTTTTTGCAAATCCCAAAAGAAATAGAGCCTTCTGCGTCATAATACTGCCCTGTAACAGTGTTAATGTGTGTGTACCCAAGAAGATAAAGGAGTTTATATTGTCTAACTGCGCATCTCAGCGAACTCACCATTACGCTGACCATAACCCCAGAAAACCTTATTTCTCCTCACTTCCCAAAACCGAGGTTCGGAGCCGACACCACTGCTATATCGGGATTGGTTATCTGTGCTTCTACTTTTACATCAATAATGTCTTTTAAAGATGAGGATGTCTTTTTTGAAGGAATTTCTGGTAGTCTGATGTCTCCAGACAAGCCTACTGGTGTTCCTCGAGCTGTCATCATTCTCCATGGCCAAGGCGGGCATAGAAACTATGTATATCAAAGACTTCTGGCTAATAAACTGGCCGCTAAAGGGTTCTATTCCCTCCGTATAGACTTCCGTGGATGTGGTTATTCTGATCCAGTAGATGATCCTGAAGTGGGAAGGACGTTGCAGCACGATTGTGAGGATATTGCACGTAGCTCTCGCTTTTTGGCTTCCCGCAAGCTGGAAACTTATTCCCTTATTGGACATTCCCGAGGGGGTGTGGCAGCTCTATTGTATGCTCGCTTTTATGATAACTCGATATTGTATGTTGGAAATGTATCTGGCCGCTACAGAGGAGAATTGATCCGGAAAAAGATGGATGATATTGTTCCTGAATGGAGATCCGGACAGTACTATGAAAATATCCCTAGATACGGAAAAACCGTCAGAGTTAGACAGTCTTCAAATGAAATTGAATCTATTGCGAGAACGAATATGTCATGCGTCATTGACCTACCCGTTGGAACAGACGTCTTAACGATACAAGGTACCAGAGATGCAATAGTTCCAATTGCAGATTCTCACCTGTATGCCAATACATTGGAGTATCGCAACACTTTGTTCCTTGTAGAAGATGCAGACCACAATTTCTTGGATTTCAACGAAGAACGTGTCAAAGAGAAAGGTAGAAATCATTTCCGCGAGGAGGTAGCTGATTTAGTTGCTAACTGGTTGACGGACGAAGCAGTGAGCTCTAGGTTCCAGTTTAAATGTAATGGACGCCTAGGATTCCCACTTTGGCGCCAAATCCCTGGGGTGAACAATTTCCGAGACTTTGGCGGGTTGCAATCTACCAAGAATGGGCAGATGGTGCGATATGGCTATATCTATAGGTCAGCGGGGCTTCATGAAATCACAGAAATCGGAAAAGATACCTTGATCAGGTTAGGCATTAAGAAGATCTTTGATCTCAGAAGTGATCCAGAACTTGCTCTTCACCGTGACCCTGTTATACCTGGAATAGAAGTCTTGCACACTCCTATTTTCCAGGCCGAAGACTATTCGCCAGAACGCTTGGCTGAACGTATCCGACACTACAAATCAGATGTCACTGGCTTCATGATTGCTTACAGAAATATATTGTGGAGTGGAATTCCGGCTTTCCAGACTATCTTCTCGCATATTCGCGATCACCCTGATGAACCTATCTTGGTGCATTGTACTGCAGGAAAAGATCGCACTGGTGTAACTTGTGCCTTGATTCTGATGCTGATGGATATACATCCTGAGCTTATAGCTAGGGAATATGAACTCACATCGATTGGATTAAGAGAACATCATAGCAAAATTATGTCGCATATGGCTAACTTGCCTAATTTCAAGAACGACCCTTCTGGAACTCGAAACTTGATGTCTTCCAAGCACGAAACTATGAGTCGGTTTATTCGATTTTTCTATAGTGAATATGGTAGCGCTGAGGATTTCCTTATCAAGAACTGTGAAATGACTGCTGCAGATGTTGCCCAAATACGCCGGAACCTTTTTTCTGAGGACGCCAAACTCTCACCTTCTGAGTTCAAGTTGCCTCCAATATCGTCTTTATAGACGGTGGACCTGTTCAACTACATATTAATTAGCCTGTTACATCATAGAATTTTATAGATTCTCAATTTGTCATGTTATATATAATACATATGAAATAGCCTGAGTTCATTCTAATAGAAAATCAGATCACTTATTGGATTCAACTTCATAGAACAGGAGTGTCTCTGTGACAGTATCTTGCCAGCCTCTGTGGCCACTGGCAGATATCATAAAATTCTCAGTGGGGTCCATATACAGAGTTGAGATTAACCCTCCATGGTGGCCGGGCACAATTAGAAAGGGAGCAGAGTTCTTGGATTCTTTAGCGTCAAGGTCGTAAAGTCGAATGTTATCATAAGATGCACATAACAAATGGCGGGCATTATTCATCATTTTAACTGAGCTAATGGCGCCTGAGATAGACGGCAGTTTCAGCACTCGTTTTGTCTGGCCATCCTTGATGGCTCGGATATCATAACAGTCAACAGTTCCGTGACGACGGCCAACAAATATGTCATAACCATTAGGAGACCAGCACATATCCATTGCCCAAGGAGGAACACCCTGAGCTGGAGAGACTTTGGCCACTGTAGTAGCAGATCTAATATCCCATAATCGTATAACTCCATCAATTGAGCCTGAAGCAAATGTGTTGTCATCTGTGTATTCCTTAGATCCATTGCTGTCTCCATTGGTGACAGTTTGGTAGTCTTTCGTTGAAGTGCCGTTCTCACGTTTCATTTCCTCGCCATTTTCATCTTCGCCAAATAAGGAGTCCATGTCATCTTCCTCATTGTGAGTGCCGGAATAATCACATATATTTATGGGGAAACTGGCTGAAGATATTGGGCGTCTAGCTAGAACAGAAATCTGTCCTGTACTGCCAGCAAAATCCCTAATAGCCTTACCTCTATCTAAGTTCCAGTCAACAATGGTTCTATCCCAAGATCCTGAAAGCACCGAACGCTCGTCGGAACTGATACTCAGAGTAGAAACAGCTTCTTTGTGTCTAGTTAAGATTGCCTGAGTCTGTCCCTCGGCGTAGCGCACAGTCTGGAGAGCAATTGAGCCAGATTGAAGTCCTGAAACCAGCCATAGCGCTTGGGATTGGACTGCTAGCGCGTAAACCGGGCTTAGCACCGGTTCAGGTGTCTGCTGATTTACGCCAGGTTCTTCGTTTTCCCAGTACGACACAAGTACACCATTTTTTGTCACTGAATCAACCACGGCCTGTCGCTGGGCCATGGTCAACATGGACTTACCATTCATCGAGGCATAAAAGTCGTACCTCCTGATAAATCCATCTTGTCCGCCTGTGAACACCCACCTTGTTCCACCACTAACAGCAAGACAGTTTATAGAGGTGCCTTGGCTAGAGAGGACGGTAGGTAAGATTTGGTACGACGTCGCATCAGATTTAGTCAGTGCTGGCACATGATACTTGGTAGATGTGCTCTGATCACCGCCTGGTACTGTTCCATTTGGAGCTTCATCCATTTCGGCGTCCTCGTCCTCGTCCTCGTCGACTTCCGGGCCATCTTCATCCTCTTCGTCCTCGTCCTCGTCTTCGTCTTCGTCTTCTTCGGCGTCTTCTTCTTCCTCATCTTCTAGCTCAGAGGAAGGATTATCGTTATTGATAGAGTCCATTTGCTCGTCTTCCTGATCGATGAACCCATCATCGATATTATCATCAAAAGGTTCCTCATACGCAGCTTCTCCAAGTCCTGCATCAAGCATTCCGGACGTCATTTGTTGTTATTTCTTTCCTCCTGATATCTATTCAAATCAACGCTAATCCAGTTCCATTAATATTTTTTTCAACAGCCTTATGAGCAAATCGAGCCTATCGATCTAGAGTAAAGTAGGATCGGAGAATGGTCTTAGTTAAGTTTAGGGCTCCGGGCCTCATCATGTATCTCCAACCTAGGGCTAGTTCTCTTAATTTTTCCCAAGCCATCCGACAGCGAGCATTTACTATAAACTCGCCGGTTTCTCCATATTCCATGTGGAAATTAAACTCCCTCCCTATGATCCGGCACAATCAATCATTTCGAAAGTTCCACTCAATTCCAGCTGCTTTAGCTGCTGTAGGTCGCGAAGCAAGCATCGTAAGACATCGATCCCCAGGGTACAAACGTTCTAACAACCCCTCTTCACGAAAACGAGCCACTGGTGTAGGAAGAAATTCCTTTGAGAAAGTAGTTGCCAAATCCGCTAAATCTGTTATTAAAATTGAACCGCCTAAAGCTCAATGGAAAGCTGGGTCGGTGACGACTTATAATCACGAAAGACAGTTAGCAAGCCTAGGCTCTTTTCTTTCTGAACCTTTAAAGCATGTAATATCCCCTAGAATTACGCTCGTTCGACCAGAGTCAGAAACTGTTGCCAGTGTAATTGACTCGGATAAAAGCGCTATCATATACGGACGTAAATTCGCTGGTAAATCTACCATATTGGCTCATGCGCAAAATTATGCTCTCGAGAATGGATTTTTGGTCTTCCATATACCAGACAGCGAAGTCCTGGTTAATGGACGAAAAGATATTTATTTTGAGCAGGACGCCGCTTACCAACCTATGATAATGTCTGATCTACTGCGAACGTTTACGTTTGTGAACCAGAATGTTCTGAAAACTATCCCACTTTCTTCTTCTTTCACTTACAGCGGTGCTATTACTGCCTCAGGTAAATCTAAGGAGATTAGCTTTCAAGCTAAAAAGAACTCTCTCTATGACTGTTTGAAAGGAGCGTCGCGATACAGACACAATGCTGTTCAAGCATTCAAAGACTTCTGCAAAGAACTCTCGTCGAACCCGGGAATTCCTAAACTCCTAGTTACTGTCGACAACTTCTCTGATCTCACATTGTCAAAGAAATCTGCATACTTCAACACATCTGCACAGCCTTTAGATGTTCACGAGCTTTCCCTGGTTCAGTTTCTCACCCGCGCCATCCATAAGCCTCAGTCTCTCACTAAAAAAGGTGGATCAGCTGTTCTTGCTACAACTGGACCTGTGCCTGGAGAACACCAGCAAACTCTTCGAGCTTGTCTAAAGCTCTCCGAACTGTCCCGTTACGACATTAACGATCTTGACCTAAAATGGATTGAGGTATGTTCAAAGGCAGAAGTTATTGAAGTGGGAAATATTGACTACGACCAAGCCAAGGAGTTGTTCAAATGCTACTCATCAGCCGGTATACTCCCAGAGCGTAAAGCAACTGATGCTGCTGTGAAAAGATACTACCTAGAATCTGGGTCTGGAAATGTCGGTCATTTGGTGGTGTCAAGTTTTTCCAAGTTTCAATAATTTCTTTATTTACGTGGTGCTAATGACTATGACCTACCTGTAAATATGTATGTATGAGATAATACTATTGATGCTCGGATGCTAAAATTTAATGCTTGTTTCGTAAAAGCGTAGATGAAATGGCCCTTCGGACAGTCTTCAGACTTCTTTTCGGCCTAGGAGTTTGCTGACACGTAGGATTTTCAAGGAACTTAATTGGAAACTCATCCAGAGGACGCACAGATGTACTTTTAATGGCTCCATCAGTAGTATTTAAAGTGACTGGCATGTATTTGATATATTCCGCAGATCCTTCAAACTGAACGATAGATTCAAATCCACTATCCGCTGGTGAATATCTTTGTAGAATCACGTCAAGGTTCAGCTTTGCTCCTTGGACACCAAAGAAATAGTCATCGCAGATTCCTCGCTCAGATATATTATTGAAAGAAATATTGGCTTTTAAGAAAAACTCGGTAATGTTCTTGGCATAGTTGTTGTACCATTGCACTTTCGCTGCCAGTAATAGTTTGAGTAAATTGATCACCATATCGTCACAGAGCACTAGAAGTGCATGAGCACGTTCAATCTGATCGCTTACAGATTGCTGCAGGGCTTCTTTCTTGCTCACTGAAACTTTGGTGTCTTTAAGTTCATTGAGCCTAGTCCGCCACTGAACTAGGTTCCTGCTAGTGTCACTCAGAAGGATTGTTGTTTCATCTATAGGACGAAAGATGGAGAATGAGAGCTCTTTGAATAGATCATTGAGCTCATTCGACGCTTCAGTTATTAAGAGTCTCATTATATTCCAATGCTGATGCGTATCAGGATAATTTCGAGAAATGGACTTGCAGAATTCGAATGACAAAGCAAGTTCGCTCGCGCAGATTAGCGATGCTTGATTTTGTTCAATCCAGTCTATTACGCGACTTTTGAGATTTTTTAAATGCAACTCTTTTTTCAAGCAGCCAGATTCTAATGAGCGCATTGTAGCCTCACTGAGGTCCAATGGCTCGCTATTAATGCCACCAATGCTACAGAAAGACAATCTTGAGCTGAAGCTATGCAGAGAAGAGCTCTTCCTTTGTGGCTTCTGATAAGAAGTGGCAGACTTATTACCTACTTCAGCAATATCTAGCAGCTTTTGAAGAAGTTGGAAAGCTGAGCTAGCTGCCGCAGGCCAGAAATCGATATTATTATGAACGGTTCTGAATAATAACGGGTACTTCAAGAGCCTTTGAATGGGTTTAATCAAGACAGACTCCAGGTCCCAGGACGAAGATTTCTGAAGTAGCTCGTTGTCACATAGTCTTAGTTTGTCTGCGTCTTCGGGCCTTTGTCTAATGCTTCTGATTGTCGACAGCATTTGATTAAAAGAGGAACAGTAGCTACTGTAGATAGACTCAACTTCCTTAATTCTGAACATGAAGCAATTGACCACCTGAGCTAAGTTTGTGAAAACCAATTCTGGGGAAATATCATTTTGAGTTTCTGTATGACAATGGACGTTAAGTTCCTGGCTGAACTGGGCTGAAAAGACCCATACTCTGCGCAGAGGTATGATAACGGTCTCGTACTCTTTTGAGGTAAATATCCCCTCATTATAAACCTTCAATGCCGTCAGTATAGAATCACTATAGAGTTGTTCAGTAGAAACGAGCTCTTGGAGAGCAAACAAGCAATTCTTTAGTTTCTTGGAGTTCGCTTCCTCGTGCACAGTATCTGCTACTTCAGCAGGAACAGGTAGATCGCGATTAAAGTCCAAGGGCTTTCTAGTCTGACGAACTTTTAACTGGGTTGGGTCTGAAACGGATCTCACGTCATGTAAAGAGTGCACTGGCTTGATAGACGAAAGACCGCCTAGCTGGGAATTGACTAAAACCTGAAGCGGGGTCCGTTCCTTGGCCGAGGCAGGTGTGGTCTTCAAGTCAAAAAGAGACCGAGAAATCTTCAACCCATGCAAATCCTCCTGTGTGTACAACATATGCACTGCTCGCCTCTCACCAAATCCTGCGGTTTGTTGATCGCTGACAAGAGCTGATAGTTTGAACGCAGAACCTTGTGTTTAGAGTTTTAATACCCTTTCCCTATAATACACGCCTTTCACGCGTTGTGTACAGTCACGTTGCCTTGTTACTAGTACCACGATAGTCTATGTATACTCAGGCGCCTCGCTATGACTTTGGTGCATTGGTAGAGGTGGTACTGGCCGTTCTATGAGTATTTGTGTTAAAGTGAAGAACAAAACCGAACTAAACATTAAACGACAACAATGGCGCTCTAAACCTTGTCAGCCACGAAGCACAACGCATCGGGTAAGGGGTCTAGCCAACTTCTAGTACGGTCTTTAGCAAAAATTCTGGCTCCACTGCTAATGAGCGGTTCTGACGAGCCTCGAACTAAACAACGAAGGCTCTCTGACGGGTTTTCTACGTACCTTCTGAGCTGCCACCCTTTAGGCGTTTTGCCTGAAGGAAATTTGTTACTTTCAAGTGCTCCAAACCTGCGATCTCAATACCTGGGTCGGCTCTCTTTATTGGACGATGATACCTTATTGAGTATCATAGAAAGGCTCGACATAGATGATGTGCTTCGGCTACAGCAGGTATCGAGATATTTATATGCTCTATGCAGCATGAATGAGGTCTGGAAACAGTTATTAGTAGTAAAAGATGCCTCTATTACAAAATGGTACGGATCATGGAAAGGTACTGCTATACAGAAATCGGCAAAAATAGATCAAGTCAGTGATCTCTGCAAAGGTGTGTATTCAGATATAATATATAGGCCCTTTATGTGTAGCCAGTTTACGTTTGACCCTCTCAAATACGAAGCGACATTCAACATCCCCCGACTGGATTCCTTATCGCCTGAGGAATTCAACGCTAGTTGGAGTAAGCGACCACTTATAGTTTCTGGTAAACCCTTGAAGGCCTGGAGTTTGGAAGACCTTGTTGATAGATATGGAGATCGTATTTTCCAAGCCGAAGGATTTGAGATATCGTTAAAAGCTTACAAGGACTACATATCTTCTAATACGGATGAAAGCCCGCTGTATTTATTCGATAAGACATTCACCAATGGCACAACTCTCGGTGAAGAATACGAAGTTATTGACACATTCAAAGAAGACCTGTTTGAGGTATTGCGCGAAGAACGGCCAGATAGACGTTGGATCATCATAGGTCCTCCAAGAAGCGGGAGTACATTTCACCAAGATCCGAACAACACCTGTGCTTGGAACCTGACTATATCTGGTGCCAAATACTGGATATTCTTTCCTCCTAAATTTGTTCCACCCGGAATCCATGTGGCAAAGGACAAAAGCGAGGTGACTTCTCCTGTTTCTATTGCCGAATGGATGACAGGCTTTTATTCGGAAGCTCAGAGAATGCCGCAGTTTGTACACGGAGTCAGTTTACCTGGAGATACGGTATATGTACCTGCAGGATGGTGGCATCTGGTTCTCAACATAGGCAATAGCCCTTCGATTGCCGTTACGCAAAATTTTGTTCCTAGAAGTCAAGTTAAGCCAGTGCTAAAGTTCCTACGAGATAGGTCAGCTCAAGTATCAGGGTTTTACGGAGATAGCACGAAAGACCTGTATAGTTTATTTAAGTCTCGTCTTATTGAAGAAGGATATGAGCAGTTGGTGGAAGAAAGTGATCCTGAAAAAAGCTGGAATCATTTAACTGCTGATTCAAGCATGTTTACATTCAACTTTGGTCAGGCTTTGAACTCATAGAGTCCGTTGCGAAGTGCGACGTCTACCGAGAAATCGGTTAGCGTTTTACCATCGTATGATAAACTGCACTGCATGGAGTCACCAGGAACTACAGGTCCTACGCCCTTGGGGGTTCCGGTTAAGACCAAATCACCCGGCTCCAAAGTCATGACCGAGGAAATGGAGGACAATAGTTTCGGAATCGGGAAAAGCATGAGATTGGTGTAGTCGTTCTGGCGAACCTCTCCATTTACAGAGAGTTGAAGATTAACGTTCTGGGGATCGCCGATCTTGCTCTTAGGGATCGGAGGAGATAATGGCAGAAAAGTATCGAATCCCTTGGCAATTGCCCAAGGAAGACCTTTCTTCTTGGCTTTGTCCTGCACATTTCGTGCAGTCATATCTATGGCTAACGCATAGCTATCTATACTATCTATTGCATTGGTGAGATCCGTAGGATGAAGATCGCGAAGTTCTTTGCCCATTATCAGAGCCAATTCTACTTCATAATGGGCTGTAACTCCCTTTGGTAGTAGGACCGAACCTGATGAAGGCAAGAGGATGGAAGAAGGAGGCTTTAGAAAGAAAAAGGGCTCTGAAGGTGTCGCATTTTTTAGCTCTTTTATATGGTCAGCATAATTGCGACCTATACATATGACTTTACGGCAATTCTTGTAGTAAGACATAGTATATGTCCCCTACCCCGGATCTAGAGACATAAGGCCGGCGAGGCCTGGCATAGCAACCAATTAAGTTTCTGGAAGCTTCAAATGCCACGTAGCAACAATTTAAGCCGAGCCCTTTATCAAGGTATATATATATCTACCATCTACAAACCTTCTTTCCTGTCTAGGTGCAATATTTCTGCAGTAGTATAATATGAGAACATTTCTCATTGCGTCAGCTTTGGCAGCTTTAGCTCGGTCTGCTGAAGAAGTGGAAAAGCTTCAGTTTAGTCCAGTGACTGATGTCAATGCCGTTCTGTTCGAACAGTTCACTGACGGATTTGGTCGTTGGACCATTTCTCAAGCTAAGAAATACGGCGAGGATGGTGAGTCTGAGTTTTCCTACGTTGGAAAGTGGTCTATTGAGGAACCAACCGTTATGAAGGCTGTTGAGGGTGAACATGGTCTGGTGGTTAAGAGCCCTGCTGCTCACCACGCCATCTCTGCACTTTTCGATGAACCTATAATGGACATCGGGGACGAGTTAGTCATACAGTATGAGGTCAAACTCCAGGAGGGTCTCAGTTGTGGTGGCGCATATCTAAAGCTTCTTACCGAGAATGAGGCTCTACACAATGAACCTTTCTCGGACAAAACTGATTATCAGATAATGTTTGGCCCTGATCGATGCGGAGCTACCAATAAGGTTCATTTCATTCTGAAGAGAAAGAACAGACTGACTGGTGAGTATGAAGAGAAGCATCTGGTAAACACTCCTGCTGTAAAACTCTCATCTACCACCAACCTTTACACTCTTATTCTTCGAAAGGATCAAACATATGAGATTAGAATTAACGGAGAGGTTGCTCGCGCTGACTCATTACTGAACGAAGGCGTTTTTAGACCATCATTGAATCCCCCTAGGGAGATTCCCGATGAGAACGATGTTAAGCCTGATGACTGGGTCGATACGGCTCGTATCCCTGATCCTAACGAGACTGTTAAGCCTGATGGCTGGGACGAATCTGCTCCATTGGAAATCCCCGACCCTGAAGCTGAGAAACCTGCTGACTGGCGTGAAGATCTTGAGCTCTATATTCCCGATCCTGAAGCTGAGAAGCCTGAATTCTGGGATGAAGAAGAAGATGGCGAATGGACTGCGCCTATGATAGCAAACCCTGAATGTCTAGAAATTAGCGGATGCGGCCATTGGGAGGCACCTCTTATAAAGAACCCCGAATACCGAGGCAAGTGGAAACAGCCTATGATTGACAACCCTGAGTATAAGGGCCCGTGGTCACCTCGCCTTATTCCTAACCCTGACTACTATGAAGATGAGACTCCTGCTAACATCGACCCTGTGGGCGGTCTTGGTTTTGAACTATGGACCATGCAGGCTAACATCATGTTTTCTAACATCTTTGTTGGACACTCTGTTGCTGAGGCTGAGCGTATTGGTAACCTTACATTCGTGCCAAAATTCGAGGCCGAAAAAGCTCTAGAGAAGAAGGATAGGGATGACCTGAAAAACTTAGATGAATCCTTGGGAAAAGAAGAAGGTAAGGGCTATGAGAGTGTGATCGATGAGATTCGTGCCGACCCTAAGAAGTTCCTTACATTAAGACTACGCGAGTTCCTTAATGATCTCGCCGAAAGCCCCATTGAAGCTATCAAAAAGTCCCCAGAAATGTTCTTGGTGTTGTGTGCTACTATATTCGTATGTCTGTTGATCCCACGCATTTTATTTGGTGGATCTGGAGCTGCAGCTCCACCTGCTGCTGCTAAACCTGCTTCTTCAAAGAAGCCAGAACCTGTCGACGAAGCTGAAGATGAGGAGAGCCAAGAAGAGGAAGAAGAGAAACCCAAAGCTAAATCATCCCGTTCAGGGCTTCGAAAAAAGGAGTAAAATGCGCTACTGTGAATAAGCCATGTGCCGAAAATGCATTTCTCTAACTTGTTGTCGGTATTCGTAGTAACTGTATGATAGATAGCATCCAGCGTGCGGCTGAGATAAGTCCCAAGTGCGGGCTAGCATTTCTCATCCGACTACCACCACACGTATACGGAAGAATGAGCGGGTAAGTGAATGCAGAATAACGCATTCTCGGTAATACTAACATTTTTATAGCTGGGCCGTATTTTGGGCATTTATTGCTGTTGTTGGAGCATCAGTTGCTGCATGGTTTTTGTCTCCTAAAGAGAATAATCCTACGCTATGGAGAAGCAGCATAATTCTTACCTTGTCCATGTGTTACTTGCTGTGGGCAATCACATATCTAGCGCAATTACATCCCCTAGTCGCTCCTAAAAGATCCGATTTACGTCCGGAGTTTGCCGAACCAGATCGCTTCTAAATAGACTTCTTCTTACAATCAGACACCTTTTTCTCATTATCTATCCTGCGTAAATTCTTAGTTATTCGCTAATTGACGTCGTCTAATGGCCAACTCAAATAGATATTCCAAGCTCTCCATACAAATCTTTGCTTCGAGCATGTTTCTTGCAAATAAAAAAGGTCCATGATTTCGAACCAGAACGATCTTTACATGCCTGCTTGGTTGGTCCGTAGTGAGTGCTTGTACAATTGGTGTAACGAGATCAGTTTCTTCTGGGTAGTTTTCAATAATCGGTATCCAGAAGTCACTTGAATTCGGAATCCCAAACGCCTTGATCTGCTCTACATCTTTAATGTGGAATCGATCTTCATAGATATCACCCACTAAAACAGAGCTGATGGAGTGTGTATGCATAAAAGCCTTTAATTGAGGATATACTTTTGCCGCTTGTTCAAAAATAGGGTAGCAGGCTGACGGCCTGAGAGATTGTGCTTCTATTGGGGCCTCGGGGCCATTGATCGAGACAAGATCTTCGCACGTTAGCATATCTTTAGGTACGCCCGAAGGTGTGACTATCATAATTTCGTCATCTACTACTCCCATAGCTCCACCGCTTCCCACAGCATATCCTCGAGTGTGGAACTCCTTGAAAAAAGTAACAATCTGTAATCTCGACTCCTGTTGGCTCATTCTCATTGCGTGCTAGGAAAGTATGGCTTTGGGTTACCCAATAGGGAATAGATAAATCGGTGATCTCCGAGAATGCCCTACACTCTGCTCAGCACTATACTAGCCTGCTCGGATAATGATGGCATAGTCAATTATACTAGTGCAGGTATATAATTCATTATTATGGTGCAATTTCCGTTGATTAAGACTTATCAGTCCGACCATAATATTCCCCAATTGGGTAAAAGTGTAAGAGTACGACAAAGCTTATTCTGCCTGAACTATCCCAAAAGCAAGCAACCTTGGCGGACTCTTCTAGATATATAGGTTCCAGTGCATTTTCTACCCCCTGATCGTAACAGTTCCCAGAAACATACTTCGAGACGGAATATCTCAAGTCCTTCGGTGCTTGCTTGATTATTTTGTGCTCTAAAAGTAATGCTGCACCTAAAAGATCAAACTGATCAAAGAGAAGAATTATACCCTGCACAAATGACCCACCTCGCATCAGAAGATGGATCTTGTTCAAAAGAGACAGATTCGGATTCCTGCTGTAGCTCGGTTTATGATTGTAAAGAGTGTTCCGAGTCAGCTTCGTGCAGCTCATCATGTGGATTTTCTAGACAAGGGTCGCCGGAACACAACTCTCGCTCTAATACCTATACTCAATATTGGAATGGCCGAGCAATTTCTTCAAATGAATTCTGGTCAGATATTGCACCAGCACCTGCTGTATCTGGCAAAAACATTGGCTTACATAAACCCATGAAGAGCGATTCTTCGCTAACAGACTATCCGGGGCCCCCAGATAGCATGAATCACTATCATTGTCATTGGAATGACTGTAATGATATATATTACGATTTGGCAGAACTAGATTCTCATTTACATTCCGATCACATTGCTCAGCATGATTCTATGAATATTCTTGAACATTGTGAATGGGATGCTTGTAGTTTCGAAGCTCCTACTGCTGAATCGTTATTAAACCATTTCTACAATGAGCATTTTAAAAACACTTCTCAGTTTCTATGCAATACAGATATCTCTGATTCTCATAATGACCGATACGATAACAATGGAAAACTAGCATGTGGCTGGGTGCTAAAAAATGGGCAGTTGTGCGGAGAATCCTTCGATTCTGATGAGGCACTTAATAACCATGTCAAGAGCCATTTTTGTGCTCGTTCGAAGGAATACCGATGCTGTTGGCAAGGATGCACAAGGCACACTCCGTTCAGTCAGCGAGCAAAATTGCTGAGACATATAGTCATACATACAGGCTATAGGCCGCACAAATGCCATATATGTAGTAAGTGTTTCTCCGAGGACTCCGCTTTGCGACAGCACATTCGAACACATTCTGGAGAGAAGCCTTACGGGTGTAGCGTATGTGGGAAATGCTTCGCAGCTTCCACGGCATTAACAGTGCACCTACGGACCCATACCGGAGAGAAGCCTCTTAAATGCAAGTGGCCAGGATGTAACAAGGCTTTTTCAGAATCAAGCAATCTAGCCAAGCACATGCGAACCCACGAAACTCGGCAAATTTTCAAATGTCCACAGCCAGGATGTAAGAGAAAATATCTCAAGGAGGAGTCTTTAGTGAAACACATGCAAACGCATAGCAAAGGTGATAGGTTAGTTGCAGCCACACAAGAAGAGCCCATAATACCTTCTGCCGTCGCTGCAGCAGGAGTATGAGCTGCATAATGATGTGTCATTCATTCTTTCCAGGTATTTACGAATAATTTGAAATCATATATCATTTCCGGTAAAGTATAATTTCACTTTGCTTGAAGTAGCGTCTTGAATCTTCGTCGATGAGAACGAGCGAAAGAAAGGTCCTAGTAGAAAATTTCTTATTCACATCTCTGAAGGTTGGTGTTAAATCAAAACCTCCTAAGAAGAGTCTGATTGGGATAGTTTCACCCCGTACAGGAGCACCATCCATGATTTCGAAACGAACAAGAGTTTCAGACTCATTGTATTGATTAGGAGGAGTTCCGGTGGTTTCCCGTCGGATAAGAGACAGCTCCATGTGTTTGATTTTCAATCTGACTAAGAAAAAGTAGATTCTCCCCACAATGACATCTTTGAGATGGTAGCGTGACTTCGAATACTCGAAGTCGATATGTAAGCAATCCTCGATACCGACGTCCATTTTTATACTATTCGATGTGTCTGGAGGAACTCTGTAGGAATAAACCCATAGGTCTTTTTCTCTAACAATATCATTCATACGTCGAGATACGGTAACCTTCAGATAATACCTGAGTCGGACATTTATGCCGTTGTAGCTCTCATATTGCTTTTCGACGTTTTTGAACTCAAAGTCATAAGTTTCCGGATGTCTGAGCTCGGCAGGTGCAGCCAGTTCTTGCGCCAGAGACAGGAACTCGTCGTGGTTGGCTCTGTCAACGTATATTTCGATTACACCTATAAACTGCACCTTAATACCGAGGTGCTCCAGCCGCTTTCCATCTCTGGGACGAACGGTTACAGTACCCTTTACACTGTCGCCATCTAAGTATAGCGGGAGTTTCTCGGTACCGCCCTTTTCGGTCTTAACTTCCACATGTTTGCGGCTATCTTCGCCATCGAGGCGAATATCAATGTCTAATGGTGACTTGAAGAACAATGCCATGTTAGTGTAGGGTTCGCGAAACGGATGTAAAGTAAGGTTTCTGGAATGGGAGTGTTGTTGAGATGACTTTTAAACTTCTGGCGCAGCGTATTATCGAGGTGACGTAAGCACTTCGTAGTGTTCATATAGAAGTTGTGGGTTTACGGTGTTTTCAGACAACCAACTATGGCACCGTCAAAAATTCGTATAGAGCTGAAAGAGAGCAGGAAGGTCTGGACCTGTGGCGACGTGATAGAAGGTCGTGTGCGGCTGACGTTGAACGAACAGACAGACATCTCGAAAGTTTCCATTAAACTCGAGGGTGAATGTAAGACCTCTATCTTGGAGGCTCACCAGACGCTAGATCAGCCTCAGGGGAAGCGTAAGAAGAACCATGAAGAAAAAGAGATTCACCGGTTTTTGTATGATATGCAGCAGTTATTCCCCACCCCAGACATAGAGAAGGCTGTCGGTCGAAACAATAAGTCCTCGAAGGGTTTCAAGTTACCAGTTGGAGAATACTGCTACGATTTCTCCATTAAAATCCCATGGACTACAGACTGCTCGAATAGTCATGGAGTTCTGAGTAAAATGACCTACCATTTTAGTTCGACTCACTCGGAAACTGTACTCCCCCCGACTATTCAGGACATCCCTAACATGCATGTGAACTACTTTCTTAAAGCCACTGCCAGTCGCCCACGCCTTCTGCAGGTTTCTCTGCGCGGATTTTACCCTTTTCGTTTCTCTCCCCCTGACTTGATGGATCAGCCTGCACAAGATTCATACACGGAGTTTTACCGTGACTTCGAACTACCCTTCGTCGCTTCGCTTAAGGTAAATTTACGTGAAATGCTTCGTATGGAGAAAATAAACGACGATGATCCCGTCTCTTACCAGATAAAGGTCACCCTACCTAACCCACCAAAGTTGATCTGTGAAAAGCAAATCCCAGATATGATGGTCTCTATCATTCCATCGGCGGAGGCTCTAATGTCGGCTGTACAACTCACAGTGCAGTCGTTTTCCTTGGACCTGATGGCTATGAACGAAGTTCATGCAAATGGATACTATGAGAACGTCTTGTATGAAATATCTCTACTGAATCTCAACAATCTTTCTGCCTCACTTTATCGTGTCCAAAGTGACGAGCCTCATGCTCTTAGAGTCCCGGCCTTGTGGAGAAATACCACGTTGAATAGCGTCCCTTCATCATTCAAATGCTGTTCTGCTTCGAGGCACTACGTTTTGAGGATGCGCCTTAAACTCTCCACTGGAGTGAACGGCACGTCTCATTCGGTGACCGTTGATATGCCAGTTTATGTTGTTTCTAATGTTACTTCCTCAGATTCGGACAATTCAGTTAATCGATACACCAATGAACTTACTTTATATTCATCTTCGCGACTCAGGTACAATGAAACTGAGCAAGACCCCTTTTCGGAAGTCTCTCCAGCCACTTCTCATATCAAGAGTGGACCTCCGCCCCGACCTGTGGAGTTTACAGCTGTCAGTGCTGCAAACTCTTCTAATGCTCCACCGCCACCGCCACCACCACCGCATACCGATTCGAACATGGATGCGGACCTCGGTGGAGAACTACCATCATACGGAGAAATAAGCTCTACTCAAGTTGTTGGTAAAAGGTAATCTTTTTACATAGCATTATTAAATAAATAAAATCTATATCGATGTCTGTAAACACTCTTTTAGAGCGTCTTCCACATTTGATTTGGCTTGCAGCTCAACAGTGATGTTTTCACTTCTCTGAGCAGTGGTCGTAGAAGCACTTGTTGCGATGTTCATGGGTCTTCGTGCCTCAAAAGACTTTTGCATTGAGTTCAAGTCGTTACCCTGATTTATTATTTTCTTTACAAGTTTCGGCCAGAGAGATGTCGACAAGGGTGACGATGATGGTAGCTTGAAACTGGAAGTGACGGGGGAAGAAATAGAAGCTTCAAGGTGATCAGCTGTATTACTGCCTTTGGACAAGTTCGACGGCGAAGAGGCTATGATGTGATGATATGAAGGTGCAGGCTGAGCTGACATTCTTCCAACAGGAATGTAATGGCAGATCTGCGAGCTTACCGAGGCCACGGAAGTATTAGGTTTTGGATTACAGGAAGCATGGTTAGGATCACAGGAAATATGCTTGGGGGTATGGATGCTTCTGGTGGCTGAGAACGGTGAAGCAAGGCTATTCTCGCAAGAAACAGCTTTGCGCAAGTTCGAATTTGGTGATGAGGCATAAATGGGCCCGTCAAAGTTTTCAAAGATCGTGTCACCTAAACGAACTGTAGAAATCGAATGAGACCTCCTTCGAGTAAAGGGTGTAGCAGGACCGTCAAATTCTTCGGCGCTAGAACTGCTCGGTGACAAATGGGAAGTTGGAGTATCAAAAATAAGAGAAGGACAGTGTTTTGATCTAATAGGGGTGAAAGGGCAGTCGTACATAGAACATTGCTGCTCAAACTTCAACTGGTACAGCGAGGACTCGAGATTTCTGATTCTATGGCTGTATGAGGACATTAGGTCGTTAGATTTGTTAACCTTGACGATATTGGATCTCAGGTGTTGTAGATACTGTTCTGAAAGATCGATCGACTTATTTAGTTTCTCTAGCCGAGCCAGCAGACGCTTATTTTCTTCAATGGTTATAGCATTTTCATGTATTAAACGCCTATTTTGTTGCGAAAGGAAATTAAACGAATCAGGATCTCCAGCCATTACGACAGATGAGATATGAAACAAAAGTAAACAAATCGGTGGACGACGGTTAGAGTTTTGACACGTCCCGAAATGGTAATACCTAGCAACTTAACTGTGGTCGAACTAAGCACTAGCACTAAGCTACGCTTCTAGCCCGGCAAATTCTTAAGGGAAACTTTATATATATGCAGATATTATCTAATATAGCAGTTAATTGTTAGTAATGTGATTAAATGCGTAGTGGTGATGTACGATCACGGTGTAAATGTGAAAGAAGGGAATGTGAGTCAAAAAGGGTAGGAAATTGGGTAAAAGTAGAACAGCTGGGAGTAGTCTAAATTACTAAAACCCCAGTTTTTAACACAATACATAATAATTAGATATCAGAGATTCTTTGGTAACAAGCAACGTACTTTGAGCCATCATTTCTTGCCACTTTCTTGCTTTCTTCAGTAACATTAGTCATCAAATCTACACAAATATCGTTAGCTTCTCTCTCACGATCGAGCCGCGTGAATAACGGGTGCTGCTCTAGGTGAGTCTTCATCCAATTATGAAGGTCCTCAACGTCTGTAATTGTATATATAATACCGCCCACTCGTAGTACGTATGCATACTCGTCAAGTAAAGTAGGAGAGATGATCCTCATCTTGTGTTTCCTCTGTTTGAAATGCGGATCTGGGAAACAAAAGAACATCTTTGCTAACTGAGCTTTTCTAAAAAAGTTCGGCGTGAATTTCATACAGTTGCTTCGCAAGACGGCAACATTCTCGTATTCAGTTGGATTCATCCTGCGCAGAGCAAGAATTCGGTCCTCGACATACTGAGTAACCTGGACTCGAATCTCCATACCTAGAATCAAGGTCTCGGGGAACGTCTTTGCTAGCTCCACTGACAACCCCCCGAACCCACAACCGATATCCGCTATTTCGACCTGCTTCGATCCTCTATTTGGATACATGCTATCCCAATCCATCTCATCTGGCCTTGCAGGATAGTCCAGCACATGGTCGGAAAAAGGGTTCGAATGTGCTCTTTGTCGGTAATACTTCTTCTTCGGCAACTTAGCAGGCAAATCGCCGCCTTCGCTTTTCTGTAGTTTCCGTCGAATTTCCTCTTGCTTTTGTCTGTACTCTTTTCTTTTAGCGCCCATGAGGAAAGAGGAGTAGACCGCAGAAGAATATCGCGAAGAAAGTTTAGGTTGCAGTATCCTACTCTCCGAGAAGCTTACTACCCAGCGAGCAACATTCGATCCACCGTCACGAATTACCAAACAACGCGGATATGTCTGGTAATCCATCCAACAAACCGGTTTTTGGCGGTTCTTTTAACTTTGGTAGCAACACATCTACACCTGCAAATAACTCAGCAAAACCTCCGGCGTTCTCTTTTGGAAGCTCCAGCTCCTCTGCATCTGCAAACAACAATGGCCAACCGTCGTCATTATTTGGTTCGACCACTGAACAGAACAAGGCTAACCCTTTCTCCTTCGGTGCTAATGCAGCACAAAATAATACCACAGCTACAGCAGCGAGTTTAAGCGCTGATACGAAACCCCCTCAGCCGCTGTCTTTTGGCTTCGGCAGTTCTTCTACTACTCAAGGTTCTTCTTTATTTGGATCAAAAACAGATAATTCAAAGACTTCAGCTTCTACTGCATCTCTCTTTGGTACTGGATCTAAGCCTCAAGAAGCAAAGCCCACCTTTTCGTTTGGTTCAACACCTGAAGCGAAGAAAGAAGAGGCCAAACCTGCGCTTTCTTTTGGCTCGAAACTAGAAGGTAAGAAGGATGAAACCAAACCTGCTTTCTCATTCGGATCAAAGCCCGAAGAAAAGAAGGAAGAACTCAAGCCAACGTTTAGTTTTGGCGCTTCAACCACCAGCTCTGGCTTTAGCTTCGGTTCGAAGCCTGAAGAGAAGAAGGAGGATGCCAAACCTGCATTCAGCTTTGGATCTAAACCAGAGGAGAAGAAGGAGGATGCCAAGCCTGTACTCAGCTTCGGATCTAAACCAGAGGAGAAGAAGGAGGATGCCAAGCCTGCATTCAGCTTCGGATCTAAACCAGAGGAGAAGAAGGAGGATGCCAAGCCTGCATTCAGCTTCGGATCTAAACCAGAGGAGAAGAAGGAGGATGCCAAGCCTGCACTCAGCTTTGGATCTAAACCAGAAGAGAAGAAAGAGGAGGCCAAACCTGCCTTCAGTTTTGGATCTAAACCAGAAGAGAAGAAAGAGGAGGCCAAACCTGCATTCAGTTTTGGATCTAAACCAGAGGAGAAGAAAGAGGAGGCCAAACCTGCATTCAGCTTTGGATCTAAACCAGAAGAGAAGAAAGAGGAGGCCAAACCTGCATTCAGCTTTGGATCTAAACCAGAAGAGAAGAAAGAGGAGGCCAAACCTGCATTCAGCTTTGGATCTAAACCAGAGGAGAAGAAAGAGGATGCCAAACCTGCCTTCAGTTTTGGATCTAAACCAGAGGAGAACAGCGACAAAGTAAAGCCAGGCTTATCTGCAGGCAATGTCTCATTAACTCAAACAGCCACAAATTCGCAAGGAGTAGTTGGGTCTATAAAGAATAAATCTATGGATGATATTATCAGCAAATGGACAAGTTCTCTTGCTAAGGCCACGAGCCAGTTCACTACATTGGCGCAAGATATATCTGATTTCGACAGAGTACTTGTTTCGAATGGTGACAAAATTGCACAACTATTTACTGAAACTACAGAAGCTGAACAAAATCAAGCAAAGATAGACCAGATGCTGCTTTACTTGAATGGTCAGCAAGACGACTTAGAGTCCATGTTAGATACCTACGAATCACAAGTCGATGAGCTTTTGAACGGCATGAATCGTGATATGCTTGCTGTGCAGGTGGCTGACGAAGAAAGAATGAAAGCATACAGCACAGCGGACAAACTATTGAGCGAGCTTGAACTTATGGGTGCTGATCTTTCGTCAATGGTATCTCAATTAAATGGCATGACAGCTACAATTACTTCGAATTCAGAGGATGACCCAGTTTCTCAAATTGTGAACGTTCTCAATCGTCATATGGGGAGCTTGCGGTGGGTTGATGAGAACTCCAAGCAATTGGAACGAAAGATTGAGAAGCTCCAGAAGTCCGAAGAGAAGATAATTGATGATATACACGTTCGACAATAGCGGGACGAAGTCTACAGAATACACTGTCATCGTAAAATCTATTCTGGTCGTAGAGGTTTACCTTTAGTGAGACGTTTGAGTTTTTCTCGGTCCTCTTGAAATTTATGCAATAATTCGTCGACTTTTCGTTTCTTCTGATCGCGAATTTGAAATCTATAAAAATCAGTAAGACCAGTTGAACGACTTTTCTTTTTGCTGGCTGGAAGATCAGCAGCTGTTTGCAAGGGAATAGGTTGTGTGCCCCGTATTCCTGATGGTCGGACAGTTACAAAGTCATCATCGTCCGGGTCATTCTGCTCTGCAGCTTTCCGTATCTTTTCTTCTCTTTCGTTGAATTCCCTTAAGCATTCATTAACATCCTGCTCCATATGATGCCGTAGTTCCTCACCTCCATAGCTATCGAGAAACAAAGCTCTATAACGGGTAGAGCCAAGCTGAGGTATATTGTTTCCTGAACCGATACCATGTCCCCACAACGGGAGTGATGCCACCCTTTTCGAATCCAATGGATGTCTCTGCAGGCTTTTCAAAGTAGTCAGTACTTTCGTAGCTCCTCTCGCATCGACAAAATGCACAACACAGGCCGATCCAGTGCGATATAAGGGCCTATATAATTCTGAAGACGTTTCTGAAGCATATGGAGACCACAGAACACGTTTATTTTTGGACTCAGGGGCACGAAATTCTATATTATCAGCTATGGAGTTGCATAGGTCTCGAAATAAGGCTCGCAAATGAGCTCGAGTGGAGTCTGCAGGTATATTCACTAGAAACAACGAGTGATCCGTACTGTCTTCCTTGTGCTTGTTGATGTATATATAATGTAGAGCATGTGAATTTGGCACCCTAATCGGCAAAAGCACGTATCCGGACATTTTGCAGCTAACAAAATGTGCACAGTGCTTTCTCGTAGTTGTCAAGTTTATTACCGGGAATCGATTTGCTCTTGATGTAACTATGACAACTGCACATCAAGCGGAAAAAGGTTATCAAATATACCCTATCAAACCCTAAAACACATCGATGACATCTCGGCCAGCGGTCGGAGCCCAACTCCTCACTGAACGACTTGCGGTAACCGGTACGTTGTTAAACCACGACAACCTGCTCTACATTCAGACGAGTTTCTATTATCGAGAAACTTTGCGTGAGATATCACTGCTCTTCTGAGATTTGCCTTAGTCGCTTATTCGATCGAACATATCCTGCTCCCTCGGTACTTCACTCGGCTAATTCCTAATGTTGTCTCGTACTCTTTTCTCGAGGTTCGCTACAGCTGCGAGCCGAGCCAGGTCCCAGTCCACTTTGGCATTTTTAGAACACACCTCCTCGACCCTCACTCCTAGCTCCTTGAATACTGTCACTGCTGCTTCCAAGCTTGGCGGAGTTACTGCTCTTCTCACGGGTACTGGAGCGAAGGAGGCTGCAGCTGCCGCCGCCCAATTGTCCGGTGTCGAAAAGGTCCTTGTTGCCGAAGACCCTGTGTATGACCATGGTTTCGCCGAGAAATTGGCTCCTCTTGTAGCTGCTAACGTTGCAAAGCACGGGTTCTCTCATGTAGTCGCTCCAGCCTCTAGCGTTGGTCGTGGCTTCATACCCAGGCTCGCTGCTACCCTTGATGTCCAACCTCTCTCTGATATCATCGGAGTCGAATCTGCTGACACATTTGTTCGCCCAATTTATGCTGGAAACATCATCACTACTGTCAAGACTTCAGACAAGACTGTCCTTCTCACTGTTCGAGGAACCGCTTTCCCCCCCGCTACCAAGGGCGACTCTGCGGCTCCGATCGAGGACGCTGAACCTGCCGACCTCTCTTCTACGCCTACTGTGGTATTTGTGTCTGAACAACTTGCTAAAAGCGAGAGACCAGACCTCGGCTCTGCTTCTCGTGTTGTATCAGGAGGACGCGCTCTCAAGGATAAGGAAAGCTTTGACAAGCTTGTCTTCCCACTTGCGGATGCCCTCGGTGCCGCTGTTGGTGCATCCCGTGCCGCTGTCGATGCTGGATATGCCGACAACTCTTTACAAGTAGGCCAAACTGGCAAGGTTGTGGCACCTGAACTTTACATTGCTCTAGGAATTTCCGGTGCTATTCAGCATCTAGCCGGTATGAAAGATTCCAAGACCATTGTCTGCATCAACAAGGACGCCGAATGCCCATTGTTTGGACTTGCCGATCTTAGCCTCGAAGGTGATATATTCCAAATCGTCCCCGAACTCACAGAAAAAATCAAGAATGCTTAGGATATGAACATATATACATAGAGAAATGCTGTATTCCTCACTATCGCTGTAACGCTCCTTACCAAGTTTAAACTTCCGATACACACCGCGTGACGCGATGTCATCTCCATCCTCTGGAAGTACTCCTCCTACTTCGACGGAGCCTAGCCCTTTACCTGACGATAAGTTAAAAAGGCTCAACTTTCTAGTTGAAAGATCGAAAATCTACACTTCTGTTCTGGCTGAGAGACTCGCCGAATCAGCGGAGGAACCTTCTACCAAGAAAGTCAAGACAGATTCTGGATCACCCAGAAAATCTAGAACTGCCCTTTCCACACTTGAATTCTCTCAGTCTGAATCGTCTGCAGCAAAAACGAAGCAGTCAAAGTATATCAAGGCCGAGCTACGACCTTACCAAAGTGAAGGTGTAGATTGGCTTGTGAGTCTATATGAGAATGGACTTAATGGCATCCTTGCTGATGAAATGGGACTCGGGAAAACTCTACAAACGATTGCATTTATTGCTTATCTCGTAGAACAAGGTGTACCGGGTCCATATTTAGTGGTTAGTCCGCTTTCGGTAGTTGAGAATTGGATATCTGAGTTGCATCGGTTTGCGCCTGATTTGAAGCCGGTTGTTAAATACCACGGCGCCAAAAATACGCGGTCAAAACTCTTCAAGCAGCTCCGAACTGCTACAGTTGTTATCACATCTTATGAAATGATTATACATGACGCTCCACGACTTCGAAGGGTCCCTTGGAGATTTGTCATTGTCGACGAAGGACAGCGAATAAAGAATCTAAACTGTAAATTGATTCAAGACCTCAAGTCTTTTGACACTGCCAATCGACTTTTACTTACTGGAACCCCTCTTCAGAACAATCTAGCAGAGCTATGGTCGCTCTTAAATTTTCTTTTGCCAGACATCTTTCCTGATTTAGCGTTATTTCAATCCTGGTTTGATTTCGGGGGAAATAATAATGCTTCTACTTCCATAAACGCTCCGTCTAATTTGATCCAGTCATTGCATGCGATCTTGAAGCCTTTTGTGTTAAGGAGAATAAAGTCTGCTGTCGAGAAAAATGTGCCTCCGAAACGTGAGTACGTCATCTACGCTCCGCTTACAGATGAACAAAGAGACCTGTATAATTCCATACTAGATGGAAATCTAAGAAACGTCTTGCAAAAGAAGCTAGAAATAATGGTGAAAGCTGCCGCTCGCATAGACCCGACCATTAAGGATGTAGCAGCGACTGTAAAGTCTGAATTGGCTTCTAAACGCTTGCAGAATCGCGTGATGCAGTTGAGATTAGCATGCAATTCTCCTCACTTGTTCACAAGCCCATGGCTTGAAATGGATCCTGCCGGTGCTGTTTTAGCACAGTCTGGAAAGATGCAGGTCCTTGACTCATTGGTTTCAAAACTGATTGCTGGCGGCCATAAGGTGTTATTGTTTTCCCAGTTTTCTAAAATGCTCGATGTTCTTGAAGTCTGGACGGAAAGTAAGAATATTAGATCATGCAGAATCGATGGATCTGTTTCTCAGGAAGACCGCGTGAATGCAATTGATACCTTCAACAATTCAGATGCGTACAAGCTATTTTTGTTGTCGACTAGATCTGGAGGACTGGGTTTGAATCTTGTCGCAGCAGATACTGTAATCATTATAGACTCCGACTGGAATCCCCAAGTCGACAAGCAAGCCATAGACAGAGTCCATAGAATCGGACAGACCAAACCCGTGCTCGTTTTCCGGCTCGCTACTGTTGGTACTGTCGAACACCTCATACTGGCTAAAGCAAATGCTAAGTTCTATCTTGAAAAACTGGTCATTCAGCCCAATGCCTTTTGGATACCTTCACAGGAAAAGCTAAAAAAGATAGCTGAGACGAACAGTGAAGAAGAAACTGAGTATCTTCTGGCAGACGATTTGAAAGGTCGCTCGTGCGTTCTTTTATCCGAATGCGACTACAATATAATTTTGGATAGGTCAGACAAGGCATACAGTCAGCCAATTATGACAAATAATGATCATGACAAATTCATTAAGTTTGTTTTAATGAGATAGTTTTAACGCTCTTTCTTATAAAGGCAGTGAATGACTCAAATGTGACGGGGTTTGAACCTCGAAGCCAGCGTACCACTATCTCAAGGTCTCTTGATGCAATCATAGCCTCAAAGTTCTCTTTATGCGCTATTATTCCAGAACGGCGATATGATCTATTCCACACGGCACCTGTAGATGACACAAATATGAGTCCAGCATTTTCTCGTACTTCTATTCCGTTAGTGTTAAGTAGAAACTTATAGAGCACGCTGCTCGGCATTGAATAGTGTAGCTTAAGAGACATTTCGGTTTTTTGAGCCAACTTGGCTAAATCACCATATACATCTCGGCAAACATAAGCAGAGGGTCGTAGGTCATTGTATGACCATCCCACCAGCCACCGTCTGGTTGAATAACTAGATGAATCAAATTGAATGGTGCCTAAAGCGTAGTTATTAACACCTTTGGATTTCAGTTTGCCAATAAGGGCCTCAACAGTGACTTTGTGCCCGCATAAAGTTGTGTACCATTTTATTTGTGTTTTAAGTAGAAGACTCTCCGTCAGAATACGATCTATAAACTCACATTCACCTCCCGGAGTGTAAAGTTCTGTACCGGTGGCCACCAACTCCAGATGTGGTGCCCTTTTCTTGAAATCAGACTGAGATTTCAGGCTGTCAACCGAGGAATAGAAAGGCGGGTTACACATTACCGCATCTATACCATACGATTCAGGAATCAGAGGGTCTGAGGCTGATCTACGAACAACATTAATTCGATCCTGTAAATGGTTCAATGATACTATGTCAGTAGCAGATCGAACAGAACTGTCATCAATATCTGTAGCAATAAATCGGTCGAGCTGATTTATTTGACAGCCCAGTAGAGCATATATTGCCGAAGCACCGGTTCCACTACGTGTTAGCAAAGAGTACTGCAATCTGATCAGATATACTTACATATCGAGTATGGTTGCACCTGACAACGATCCAGTAGTTTCTAACAGATGAGTTAACCAGATGACATAGTATAAGCGATTAGGTATCAATATGTTAGAAACTGACATTTAGATAACTCGGAGGTTACTTACTCGAGGACATAGATGATCCCGAGGGAAGGACACCTTGAGAGCAAATTGGGTTTGCAAGAGCTGCTCAGTTTGATCGCTAGGTGAGTAAGTGAAATGCATTAAAGTGAATGATACTTACTATATAGATAAGGAAGGATCGAATGCTATTGGGATAGCTTTTAAGACTTCTTGCCTTATTGAAGGCATTGTGGATTGATAGGCGGCTGCTGGCTGAAATAAAACCTTAATTTCGGCAGGTCGATGAAAAAGGAGACGAGCAGAAAACAACACTCTTAAATCATCTATTAAACGCGATGATTGGCACTTTTAATGTATCAATATGAATTACAAATTCGGCTCAAAACAATAGATACTATTTTTGAAAGATTCTGTATATGCCAAAAGTGGTGCGGGGCGTATTGAACTGAAAAACAACTTAACTTCATGTATAACTAAGTTACTAGAGCTAACCAAGCCAATTGCATTCACATGAAAGGGCATACAGCCTATCTACTAGGTCAAATAGGGTCTGCGGCATTTCGGGCTACTCAAGCACTCTGAGGACGATGGACGATTCTTTCAGCGCGATTGCTGGAATGAGGGGATAGAATAAGGTTTGGCTATAAACAAAGACGTGAATATAGATTTATCAACTGAGCAGTACAGTAGAGGAATCGAAAGAAGATAGGCCCATTCTTGTAAATAGTTTGGCGTAGATCAACCCGTTAGATAGATGTGAGGATTTCCTAGTGCTACAGACACTTCTAAAGCAGGCAGTATTAATTACATTGAGGTGCACAACCGTTGTGCAGGTAATATTGCATTCTTGACGGTAACTAAGTTCCATAGAAATTTACGGTTTTCACTGAACGGTTTTTTCGCTGTTGTTTTAGGCGATGTTCTAGGATTGAGACTCTAAGTAGACGAATTTTTTCGTAACGGACTTCGATCAATCTTTAGTGTCTTCATATGTCCTTAATGCAGAGTTCTTTCTATGCTTAGCGATAGCTAAAATACTAGCCACTATCGAATTCTTGTGTGCAGTGTTCGCGGTTGAATAGCGCGAGCTGCAATACATGTCTTATGACTGGAGTGCTCAAACTCTATTAACTTGTTGACGCTGCCATCAAAAATGAATTAAGTTCGCAAGCCAGGCTCAGTATTAAATATATTTCCTAATATGGATAAAATATGTAGGGTGGCTGTTAACAACCAATCTTAATTACCTAAATGGTCTTAGTCTAAACTTTGTTTGCATTCATCTAACGAGATCTGTCCAATAAAAACAGCCAAACTGCGCGTTCAAAACTTATTAAGATTTTAAGCTCGGCTGGCCGATATTTTGTCACTCTGATTGGAATGTCATCCTGGTTTTCTTTAGCTATATAAGTCCGTACATTTTGAGCATCACACTTTACCTTCGTCAATACTTAGAAGCCACCCCTAACTTTTTACATTCGTTTTTTAAACCACAACTTACAGAAATGAGAACTTCCACTGTTATTGCACTTGCTGCTGGCGCTTCTGCCCAAGTTTTCACCAACGGTTCTGCCTTGCCTGTGTTGGCCAGCACTACCACGCCGGCTGCCGCTGCTGTTCCTGCCGTCAGCGTCGCTGTTGATGTGAGTGTTGATGTTGATGTTAATGTTGCAGTTACTTTCTACGGAGCTGTTCCTCCTACCATCACCAAGGCTGTCGTTTGCTCTACTGGATACGATGATATTGCTACCGTGACTGCCACCACAACTGAGGTTGTCTGCTGCGAGACCGAGGGTACTTGCTCTACCACTGTGGTTCCTTGTGTCCTTGACTACTGCACTACTAGCTGCGAAACTGTCACTGCTACTCCTATCTGGCCGTGCGAGTCTTGCAAGATCGTTACTGTCACACCTAGTTGCTCCACCACTACAGTCACTCCTGTTGTCACTGAAACTGTTACTCTTTGCGAGACCACCAAAGCAGGAACCCCCGCTGCTAATGCTACTACCCCCGCTAAGGTCGCTACTCTCTCTGGCAACAAGACCACCACCATCTTCTACACTGCTTATGCTACTGATACTGGTGCTCCCCACTACACCGCGTTCGCTGGTGCTTCCACTCTTTCCTTCAGCGCTGGAATCCTTGCTGTTGCTTTCGCTGCTCTTTTCGCTTAAATCCGTTGATTACGGCCTCATTTTATGTATTTTCTTAACAGCTAGTCGCTCTTTTTAAAATTGAAGGTTTTGTAATTTTTCGTAATGCTACGATTTTCTTTGTTCTACATTCGGTACTTCGTCGACGCGTACGTAATATCACCCCTCTCTAAAGATTGGAATGTAAACTAAACCTAAATTCTCGCGTCCCAGCCACGTCTGAAACTTTAATTATAACTTAACCGGGATCATTGCCCGATGCAGCGAGTAAAGTCCTGCCACTGCTCTCTGAATGATTGTCTGGACTATTCCTTGGAGGCTTTTCTAATTTATTGTGGAGAAGCAATTAGACATGGATTCTTGCTGTGGAATTAGAGTTGCTGACAATGTCGCCATGGAGGCTATAACCTAGTGAGATACAAGCTGTCTTTCTTAAGTAAATAGCCGTACATATACGACCCAGCTCTGATTAGTTTCGAACAACTGGAGAAAGAATAGTCATATCCATATTACTGATAATATGCGCATAACTCCATCAGCTAAACCAATACCGATCAACCCGTGTCTTTTCCTCTCACAAGGCTCCAATCACTATACAGAGCTGCCAAGATCCTGTTATTCAATTGAAACCTTATGCTCCGTTTATTACCCTGAACTGAGTCTTCCGGTGTGATATAGCAATTCTAATAGTACATTTAGGCGATAATACTATACTTCACATTACGCTGTCGTGTATATAGAAAAATTTCATCTAAGAGTCAGTTCATGCTTATTATATTACGCCAACCGAATATACTAAGGATGCGCATGATCAAAAGAGTTTACCTGTTCTTTAAAAATTCCATAATACTTCTGGCGTGAAGCAATTTCTTCGATTAAGACCTGAAAACAGTCTTGAACTACTTATCGAAGGGCTCGGCCGGAACCCAAGACAACTACGACGTTGGGTACCCGAGTTTTGCACCTGTCAACTTTATTTGACTTTTATGCGACTATGTAGACAAATATGTTTAAGATAGTTCACTAGATGCTGTAGGTTCTTATGAGCAGTTTACCACATCCGGTAACTTATGCATTAATCTATGAAGCAAGACGAAAACGGGATGTGATATGCCTATTGTGAAAAGTTCTAGATATCTTTCCGTTACAGCGTCTCGCTACATAAACTTAGTTAAGTAAATTAAGTTAATCATGCCCTGATTGATATTACTTGGATTTTGCTGCTTATAGATCTAGACAGCATTTCTTCTGCCTAGGAACTCAGGAGTTTTATATGTATCATACATTCATGGAAGCTCCTCGGTTTAATTAAACGTACGACGCTGCAAGACGACCTACCTATTTATGCCTAGCCATTATTCTCCAAGGCCAAATGGGTAATATCACTTTATAATGATTTGATGCCGAAACTTTATTAGGAGAATCATTGCTTCGCTGAGAAATTGAAGAAGCACACAGTAGTATAAATACAATGCTTTTAACCCGGATATTGCTGAACCTATTGAAAATATATGATAGCTTTGATCCCACCCACCCCATCTTTCAAGCAAACCGGCCATCACCTGGAAATATTCTCATTTGATGGAACCATTAATGGATTACCCTTGTATAAAGGACTAAATGGCGCTATTCAACCTCTATTCGTGAATGATAATTTCTTGCAGATACAAGAGTTGCATTTTACTCCTTACGAAAAGTACGGGACCTCGTCCACCGATTTTTGGTTTATCGAGAACAATATTCTGCAACTAAGCAAAGAAAATGCAACTCCAGTATATATCGATGATTCATATAACGTACTATATGTTAATGATACATACCAGCTTTACTATTGCCCTAACAAGCGATTCATTAGTGCTGCTAAAACGGGGGAATGCTCGACGGAAATGCTGATAATTGCTTCACCAAACCATAAGGTTTTGGAGCTAAGAGATGAAATGCCTTGCCGGGCTTGTTCTGGTGAGGTTCAAGAAGCAAGCGAGCCCAAAAATTCACCAGTTATTTCTTCTCCTGATACGGAGCAGGCAGATACGAAGCAAAGCAGTGCAATTTCAATGACTGTTCCTAAGCTTCTTCAAATCTTTTGCTTAGTTGGATTACTAACCAGCTTAATTTAATGGGTTTTCGCTTCGTTGTAGTAGGAATAATCTTGATACACATTTATGCTCTACTGTAGGCCAGATACCAGTTGACCCACGAGAGTTTGCATATCAAGAGCAGCTTGGCGGCCAACGTCTAAAACTTCTTCATGATTAGCTTTGCCTGCAGAAATATCAGAAATGTCAGTGGTTTTAGCGCTAATTCGCTCAGTTACCGCAACATTCGTGATTAAGGACATTGCAAGCACCCTCATACCTGCATGGCGAGCTACCAACACCTCTGGGACGGTTGACATTCCGACCGCATCCGCTCCCATGTTGCGAAGCATTCGTGACTCAGCTCTTGATTCATATGTAGGCCCAGAAACAAAAGCATAAACGCCTTCTTGTATAGTTCGACCTTTAAGAGAAGAAGCTAACTCGAAAACTTTTCGGCGAAGTTGGAAATCGTAAGCATCGCTTAAAGCGGTGAACCTGGGGCCCAGCTCCTCGTCATTCGGACCTTGCAGAGGGTTGTTCCCTGTTAAACCAAGAAAATTAATGTGATCTTCCAAAACCATGATATCACCAACACTATAATCGGGATTAAGCCCACCAGCAGCATTGGTAGTAATTAATGTTCCTATCTTAAGAGCAGCAAAGACACGAATAGGGAAAGTAGTAGCTTGTATACTGTGGCCTTCGTAAAAGTGCATTCTTCCCACCATACATAGAACATTTCGAGTACCCAACTTTCCACATACTAAAATCCCAGCATGGCCGGTAGCGGTAGCGGTAGGAAAGCCAGGAATATCTTTGTAAGGGATCGATACTTTAGGCTCTTGAAGAGAATCAGCCAAGCCACCCAGGCCTGAGCCGCATACGATCGCCACCTCTGGCATGCTCAACTCCTTTATAAGCCTCGAGTTGATATAGTTAGCTGCAGTTCTCGCCGATTCTTTGATGCTAGTCATTTAGTAGAAGCTAACTAAGTTGGGGTTCGTGGATTTTATATAGCTGTAACAATTAGAGTTAAAAGCTAAACAAGTGTAGAATGAGCTGCTTATTCCATATTGCCTCAAGACCTGGTATAATTTTAAAGCGCGGTTTCTGAAAGTTATTAAGGGTAATACTAATCAACTACAAACATCATAAGCTCACAAACGCAGTAACGCACTTGTCAAAACGCTCTCGTATTTAGGTTACATTGAATAACCTTATTTGACTCATCGAGCCGTTTCCTGGCTTCTGAAGCTTGCGAGTACGTAGAAAATACTTAAGTAATTCTTTCGAGATAGTTCATTAGCTAGGTCATAGTGACTATCCCTGGACATATAGATTTTTATCTGTAAATATTTAGAGGAAGAAGGAGAGCCCTTTAGCTGAAATGTCCTAATAGGATACGTTAACCTTATAGTGGTGACCGTCATTTCGACAATTCGGAGCCATGCCTTTGGGCGCAAGAAGAAGTTTCGTCCACTTCAGAATCGTAAAGAATGCTAGAAACCATTCAGTTGCAGTAGTTGGGTCGGGACCGTCTGGGTTTTACTTGACAACAAGACTGTTGGAGCGCAATCCCGAGGTGACGGTAGATATGTTTGAGAAACTTCCTGTACCGTTCGGTCTTGCTAGATTTGGAGTATCTCCTGATCATGAAGATGTAAAAAACTGCTGTGAACGATTTCAAGGCACTGCTGAAGAGCATAAATCCCGGTTTCGGTTTATTGGAAATACATCGATAGGCGTAGACCTATCACTTAAAGATTTGAAGGCCAATTATAACAGCGTCGTTCTAAGTTACGGTTCAGCCGAGGACAATTGCTTAAATATCGCCGGGGAGGATCTTACTGGGGTTGTTTCTGCGAGACAGTTTATCATGTGGTACAATGGGTATCCTGATCTCCAGCCACCTGAAGGTATAGAGCGATTATTGGAGACGACGGATGTTGCCATTATCGGTGCTGGAAATGTGTCATTGGATGTGGCTAGGATCATTTTGTGTGACCACAGCCTCCACCTACGGAATACAGATATTGTGCCTGATGCACTAGCGTTTTTAACTAAACTAAAAGTGCGAAATGTCAATGTCTTTGCTAGGAGGGGGTTGTTTCACTCGGCGTTCACAACATCTGAGTTGCGCCCAATGATGAAACTCCCTGGCGTACGGTTCAGAGGCCTGGAGGATGATATGATAAGGCCTGCACTGGAGCAAAGAGAACCTCTTTCCAGGAAGAATAAGCGATTATTAGATGTCATAACAAAAGGTTCGGGTGGGAAAGAGGAAGGAGATCGGGTTTCATGGGCGTTGAACTACTTTAGAAATCCAAAGGAGTTTCTCGGAAACGAGAATAAAGAATTGGCCACCATTCGCTTTGGGATAAATAAGATCTCTACCGATGCCGATGGAAATAACCCTAAGGTTGTTCCTACAGGCGAGTTTCGTGACTATGACGCTCAAATGGCTTTTCGATCCATTGGATATAAAACCACGCAAATTCCAGGAATGTCAGAGCTTGGTATAGAGTTCAGAGAAGGACGTGCATACGTTCCAAGTAAACAAGGACGAGTGATTGATCAGAATGGCGAAATATTACCCGGAATGTATACATCAGGTTGGGCAGCATCAGGGCCAACTGGAACAATTGCAACTACCATGATGACATCTTTCTCTGTAGCCGAAGAGATATTAAGAGATATGGCAACTAACAATGAACCAAAAGATGCGTATGAAGGAGTCAAACCATTATTAAAGAATATAACTGTGTCATGGGGAGAGTGGGATAAATTAAAGGCATTCGAAGAAAAAGAAGGGCGAAAGAAGAATAAGCCTCGCGAGAAAGTTACATCATCGCAGCGGATGCTCGAAATAATGAAGAACTAAGCAGACAGACTTTCTACATATTCAGCGATGGCCAAAGAAGAAGTAAGTCCCGGAGACTCGATGCCTAAAAGGTTAATGAACCCAGGAAATCCCTCTTCTTCCTGTATAACGAAGTCCTTAAAGCCTGCATTTGCTGGGACAAGTTTCGGCCTGATACCAGTATACGAAGGGCTCAGTTGGTTGATATGTATTTGCGGCAGGTATTTGTTTATTTCGTGAAGAGTTGCTTTCAGGTGTTCAGGGTCATTGTGGAGAGCGAAATCGGAATCAGAGTCGACCCATTCGACATCGGGACCAAACTTAGCTCTACCGCCTAGATCCAAAGTCAAATGTGTCCCCAGACCTGCATGTCCCGAAGGACAAGGGTATATGAGATGTTTTGTGGGTGCCGAGCCTGAATAAGAATAGTAGTTCCCCTTAGCATAGAACTGTTGAACCTGACGATCAGAAGGCAGCAGGGAATTGGATAGTCTAGGTGCACCATGACCGGCAGAGTTTATAACGTAAGAAGCAGTAATATCTATATCTTCCGAATCGCTAGTAGTAGCGTATATACGATATCCGTCAGCTTCTTTTTCGACCTTGGTAACTTTGGTACCCAAAGCGATGTCGGCACCAGCATCGGTGATCCTTCCTTGTAGGTAGTCCATGAGCTCATGAGCAGATATGATACCTGTAGTTGGTGAATCAAGAGCGGCAATTGCCGTTATATTAGGCTCAATAGTACCTAGTTTTGACTGAGAGACCATAGAAGTAGGTACACCGAGGGATTTACTAGTTTGGAAGAGATCATGGAGATACTGCTCCTCCTTTTGGTTCTGAGCCACTACAAGCTTACCGCAATTTTTATAAGCAATCGCATTAGCTTGACATACATCATAAAGCATTTCTTTGCCTCGAATACAGAGTTTGGACTTGAGGCTACCTGGAGGGTAGTATAGGCCAGCATGGATTACTTCTGAGTTTCGGGAAGAGGTTTCGGTGCCAGTCGCGCTATGCTTCTCGATCAGAAGGACACGGGCCCCTTGTCTGGATGAGAGTCTTGCACAAATAGCTAATCCCACTACACCAGCACCTACAATTACGTGAGAAAAGTCTTTAGGCATTAGAGGAAGTTAAGAGTTTGGAGGGAGCATCGAACCGAAGATAAGGTGGAATGTGCACGTGATGTCGTATAGGCAGCAGCAGCAGAGTAGCGGGTGCTATGGATGGAAAGGGTGAAGCGAAATATGACGTTCCGCAGTCGATAACACAGCTAGAGCTTTTGATAGATATCATTAGAAACTCATTCTGTTTTAGAATGTCGTTTGCTCCGTCGAGGTTTTGGCTCCTCAAACTCATAAAGAGGTGCAAAAGACTCGAAGAAGCCAACATCTGCAAAGAGGTTGGGCAGTAGCCAGAATCGTTTATTCGCAGTGAAATATAAAGCTATAAAAAGAACAAGTCTAATGATTGCTAGAGCAAAGAGGAAAACAAGGAACCCTATGGCTGCCATGGACACAAACCAAGCACCTCGTCTCATGAAGCCAGGCCATAGAGGGAACAGACAAAGAGCCAGTACTCCCGCAATGATGAGCCCTGCATACAAGTAGCTGGTTACCTGTACAGGTGAATATAGCCATATATAGTATTCGTTATCAGCTATTAATTGCTGAGCAGGCGACACCATCAGAACGGGAGACCCATTAGTGGGCACCTTTGACGCTGGAATGCTGACAGATCCTGGCTTGACCTTTTCGACTCTCATGGCGAGTTTATTTGTAGGCAGAAGTGCAAATACTTTCATTGCATCCTCTGCAGTGGCGACTGGCGGTAAGGACTGGTTTTTCGCGCGAGCTTTCTTGTAGTCTTCAGTCAGAAGAGCCCTTACTGCTCGCTTGACTCTGAAAATGTCGGATATTTTGTCGTTAAAGTTGATTGCAATTCCGGGTCTCTGCTTGAGTTCTGGACGAGTCCTTAAAAATTTCGCCACAGCAAGAGCTTCTGGGCGTGTCTCTGACATTCTGGGTTTCTTCTTTTTTTCTATACGTGTTGAGAATCACTTTCCAGCGGTGCAATCACACCGGAAACTCTAACTCTAACCTGTGTCACCATTCACCGACAGCTCTCTGTCAGATCAGCACCGGCTGCTTGTAATCCGCTGTTCTGGCAGTATCTTTAAGCGATGCTTTTATTAGTTTGGACTCTTCTATGTGCATATGTAGCGTATTCGATAAATCTCGTTTCTGAGTATAAGATGGACGCTTTTGGTGCTGCACTCCAAGCCCAACGAGACGTGGGCATAGGTATATCGGTAGCCCTTACGAGTTATCCTGGAGTCTCGCTTGCCGCCTCCATATTTGCAAGCGATGCATCAACCCAAGGGTTAACTGGAGTTTACACCGCAGAAACTTCAAGTAAAGTAAGCTCACTACTAGCATCAGGCTTCAGGCGTTTCATAATAGACCTCTATTGGAACTCGCGTCTTTCCATATGGCAACTCTGCCCGGTAGATATCCCTGATCTGCAATATTCAGATGTTAACACAGGTAAAAAGGAACCCTCAGAAGACGTCACACAACTCTACACTCTATCTGCGTCTGGCTCAACTTACAGGTGCCAATTATCCGCATCTGTCATCGATCTCTTTAATGAACTGGAGAGATACATTCTACAGCGCAGTAACTATGAATCCTCTATAACAACACACATTGTTCTGAACCTTCATTACGCTGACTCGAATGTCACTACAATCAGCTCTATTCCTGTACCAGAAGCAGAAAAAGCCAACCTGCGATATAGCTCTCTGCCTCCAGGAAATATGATCTTGAGATCATTCAAAATCCTCGTATTGGAAGCTGCACAGTACAACCAGACTCCAGTGTTTCCCAGTGAATTTGACATGGTATTCAATCTTGAAAGATACGTGATTGTTTCTGTAAATTCATCTGCCGTCTCCTCAGACGTCTACAACCCCGAAGACCCATCTAACAAACTGCTTTTCTCCTCTTCACAACTACCTTTGATTGAAGCTAGCGCATTGGCTAACCAATGCCTTTATGATAATCCTGCATATTTGAATCAAATTAGGACTACATCTGATTTCTCTGCCTTTAATTGGCTTTACGCCGCTGATACTGCGGTCGGTACAATAAATGGCTCACTGGCTGCTCAGCTATCGGAATGTGGCCTTTCTCCTTTGATCACGCAGCATCAGTCCAATTTATCTGAATTACTCAACCTTAATACCAGCCTTTTCTGGTCATGGATGACTGATGACCCAGGAAGTTACACAGCCACTGATGAGGCTAGATGCGCAGCTGCTGGTCCAAACGGGTGGGTAGTATTGCCATGTAGCAACAAACTACCAGTATGCTGCAGAGAATCTAGTGATTCAAAGAGTATCGTTGCTTCCAGATGGAGTCTGAGTACCGTTGAATCAACGTATGACGACGCGTTCGATCCTCAAGTCTGCTCTCAGGGTTTGTTCAGTCCACCCGTCAGTGCAATTGATTACTTATACCTTCGATCAGTATTAGAACAGCAAGGCTCAGATACATATGCCTGGATAATGCTAAATGCAGTCGATTCTCAATCTTGCTGGGTTGTGGGTCCTTCAACGAAGTCTTGTCCTTACGTCGATGTCACCAGTTTTGGTGTTCGAGTCACGTATCTTGTGCTGAGCATTATTTTCATTGTATTTGTTATATACTGGATTCTTTATTCGAGGTGCGTTAGCTTCCGTTCTCTGCGAGCTCACAGGTCTCGCTACCGACTAATTCGGGATTTTCACAAAGCGGACTTTGATGGAGTTCCTTCATAGACTTGATGCGTATCGCATACCTCCATATTTAGTCCTATGCTATTTTTCATAGCCGACTTTCTGGGTACAGTGATAGGCGCCGTTTTATCCAGCTTTAATTACGCTATATGCAACCAAGCGGGATCAGTTTACCGCAGATGAATATTGCTCCCTGCTCAGCTGACACCATTTTTTTGATTGACTATAATAATACCAGAGCCTGGAAGGTTAATTCCAGCTTTACTGAGCTCTACATCAGCTTGATGTTGCTGTTCCTGCATATACGTCTTTGAATGTGAAACATATACCCAAGGCTCATTGTTCAAGGCTCATTGTTCAAGGCTCGATACGCATTAAGCTTAAAGACGTGCTAGTGGATTTATGCTTACTGTCTTACAATTTGATCGATCTGAAGTCAAATAGCAAGCGTTGACGAAAATTCACTTGTATCAGAAACGGATAGCTATTGATAAACTTGAGGTTCTAGTTTTAGAGCTCAAGCATACTGATAGTAATGCTTCAATGCTGAGAGTGTCTGGAGTGTCATGTGCTGATTTTATTGTACATATCCCTGAAGGTTCGCTTTGCTTCGCGTGCAACATTTATGAATACTGTTACGGCCTCGACATAGTACCTATCTTAGTTTCACTGAACGGGGCTCATTAAAGAGACCAGAACTTTTTTAATCGTCGACAAGTGAGCCAGTTCTTTGAAACTATCTCCACGCCAAGCGGTCATTGTGCACGGAGCATTGTTGCTTGCCTAATCAGGTTTTTGGCCTCGGCCAAGACTGACTTTGTAATGCGAGGTGACCCTTTAAGCTTGAAATCTATGCTAAATGATAGCTTAAGAGCAGCTATTAAGTTTATTCGACTATTAATTAGTTGATTTCACAAGGGTATCGGGGTTCAAGTATGCAGAGAGAGATTGCTTTTGCTCGGCTGATTGGACCGATCGCTCATTCAAAGAGACTGTCTCTACACTGTTTTGAAGACGCTTCTAAAATCTATAAATACGTCTTATTTTCTGCATTTCTGACCTCATCAATTTAGAAAACTATCAATTGAAATGGAACCAATCACTTTCAACACCAAGCCTGCTACTTCTTCTGCTACCCCTACTGAGGTTTCTGCGCCCAAGAATGAGGGCTATGTCTACTGCAACATTATGTAAGTGGACATTACTTGTTTGATTTTTATCATTCAATCCTATATTCTGTTTATGGCTTATGGTCTATTCCAATGTCCAAGAATTACTTCTTATTCAACTGTACAACGTGATTATGGATACTTATAACTGTTACCTCGGAATTCTACCAGAACACCATATATTTATACAATACTGCCGGCAATACAAGTAATCGTAGCATCGTAGTCATTAAATTCTAGTCTTGCTAATTATGCAGACACTGAATTACCAAGTTGTGATTGCAAACTGGATATCTCATTATCAAGTTCGGCTCCGTTTTGTTCCAGGGCTGCAATACTATCAAATTGTCGGGTTTTGCGCGCGTTTTCTATCATCTCTTTCACCATGAATTTCTGCTCTTCAAGAACTATAAGCTTTTGTCGTAGCGCAACCACTTGATCGTCATTAAGGGCTGGCTCTGGAGAGGCAGTAGACGATGAGCGTGTAGACGGCAATGATCTCGGGATGCTCTGAAGCGGAAGCATGTTCGTCTGAAGAAAGGAAACAGCAAACATATATATAGACTTTTGCAGGTTCTTCTGAGTTTCTGATCGAGTGGGAAAGTTCAGAATACGCTTAGCAGCAATGTCATACTGTGTAAATGAATCTAGTAGCTTGTGCCTAATCTTTTTAGCTTCTTGCAGTTGCTCTTTGGTAGGAGTAATAGCGTCATCTGATATCACCTCTAATAGTGATTGAAATCTGGGTAAGGAGTCGGTAATGCCGACTTGAAATTGAGTCAGTACAGAATAGGCACGAAGAAAAGGCGATTCGGTAGCAGATTTCGGGTTAGTATGAACCTGATAATTAAGAATAGTTCGACAGTCCTTACATACGCGGACAGGGATAACATCAGTTTCATCCTTTTCGTTTCCAGAGTCAGAATTGCGCGAGACGATTTGTATATCTACATTGACAGAACAGTTAGTATTTTTGTCGGCACAGACAACCCTTCCACATAATCTGCAGTGATGTTTTCGCAGCGCCAGAGAGAAATTTCTTAGACAGAATCGACAGACAGCAATGTCTTGATCTTTTTCCCAGGAAACGACAGATTGCTCAGCATCGCGAACATTGCTACTATGAGCTAGCCTAAGATATATAGGAGGTTTGGTAGACAGTTTTGACATCAGTTCAACATAGCGACCGAGTCGTTTTTCAAGCTTGTTTGCTTCAAGCCTTTTAGAGTTAATTGCATTACTGCGCAGTTTAGAATAAGCGGAAGTGAGATCCACCTTTAATCCATCAGCATCAAGATAGCCTGGGCGGCTCATATAGCATAATTCACACACAGTGGACCATATTCCATGCTCTGGATCGTGCTTAGCATCGACGGATAGTCGCATTCGACACCGGAGGTGTTCGGCACAGTATAGTTTACCGCAACAAGCACAGTTGCCGTAGTTAAACCGCATGGAAAGTCGCTTCGAACATGACGGGTATGAGCATGTCGATGTGTCAGACAGTGTCTGCCAGTGAGTCTTAGAGACTTCCGGAAGGGGAGATGAAGATCGCGTATCAGTGGTACTATTTGAAGGGCTGTCATCGAATAGGTCGAGCTTGCCTAGTCGGTTAAGTGCAGCGACAGGGGGAAGCTGACGAGCGCGCGCAACACCCTTCCTTAGCCATCCTGGTTTCGATGTTGGAGGGATATCGGTATGAGCGTCGTCAAGGTGCCTGTTAAGCTGAGACAAGGTGACCATGCTCTCATTGCATATTGGACAAACTAACGGCTCTTGCTCGAAGTCTTGAGGCTGGGTGATGGTAGTAATAAAATGCGAATTCGCCGTGAGTGTATCAGGAACCACTTTATGAGCGGCTCCAAGGACCCGCCGAGGTTTCGTTGAGCCATTCATCTTTTTTGTGATGGGGCCTTACCCCAGGGCTTGGTAGTAATCGGCAGTTGGGTGTTTGGGACAAAGATAAGGAGCGCGCATTGAGGTCTCCAGCGAGCGAGGGTTGCAAGTAGCTTTATTGACCTCTGTTGGCCAATACCGGTTCAGTACGATTATTCTAGTACATCTGCATGTTTCCGTCAAAACGTAAGTTAGATAGAAAGAAATGAATTTGAATGACAAAACCGTTATAACGCCTCTCTAATAATTCTCCCAAATCGATCTTAGACACATGACTACTCCCAAGTGCATCGATGCAGGTAAAGACAGCCAGCCATAATGAGATAACTGTAACCGCTGCATCTTTTGTGGACAAGATTGTCGTGACTGTGTCTAGAAATGGTCGTGTTGGGCAGTTCTATTCCGTGGACCTTTTGCCTGGAATCAGACGGGGCGCAGATGATGACCTTCCTATGAGCCATTTTACTCCTGAGCCATTATTAGGCCAATCAACCCTAGGAGAACTTTATGCTGTCAGAATTGCGTCACATATTTCTCGGCAAGCTGCAGATGAATCTAGATCACTGCTTGTAGGAATTGGAGGTCTAATCCCAGCCCCATCGAAGAGTATTGACTACGCTCTTGAGGAAGAAACCCTCACATTGTGTCTAGAACTTGTCGACAAATGCTCTGTTTGGGAAAACCAACAATAGAAGTGCTCATATTTCCAGAAGTTTCTTCAAATCAATATTTGCTCCATTCTGCGTTACTACTCCGGAGACAGGGCTCGCGGCATTGGTCCCTGAATACTCTTTGTTTTGCCAATTTAGGATACTTAACCAGTTTGGTAACGATTTCTCGTTTGACTCAGAATAGTCTACCGAGGCGAAGTCTTTCAGGGACGCTGGATGTAATGTAGATATATATATATATATCTGCTTTTCCAGTGACCGGTATCCCGTCATCTAACTTATTACTCTAGCTATGCAAAAACTTACTATTGCCGCTGCTATGTTTTCTTACTGTGCTGCCACCACATCCAATTCTGGCACGACGGCTTCCGGCCACGCAACTGCTTTCACTCCTTCTTCTGAAGTTGTTTTCCGTGCTCCAAACGTGAAGCCAGCTTTCTGTTCCTTACTTCGTGACATCGGTAATGGAAGATTTGAGCCTGTCCAATCTTACTCCGTTGTTGACGCAGAGTCTCAAGCTTCAGGCGATATTGCTTTCCGTATTGCTCCATCAGTGGCGGCTGGAAAGTATAACTTCGCTGTTGGTAACGACAACTCCGTCGCACTGTCCAACGCTTTCACCATTGAGGGTTGTACTGATGTCGACAACTTCGGCTTCTGTCGCGCTACTACTCCTTGCAACAATGGATGCGGAATTGTATTTGCTTCCCCAGTCGACATCGCATCTGTAGGTGGCATTCCGGCAGTCATCTGCATTGAAGGTGACTGCGTAACAATTTCCAATGCCGCTAGCAAGGCTGAATCATCTGCTCAGGCTGCAGCTTCTAGCAAAGGTGGAAGCACCGAGGCTTACGCCAGCGCCTATGCCGATGCCTATGTTGAGTCTATTGGGGGAGCTGCTGCCGCCCAAGCGCAAGCCTCGGCCTCGGCGTCCGGAGGGCAGCGTAACATCAATGCTTCCGCTTCTGCCGAATCGATAGAGAAATATAATGGAAGTGTACATGCCGATGGTGCCGCTACTGCCTCTGCCAATGCTCAAGCTCATAGCAATGGCCAAGCCAGTTCTGCATCATCGGCACATGCGCAGGCGGACTTAGATGACAAGTCTCACAGCAAATCTCAAGGCATTGCCTCTGATGGAGTGAAAACAGTTGTCAAAACTTCTGATTCTGACAAAGGAACTTCCGTCGAGTGCATTAATTGCGATATTCCGGACATTCAACCTGCTCGTGCTAGCTCTGAGAAGTCTTCTTCCCCGAGATCTTCGGCCAAAGTTGAGCAACCTGGCGCTGCATCTAGTGGTAGAACATCTAATCAGTCTTATGTGACGGCAAATGCAGGAGCTAGTCAGGCGCAGACTGGATACCTTCAACTTGCAGTAGCAGGTTTTATTTCTTTTTTAGCCTTGTAGACCAAGTTGAGTTTGCTTTGATTACTTTCGCATATGCTAATTAATTCTTGAGAAGTATGCAAATTTATTTAACTAGCCAATGAAATTCGTAGATTGTAGAAGATAATGCATAATGTAGTGTTATAGTTTCATGCCCATGTTCAGGGCCTATTATGACTTTGCCGCTTTAAGCTAGCATGAGGAGTTTCTTTCAGGGAAGGGCTAATAGTAATACAATATAAATGACAGGTCAGTACATTATTTTATCCCTCTTGAAGCTCAGAAAGCATGTGGTCATTGTTCATTGGTTTAAGTTTTGTAGCTGGGGTCTTCGCTCAAGAGCAGGCAGCTCCTCCGGCTGACGGTTCTGTTACCGGGCCTGTTCAAACACCTGTGTTGCAGCCCGACGGATCGTACTCCTGCCCCGCAGTCCCCACGTGCACTCCTTGCGTTTATCTGCCGGGGAATGCTGGATCACTGGCAGGTGGAAGCGCGCTCGTTGGGGGTGCTGCTGCCGCGGCTTTTGCAGTACTTTTCTTGTAAGAAGGTTTTTTTATTTCATCTATTTGTGTCCTTTCTTTTCGTTACAGGTTCCAATAATTACTTACGTATATAATGTTTTACTGCCGGCTCTTATATCTTGAGCATAAATAAATGCGCCCGCGTAGATTCACGGCTGACAAGGTTCTAGGGCAGTAAGGCTCGAGGTAGTTGGAATACCAAGCCTCTTAACGAATCTCCTTGTAAAGTTGCAGTGCGACGGATCAGCGCAAGAGTAAACCAAAGATGGGTAAGGCACAGTCGAAGCTTAGCCAGGAGGAAGTGCAGGAGCTGCAGAAGGCAACGAAGTTCGACAAGAAAGAGTTACAGCAGTGGTACAAGGGGTTTGTTAGAGACTGTCCATCGGGCCAACTAAATCAAGAAGATTTCCAGAAAGTGTATAAGCAGTTTTTCCCTTTCGGAGATTCATCTAAGTTTGCGGAGTATGTGTTTCGTGTGTTTGACCAGAACCACTCTGGAGAGATAGATTTTAAGGAATTCATCATGGCGCTTTCGGTCACTTCTAGGGGTGATATTGATGAGAAGTTGGATTGGGCCTTTCAATTATATGACCAGAACAACGACGGGAAGATAAGCTATGAAGAAATGCTTCAGGTTGTTGAGGCAATCTATAGGATGGTAGAGTCAATGGTGAAATTACCGGAGGATGAGGCAACGCCGGAGAAGAGAGTTGATAAGATCTTCGCCAGTATGGACAAGAATAAAGACGGTGAACTAACGAAAGAGGAGTTTAAGGAAGGTTCTAGGAAAGATCCCTCGATATATGAGGCTCTGTGCTTGTATGACGGTCTGGTTTAGCTAGTGTATGTGTTTAAGTCTTTCTTTCCATATATCTACGGTATAATATACGATAATTCGTTAAGCATCCTCCCAGCTGGCCTCGACTATGGCGCGGACCCGCTTGTTGTACTGCTTTCTATGATCCTTGTAGAGCGTAGAAGCCTCGACATTGGCAGGGCTAGAGGTATTTGGGTCATTCAGCAAGCTTTGAATAGATGTAAGGATGGCTGCCACGTCATACGTAGGCGACCACCGGTTCTGTAGGATATCTAGGCATAAATCTCCTGTAGCATACACGTTCGGGTGAAACATGGGTGACACAAATCGCACCACAGGCGGTTTGTTTGGGTATTGCTCATCAAACTGAAGCACTAGGCGGAAGGTGCCGTCTTCATACGGCGTTTCTGCGGGACCTAGAATCACAGCGTTCCATGTCATCACATTGTCCGATACCGGAGATGCAGAGACGCCCGCAGGTGGATCAGTTTGCATGCGCTAAATGTTAGTATAACGTTCTATAAAGCCACATGCCAGGAGTCCAAGATGGCCACATTGTCTCGCCTTACAAGTAATATAATGACGGAACAGAAGATGGCATCTTAAAGTGGGACTAAATGTGCCATAAACACCTATTCTAGCAAGTAGAACCTACCTTAAAGTCTCGCATTAGCCGCTTGCGAGCTGTCGTAGACATCTTTCCAATATCAGTTGGATCTGGTGTGTGTTAGTAATGTCCCGAGATCTACAGACACCAGGATCGGGCGTGACTTCAGTCACGTGAGGATATCTTACATTATCTGGGCTTTCACGTCACATTGGACTAATTAAGATAAAAATAGCTGATAAAGAGAGCTGATTGGAGCTTCCACATCTATCGCTAGTTTTTAAGCCATCTGGGTCGCGCATGAAGAATAGAGAAAGAATGGAGGGTCATGTCGCCGAATCTGTACTGATAAACCAATATCACTCACGGCGGAGCAGTTAAGTTATCTAAGAGCCTTGTAAAGCAAGTATACCACAATATAAGGTGAAGACATAACAAGTATGTCAAAGACACTTTTTAGGCGAATGTGAATCGTCTTTCCAGGAACGTCGTCATCCACTAGTTTGTAGTCCTCTCTGAATCGAATCATTACTTTATCTTTCTTGTACCATAAGTCAATAAGCCACTTATCAAATTCTGACTGGGTATCGAGAGGGATATCCTTGATAGGAATCTTGCAGATATTGATATGGGCTGCCGCAGGGTTGATTCGGTCGAAGTAAGCTCTTTTCAACGAAAAATAATTCTCTCCGTATACATCTTTCGGAAGTCCTTCATATCCGATAGTCATGTCACAAATATAATCAACAGAATCTTTCAGTTCTGTGAGGAATGCGTAAAGGCCAGTCGATCGAGGTAGTAAGACTTGTTTAGGAACAGCCAGGCCATTCTTCGCAGCCCATTGTTTGGTTTTGTTCACGCCATTTTCACAGATCACAGTTCCTTCGGGGAATATAAGAAGAAAAAGAGGCCATTCATTTCCTCCTAACTTATCTTTTCCCGAAATTTGAGCGGCATGTCGTTTGATTCTTTTCTCATCCACAGACCAGCTGCGCGCCAGAAATGTGAAATTGAAAAACTGCATCCCCCAGCCTAGTATTGGAATAGACTTTAACGACTCTTTTAAGATAATATGAATTCCGGTGTCGATACCGTAAATGTAGGACAAAACCCAGATAATGATCCAGTCGGTATATATCTGATGATTAGATATTACAAGCGTTCGTCTGTTTTCTTGCTTTCCTTGTTTCAGCATCAGAATTGCATCGCCATACAGAACTAATGATGTTCCATAAAAATGCTGCAGTATCGTTAATGTTATACTAAAAATGTGCTTCCCCAAAGACCGGCTATATCTATAGAGCTCGACTACCGGCCGACACTCGGGAAATATTTTCTGCAATAGCCATAATGGGAAACTCAACCAGTGCAGTATAGTTATTGATATAGTTCCATAGACAAATGAAGCCAATTGAACTACCGCCACGATTACCTCCCTTATGCTCTTAGTCAGTAACAACATGTGGAATTGCAAACTAAGTTCGCAGCCCCAAATATCTCTATGCGGTTAGAAAGACGATGAGGGTTAGGTGATTTGTTGATCCTTCATCAACTAGCTGAAGTAATAAATTCTTTACGGTGACCGAACAAGCTGAACTTCTGGGATAGTTTAAGTGCCTATATGTAGTTACTATACCTGCTTTATTTGTGGATTGTGTCTCGGAATACAGCCTGGTCTGAGATCTAACTTGGGCGAAAGAGTCGGTCAGCGAATTGAAAGAGGCACTCTAGGGAATTCAAAACCTAGGTGGAAAGGCAGATAGCGATAAATAATAGTAAACGCATTATACATGTGGATATAGTTAGGCTATACGGTGTATGACTAAAAAATGGAGCCATAAGAAGTTGGGCATAGTCGGAATAGCTGATAAGCTTATTTAGTGGTGCATAAGAAGTATCGACACAATCTCAACGGCCAACAGGTGAGGAGATTTGGCTTTGTACAAACTTTATTAGATTGCTTGCACGTGCTAACTACCTATTAAGCGTATTATGTGATAATACTCATGAGCATGAGAGATTATTTCCATCAGAAACATAGTTTGCCTAACTATTCGTGCCAAGACGTTCTGTCAGGTGGACTAGCAAAATAGGGGAAGCCAAGGACACCACATCGAAAGCCTGTTTTATTCAAAGTTTAATAAACACAGGACATGCAACGTCGATGGTACAAACACATCGATGTCTCCGGCATCAGCCTTCTCTCAACATCACAAATTCTAAAAGCAATTGAAATAACGTGCAATATACTAGATAGGTATTATCGCTTGCAGAATAAGCTTATCCTTCATCGAGAGCTAATATTGCCTTGGAGGTACCATCACGTGTCAAGAGCGCTCAAGGACACCGGTTTCTGGGTAAATTAGCTTTCTTAGTAGCGGCGAGGCATTTTGGTTTAGGCGCACCGGTGTTAGCAGTTGATTTCGTAAATCATTAGCTACTTGTTCCATAGGAAATATTGTAAGAGCATTAAAAGTCAACCTCCTGTCATGTATACCCATTTTTAAATGCATAGTTTGGGCTGGAATATTGTCTGAAATTTGGGTAGGATTAGGTACCAGGGGAATAAACTCAGCAGGCGGTGCCGCAGCAATCTGACCAATCAGGTAGAAATTTTCTTTCGTGTTACTGAGATTTAGACTCTTTTTGACACGAAAATTGAAAAGTTTAAGCTCATATTTCCTTTATTCAAGACGAACAAACTGACCCGCACTAACTGTTCTCAATAAATTAAACTAATCCAATCAGGTCACATTTCTAGCCAGAGCTATCCTATTGGTGGAAGAAGTTCCTGCAGATTACTGTCCATACGACCTGTCCCTCCTCATCGCATTCGACTCACCACAGAATCTTCGAAAACTTTGAAACCTTGTTTCCCACCACTATTTAATAGCTTATAAATATCAGGGTTCCCATTATCAGTCCTCTTCGAACGCTAGCAGCCCCTTATTTACCTCTCTGTTGAATGCTTAATTGTGCTGTACCCTGTCTATAGCATATTATATTGCGTTCTGTTATACTCTTCGACTTTGCGTCCTAAGCATTCTTCGATAACTTTCATAGTACTTTCTTCTTGATCTCACTAATGCTCTTTAGTCGCTTCAGAAAGTCTTCCGTTCAGGAAGTTACAATTGATGATACTGGAAATGAATATCCTGCTGTTTCTGAGAATAGCCCAGTAGATATAGAAAAGTCAGGCGAGGTGGCCCCTCACCTCAAGGACTCCCGACTGCGGACTCATATATGGAGTATAATTGGTTCGGGCGCTGGCCTTTTTTCCGATGGTTATGTTAACAATGCCATTGGTTCTGTGAATACTATTCTTGCAATTTTGTATCCTGTTGATTATAAGAGTAGCAACGCCGTTTCCAATGTGAGTTCCATCGCTTTTGCTGGTACTGTCTGCGGTCAGCTTGTGTTTGGATATTTCGCCGATAAACACTCTAGAACTTTATGTCTGACAATCTCAACTATTATTCTGATCATCTTTTCTATCTTAGCTGCGGGATCATGGGGAGCTGGTGGAAGTATTCCTGGTATGCTTGCTGCTCTAACTGCTTATCGTTTCTTCCTGGGTATTGGTATCGGCGGTGAGTACCCTGCTGGATCTGTAGCATGTGCTGAAGCTTCGAATGAAGTGAAAGCAGGAAGCCGTAATCGTTGGTTTGTTCTTTTTACGAATACAATGATTGATTTTGGTTTTGTTGTGTCTGCCTTTGTTCCTCTTGTCCTTTTATGGATTTGCGGTATGAAGCACCTTAACACAGTCTGGCGAGTATCACTTGGTTTGGGCGCCATTGCTCCTTTGTCATTGCTTTATATTCGACTGCATCTTAAAGAATCTGAGCAATTTACCAAAAACTCTATGAAGCATGTTCGCATCCCGTACTGGCTCGTTATCAAGTTCTATTGGTTTAGGTTGGTTGTCACTAGTTTGATCTGGTTCATTTATGACTTCTCTGCTTATTCGTTTGGTGTATATTCGTCTTATATACTGGATCAGATTGTTACCACTAATGACCTCTACAAGACTTTTGGATGGAACGTTGTATTCAACCTGTTCTATATCCCTGGAAGTCTTTTAGGAGCTTTCTTCGCAGACTGGTGGGGTCCTAAAATTACCCTATCTGTTGGTGTTGGAATGCAAGCTATTATTGGATACATCATGGCTGGCCTTTTCAAGCCGCTTTCTCGGCACGTTGCTGGTTTCGTTGTTGTATATGGTATTTTTGCATCTTTTGGTGAGTTTGGACCTGGCGACAACATTGGACTCATTGCTTCAAAAACCTCGGCTAGTCCAATTAGAGGTCATTACTATGGTATTTGTGCTGCTGTTGGTAAGATAGGAGCTTTTGTGGGAACCTATGTTTTCCCGGTCATTATTAAAAACCTTGGAAAAGATGACAAGATCAAAGGCTATCAAGGTCTTTTCTGGGTATCTTCTTCGCTCTGCGTTTTCTCCGCTATTCTTTGTATTACATGTGTTCCTAAAATTGATCAGGATTGTATTGTCAAGGAAGATGAGCGATTTATTCGATATTTGGAATCGGAAGGTTGGGATACTTCTCGTCTTGGTCTTCTTAAAGCTGAGAGTACTTCCAGCTTTGCTGATCAAGAGTTCCCGGAGGTGTTATCTGAGACCAAGGAATAGCTGCTTCTATGCGGTTTACTATACTTTTAATTTGTAGTTTATTAGGGTTAATATAAACGGCATGAATGAAAATAAAGTCATGTAATCACACGGCGCCCAGACATCCGGATCTTAGCTGATCTCTTCACCAGGTGAAGTGCAGCTCTGGCATCTTCGGATGGGTCATGTTCTCCAGTTTGGATCTCTCGATTCAAATATTTCATTGAAAGTTCCTTCAAACTGGTGCGAAAAGGTGGTCCTTTTCTATGAGGGTAGAGTATAGTCGTGTCAATCACTAATGTATGGCTAAGTCTCAGGGCATTCAAATCATTTTCCAAACCATGTCCAATTAGAATAGTTTTTGGCGACATTAATTGGAAAAGCTGCTCGCGCGCTGAGTCAAAAGACACTGCTCCAATCATATCCTCCTCCGTCACACCGGAGAATTGTGTTACGTAATCCCACACCGTGCCAAGTGGTTTCACATATATATTCAGTATCATTTCCTCTGTGAAATAATCTAAAACGGATAATTGAATCAGTTCCTTACCTATAGACGTATATCCCATCTCACAGTCGAGGGCTAAAACCGTCCGAGCCGAAGAAGGTGACGTTTCGACAGACACGTAAGGTATTACTGCGTGCATCTCGATTATTTGAGTCATTTCATATACATGCTTATCATGAGAAGAACAAGGGTAAGTATCAGCGGAATATGCGTTACGGCCGCAGCATGAAAACACTATTCGCTCAGCGACTTTGGTTCGACGACCTGGGTGGAACTGACATGACACTGGTGGGTTTTCAAGGGAGAAGTATTCACCACATCGGCGACATGATTCATATAAGCTGGGTTTTGGGGGAGGTAGATGTGGTATATCTATAGGGTAATCATTCTTCCTCAGTTGTTCAATACTATGTACAAGAGAATTCAGAGCTTGAAGCTCTGAACTGATATCATCCTTTTTAGGCTGTTCGGATTCAATTTTGTTGTCTTCTTGGGTTTGGTTTAAAATTGTTTTAGCTTGTTTCGATGCAGCAATCCGGTAATCATTGGAATTCTTAGTCTTAGAAGCTATAAGGAACTCGGCATTGGAAGCAGCCGCATTAGGTGTCTTGTGGTTTATTTTCTTATATACATCGGCAAATCGTTGTAAAACATTTCTCCTCAATGCATGATCAACAGGAGGATTTGGATATATATCTTTCAGAGCCAAGGAATCAGACATGAAGTAAGATTAGAGGGAATAGAGTAGGTTGATAGTGATGATGGAGCGGTTAGACAGTAAACCTTAAACTGACATTGTTAATTATGACTTATCACCCTGATTTATCGGGGTGATATCGACAAAGCACCCCGGCCTCTAACTAAGTGATAGTTTAGAGCATACTTGACACATATTCTTCGTTAATTTTTGCGTCACTGGCGTTAGCATTCTAGGATTCCGACTAAACTTGCTTAAATCTCATTAAGTTTTGATCCTCTTAGAGACCTCACCAGGTATATTCATTACTAACATTATGTTGGTTCTGTTTAAGAGTTCTTATGCTCTAGCCCTTGAAGTTAGTTTATGAACTAACGCATAAAGCCTCGTCTCATCTGATATCGGTCCTATCGCGTAAAAGTAAAGGAGAAAGTATGTCATGTAATAAGGTTCATGCTTTTTTTGGATCGATGATAGGGAATCAATTTACCAGGGCTATTTCGGGTAGTAACCGACTGATATATATACCCTCAAGCAGTATTACAAAGTACGCAGAGAACAATTGTGAGGTAACTCTTATGCCGCCCTTCACATGTTCATGTAAATGACCGATGCAACGGAGAATACTATGGATCAAATCGTCGAATAGAATGGACCGTAAGTATAGGGAAGTCGCTCTATGACGTTAACAGAGTATCAACTACAGAAACATAAAAAACAGAAAGCTAGATATTTTTTTGTCGCCAATACTCAAATTCGGAACATCCATAAACACTTATAAATTCGAGATTGGCTTTTAATAGAAGTAACGATGCGAAGGAGTCAGATCTCCAGCAATTGCTTTGCGATTATCGCTGAGCTTTGCATAATAAGCATCGGCTTTGCCTTGTTCTCTCCTAGCATTGTCTCTATGGCAAACATACAAGTATAGAGTGCTGCATAACATGGAAAATACCGTGAAAGCCAAGCCTATGGAGTAGCCCAGGGTATACCTAGGGGCATCCTTCGACAGGAATGTAAAGGTAGAAACGAAACCGCCAGTATTGCCAAAGCCAACCTGAATCGCAGTTGCTATGGCACGTCGATGATGTCCAGCAAAGTTGGTAGATGTCCAGCAAACAATGATGGGCATGCCGGAGTACAGGCCGGATGCAACTAAGAACAAAGCGCCATATTGTACACTGTGCCTGTTTTGAACAGATAACAATATGATAAAGCCAATAACGCCACAAAGCTGAAGTATCAAAGCAAATAAGTACCGATGTCGAAATCTATCGGAGAAATATGCAAATGTCATCGCAGCAGCGAATGCTGCGGCCCACGGAGGCACACTGAACAGTTGCGTTCGGATTGCTGAATAACCATAAGTTTTCACAATGGTGGGCGAAAAGTAAGCATATCCATATGCTGGGACGATCATACCAAAATACATAAGGGCTGCAAGCCAAACTCGGTAGTCTGAGACTATCCATAAAACATCTTTGAAGCTCATGTGGACATCTCGGTTAGACTTACCAGCATCCAAGGCAAGCTTGGCACGGATAAATTGGGCTTCATTAGGTGAAAGCCACTTGACATCTTCGGGAAAATCTGGAATTGCGAAATACATGAAAACCCCAATAAGGCAGGTCGCAATCCCTTCGATGTAGAAAATCCAACGCCATCCAGCCTGTCCTGCTTTGCCGTCCATTTTACTGAGGGCAGAGGCAAGTAAACCCCCGAAGGCACCAGCAAGCGTAGTGCTGGAAAAAAAGAAAGAATATCGCTTCTGAGCCTCGTCACGGCGGTACCACATGGAAAGGAGGTAGAAGCAGCCAGGGAAGGCAGAAGCTTCGGCACAGCCCAAGAAGAAACGAGTAGCAAGGATTCCACTATAGTTCTGAACCAGACCCTGAAGAGTTGTGATTAGACCAAAGAAGAACATACATAATCCGAGCCATTTGCTAGGACGCCAGAGTTTGATCATATAGTTCGAAGGGACTTCAAGGAGGCAGTAAGAGACGAAGAAAATAGCAAGCATGGTATTAGAACGCAAGCCTGTGAGCTCAAGATCTTGTGTCATTCCGAGTGTCAAGGCGTTGGATACATTTACTCGATCGAGGAAAGCAAAGAGGTACAGAACAGCAAGAATGGGGACCACATGCATATCGACCTTCATCATGAGCCTTCGGTGGTTAATACCGTATTCGGCGATAAGAGACTTTACTGTCTTATCAGCGCCATCATTGTTGGTTCCATCTATGGATAGATGGTCTTCAAGGCTGCCTTTGTCAGAAACCATTTTGGTGCAATAAGTGTTTTTACCAACAGTGTTTCGGGTCGGAAAAACTATGCGGTGGGGATGAAAATAAGTGCAGAGGCTTTTATATATGTCAGGAGCGGTATATGCTCGCTGAATCTAGAGTTTTAGCTTGATGTATTACTCCGCGCAATATGATATCCTACAGTTAAGTTAAATAGCAGGATTTGAGCGAAAGAAGACCGTACAGCGACCAAACAGATGGGTGAAAGTATGAAAAGACTATGTTTGTTAGAAGCTTAGTTAACGGATGGGACTATGTATAAAGTTTAATGTAGGTGATGCGCTACCCCGCAAATTAGAAGCCTGCGACATCGCGGCAGTTCTGCTTCTTTTCCCATTGGCACTCTGATGAGGAAATTACGTGTGACTTTTGAGTGTTTCATAAGGCTTATTGAATCTACTATATATTGTGCAATGTTCTATCACATTATGCTACCCTGTATGTAGATATCGAGACTATGAACTGTCCTTAGAAGCCCTAATACTGTTTCAGTCTTCTCTCTCCCCCACCGTCTTCTTCACGAACTTTATCCTGTCAACGAACTCTAAACATTATCTCGCTTTCATGTAGGCTGCCCTCTTCACACCAATGAAGTGACTTTGAATACCACTTCTAGCTACTATCTAGTGTCCTTAGATTAGTTTATTGGCTAATAATTTGAGCCTCCTCTGAGAATAATGTGTGCTAAAGTTTATATATATGATCGCATATCAGAACCTATTGCATTTGTGCTCCAGAAGGCATGAGTTAGGACTCGAATTAACAAGATCTGGGAGTAGTGATGTCGATCATATTTTTAACTTCTAGTTTACCTCTCAGTATTTCTGAGAGATGCAGCAGTGTTATGTGCTACTAATCGGTACATCAATGGCCAACACCGCTGGGCCACCGGAAATCCCCGCCTTTGTTACCGGAACCGTTATTTAAAAGGAATCTAACCTTCCACCGACAGCCGAATATGGTTCATAAGTCTCTCATCCGCTAAATCGCAGCCCCACTGTCTTAACCGTTTCGGTAAATTGTCCGAGGAGCGGAGAAGGTCAGCAAGCCAAAGCTAATCCGGGACGCCAGATGGATTACCCGATTTAAACGCCCTTCTGGCCCCACCAACCCGAAAGATAGCAACAGTTCGGATTCGACTCGTAAATTCTGATTTTATGGTTAACTCCGCCTTCAGCATTCTTTCTTAGGTACCGATTAATATTATATTTGATCTTCTTCGCCTAGTACAGGGGTGCCCAAATAGAGGTGATTACATTATTTAAACTTTATATACGTTCACCAAAGATTACTTCTGTCCAAAACCCAGTCTCGTATTCTATGATTATCTCTGAACATCATGGATCAAATAAGTAGGATAAGGAGCACTGTATCCAAATGAGAAATGAATCAACATCACCAATATTTATCTCCTTAACTAATCTATGAGTTGGCTGAAGTTCCAATCCGTAATTGCAACGCAAGCTTTAACTGGAGGATACTAACCTATGTAGAAACTGAGGTAATCAGTGAGGGAATCAAGTATGCCATAGAAATTGCAATAACACAGGTTCTAGCTCAAAAAGAGAGTTTTGCGGTGCACTGAAACCAGGAAATATATCTATTGCTTGGACTCAGATAGGAGCGAAAGACTATTATTAAACATGCTTTATGATCGACATTGTTTTATCTTCAGTCATTTTGATTATCATCATAGTCCAGTTAATAACATATTTCCGGCTTGCAGATATAAGGCCTGAAAATATTAAATTAGGCTTGGCTCTCCAGACTGTAAGTTGGATCCTTCCAATTCCCCAAGCTCTTCCTGCGAGCCTTCTAGATCGGCATCATCCAGCCGATGGAAATCGAGTATTTCAGCGTATATCATAGCCTTCCATGTTTCAGTTGGTAATTCTGCCTCGTTAAAAGACCAATCGAATTTCTCGTCGGCTATAGGCTCATCGGAAGGGACATGATAAGCAGCGAGAAGAGGGTGCGCCAATGCGTCCGCAGCAGAGATGCGCTTCTTCGGGTTAAAGACCAGCATTTTCTCCAGAAGGTCAACTGAATCGTCATCAATATCGGTAAATTGCAACCGCAAAGGTACAGGATCTCTCTGAGGAATACTCTGTATGTATCTGAGTGTGTTCTTTGAGCATATCGTATGGATTACTTCAGGCGGGGGAGTGCCGAGAAGTTCTGTTATGATGTTAAACTGGTTGATATGGTCTTTACCAGGAAATAAAGGTTTTCCTTCAATCATTTCGGCAAAAATACAGCCAGTTGACCATATATCTACCTCGACGTCGTATTGCTGCCAGGTGAGCATTATTTCGGGGGCCCTATAATATCTTGTGGAGACATAGCCAGTCATCTGAGTGTCCTGGATGCGGGCAAGGCCGAAGTCGCATATTTTGAGATCACAGTTTTCATTTATAAGTATATTAGAGGGTTTTAAATCTCTGTGGACTACGCCGGCGGAGTGAACGTACTTGAGCCCGCGAAGTATTTGGTAGAGAAAATAAAGGATGAACTGGCGTTCTAGAGGTCTTGAAGTAAGAAGGCGGTGAAGGTCTGTACCAAGCAATTCAGTGACAAAGTATATATCTTCTAAAGGAGAGATAAATATATCGTAGAGGGATATGACGTTCTCATGGTGGAGGTGTTTGAGCAGTTTGAGTTCGCGGTAGGTACGCTTGGCGAGAACAGAGGTAGATAAGGGCTTAAGAATCTTTTTAATGGCTACATGCTGGTCGGTGAGGAGGTCTCTTCCGGAGCAGACAAGGCCAAAAGCACCCATTCCAACGGGACTTAGGTTTGAGTAACGAGATGTGACCTCAAACGAGGTGCCGAATATCTGAGTAGTAACAAATTCCGTCATCTAGGTGGCCTATAAACTGCGCTGGAAGGGTGCAGGAGGAAATCTGAGAAGCAGAGCAGCGAAAAAAGTGAAGGAACAGTAGCGAAGTCAAACAATTAATGCACTTTACAGTGTGTCAGACTATGTGTAACGGAGTATATGGAGAGAAATGAGGAAATGCAAGGCGAGTTCGTGGCTGCAGGATAGGGTCAGTGGAGAAACCAGTCGGGGCTGCCGGGTTGGCCTTGGCAGAACTCCCAATCGCAGAACCTCAACAACGAAACTTTAAAGTTTGTAGCTGATAGCAAAAGCGTTTATTTTGAGTCCTCTATATCCCGACTTTGGTTCTGATATTGTTCGCTTAGACTAATTTAGGACGTGCTGTGTACAGTTGTTCTACTTGGTGTGTAGCAAATAGATAGTTGTAGGCTTTGGAGCATATTTTGTTCAGAGTTTCGTCGTTTTTCTAAGCCAATTGTGATAAGCGAAATCGTTGTCGTATTTTTATCTTGGTTCTGTTACCGCTGCAACAACAGAAGCTACTTTTTCCCGCATAAAACATGGCCGGACTTCGAGTATGCAGACGAGCTCTTCCGTACCTCAGTCGCTCGCCCCTGGTTCCGATTGCAAGGTCTTTCTATGCATCGCGCGTCTCCTTGGTAGAGATATCTAAGGCGGCTAAAGATTACGGGTATGAAGATATTAAGGAATTGCTGAATAAGTCTGATAAGGATGTTGTGATCGTTGATGTGCGTGAACCCCAGGAGTTGGTTGAGTCTGGAAAGATCCCGGGCGCTCTCAATATTCCATACAAGTCGTCGCCTGGAGCTCTGGGGCTAGGACCAGAAGAGTTCAAGGAAACATTCGGATTCGACAAGCCTTCTGCAGATAGCGAACTCATATTCTACTGTCTTGGCGGTGTGCGGTCTACTGCTGCAGAGCAGCTTGCTGCCACTTACGGATACACCAATCGTGGAAACTACAAAGGTTCATTTAAAGACTGGGTAGAACATAAAGGCCCCATCGAGCCAGTGTCAACATGAATATAGTCCTGTAAATTTCGAACAGCATTTAATATCCCGGTAGTGTGTGTAAACATTTATAATCAGGTGTATAAAAGAGCGGTTAATCGTAAAACATTGCTCAACTTTTCGGCATTCTCCGCCGAACTTTTGACGCATCTTTCTTCCTTTTTTTGGCAATGGCTGAATCTATCTGTGAAGGCTTGAGTTTCTTAAATTTGGCTTCAAGTACCAGTTCTCGCTTCTTAGCGCTGCTGAAATAATAAGGCTTCTTTCCTTGCTTCACCAGTTCTCTTTCTTTGGCTTCGGCCTCCTTTATGACTGAACGTTCTAATTCTTTATGCTCCCTTGTCTTTTCCTGGCTTTCGAGTTTTCTTATAGCGGCTTCTAGTTCTTCTGCATCACTCTGGTTCTTCTGTTTTCTAGTCTTTTTCAATGCCTCTTTCATTGACTTGATCTCTTCTTTCCTGTACTCGATCAAGAATCTGTAATCTGCAGCAGCATGACTCTTCTCGACAGTAGGATCAAACCGAGGGTCCCTTCTTTCGATTCCTGATCCTTCAACAACTTTCCTCTTACGACTAACAGGTATTTTCGCCGACACCTCTATAGGCTCGTTCTTTGATCTCTTGCTTTCCTTGACCAGTTTAGGTCTGATCTCAAATTTTTCCTGTTCTACAGCATCCCGTTCTCTAGTCAGCTCTTTCTGAGCTCTTAAAAGTGCTCCAAATGTAATATCCCCAAGCTCTACCATTCAAGTCGATTTCTCACTCAAAAGCTCCCAAAAAGGAAAAATACCGCATTTCATTACTTATCAGTTGCCTCTCAATGGATATTCATAAGGTGCCCATTTTGGGCAAAGAATCCATATGGATTGGCTACAATGCCCTAGATAGTTTTGTGCAGGAAATAGTGAACAACATCGTCTCGTCGACCTACGTAGTCATTACTGATACGAACCTTGCTCCTATTCATCTCCCTAGACTTCAGGCCGCGTGGCCTAAAACCGCTTCTCAGGCTCGTCTGCTCTCCTACACTATTCCTCCTGGAGAAACATCCAAGTCTAGAACAACCAAAGCGCAAGTGGAAGATTGGCTGCTGCAGAATGGCTGTACCCGAGATACAGTCATTCTTGCTGTTGGCGGTGGTGTGATAGGTGACATGATTGGCTACGTCGCAGCTACATTCATGAGAGGGGTCCGCTTTGTGCAAATCCCCACTACTTTACTTGCTATGGTAGATAGTTCAATTGGTGGCAAGACTGCTATCGATACTCCTCATGGAAAAAATCTCATAGGTGCTTTTTGGCAGCCTCAACGTATCTTCATTGACCTTAAGTTCCTCGAAACTCTTCCTGTCCGCGAATTCATAAACGGCATGGCTGAAGTGATAAAAACAGCCGCAATCTGGGACGCTGATGAATTTTCTCGTTTGGAGTCTGATGCTCCTCTTTTCATGGAAACTATCCTTCATCACCGTGATCCAGACAACCCTGCACACGTCGACCTTTCCCCAGTTCGCGAAGTGCTTACCAGAATTGTCAAAGGTTCTGCAGCTATTAAGGCCCAGGTAGTTACTCTGGATGAAAGGGAGGGAGGACTTAGAAATATCCTGAATTTTGGACATTCCATTGGTCATGCTTACGAAGCTGTCCTAACGCCTGCGATATTGCACGGTGAATGTGTTGCTCTTGGTATGGTGAAAGAAGCTGAACTCTCTCGTTATCTGGGTATTCTGTCAGCTGAGGCTGTTGCCAGAATCTCCAAAATCTTGGTTGCCTATCAATTACCTATATCTCGTTCTGATAAAACTCTGATATCTCGTGCTGGTGACCGCATCATCCCTATCGAAAAGCTCATCCAAATTATGGCTGTAGATAAGAAGAACGATGGTGCTAAAAAGAAAATTGTTCTACTTAAAGCAATCGGAGAAACGTATGAGAAGAAAGCCACTGTCGTCAGCGATAGCGATATCGCCGTTATACTGTCTCCAAATGTTCAGATATCTCCGTCATTGTCCGCTGTTCCTGTGCATACAGTTGTCACCCCTCCTGGCTCTAAATCTATTTCTAATCGCTCTCTTGTTTTGGCTGCTTTAAGTACTGGCGAATGCCGTATCCAAAACCTTCTCCATTCCGATGATACTGATTACATGATCACCGCTCTTACCAAATTAAACGCAGCTGAGTTTTCTTGGGCTGACAACGGTAAAACTCTGGTCGTTAAAGGAAAAGGCGGTTCTATGGCATTGCCTAACTCTCAGATTTATCTTGGGAATGCCGGAACTGCTTCACGTTTCTTAACTTCGGTTGCATGCCTGGTATCTGCTCCATCCGGTCTTGTAGTCCTTACTGGAAATGAAAGAATGCAGGAGAGACCAATTGGGCCTTTGGTTGATACGCTAATAAAAAATGGCTGTCGAATAGAGTATGCTAATAAGGTTGGCTCTCTCCCTCTGAACATTGCTGCTAACTCTCCTCCACGAGGCGGAACTATCGAACTTGCTGCAACTACTTCTTCGCAGTATGTAAGCTCGGTTTTGATGACAGCTCCTTTTGCCCAGGAGCCGGTTACTCTATCATTAGTTGGCGGTAAACCAGTGTCACTTTCCTACGTTGAAATGACTATATCTATGATGAAAAGCTTTGGTATTATGGTTGAGAAAGACGCGACAAAGGAGTATACATATCATATACCCAAAGGTGTCTACACGGCCCCTGAATTATATGTTGTTGAATCAGATGCAAGCTCAGCGTCTTACCCATTGGCAATGGCTGCAATCACTGGTACTACTTGTCAAGTTCCTAGTATTGGTTCTGCATCCTTACAAGGCGATGCTAAGTTTGCTGTTGATGTGCTTAGGCTGATGGGATGTAAGGTAGTTCAGACTGATAGCTCCACAACGGTAACTGGCCCTTCTGTGGGTTCTCTTAAACCTATAAACAGTATCGATATGGAGCCTATGACTGATGCTTTTCTTACTGCGTGCGTTCTAGCTGCTGTCGCTCCCGGTAGTACGAAGATATACGGTATAGCCAACCAGCATGTGAAAGAATGCGATAGGATTGCTGCAATGTGCACTGAGCTTGGTAAGTTGGGCGTTGTATGCCACAATCATCCCGATGGTATTGACATAGAAGGTGTAAAGATCGAAAATCTGAAAGCTACCCCTAATCCGATAGACACTTACGATGATCACAGGGTTGCAATGAGTTTCAGTGTGCTTTCCTCAGTGTATCCTTATCCGCTCATTATTGAGAACAAAAAATGTGTTGAGAAAACCTGGCCTGCCTGGTGGGACTGTTTGCACCAAAACTTCAAAATTGATATTTGTGGGGTGGATTTTTCCTCAACTGCAATCTCAGCAAGTGAAGCAAATATTCCTGTTTCATCCATATTTGTTATCGGTATGCGAGGTGCTGGTAAGACTACAGTAAGCCATTGGATGTCAGTCGCCTGCGGCTTACCACTAATTGATATGGACGAGGAGCTGGAGCGCATTCATAAATGCAAACTTTCTGACATCGTCAAAAACGATGGATGGCCAGCTTTTCGTCGACTTGAGACTGCTTTACTCAAGGATTTATTTTCCTCTAGGCGAGAAAGTCCTGCCATTATATCATGTGGAGGTGGTATTGTTGAGACGGAGGAGTCACGAGGAATATTTCATAAGGTTATGGAGGAGAATGGTATTGTGGTCCATGTTCATAGAAACCTTAATACTGTTCATGAATATCTTTTAGAGGATGAAACTCGTCCTGCTTATGGTGAGTCTATTATAGATGTCTGGGAACGCAGAAAGAAATGGTATAACGATTGTTCTTCTCATCTGCTCTACTCTCCTCACTTGACAAATGAGGATAACTCTTTAAATGTGAAGAAGAATCTGTCTGACATCGCTCAAAGAATGACTGGCTGCAATAGCTCCATCGTAACTTTATTGCAACGAGAGCGAACATTCTTTTTGTCATTGACCTACCCTGATCTAACAGCCGCTATAGATGTCATTGATAAAGTAGTAACTGGATCTAGTGCTGTCGAACTACGGGTTGATTTACTCAAATCTGCTGAGCAGGTAGATGCTATTCCAACTGTGGAGTATGTTATGGAGCAGTTAGCTTTACTAAGAAAGCTAACTTCTTTGCCTATTATATACACAATTCGGACAGTTTCTCAGGGAGGTGCCTTCCCAGATAATGCAATTGTAGAGGCTGAGGAGCTCATAATGCTTGGTATTAAGTCTTGTGTTGAGTTTATTGATCTTGAGCTGTCGTGGCCAGATCAGATGAAAAACAGAATTGTTCGGGCTGTACGTGGTGGCCAGATTACTAAGATTATTGCTTCATTCCATGACTGGCAAGGACATTATAAATGGAATGATGTCTATTGGACCAATATCTATTCTGCCTGTGCTGTTTTTGGTTCCGTGGTAAAACTTGTCTCCTGTGCCAAAGAATTTAAGGATAACATTCTTCTTGAAGAATTCCGAAAGATTCACATAGAGAAACCACTCATAGCCATCAACATGGGAAGGCTTGGGCAAGCTTCGCGTATCATAAATCACCTACTTACACCTGTCACACATCCATTGTTACCTACGAAAGCTGCTCCAGGACAGCTCTCTGTAAGAGAGGTTAATAAAGGATTATCTCTGCTTGGTCATCCGGATGCACTACCTCTTAAGTTTTTTATTGCTGGAAAGCCCATTTCTCACTCTCGCTCTCCGGCCCTGCACAATGGATTTTTCAAACTCATTGGTTTGCCTCATTCATATGAACGAATTGAAACAGATGATGCGGCTGAACTGCAGGGTAAACTGATAGAACTTGGGGACACTTTTGGAGGCGCTTCGATTACTGTTCCACTTAAAGTGGATGTCATGCACATGATCTTGAAACAGAATCTGAGCGTTCACGCGAAAGCTATTGGCGCTATCAATACTATTACAAGGAACAGGGTCACGGGTGACTTTTATGGTGATAATACAGATTGGATAGGTATCAAAAGCAGTATTGAATTTGCGTCCGGATTCAGCACTACTTTTCAGGGAACTTCCGGCCTGGTGATAGGAGCAGGAGGCACGTCGAGGGCTGCTGTATATGCCTTTCACAAGCTAGGCATTTCTACCATTTATGTGCTGAATAGAACTTTGTCAAACATTGAGGCATTGCAGGAACACTTCAAGGACCTCAATATAGTACCTATCAAGAGTGTTGAGGATACAAAACACCCCTCATTCATTCCTCCTATAGTTGCAGTTTCGTGTATTTCCGGAGAGATACCTTTAGGGGAAACGTCATTGAAGACTACTTTGTCTGAGGTTCTCAGGCCGAGAACATTATTGATTCCTCGAAAGAAACGAAGGGTATTAGTTGAAATGGCATACAAACCGAGAGTCACACAAGTCATGCAAATCGCTGACTTCCATGGATGGATTACTATTCCTGGTTTGAATCCTTTAGTTGAGCAAGGAATTGAGCAGTTCAAAATATGGACTGGTTTGGAAGCTCCATGGAGTCTAGGTAAAGAATTTGTAATAGGTTAGTATAGATAAATATATGTTATAGCTCTCTTCAATAAAAGCGATTAATAGTGTGGGACGCTCAAGATCTAAGTTATAATAAGAAATCTTGAGTTATCCTCCCACCAGAAAAGTTGATGATAAAGAAATATAGAAGTTCAGCGCAGACTTATTGTACATAAATTGAACGACGGAATGAGATATGGCTACAGATTAATGAAGAGAACAGTGTTTAGATACTCAAATTCATTTGGGCAACGGAGGTACAGATCTGATACGATTTTCTCAGATTTACGATCGATCATCATTAGCTCTGGGGCTGGCGGAAACGGCTGTCCATCGTTCAGAGCTGACAAAGGAAGACCACGTGGTCCTCCAAATGGCGGCGATGGCGGCGATGGTGGATCTGTGTATATGGTTGCGCGCAAGGGGCTATTGAGCTTACATAGACTAAAGTCAAGATACGTTGCAGAGAGAGGAAAGAACGGACGATCCTGGGATATGAACGGCGAAGCCGGAGAAGATCTACTGATAGAAGTACCTATTGGAACAGTAGCTAAACTAGCAGAAAACTCTGTTCCACTGAAAAGAAATGTCAAACCCGATGGAGACAACTGGATCCATGTGACAGGACAAGAGGAACGGAATTTGAGTCGAGCTGATTTCGTTGCATTCCAAAAAGAAGTCAAGCAATGGGACTACACGATACGAACAAAGGAAGAACAGGAGGATGACTTTCCTAGAGAGGGCTTAGATTTGTCTGAAGAAGGTCGACCAGTGCTGATATTGAAAGGTGGGCGAGGAGGAATAGGAAACAAACAGTTTTCGTCATATATACAGAATCCTAGTTTTGCAATTGCTGGAAGACCTAGCCTAACTGGCCAATTCACTCTAGAATTGAAGATGATAGCCGATATTGGACTAGTAGGGAAACCCAATGCCGGGAAAAGTACACTGCTTCGAGCTCTATCGAATGCCAGACCGAAGGTGGCAGATTACCCATTCACGACACTGATTCCTAGTGTTGGAGTAGTCGAACTTGAAAAGGGAGAAGAGGGCTTTATGGTTGCAGATATTCCAGGACTGATTGAAGGAGCGAATGAAGATAAAGGTATGGGCATTGGGTTCCTGAAACACGTAGAAAGAACAGGTGCTATTGCTTTTGTTATTGGACTAGACTCGGAAGATCCTACAGAAGACCTTGAGCTGTTGATTAACGAGCTTGGAGACAGAGGAAATGACAAGAGAAAGGTGGTTGTTGCAAATAAGGCTGATCTGAATGGAAGCGAAGAGAAGTACAAGGAATTAAAGGAAGCATCCGAAGAAAAAGGATGGCCCATTGTACCTATTTGTGCCAGGGATAAAGGAAACACAGCCAAATTGAAGGAAGTTATGAAGGAGATGGTGAAGCTACGGATATGACTTGGATTTGATGATTATAATACAAAGAGTATATTTAACCTGAAATATAAACAAACTCGTAATTCATAGGCAAATACGGTAGCTAGCATATCTCCCTGCCGTCTCACTACGTCGTATAATTTTAACAACTTGACCTCTTTTGAGCCCAAGATATCGAGCGACAGGATCTTCACGTTGAATTCTGGGTAACTGAGATTCGCGTAAACGATACTTTTCGAGTAGATCCTTCTTTTCGGCTGTGGAAAGTCGTATGTGTTTTGGAACTAGAACATGGTGGGTGATATTGACGACAAGATCGGATTCCACAAATGTTTCTATTGTAGAAGGTGCAACTGAAGGCAGCAGTTTGTTTGCTGCAGGGGTTATTGAATTTTTGTAAATGAATATTCCAGTAGAAAAGTGTTTGTCTACGATATGAACGCAGAATGCACGCATGCTTTTGATGCCCACGGATTCTTCTTCGCAAAACTCTACCCAAAGAGGACCGAGGTCTGGATATTTGTCTTGCGCTTCGGGGGCAGCTGTGGCTTGAAAACAAAGCAGTTTGCGTTGAGGATTTCCCATTGAATCACATACTTTAGCACGAAACTCCTCATAGGGCAAATCAATTTCATCCTGCGATATGAGATATCCGCGGTCTCGAACCATCTCCTTTACAGTGCGGCTTACTCGCCAGAGTCTGGTAGTTTCCTTTTCTGGGTCGACCATATCGTGGTTTCGATACTATCTGCTGCAGTTAACGGAGTGATATTTTTTAGTGGGTTAGGTTGGTAGGGTGTAGGGTCTTTCCTGGTCGAAAGTACAGCCCTACCCTTTCTCGTTTTATCTCGAGGACGTTAAATTTCAGAGCCCCGGGATATCGAATTGTTCACGCAATTTCCTTAGCCTTGTTCGGATACTGCAGTTGACTGTAAATATCTGACTATTATTCTTTACGCTCTTTACCTTCCTTCATAAACTCTGCTAATATGGAAGGCTTACCTCGTCCTAGCTCTGCGCACTACGACAAGGAACGCGGCCGTATTCAAGCGGCTCAAGAAGCTTTGAAGGAAAGGCTGGCCGAGACAGACGCCAAAATCAAAGCTCTTGGCCCTCGGAGCAATCCTGAACTTGAAGCTCTAGATAAAGAAATTGAACCTCTCAAGGCTCAGGCTCAGGAGTTTCGAGAGAAGCATCGACAAACCTTGAATGAGCTTAAGGAAGCCGATCAAGTGCTTAAGCGCAAAATTGCCCATGCTCAGGCTAGTCGCCGAGACAACCCTTTTAAGAATCTCGAAGAGCTGGAAGCTCGTCTCGAGTCTATTGAGAAAACCATGCTTACTGGTTCTCTTAGTTTGGTCGAGGAAAAGAAAGCCTTGGACGAATCCCGTAAGCTGAAAGCCATGCGCCGCGGGTTCGAGCTCCAGAAAGCTGAGGAGGAAGATATTGCTGCTGAAAAGAAGAGAATCACTGCCTTGAGAGTTAGCTTCAACTCAGCTCCTCTGGACGAAATAAATGCCAAGCTTGACGCCAAATTTGAGGTGCGCAACAAACTTCGTGCTGCCAATCGTGAACGTAGTTCGAAGTTTTCTGCTCTTCAGCAGGAGCGTGACACAATATACAAGGAGAAACGAGAACTTTACGAGCAGTTGGTTGCTTTGCGTGAGGAACGTAACAAGCAACTTGAAGAGTGGGAGAAGTCGCAAAAGGAACTCCGCGAAGCTCACTCCCAGGAACAGGCTCGTAAGAAGGCAGCGGAGAAGATCAAAGCAGCATCAGCTCCTGCATATGAAGAGGAAATCAACGAGGCTGAAAATTTGTTGCTCTATTTTGATCCAACCTATGTTAAGAAGTCTTCTGCTGAGGTGATGTCAGCTATTACCAGCAACACTTCGACCGGTTCTCTGAATCGTGCCACTGGTACTACCCGTGAAATTATGAAGCCAGCGGGAATGGTGATAATGAAGAAGAAAGACTTGGAAGAAGACGAGGTTGTGTCGAAGAAGTCAAAGAAAAAGGCTAACCAGAAGCTTTCTCTCTCCGTAGATGTTGTGTCTGGACTCGGCAAGCTTAATATTCCAATCCCTCAAGGCAGAACAGATCTTCCAAAGACTATCGAGCTTCTGAAGGCTAAAATTGACTGGTTTTTGAGCGACCGCGATCGAAAGACCAAGGAGAATATTGCCAATGCTGAGGCTGAACTCGAAAAGCTGGGACTCGAAGAGTCCCAGGACTAATCCTGGCATTTTATATCATGTCCTTTTACCTGGAAAACTCGAAATAAATAGTTCTTTTATGTAATCTTCCGTATTACCGATCTTACGTGCATATCTCGTGGTGCTAGTAACCACCCCCAAGGATGGTTCAGCCGCACGACGCGGGTGTCCCAAAGCTCTCGCGCTGCCTCGTAAACACTCCGACAGACACTAGATAGATATTATCAGGCAGCCATGCTGATAACGCACGATTCCATAATCAGCGCATTTGAGCGCTTAAAAGCATCATCGCTATCACATGCAACTTGCAAAGCGTCGATATTTGTCGCTTGTACGGATGTGGATGCCCTTTGTGCAGCCAAGATCCTATCTACGTTATTCAAGCACGATCTCATTCCGCACAGAATCTGCCCTGTAGCTGGCTATGCTGACGCTAATTCAGTTTATGCTGGGCTAGATGATGATATAATCAACGTGATATTTATAGGCTTCGGCGCTCTGGTCGACATCCCCGACTATTTTAATATAGATCCCGCTATACAGCGAACGCATTATGTAATAGACGGACGTCGACCTTGGCACCTTAACAATATAGATTCCGATTCTGTTTTTTGCATTGATCTACATGCAAATAATGCACAGATAGAGTCGGCCAGGGCAGCATGGTCCGCATTGAAAGACGTGCCCGAAGTTTCAGACACTGATTCGGATTCAGACACTGATTTCGATGATGAAATCTTCAATTCTGGGTCAGAAACTGAAAATGACAAAGAAGAAGAAACAGAACTTGATATAATTCCAGGATCAGACGATGAAGAGGAGCATGTCACTGCTGCACAACGCATAAAAACGCTTAAAAGAAAACACCGAAAAGCTAAACAAAAAGTGCGGCGCATACGAAGAAAATACGAGGACGAAATCAATAGTTATCACTTTATGGATACCTATATTGCTGCTTCAGCTTCCGCTCAGATATATAGTCTATTGTCGGAGCTTGGACGCACATCTAATGAGTATCTATGGCTGGCAGTGGTCGGTACGACTGCTCTGGATGATCTCTCAACGAATGCAACGCAAGCTGCCTTTCCAGTCTTTAAAGATGAAGTAGCTCGTTTAAATTCAGAGTCACAACAGCACCTCAATGCTGCAGATAGTAACGCACTGACTGTTGATACAGACTTCCGTCTATTCCTTCTACGTCACTGGTCTTTGTACAATGCCTTGATACATTCTAGGTATGTTTGCACGCGCCTATATCTCTGGCATCAGCCTGGACGAATCAGAGTAAAACGTCTACTGGCACATATGGGAATATCTATCTCCTCAGCAAAAGAAAAATGGATCCATACTGATATGGAGCTAAAGAGGACACTGGCTGATAGGTTTCGAAAGGTATCAACGAATTATGCGATAGAAGACATCCTGGTGGAAGGAATCTCGCGAAAGTTTGGGTTCAGAGGTAAAATTACAGCTCGTGATGCGGTCGATGCTATTTCAGCTTTGCTCGAATCAGGAAGACCTCATTCTATTTCCTCTTCCTCTCAACTTCCTACACCTCCGACATCAGCTACTTCTTCTCCTGAACATGGTACTCAAGTAGCTGCTGATCGAGAAAAAGTATATGTTGAGAATTTTTGGGCAGGATGGGATAGCGTGGACGATATTAATTTGCTAAAATTAGGCATTGAACGAGCAAAACTTCTCGAAGAAGCTGTATTGAGAACAGGCTCGGCGGTTATGGAATCCAAGACCGTCAGAGAGTTACGTATTGGCTACCTAGTAACTGTCCGTGATTCTCCAGATCAGAATGTGCTCCTAAATCCAGTTGCCTTGATGAGACTGGCACAGTGGATGAGTCATGCTCTTGCTAATTCTAGGAAACCAAGACCCATGATCCTTGCTATTCTTGACAAGGCAACGGACACTTATATGGCTGTAGGGCTCCCGTCTCCTTCTGGCATGGCAGGAATTGACGACGACGATGACGACGATGACCTAAACCAAAGAAATGCATTCAGAATTGGATTTCAAGAAGCAGCGGCTCGAACTGAGGCTCGCTATAGAATCGATGGGTTCGAGAGTGCAACGATTCAAATCCGCAAGCAGGACTTTTCTATATTCATGGAAGCTCTTGTCGATTTCCAATATGGAAGAGAGTAGAAGGAATGACTATTTAACGAATATCTACGACTAAATCAGAATAAAACGTGTTTATTACTAAGTAAACAGTAAGAAAGACCATTACGATTCTAGGCCTCGTTAAAGTCGTAGACACACACGTTATCACAAGAACTAGCAAGAACCTGAGCAACAGAAAGATGATATTCATCTTCGCTTGCATAATACAAAACATCAGCCTCTGAAGCAAACTCAACGTAAAGGACGTAATCAGCAGGCCCGGCAACGCTCTCGGTGGAGATTTGGGGGTTGTAATACATATTCAGCAAGTAGGGCTTTCCGTCCTTCAGGCATTTCGTCTTCAGCCCTTTCAACTTTTCAAAAACCGCCGCTCTTTCGTCATCTGATACAGTTCTTTTAAACTGAAAGGGAACTACGTGAATTACTTTGGCCATTGTTATTGCTAATGCAATCTACTGATTATTATAGAGCGGCTCGTTTCAGGTAGCCTTAGATAAATAAGCTTTTATGATGACCTCAAACACAAATGCTGTAGTAGAAGCGCTTGCATAGAGGGTACTGCTCCCCTAATCCTCACCAGCATCCATATCCTCGAGCAGTTCAGCAGTCATTTCTAGTCCTGTTGTATGCTCGCCTTCTCTGAATGTAGTTTTTACCCATCGTGATCCTCGGTGCTGAAGTTCCATAGTGGGGAAATAATGTAGATTCGTTTTTATGGAGATCACCGTTGGAATATTATCAAAAGTCATAAGCCGCAAGCGAACATACGTTTTATGAGGAATTTTTGAGACCTCCGCGACAAACGCATCTAGCGTCGTAGTTTCAACTCCATTGACATGCGTGATGAAACTAGTAGGGGCTAATCCAAATTGGCAAGCAGGCGAGCCTTTCATTCTTGCCGATACATAGACCTGGGAATGAACCTTAGATATTTGTTGACGGACGGCATGATGAGGTTCATGCAGAATCGCACCACACCACATGACTATCCGGCTTGTCTCGAAATGATCTGTTGCAACTGTGGGGACAGTGAGCTTTTTCCATTCCCTTTGTCTTACAATATCCACAACAATCTCTCGATCATTGCATGCTGCCTCAAGATCGCTTGCCCGAGCAAATATCTTTCCATTCAATGCTAAAACAATATCCCCTTCTTGAAGAACTTGAGGGGTTCCTGCAGCGGTTTTCCTAACCATAAACACCTGTCGTCGTTCATCATTCGCATTCTCTATATCATGCAACCAGTCTTCGCTCACACCATGGACGCGAGCCTGTGAGAGCTGAAGCGTTTGGAATTCAACATCAAGAATTCTCGGACTAGGATTTCGGTTGGCCTTGATTTCATGAAGTGACCTAATGATGTCGCTGACCGAGACACCTACGCGATACTCACTATCAAGACCATTATTTCGCTCACCCAAGTAATTGAGCCAAAGGGCTCTCACAGTACCGTCATGACTGCATAATACCCCCGATGGGCATTTAGCAGCAAGTGGAGTATCCACAGAAATAGCATCCACATTAATGGCACGGTATCGCGGAGTTGTAGGGTTTGGAGGAATCACAATGGTTGGAATGTCAATGACAGTAGTTGTAACCACAAGTAAGCGAGATTCGTATGTATGGCCCACAAACAAGACAGACTCTCCTTGATGAACAGGCTCGGCGTCGAGAGTAGCTGACAAAACATCAGCTTGAACGAGGGATGGATCATACTTGATAATAGCGTAGTTTGCCAGTGGGTGAAGAAATACAACTGAAGCCTCAACTTCAATTGAATCGGCAACAGTAACCAATATATCGCAAAGATCGTATGGCACCGTATATCGACTAACGACCACGAGCCCTTCTTCTGCATCAAGAACCAACCCATTAGATACGCGCTTAGTTTGGGGAAACCCATCAATGGTAACTGGCAGAGTGCAATTGACTGTAACAAAACTTCTTTCCAAATTAGAAGGAAGGTCCCGAGGAACAAATCGAGCTTTGTAAGGCACAACTGGCTCTGGATCCGGGGTAGGACCAAGCGTGGAAAACTCCCACACACCAGTTTTATCATTTCTAACAGCCATTCTAAACTTCCCAGTCCAATGACGATCAATGTGTATTACTCTTGTGAAAAGGTTATGCATGTCTCTCAGATTGCGTAGAGATATGACACATCGCTTGCGATCTGGAATGTTTCTCATAACATCAATAAACTCATCTAAATTCTTGGTCTGTATACCGTCAATAGATTCCAAGAGCCATCCTTTAGAGGTGTGCGTCTCTGTTTTAAATGAACCGCTGGAGTTTGCCAAGAATACACCTTGAACAGGGATGCCATAAAGTCTAGCCATTTGATATGATAGATTATGGAATGTAGTGCCAGCGATCTCAACATATCTATCGGGGGTTATAGAGTGTAAGTCTTGCACAGTGCAATTCACAGAAATAAGCTCACCACCTCGGCATATGTCAAGTACAATTTCTCCATCAACACTGGAATCCAGCACATCATCCAATCTTGCAAAAGTGGAAAGGTTCTCTGAATTAATAGCTAACAGTATGTCGCCTTCTTGTATCTTCTCATAAGCTGGTCCTTCAGGTAAAACCGTTTCAGCCACTAATAATCCTATCGCATCAGGAAAAGAGGATCTCATCTGCTTTTCCCGACCAATAGGTAGTCCTAGCCGTCTACACTCATCAAAGGGCTGCAAGAACCACTGAGTTTGAATAGTTCCTCTTGTCACAGGGGAGCTATGTTGTATACATTCTAGAGCTCTTGATGCTCGATAAAGGGGTAGAAAGTAGTCAGTGGAGGACTCGCACGATCCTCCGGCTTGAAGGGCAACAACTTCACCATGGACGTTAACGACTGGAGATCCTGATGAACCTCCAGACGCCGAAGCAGCAGCCTGTATATACTCTGTATTGAAGTCATTATAGGTTAGATCACCGTAATCAGGAGCATTTCTGTCTAATCTCGAGATGAATCCAGATAAGATAGACAGCTTCTCTCCGGCGTCATTTCCTACAACACGTATCTCCACGCCGACTTTAGCTCCCTCAGGGACTAAAGGCAATTCTTGGACATCCATATAGTGCACGTCCTTAGGGTTAAACTGTAGAAGGCCGAAATCATGTACGGGGTCTCTATATATAGGAGATACTTCGACTTCTTCATGATTATCAAAGATAGCGAATCCCACAAAAGGGCCAGATCCTACAACATGCCTGTTCGTCATTATTATACCTCGAGTAGCGTCAACTACAAACCCTGTAGCCTCGGATACCAAAGGAGGTTCACTATCAAATGCAACGACTTGGGCAAAATGTATAGATACGACAGATTTAACCACGGTTTCTATAGTTTTGAGCCATTTGGACGAGCTATGAGCCTCACCACTAACGTAGCCATTCTCTTGTTCAGTACTGTCATCTAACTGATTACGTAATACCTTTGGCTTCTTTGTTGGAGATTGAGAAGCAGAACTAGGCCGCTTCACAGTCATAATACTTTCGGGGTTTCTATACAAGCACCTTGGAAAGTTTCCTCGAAGTCTCAGATAAGGTTTTTCTTTCGATAGGTCATGAAGGTAAGTTAGTAATAAGTATATCAAGTACAGACCTAACAGTATGCCAGATTGAAAATGCCAGAGAATGTATGCTGTGTGACTTTGAAGTGTTGGAATTTACTAAACAAATCAAAAGATCAAAGACATCGGCAAAGAGAACCGTACTGAAATCGGAAAACCTAGAAACTGTGCTTTTTGAACTTCAAGAATACCTCAAAGACTCACCAGCTTCTTCCGGAAATCAAGAAAATATTAGCAAATTTATAGAAGAAATAGCCAAATTCAAACTAGAAAAAGCCGAGGTTCTACAGATCCTGAATACCGTTCCTGCTTCCCTTGTAACCCTCTATGCAGTCATAGAAGAGTGTGATACTCGATACAATGAAAAGCAAATTACAGAAATCCTGCAACTTGTCTCTAATTATTTACGCAACTGATGACATGGCTTAATATATTTATCTCGCAAGAAGTGCTCTTACTTATCCTGATTGGCTTTTCGAACACCACTCACAATATCATCCACACGTAAAATCATACAAGCAAATTCCAGCGCACTTTTTATCGATTGCAACTTTATAGCAGTCGGCTCCCAGACACCGTATTCCAACATATCAACAATCTCTCCAGTGTCGCCATTAACGCCATACGTGGATTTACCTTCCGCATGTTTAGCATGCAGGTCGGTTATCACACGCATAGGGTTAGCTCCACAGTTTTGTGCTAAAGTTCTAGGAATCACCTCGAATGCTGCTGCAACAGATCTATACGGCCATTGTTCAACACCTTCTAATTGCTTAGCCTTTTCTGTTAGTCGAACTGATACTGCCATCTCGGTGGCTCCTCCTCCAGGTGAAAGCTGGGGGTGAAACAAGATGTTTCGCGCAGCAAACATCGCATCCTGCAAATTTCGTTCAATCTCATTAAGTATGTCCTTCGAAGGACCACGTAGGAGGATAGAACAGGCCTGGGGCTGTGAACAGTGGTCTAAGAAGGAGTAGTACTCATCGCCGATCAGTTCCACATGGAACAGTCCACAACGGGTACCAACATCGTTTTCTCTTAAATCATCCAAGTTATTGACAATTGTTGCACCACAGATCCTAGCTATGCGGTTATTGTCCGTTTTCTTGACTCGGCGAAGTGCAGAGATGCCCGCCTTTTGTAGGAAGTGCTGAGCCAAATCAGACACCCCCTTTTCAGTAATCACCAAGTCTGGCTTTTGGGCTATGATTTGATCACACATTAATCGAACTTGCTCTTCTTCTATTTCAAGGATACGTGTCCAGTCAGATTCGTTCGATACCTCAATATTGGTTTGAGATTCTCCTTTCTTGTACTCTAAGGGACAATCCAGGAGGATGATGCGAGGATTCTCAATTCTCCTACTCATTTTCGGGTGGACAACATCCTTGTTGATCAAAATGCCATCTAGCACCTTGGAGTCTTCTATTTCTCCACCAGGTACTTTCTCGATGCGGACATACCTTTTGATGTCGACTTCGAGGCGATCATCTTCTTCAATTGCTACAGTGCGCACAGCCTTAAGTGCTAAAGAGCACATAAGTCCAGACCATCGGACAATATACTTAGTACCAATGCTGCTCTTTATGATATCTTCAAGCTTGGCGTCATCATTAACGTCCACATCAATAGATGTATCCTTGACGGCTTTTATAGCGTCATCCATGGATTTTCGTAGAGCTTTAATAAGGGTGATAGGGTGCATTCCGTGATCAACAAACTCATAGAGTTGAGCGAGAATCTCGCCAGCTAATACTATGACAGTCGTAGTACCGTCGCCAACTTCTTCATCCTGAGTTCGAGAGAGTTCGATCATGGATTTAGCAGCAGGATGCGAGACCTCGATTTCTCTAAGTATGGCGTGGCCATCGTTGGTCAACACGATGCCACCCATAGGGTCTAGAAGCATTTTCAGCATGGCTTTTGGCCCTAAACAGGTGCGAACAATATCAGCAACAGCTTTGGCGGCTGTAATAACTGATATTTGAGCTTTCCTTCCAACCTGTCGGTCAGTTGTGTCTATGTGTTAGTTCAGGACTAATAGTAAGGGATATCTCGGGTACTTACTCATAACAATCACTGGAGCCTGCATTTTTCGTTGCCTCAGTGGTGCGTAGGTTGAATCGTTGGTAGGGAAGAACCATAGAAGAAATTAAAACCTTATTACGACAGTTACAACGTTTTTCTCGTTGAAGGCGCGTATTGGCGAACGTGCCTGAGCACCAATAGCTTTTGCATACATAATAACAATGCGACCAAGTCGTGAGTGTTGTCTAGAGTCTGGAATGCTTATATCAAAACGCATATACCCTTGGGTATGAGTGTATGTGATACACATATGGGGCCAAAGCTTATACTCTGCTGCTGAGCAGAAGCCGGATAATATGGTTCCAGAAAAAAACTACAGATTCGGCTGGAAACGTAAACCACTAGATGAGAAGAGCATACAAGTAGATGCAGTATCTCTAGAGTCTCGTAATGTACGTGATCCGGGTGCCGAAGAAGAGAGCCCTCCAGCGCTTGAATCTAAACCAGATTCGGCGAACGCCCAGGAAGCAAGAAAACATGTGAAAATTCGTCTAGAGCACAGAAATAGAACGAAGACAAGAAGCAGTCCAGATAACCAGCGATACTACCATCTACAGAATGCTGGGGCAAATGCTCGAAGGACCTTCAGTTATGCGCGCTTGACGATCAAGGAACTTGCGAAACAGATATTTGTTGAGGTTTACAGGACATTACAAGGTAACATTAACTGATAAATGGCTATTATGGAATATTATAGAGCTATCAAGAGTAGATCATGATTGTAGGAATCAATAACAGGCAATCGTGACATAGGTGGATAATAACCTAATGTCATGTAAGTGCAACCCGCGGCCGTTCCGAGGCTATAAGGTTTTCCCCACACAAATCTAACTCTACCCCGAGCCTGAGCCGGACAGGAATTTCTTGCTCTCTACCTCGACACCCATTGATCGAAGTGCATATATTTTCAGGTTTTCGGTCTGAATTTTATTCAAAACTTCTAGTTGATTAAATCATGAACGCTGTCCAGATTCGCAGTGCCACAACCTCTGCTTCTCGGGCCTTCCATACTACCAGATCGGCTAGTCTCATTGGTAATGAAGTGTACATCGTTTCTGCCGCCAGAACACCTGTAGGAAAGTTCCAGAGTGCTCTGAAGTCAAAGACTGCCCCCCAGCTTGGTGCAATAGCCGTCAAGGCTGCTGTAGAGCGCTCCAAGATCCCTTTAAACAAGTTCGATGAGGCATATATGGGGAATGTTATCTCTGCTAACGTCGGTCAATCTCCTGCACGCCAGGCCGTCATAGGTGCTGGTCTTCCTGTCGAGACCGAGGCAACTACTCTGAACAAAGTTTGTGCTTCTGGTTTGAAAGCTCTCACTATCGGTGCTCTATCGGTCCAAACTGGCAATGCCGGTGTAGTCATCACCGGAGGTATGGAGTCGATGTCCAACGTGCCCTTCTACTTCCCTCGTGGTGCTTCTTATGGCAATCAGGTTGCTAACGATGGTATTCTACGTGATGGACTTATGGATGTATATGATGACATTCATATGGGTTTGTGCGGCGAGAATACTAACAAAATATATGGTATTACTCGTGAAGACCAAGATGCTTTTGCTATCGAGTCGTACCGCCGTGCTAACGAAAGTATAGCCAACGGCGTATTCAAGGACGAAATTGTACCTGTCGAGGTAAAGAGCAGAAAAGGGACTATTATTGTCGATACTGATGAAGAGCCTGCTCCCACCACTTTGGAGAAGATCTCTGGACTTCGTCCTGTCTTCTCCAAGGAGGGATCAATTACTGCTGCCAATGCCAGCCCATTGAATGATGGTGCATCTGCTATTATTATTGCTTCTGGTGAGAAAGTCAAGGAGTTCGGAGCCCCAGTTATGGGACGTGTTGTTTCCTATGCAGATGCTGCCACCAAGCCCATCGACTTCACCATTGCTCCCTCTCTTGCCGTTCCTAAAGCTTTAGAGAAAGCAGGGCTTACAATCGATGATATCTCATTATTTGAGTTCAATGAGGCGTTCTCTTGCGTCGGAATCGTCAACTCAAGACTACTAAATATAGATCCTGCTAAGGTTAACGTCAACGGAGGCGCTGTTGCTCTTGGCCATGCTATTGGCTCTTCTGGTTGCAGAATTACTGTTACTTTACTTCATTCTCTTAAAGAAGGCGAGTATGGTGTTGCTGCTATCTGCAATGGTGGAGGAGCTGCTACAGCTGTTGTCGTCCAAAAACTCTCAAGCTTGTAGACTGTCCTTTAACTTCTGAATTAGCAATGGACTATTACGGACGTAAATAGGAAAAAACATGAAATTAGCCGTATAATTAGTAATATATCTAGATATTAGTCAGAATCAGAGGAAGATGACTCCGGCTCATGCTCATTGTATTGCCCGATTCCGAACAGTGGACCGACCTTGGTATTCCAATTGGCATCCCACTTATTTTTAGATTCCATTGATGCACCTCGTTGAAGTTTGGCGAGTAAATTGGTCTCGGAGAAGACCTTCATTAAAGTACCGGCCAGTGAGTCGGCATCGTTAACCAATAAGCCATTGTGCCCTTCTTTGACCAGTTCTGAAGCTGCTTCAAACTTCATAGCGATCACCGGTAGAGCGCAACCAAACATATCTATTACTTTCATAGGTAAATCTACGCCTGAACTGGATGTGTGTAGCGAAACACCAATGTCTGCGGAAGCAAGCACTTTCGGGTAATCTTCCGCAGTGAGCCATGGAGTAGAAATAGTGAGATTCTTGAAATTCATCTGCTGATACTGCGTTATAAAATCAGTTTTACCATCACCTTTACCAGTTACTATGACAAAAAGACGCGGTAATTTGACCTTGGAGCTCTGTTGATCATAAATCTCCAATGCTTTAAGCAAAACATTGAAATCTTCATCAGGGGTATACGAAGTCGATGTAACCACTACTTTATCAGTAGAACCTAAGCCTTGGAATACTTCTAAATTTTTTCGAACAAAACGAACATCTGTAGGTGTCAGTGGGTGGAAATGAGATGCGGGGCGGTCATGAAATGGTATGATCCGCCTCCCTTTAAACGACCACTGCGTTAACAAGAATTCACCCATACGGATAGATACACAGAGATGCGCATAAGCTACCCGACCCCAGAATCGTTCATATAACCGATATAATGTTACGAAAGGATGGTTCTGGCCCAACTTCAAGGCGAGAATAGTATATCCCAGATTGTGCCAATCAATGATCACTTTGGTATTTCTCGAGTAAAACAGACTATATAACCGTACCACTGCAAGGGTGGGAATTGCGGGGGGAGACTGAACTAACAAAGCGTCCGCATTTCTTAGCTTGTAGAGCGTTCTGAAGAGGTAGAAGTGCTGCATTACAACTGTGTACATTATGTTCACCACGTATAATGATGTTATTCTGCTCGGACGCACTATATCATGAATTGTTATGTCATAGCTAGATAACTCAGATAACGGCTGAGAGCTTTTATAACCACACAAGTCTACATGAACTCCTGCCTTAGCTATAGAAAGAGTGTGGTAGAGCATTCTGGGCGACCGGCCTATATCTCCAAGGACAAGAACGACTACCCGTTTCGCCTTTTTATGACTCACTTGAGGAATCAAGAAGTATAGAGCTACTGGTAAAAGAGTATAGATGATGCCCCCAAGGGCGTACCACCAGAACTTAGCCATCTGCTGAGAGATTCGAGATTTAGACTTCGACACTCACGACGGGAATAAAGTAGCAAATTATGGGGCTGTACGACAAATGGATGGCACTCCCGTTTGCCGGAAGATTATGGATAGGTGTATCTACAATGGTGGTTGCATTAATCACACCGAAGATTATGGATTTTCTTGCAGATGAACGCGAGAAGCAGCAAAGCGAGCCCAGTTCTACACTCCGACCGATCGATCCACGAGCGTATCCTCCTAGACAGGCATAGTCTCCACAACAACTAGCCGTAAAAGCTACTAAAACTACATATGTAGAGTCTCTAATATCATGACAATATATACAAAAGATGTGACATAGTCTAGAGAAGAAGGCCTAACGAGTCAACTCTACTCATCCTTCTTCGGCTCCTCAGTGCTGCCGTTGTTCTGGGCATTCTTGTCCTTGTAGACGGCTTCGAAGACAGGGAGAGAAGCATTTTGAAGCTCGTCAATCTTCTTGCGGACATCGTCATTAGCAACCTCTTCACCAGATTGAATGCGAGCAACAATCTCACGGAGCTCCGCAATCAAGGCGCGGACCTTCTCGACGTCATCCTTATTGAGCTGAGCTTCGAAGTCAGTAAGAGCGGCCTCAGTGTCATTGCAGACGCTGTCAGCTTTATTGGACATCTCAATAAGTTCTTTACGGGCCTGGTCGGATTCACGGAACTTCTCGGCATCCTTAATCATGTTCTCGATCTCAGAGTCGGACAGTCCGGAGGAACCAGCAACAGTGATGGAAGTCTCCTTGTTGGTGCCCAAGTCCTTGGCACTGACGTTGATAATACCATCAGCATCAATGTCGAAAGTGACCTCGATCTGAGGAACACCCTTGCGGGCAGGTGGAATACCAGTAAGAGTGAAGTTACCAATGAGCTTATTGTCGCGGACAAGTTCACGCTCACCCTGGAATACACGGATCTCGACAGAAGTCTGGCCAGTAGCAGCAGTAGAGAAGATCTGGGATTTCTTGGCAGGAATAGTGGTGTTTCTGTTGATCAAGCGGGTGAATACTCCTCCAAGAGTCTCAATACCGAGAGAGAGGGGGGTAACATCCAAAAGCAAAACTTCATTCACCTCACCAGAAAGGACTGCTCCCTGAATAGCAGCACCAATAGCAACAGCTTCATCAGGGTTTACAGCCTTACTAGGCTCCTTGTCGAAGATAGACTTAACAATCTCCGTAACCTTAGGCATACGGGTCATACCACCAACGAGGATGACTTCGTTAATCTGCGATGCGCTGAGTCCGGCATCCTTTATAGCCTTCTTGCAAGGCTCGATGGTGCGCTTGAGGAGCGGCTCTACCTGTGCTTCGAACTGAGCACGAGTAAGTTTAGTGTTGATGTGCTTAGGTCCGCTAGCATCAGCAGTGATGAAAGGAAGATTGATTTCAGTGGTGACAGTAGAAGACAACTCGATCTTGGCCTTTTCAGCAGCCTCACGGATACGCTGGATAGCCATACGGTCGTTGGTAAGATCGATTCCGCTGTCTTTTTTAAAGTCAGCCACAATCTTTCGGACAAGGTTGATATCGAAATCCTCACCACCAAGGTGGGTATCACCATTAGTAGACTTAACCTCAAAGACACCCTTCTCGATCTCCAGGATGGAAATATCGAAGGTTCCACCTCCCAAATCGAAGACGGCGACGACGGCATCGTTTTCCTTATCCAAACCATAAGCAAGGGCAGCAGCAGTGGGTTCATTTACAACACGAAGGACATTGAGACCAGCAATTTTACCGGCATCCTTGGTGGCTTGGCGCTGAGAGTCGTTGAAGTAAGCGGGGACGGTAACAACTGCGTTCGAGACTGGGGTGCCAAAATGGGCCTCGGCGGTCTCCTTCATTTTATTGAGTACGAAACCACCAATTTGCGAGGGAGAGTATTTCTGGCCGCGAGCCTCAACCCATGCGTCACCATTGGAGTGCTTGACAATCTTGTAGGGCACGGCAGAGATGTCCTTCTGAACCTCAGCGTCATCGAAGCGTCGGCCGATCAATCGCTTAGTAGCAAAAAGAGTATTTTCGGGATTGACAACAGCTTGGCGTTTGGCGGGAACACCAACAAGACGTTCACCGTCTTCAGTAAATGCAACAACTGAAGGGGTAGTTCGGGCACCTTCGGAATTCTCGAGGACCTTTGGGGTCTTTCCCTCCATAATGGCCACAGCCGAGTTGGTTGTACCGAGATCTACACCGATGATATTTCCGCGGACTTTTCCAGAATTTAGGCGCACTTGATGCCGCGAAACATTTCGCAGGGCCTGACGAGTAAACTGTGAAGAAAACATTGCACAAAACTACTTCTTTCTGACTGTTCGGGAACAGAAAAGTTTCTACTAATTGCTTCTTCGGGGCGATAGCTTATATTTGAAACTTTAACCAGTTTTTCCCCTGCCCTACCAAACCCCAGTTACCCGGAATTACCGTTTCTAGTGTGTTCCATGAGCCGCAACTCCCAAATTGGTCTATGTGTTCGTCGAACGAGGATGTTCTTGAGGCCCTAGACTCAGATATTTATGGATCTAGTGACTCGGGGTCAGACTCTTCCTGGGAGCAGCTTGTATTACCGCTAGATGTCAGCCTCTACGACAACAGCGATGCTCGTCTCGACGTACCTTTAACTCGTTCTTCTCGTTCCGTTAGCGCCCGAAGTAAGCGCCGCCCATCTCGCGTGAATGGCTTAGAACATATTCTGCATGTGTATTGCCTTACATATTACGGTCATCTTGTCAATCAAAGTTTGAACCATAAAGTGGTTCAGCATCGTGTCAGGCAGCGGATACCGTCTTCACTACGGTCCAAGGTCCGTAAGTACTGGCGAAATCCGTCCGATCTGACTTCTCTATTACGATCTCTGGCTTCTGAGTTCCAAGCAGCTTTTAGTATTACCGAAAATGGCCTCAGGAGAAATCAGGTGCCCAAAGCACCTATAAGGAAACCAGTCCTTAAACGTATTGCCGGCTGTGCTAAGTCCTTCGCTGGTTCGAGAGATGATTGTTCACAGCTCTTCACTGCTCTGCTAAGGGCTCTCGGCTTCGATGCAAGATTGGTATTTTCACTGCAGCCAATCTCAGTCGCACTGCAAGACGATAGTAAGGCAACGAAGAAAACCAAAATTAATGTGCAAGTCACGTTGAGACCAGATTATGATCTTTTGATTCCAGTTTTTTGGACAGAGGTCAGAGACCACCTGTCGGGCGAAATGATACCTGTTGAGCCTGTGGTATATGCAGATTTTGGCTTCCAGAGTTTGTTTAATATAGGAACCACAAAGGCGCCACTGTGTACGTCGTACATACTCTCTTACTATTCCGATCTCGCTGCTTTAGATGTCACTGCCCGGTATTCGGAATATTGGACGCGCAATGAACGATTAATCCTACACAGCTATGATTGGTTCTCCAAGTTCTTATTGCTGTTTAGATATCCTATTCCCTCAAACCAGTACTACTGCGATTTTATTCGTATTAAGCAAATTGAAACTCGAATACCGACTGTTCATAAATCCTTTCCAGGACACCCTTACATAACGTGCAGTGCATTGATTCACACCAGAGATACTACCCGTAGGAACACGGTAGCGATCAGCACACACACAGTAGGATCAAAAGAACACGAAGTGTATTACAAAAGAGATATAGAATCTTGTCGTACAGAAATGTCATGGGAGAGACAAGGGAGAATGGTGTTACCGGGAAGCGTTCCATTTCGAACTATCCGAGTACGGGGCACTTTATACTCCCGACGAATCGCTCACTCGGAAACTGCTATTGAAGCGATAGATGTGCCCATATATAGATATTCGGATACAAAACCTATTCCGCGACAAATTGTTGTTAACGGTCGATTGCCAGTTAACCGGCATGAAAACATCCATGTCTTTGTCAAGCAAATGGTACCTATTGGTGCTGTACACCTCCGCCAAAGCAGATACCCGAAGATCGAGTGGGTAGCAAACTTTATAGGCTCACCGAACTGTAAGGCTGTGGTTGGATTTAGATTCAAGAAGGAGAAAACTGACCCTATCTTTGATGGAATTATTGTTCCAATAGAGTATAAGGAGGTTCTCCTTGAAGCATGGCTCGTAGAACATGAGTTTGCGCAACAACGAGCTGAGAGTAAGATTCGGAAGTCGGCGATGAGACGATGGCGAAGATTTATCACTCATATTTCTATTGTTGATCGATTAAACGACCAATACGGACAATCCATATGATCAGATCTAGACCTAGCCTCCCAAACCTTGTACTCCACCCACCTCGATGGCCGACCTAACACTAGATGAGTATCAGTTCTACGGCAGGCAGATGCTTGTTCCTGAGTTTGGCAAGAACGGACAGTTGAAATTAAAGAACTCGTCAGTCGCTGTTATCGGTGCAGGGGGTTTAGGCTCGCCTTGTGGACTGTACCTTGGCTGCGCTGGCGTGGGAACTTTGAAGATAGTAGATTTCGATTCCGTTGAAGTTTCCAATTTACACCGCCAGGTAGCTCATACGACTGTCGGACTAAACAAAGCGGAGTCCTTAGCAAAAGCAATTGTTGAGAGGAATCCAAATGTGAAGGCTATAGCGTTTAAAGAAGCATTCAACACCCAAAACGCTAAAACTATTCTACAAGATATTGATCTGGTGCTAGATTGTACAGATGCGCCAGGAATAAGATATCTAATTAGTGATATGTGTGTTGACATGGGAATACCATTGGTTTCTGCGGCAGCTTTGCGCACAGAGGGACAGCTGTCTGTTCTCTGCTACGATAACGGTCCTTGCTATCGATGTTTATTTCCTACCACACCTACTGTTTCTCAAAGCTGTTCTGATAATGGAATATTGGGACCAGTAGTAGGTGTCATGGGCGTGATGCAAGCTGCAGAGGCCCTTAAGTTTCTTACAACCGGACCACCCGAAGAACCGTTTCTTTTGATCTTCAGTTTATTATCAAAGGTTCCTTGGCGAAGAATCAGAATGAAAGGTAAAAGACCCAATTGCATGAAATGTGGCTCAACGGATAATATAGACCTGTCAGATTCTTATAATAATTTTTGCGAGAGTTATCCAACTCTTGATCCTTCGGAAGAGAGATCTGTCTCCATTTTGGAGAGAGATTCTGTGCATGTCATCGACGTTCGCGACCCGATACAGTACAATATATGTGCTTTGCCGTTTGCCAGCAACGTCCCGCTGTCGAAATTAGACGAATGGGCTAAATCCACTCCCGAAGCTGGGGTTTCATCTGACCTGTACGTCCTTTGTCGCAGAGGCAATGACTCCAGAACGGCGACACAGAAACTCAGACAGCAAGGAAGGACAAGGGTATTTAATGTCAAAGGTGGGCTCGAAGAATATTCTAAAATTAACGGATCATTTCCAACTTATTGACTGAACCCGATTGCGGTCACTCCTTCGTAGCTCCGTTGTCATGCAGTCGAGACTTTTTTCCGCGATGGTTGTTAGGTCAGAGAAACCTTTTGGCAGCGACACTACACAGGGAAGTATTTTTTTCTGTGCCAAATAATCGAGTAACGGCTAAGAAGATGCCAGATATTTCAGCTGCTGAGCGAGCTTCTCGAGCAGAAACTGATGACGCGTCAATGTCTATGGATGGGCCTCAAGTGATCGAAAATGAAGACGGCACTAAGACCATCATCCGATACCATAGGAACGAAGAAGGAAAAAAAGTGAAAGTCACACAGCACATTCGAATCAAAAAGGTAAAGACAGAAGTGAATAGCGCAGTTGCTGCGAGAAAGCTCTGGAAAAAGTTTGGCCAGGATAAGAACAGACCGGCTGGCCCAGATATCCAAACAACTACTGTAGGCGAGAACGTCATATTCAGTTTGACGCCAGGTGGAAAAGTGGCTAAAGCTGAAGAAGCCGAAGCTGCTCAACAAGCAGAGACTGCAGTCAAAGCTCCTGGAATTTCTACGATCAAGTGCCGTTACTGCAAGGGTGCACACTTTTCGTCGAAATGTCCTTACAAAAGCCAGCTGTCCAGCGACGTCCCGGCCACCGAAGGAGGCGATATGCGTATGGGGTCACCTGGAGTGGGAAGCGAGCCAACCCCTGGCAAGTTTGTGCCTCCACATCTACGCCGCATGCAGCAAGAAGGGATGCCCATTCCTCCTCCTAACAGTTTCCGCGATCGCGACGACGATAGTACACTCAGAGTCACTAACTTACCGCCAAATGCTCAGGAAGACGAGTTGAACTATATCTTTGGCCGTTATGGAGAGATTGCCCGTGTACATATTGTACGCGACCGCGAAACCAATCAGCCGCGCGGTTTTGCATTCATCTCCTATCGGTCTCGTGAAGCTGCGAGCCGAGCTGTCGAAAAACTTGACAGATATGGCTACAGGAATGTCATTCTTCACGTGGAATTTTCACGAAAGAACTAGCGAGGTCGGTTGTTGCTGTACTTGCGCCGTTTTACGTCCTATACCTTTTACGCTACTTACCCAAATCCACAAGTCATTGTTATATTACCCAAATAGGAAGAGATTAAACTGACTAGCCATAAACGTAGACTTCTTATATTTCCTCCAAATGGCGTCTCATTTCATTCCAGCTACTCAACTCAGTTTGCTGTGGCTCAACGAACAAATGGTTCATGTAAAAATCATGGCTGCATTCACTGGTGGCATTCTGCAGACCAAGGAAGGCGATTGGGCTTACTGCATACGCAATTCGTTCAGTATAAGGGCGGCATATTCGTTAGAAACTTCTTATGAACAGCTCGACGCAATAGATGGATTGACTATATCTGATGCTCTAGCAAGGCACCCAGTCCTGGCATTCAACGTGTCACTAACAGTATCTGAAGAAGGGTCGAATCAGTTGACATTGACTGCAGCTAAGCCAGGAACAAGAACAGGTACATCTATTCCGAAAGGGATTCTTCTTAATCCTATCAAAGATATAGGAAACATAGTAAAAGGAGCCAAAGATATCATCTTCTCTGAAGCTTATAGTCTGGATTGCATTCCTGCTGATCTCAATCAACCAATTTCGGATCGGGTAGAAATCAGAAGGCTCAAGATTTACAGGGGTAACCTGAGATTGAAAAAGCAAAACGTCGTGTACATGCAAAGAATTCCCTCAGAGATTTTTTCTACTGATCACTCGTGCCTAACTAAATCAGATCAGGATATCCCTTTTTACCTAGTGCTCACCTTGGAAGTAGTTGTTGAGAAAGACTCCAAACTCCATCTAATACCAGTGGCTAGGACCGTCTCAAATAGAATCCTGCTTACACAGAGAAAGAACTCAGAGTTGGAAAGCCAAATACCCTGTAACGCGCAAAGTTTTGGATTGAATTGCACTGCAGCAACCAACCAACCAGTACCCAGAAAGATTGTCATAATCAAGCATCCAGCATCGCTGAGTTCAACCAGGCAACCCCTTAGCGAGATAGACCAAAATCCTATCAAAGAATCACAGATAGAAGATTCCAAGAATGAAACAAATGATGTATCACTGAATCTCTCTGATATTCTGAACCAAAATGCCACAGGAATGGGCGACCATAACATTTTCCCAAGAGAACTCAAGGACTCTATCGCCGCGGAACTACACGATTACTGGAGCTCGGAATCATTTGACTTCGAACCACTAAGACAAATAGCTGAGGATATGCTACCAAAGACGAGTGATACAGAGATTCTCTTGTCAGATCATACTGAAAACAGGGCCAACTCACTCGGGATGAGCCAGGATATAATGTCGATGCCTGCTTTCTATTTCGGAGAACAACAAAACGATGTCTCAGAGGAACATATGGCTGAACATAACGAAAGTACCAAACAATGCAACTCACCGTGGTCAGAAGTATCAAGCACCGAAATAGATTTCATTTACAAATCAATTGTTTGTAGTGATCTCGATTATGACAACGACATGTCAGTACCAACGGCAGTTATGGGCCAAATGCCAAAAACAGCCTGGTCGCATACGGAAGTGCTTAAGCACCAGGACATCGGTCAAATTGGAGATAAAGACGTGTTCGTTGGGCACATGAATCTTATGTCGGAAGTTTCATCACCTCTTTAAAACAGATCGACCACCTCGAAAGTAAATTTAGAGTTTCCGGTTTTCTCGAAGTCTAGTGACTCCCCGGCCTACGCTACTCAATACTCACACATTGCTTCTTGTATATTACAGCTCTCTCTACGATTCGTAATCATTTTTTGTTTACTATTTCATCATATCCACATTGCATAAGTACAGTAGGCGACTGCTCAGACACCTGAGTCCAGGACCGTACCGGCTTGCGGCTGGCCCTGGGCCTCCGAATGATACTCGAGTAAGATACAACCAGATCAACACTCTTTCACAAGTTTTACAAACGAACATGAGATCACAAAAGCTAAAGCCACTTGACCTGTCGAAATTCATTGACAGTGCAGTTGAACAAACCTCGCATACTAAGATATCTGATGATCGAAAACTTGGTTTAAAACAGTTTTCAGTGCTTGCTAAGCGAATCCGATTAGACTCAATAATTAAGAGAGCTGAAACATTATATAGTCCGTTATCAGAAAAGCCTCCAGAAGCGAACTATCTTGTCGGTGTTTCGTTTCTGGCACCTCAGGTTTACGGCACCGCAGTTCAAGCCATATTGCAATACACCTCGCATAACATCGACCGATGCCACCACTTACGCAGACACGTTTTGTATGCCATGGAGCTGCTGCTCGATAAAAGTGAGTTTAATAGAGCTGCTCTGTTAGCGAAAGAAACACTCAGACAAGGATTCTTACGATTCGCCAGTACACCTTTGGATCAGTATCTACTCAAATCTCGAATGTATCACTCAGCATTGAACTCTGCTACATTTAAACCTAGTTCGAGTTTGAACCCCCGCCAAATCCTATATCTATGGCTTGATTATATCTCTAATGAAAATGCGCTGTCGGACCTTTCGTTAATTAGGCAGAACAGTTACACTTCAGAAAGCATTACTGTTGAACTGACAGAGCTTTTTGCTATATTCTTCTCGAACAACAGACTTGGATACGAATGCTTTGGGGTTGTACAACGTAAATCACATACGTTTAAGAGGCTGGGTTCACAGAATCTCAATAATATACTCACTCCTATACTGAACGACGTCATCGATAGCTTCAAAGGCAGAAGCAGTAAGAATTATCTTCGCAGAGTTACACAAGTTGCTATGAAATCCGAGAAACTCTTTCAGACTGGCTTTTCTGTGATGCAAACAGAGAGAATTCTGGATATAGTGAGAGGTTTGGATAAATACCAAAGAGGAGAACAGCATTCATCGCTCGCTGACACTGTCAGACCTGCATTAAAATATAATTGGAGCACATTAAGAATGATCATCAATAGACAGATTCGCTTAAATGACATGAGGTCTGCGTTGAGAACATGGAGATTTCATGTCGGCTTTTATGAGCCAACAGAATTAATATTTCAGAAAGACGATCTCTTGAAGCATTATAGGAACATCATGCAAAAAGTATCACCACTATTTTTGGGTGATTTGATTTACGCGTTTGGACGAAAAAGACGGTATCATCCAGAGGCCAAATTGATGATTTCACTTCTCACACCCGCAGAGAAGTCTTATGACCGCATAGCAAGCGCTTGTCTCACGTTCGCAGGTAGAACAGGCGACGAGAAATTAGCAAATGAGATTCAGGGCTTACTCAGACCACCGTTATCTACAGAAGTGCTCTATGGCCTCTTGTACTCACACGTGATGTTCAATGATCAAGACGGTTCTATGAAGATCCTAGGAGAACTGAGAAGGCGAGGAGTGAACCCGTCCGCTTCAGAACTGAACACCATAATTAAAGGCCTGACAAACCCAGTAATTAGTGTTAATCAAATGCAAGAGATGCCTGATGTACGATTGGAAGCAGCTCTTGATATTCTAGATAACACAGACAAAAGAATTGCTGGGTATGCATGGATCCAAGTGTTTGATAGAGCCTTGAAAAAGGGTATTCAACCTATCGCTGACAAAGCTTGGACGAACTTGCAGGGGGCGACCGAGTTGAAAAAGGCCTCTAAAGCAAGACAGTACTCTAGCACGGTATACCTGTCGTTGCTTACAGACACAGGGCGGAAGTTTGGCTCAGCAAAGGCATTAAGCGTTTTACTTGGAGATATTAAAAAGAAAGGAGTGCAATTTCTATCACCACCTGTGCTACTATTATGCTATTATAGTATAGCGGATCTGGCAACCAAGGACAAGGCGCCTAATGTAATTTGTAAAGTGTTTCGACAGCTGGGAAAAGATTTTGGGCGAACACAGAAGGAATGCCAAATAGAGCTGCAGAATTATTTGACACATATGCATTACTTAGCTGGCAAAAAATGACATGACAAGATTATGAACATAATTCGTATTTAAGTCGACTACTCATTAACCAAAGTGAGAAGAGCCATTAATACCAAGAGAACGGTTCTCATCCAGGGGTAGTCTGATATTAAGATGGTGACATAGCCAACATAAGGAAGAATTGCGCAGACAGTGCCGTCAATATCTGCGCGGTCGATGTATCTCTGGCCGCGGGCGTAGAGGCCTATGTCATCAATAGGGTTATTGTCACCTTTTGTAAGGACCAGCTCCTTTGTAGCGGACTTGTGCAGTCGTAGTACACGATGAACAATAGGAATAGCCTTGTCTTTTATCTGATAGACGACAATATCGCCGATTCTGAGTTTGGACCTGTTCCAGAGCAACAACACGTCTCCTCGATACATGGCCGGCTCCATTGACCCTGATAGCACTACGACAAGTGGAGAAGGGGAATTTGTCACGAGTGACAGAGCTTTCCAAAACATATACGCCGATGCAATAGCCATGCAAACAGTCTGTGCCTGTTGCAGGTTATATCGCGGGTTTTGCATAAAATCTCCAATCATCGTCGGCAGGTTGGTGGGAGGAAGGACAGCTGGGAGTAATGAAAAGAAGCAGAGAGAGCATCACAATGGTTGCTCAGCCCGTTTTCTCTTCCTCTTTCGTGGATCATACACTATTTGATAGTTCATACTCACTTGCCGAGAGTATGCACCAATAGAAAAAGAAGTTGGGCTTGGATTAACTGATACGATGCCGCTGGCTGATCATTGACCGGATCAGAGATTTTGAAGGTTGGGCTATTAGCAGCCAATTTTGGCGGTCTACCTCTAGGCTTCTTAGTCTTCGAGGCAGGGGGAGGTCCGAACTGCAATTTTATAGTTTCATGCAGATTATGCTCTGCTTCCGGCGCATTATTGGACCGCAAGGAGCTCATCTTCTATGCACGTGCTCGCGTTGGGTAGTGTTGCACACTCTCACTCCCCCTCTAATTATACCTTCCCAAGCAGGTTTT